>CM050515.1:5995000-6595000 GCA_027563665.1 Antrozous pallidus
TACTTTACAAAAGTTTTATTTGGGACTATGAAGTTGACATTTTTGCTATCCCAGTTCAGTCAAGATGACCAGAACAATCTTAGAGAAGAACTAGAATTTAATTTTATTTGAACTAAGAAAATTTAACTCTGATCATTGGTAATGCCTCTTACTTCCTTTCCATTTTTTAAAAATCAATTTTAATGGGGTATGGTTTACATAATATAACGCTCTCCCATTTTAATTATCAAAACATTTTCATGTATTTAAGAATTTAACATACCAGTGTAACCACCACCACTACAATCAAGATAAAGAACATTTTCATCACCCCAAAATTCTCTTGTGCCCATCAAGTTCACTATTCCACAACCTTTCTCTGTTTTTTCTCCTGGCAAGATGACAGAGTATGCCTTGACTACCCACATTGCCCATTTTTTGGATCAGCATCTGCTCTTTCCAATTCTTGAATTTTCCTTTGTAAAGATGATATGCAATGAAAAAGAACTATAACAAGAATATTGGATTTTAGTGATGCCAGCATGGTAGACTTTGCTCTGGATATTTACAAAAATATTTTTAGATTCCTCATGCTTTGAGAGAGAGAAAGAACCACAGTTGTTGCACAGGCATAAATAGAACCAATTGTAATGTTTGAAGATCCAGAAACTACAAGATAAATGTAGTCAACCCGGGATGGTCAGATGCTGTTTGACTACCTGACAAAAAAGTTTGAGGCAAGAAGAATATTTAGATCCTACAGATATGCAAAATTTCAATGTGAATGTGGAAATTACTATGGAGCAACAGAATATCTTTACTTCTTTAGAGTACTGGTTCCAGCAACAGATAGAAATGCTTTGAATTCACTCTGTGGACTACTGACCTCTGAAGTCTTAATGCAGAATTGGGATGCCAACATGGAAAACTTTACATGGTTAAAAGAGACCATCCTATACACACTGAGAGGCGAGGTTATCATGACCACCTGACGTTTTAGGAAATTAGCCGTACACTGCATCGTATGGGATGTGGAAGCCAAAGGCCTGTCCGAACGAACACCTTTGCTGTCTGCAGTCACCAAGATAAAACGTCTCCAATTCGCACAGGAACACAAGGATTGGACAGTTGAGCATTGGAAAAAAAGTCATGTGGTCCGATGAATCACGTTTCTAGTGGCATCATGCAGATGGCAGAGTGAGAATTTGGCAGAAACAGCATGACAGCATGCACCCCACATGTATGAGTACAACTCTTCAAGCTGGGAGGAGGGGGAGGCAGTGTTATGGTTTGGGGCATGTTTTCCTGGCATAATTTGGGTCCTTTAATTCAGATGGAACAACATCTGAATAGCACAATATACCTAAGTATCTTTGCTGATCAAGTTCATCCTACCATGTTGATGGCGTATCCCAATAGAGATGGCTTCTTCCAACAAGACAGTGCGCCATGCCACAGTGTTCGTATTGTGCAGGAGTGGTTTCAAGAACATGAGGGAGACTTTACCTTGCTTAAGTGGCCCCCCCAATCACCAGATCTCAATCCAATTGAGCATTTGTGGGACGAAGTTAAAAGAGCCATCAGGCAGCTGGTTCCACAGCCATCAAATCTCACAGAACTGGACAGTGCTGTTCATCAGGCCTGGTGTCAGATTCCTCACATCACCTTTCAACATCTCGTGGAGTCAATACCAAGAAGAATCGCCGCAGTACTGAAGGCAAAAGGTGGCCCAACGAAGCTGTGATGGGGTGGTCATAGTAATCTGGCCACTCGGTGTAATAAAAGGCTAATATGCAAATTGTCCCCATGGGACCAGGAGTTAGAGTTAGACGTGTGCTGACCACCAGGGGGCAACGCAGCGCTAGCAGCATTGGAAGTGCTTCCGGCCCGGATGAGCTCCAAAGAGAGCAGGACCAGAGCGGGATGGTGGAGCAGGTGAGTGGGGTGACGCTAGACCAAGGCAGGTGCAAAGGGAGGCCCCAGCCAGTGGTAGCAGCAGCCAGCCAGCCAAGGGAGGGGAGGCCCTGGCCAGCAGCCACTAGGGACCCTTCCCATGCGTGAGTTTCATGCACTGGGCCTTTGGTGGATCATAATTCTGTGAGTTCTCCACTCTAGTCTCCTCAGCGATAAGCAGGACTCACTCACTCTCTTTCTTCAACCCCCCTGAAGGTTCCAGTAAAGGTTTCGATCGCTTCCTTTACCAGCTGCAGTATCTTACTGCAATTCAGATGATGTGTTCACATATTCTTTACTATCTGACTGCAGCAGTCATAACAAAGGTGCTCGAAAACGTCAGCAGGTACTGAAAGATCTGGTCACACTTACTCACCAGGAGTCTCACACATAGAAAGACCCAATTAGAGTTTGTTGAATTCCTATATGTTAACTCTTACGTTGGCCCCAACTCAGAATTTGTGTGTGTGAATCACTTTTATTTTATTTTTTTTATCCTCATGGGGCTTTTTTCCATTCACTTTATTTATTTTTTAGAGAGAGAGTGAAGGAGGGGGTGAGAGAGTCGCAGCGACAGGGCAGGCAGCAGGCCTGCGGCCCAGGCGCGTGCCGTTGTCAGGAGCCGCGGGGCCGAGGCCCAAGCCGCCGAGCGGGAGCGGCCGGGGCGTGCGCCCCTGCTTGTCGCCGCATCTTGAGGAATTGGTTGAAAATGCCTGTCTCTTCATATATGAGACTTTTCGTTGCATCCTCCAGTGGCTCAGCATTAACATGTCGGCAGAAACTGAACATGACTCCAGGAGATGCTAAAAGGTAGACTGTAAATCTGATTAGAAATGCAAGAGACTGGGCCCTGGCCTGGTCATTCTGTGGAGCTTCTTCCTGTACACCAGAAGGCGGTGGCTTCAATTCCTGGTCAGGGCACATGCTCAGCTTCTGTTCAGGTCCCAGGTTATAGCACATGTGGGAAGCAACCAATTCACACCTCTCTCCCTCCCTCCCTTCCTCTCTCCCTCCCTCCCTCCCTCTCTCTAGAATCAATAAAAAAGAAAGAAAGGAATGCCAGACTGGGTGCCAAGGTTGATTCTAAATTAGGTCATGTGGTTACGAGTAACAATGTAGTTTCATCCTATTTCCAAGTGATTGAAAAGACCAAAAGCCTTTCATTTAGAAGCAAAATGTTGGCCAAGAATATTGAGAATAAGCTTAATCAGATTGGGCCAGAGGCTCCTAACTGGACAACTCAAAAATTCTGAAGAACTGTAATAAAAAACTATAAAGGAAAAGATGAAATAAAACCACTATATAAAGGGTAACATACATTTCAGAAACAACACATTGATTATAAGTTTTGGAGAATTTGAATAAAATTACCTGTGTTTCAGAAAAAAAATAATTCTCTGATCCCAGACAACCCCTGGCTTGTTTTCTGTCCATTATGAATTATATTTGTCTTTTCTAAGGCTTCGTAAGAATATAATCAAGGTAACAGAGAGAAGGCAGGGGGCAGGGCAGTTGGGTTAGAGATCACCAAAGGACTTGGATGCATGCATATTAACATAACCAATGGACACAGACATAGGGCAGTGGGGGCTTGTCCTGGGGGTTGAGAGGGGGGGATTAATCAGGGAGGGCGGAAAGGAGACATATGTAATACTTTAAGTAATAAAAAAATAAAAATATATAATCATGCACTGTGTATATAATTATTTTGGTAAGGCTTCTTTCTCTTTAAATATGTTTTACTGATTTTGAGAGAGATAGAGATAGAAACATCAGTGAGCAAGAAACAGCATCAGTCTGCTCCTGCACCCCCACCCCCACCCCGCACTGAGGAATCAAGCCAGAAACCAAGCATGTGCCCTGACCAGGAATTAAGCCAATAACCTCTTGATTCATGGGTTGACACTCAACCACTGAGCCACACCTGCCAGGCGGTAAGGCTTCTTTTGCCCAGCATAATGTTTTGAAATTTATGTGTTGCTGAATGTTTCAGTAGTTTATTCATGTTTATGTCTGAGTAGTTTTCCAACGTATGGATATACCACATTTTCTTTACATACCACAAATGGACATTTAGATTGTTTCTAGTTTTCCTCTGTTATAAATAAAACTAGTGGCCTAGTGCACGAAATGTGTACGTGGGGTGGAGGGGTTCCCCTAAGCCTAGCCTGCACCCTCTCCAATCGGGGACCCCTTAGGGGGTGTCCAATTGCTGGTTTAGGCCCAGTTCCCCAGGGATCAGGCCTAAACTAGCAGTTAGATATCCCTCTCACAATCTGGGACTGCTTGCTTCTAACTGCTCACCTGCCTGCCAGTCTGATCTCCCTAACTGCTCTCCCCTGCCAGCCTGATTGTCCTAACTGCTCCCCCCTGTTGGCCTGATCCCTCTAACTGCTCTCCCCTGCTAGCATGATCACTCCTAACCGCCTATGCCCTGCCATCATGGCTTTGTCCGGAAGGACGTCCAGAAGTTGTTTGGTCTAATTAGCATATTACCCTTTTATTAGTACAGATTGATTTAAGAGAGGGAGGGAGATAGAAACATCAATGATGAGAATCATTGATTGGCTGCCTCCTACATGCCCCACACTGGGAATCAAGCCCACAACCCAGTCATGTGCCCTGACAGGGACTTGAACTCCAGGCTCTGCAATCCTCAGGCAGATGCTCTGTCCACTGAGCAACACTGGCCAGGGCTTCACTGTCCCTTACTACTGGGGCATGTCTGTCTGCTGGAGCTGAAACACTGAAGCTGTCTCACTGGAGCAGAGTGGGGTGCACTGGGCAGCTTAGGGCAGAGTGGGCTTCACTAGGTTGGAGCAGGTGGAGCCTCCTGAAAGCTGGAGATGAGCCTCGTTTAACAGCCACCCTGTTTCATGGCTGTGCTGCCTCACAGCTGAGCGGCCACACTGTGGGCGGGGGCGGGATTCACACAGCTGAACTGTGTGCACAGGTAGCTTCCTCCTCACCGCCCTCCAAACGAGGGGTTTGTTCCCGTAGGGTTGAAGTGACACCGACCACCCATGGTTGGTAGCCCAGTCGGCCACTTTGGAGAAAGAAGTGGGGAATCCTGATTTCACATGAACACTCCAACTTCTTAAGTTGGCAACTAATGCAGACTTCGGGTGTTTGGGCCAAACCAGAGAGACGGGCAAGCCTGGGTGGCACTGGGCTCAGCCCAGCTGTAAAGGGCCCCGGAGTCTGGGCAGGTGAAGGGACTGGGGACGTGCGTGGGTGATTCCAGTGTCACCTCACTTGGGTTTCCCCGCCCCCCCCCCCCCACTGGTCACCATTTATTATAATCTGTGGGCATATTGGTTAGCAGAACTCTGTCTTCAGAGAAGTGGACAGTATGTAGCCATTCTGTGGGGAACTGTGTGCACTTATCAGCATGATCTTTCAGTTTCTTTTTGTTGTTGTTAATGAAAATAAGTTTTATTACATCAAGTAATAAATACATACAAAGAGGCAAACAGTATTAGTCACTTTCTTCCATGTGTTTGGACCCACTGCTGGGAAAGGCAGAACTGATAGCCACGTATGTCCTTAGGAGGAATTTCAGGGGTCCTTGTCAGGTGAGGCTCGATAAGTTGCTCTTTCCTCTGTATTTATAACTTGAGCATTTTAAAGATTGACTTCAGAGTACTAATAGTCATGCAAATGCCTAAGGAAAAAAAGTTACATTGGGCAAAATTTCTACTGTGTGGCGAACGGGCACTGGCTGCTGAAGGCCGCCTCAGGACTGCTGAGAGCCCGCAGAGTGGGATCAGCTCCGAGGAAACATGAGAACCATGTGAGTAACAAATGTATCCAGGAGAGAAACACCGCTATCTGGGAGGCCAAATAGTTTGCTTTGGTAGGTAACTGATGTGCATCACGTAAATTAATGCTTTAAAACAGAGAGAGAGAGAGAGAGAGAGAGAGAGAGAGAGAGAGAGAGAGAGAGAGAGAGAGAGACGCGCGCCCTGGGTAGTTCCTAACTAATACGTAAACCTAATAACGGCAAAAATCTTCTCCATCTCAGCAATGGAAGGTTTGGAGCCTGACGAACCACAGGAGGGAAAAGGGAAGGAGAAACCAAGCTGTTACCGTTTGGAACCCAAGTTTCATCTGAAACGGGGGCTGGGGAGGGCGAGGGCACGAGCTGTCACTTCTTAGAAGAAGCTGGAAAGCCTCTGGTGCCGACTGGGAGGCTGGGACCGGGCGCCCGCCCCATCCTGCCCGGCACTCCAGAACCAGCTCTCGCGGAGATAACGCCTCCCCCCAGTCTCTCCATCGCTCTTGCTGCCCACATACGGGTCGGATCTCTTCTCCCATGGCCTCGGCGATGGTCAGCAGCTCAGCATGTTTGCTCTGGGTGCCTAGCCGTCCTGCCCCCTGCACGGAGCCTGGAGACGGTGGCCCGCAGTCACCAGCAGCGGCCGGACCGGACCCGGAGGCCTGGCCTGGTCGGTGCAGGGCAGGCGGAGCTCCCGGTGGCGCTGGGGGGGGGGGGCGGGGGGGGGGGCGCAGTCAAGTTGGGTTTGTAAGGCCTCGTCCCCGGCGGCGTGAGGCCGGGCGGCGTGAGGCAGGCCTGGGTCCGTGTGCCCGCCCAGCTCCTGGGCGCTGTTTGTTGTTGACAGCTCAGGTCACAGCGGCAAACACGACCGCCCCTCGCCCTGACACCGCCCAGTGTCATCGGCTTTCAGTTTCATGTTCTGCTTGTGCCGCTCACTTTCTTTCTGCAGCCGCTCAGTCTCCTTTTCATGGGACTGATCTCTTCTTCGTGTTTCTTCTAGGCTGCCGGCTGTTCTTTAGTCCACTCTCAGAAGTATCGTTCCTCTTCAACCTTCTCTCTCTCTCTCTCTCTCTCTCTCTTTTTTTTTTTTGCAAAGCGCCCACCAGCTTCCCTGACCGCGCCCACCTCGGAGCTGAAATTAGCTGACTGTTGGCAGCCAAAGCCTCCAGCTTGCATGGCCCACACTCCTAGCTACAGCCGCAATGCGGACAGAGACTGCCGTGGTCATCAGTGCCACACAGCTCCAGACCACCCCACTTGGTTTTAAACACAAACCCGTCTTGGACAGGCCTTGAAGGTCTTTTTTCCTTCTGTCTGCTCACATTCAAGTGCCAGCAGCACTGGTCTGTTGGTGCCTGGCCTGTTCTCTTCAGATTCAACCAGCAGGTCTTCTAAGGGAACCAGTCCAAGGAAGGGGAAGCAGCCTCAGTGCCCGAGACTGAGTTCCAGAAGGTCGGCAGCCCTGTCAGTATCATGCTGGCAGCGCTGGTCCATTGGTGCCTGGCCTGTCCTCTTGAGATTGACCCTGCAGGCCTACTAAGGAAGCCAATCCCCAGTTCCGCCCCACTCCCGATGCTGCGCGTGCAACCTCCTCCTGTCCAATTGTGACCCATTATGGCATCCCATCCTAATTTGCGTATTTACTCTCTCTATATCTACATTAATACAAGAGAAAGATGCAAATTGACCATACCTCTGCAACACCCACCAGCCAATCAGAAGTGAGTATGCAAATTAACCCAACAAAGATGCAGGGTTACTTTGCATATGTAAGTGTGGAACAAGACCAAAGGGTCCGGCCCAAGCCAAGACTGAAGACTGAAGAGGTTTGGCTTCTCCACTGCAGCCGATGAAGCCTACCCTCCAGGCCTGGCTTCTCCGCTGTGGCCGGAGCGAAGGCCTGCATCCCAGGTGACAGAAGAAAACCTGTGCCAGCAGCCAGGGGAAGGGAGGCCTATTGCACGAATCTTCGTGCAACGAGCCTCAAGTATATAATTATGAACATCCATGTACAAATCTTTGTGCAGATACTAATATCCTATCTAATGAAAGAGTAATATGCAAATTGACCATACCTCTGCTACATAAGTCATGCCCATCAGCCAATCAGAAGTGAATATGCACATACACTCCAACCAAGATGGCTGTGGCCACTGAGAGCAGGAGGGAGGCTTGGGTTTCCCTGGTGATGAAAGAAGCTTTCCACACGCCCTGGTGGGCCCAGGCCTCCACTCAAGACTACAATTTTTCAATTACAGAAGATAAATAAATGCAAAAAAAAAAAATGGTGGCAGCCACAGAGCTGGAGAGAGCAGGAGGCTAGAGTTGATCCTGGCGATGGAAGAAGCCAAGCGTCTACAGCCCTGGCTGGACTAGGCCTCCACTCCAGGCTACAAAGTTTCAATTATAGAAGGTAAATAAATCCCAAGAGAAATGGCTGCCGCCACAGAGTGAGCAGAAGGCTTGGTTCCACTCCAGGCTACAAAGTTTCAATTGCAGAAGATAAATAAACCCCAGATACCAGGGCCTCCGCTTGGGTTGCCGGGGGGGGGGGGGGGGGGGGGGGAATGGCCAGCCTGAAAACCACCACAGGCCCCTCGCCCAGACCACTCCACACCCCAAGGGAACCCCCACCCTGATCCAGGACACCCGGGCAAACCAGCTGGCCCCCACCCATGCACCAGGCCTCTATCCCATCTAATAACAGTAATATGGAGATTGACCATCACTGCAACACACAAGACAGCTGCCCCCATGTGGTCAAAGATGGTCACAAGATGGCCAGCAGGGGAAGGCAGTTGGGGCTGATCAAGCCTGCAGGGGAGGGCAGTTAGGGGTGACCAGGCCGGCAGGGGAGGGCAGTTGGGAGGGACCAGGCCTACGAGGGAGGGCAGTTGAGGGTGATAAGCCTTCAAGGGAGGGCAGTTAGGGGTGACCAGGCCACCAGAGAAGGGAAGTTGAGGGCAAACAGGCTGGCAGGAGAGCAGTTAGACATCAATCAGGCTGGCAGGGGAGTGGTTAGGGGTTGATCAGGCTGGCGGGAAGAAGCAGTTAGGGCCAATCAGGAAGGCAGGCAGGCAAGCGGTTGGAAGCCAGCAGTCCTGGATTGTGAGGGATGTCCAACCCCCCTCAAGGAGTCCCAAATTAGAGAGGATGCAGGCTGGGCTGAGGGATACTCTCTGCCTCCCGTGCATGAATTTTGTGCACCGGGCCTCTAGTATGTTAAATTCCTAGGAGTAAGGCTGCCAGGTGGTATGGTAGGTGTATGTTTAACTTTATAGCAAACAACCAAACTCTTTTCCAAAGTTCTTGTACCAATTTACATTCTGACCAGCAAGATATGAGAGTTGTAGTTGCTCTACATTCTTACCAATATTTAGTATTTCATTCTTTTTCACCATTCTGATGAGGATGTAGTAGTATCTTGCTGTGGTTTTACTTTGTATTGCCCTTATGACTTAATGGTGTAGATATATTTTTGTACATGTATCAACACGGCTGTTAATATATATTATCTTGTAAAGTTGGCCCAATTTCATTAGTTTGTTTGTCTTATTGAGTTGTGATCATTCTTTTTTGTTTGTTTGTTTTGTTTGTTGTTAATCCTCACCCGAGGATATTTTTCCACTGAGTGGAAGGAATGGGGAGAGATAGAGAGGAACATCGAGAGAGACACATTTAAAGTATTACACAATTGACTGACACCCCCCCCCCCCGTCTGTTACTCCAAACCTCCAGGACAAGCCCCCACTCCCCCGTATGTGCCCAGTCCAGGCCCACAGATTGAGCCTGCAATTGAGGTACATGCCCTTGATTGGAATCAAATCCAGGATCCTTTAGTCTATAGGCCAATGCTCTATCCACTGATCCAAAATAGTTAGTGCATGATAGTTTTTTATATATGCTAGATACAACTCCTTTGTCAGATATACACATAGTGAATTTTTTTTTCTAGCAATTAGGTTAGCTTGTCTTGTTATTTTGGGGTGGTTGTGTTTTTTTGTTTTGTTTTGTTTTGTTTTTTTGGTTTGTTTGTTTGTTTGTTTTAGCAGTGTCCTTTGCAGGGCACAAGGTTTAACTTGGAAAAAAAGTCTAACTTATCAGTATCTTCTTTTATAGCTGTTTTTTGTGTCCTTAAGAAATCTTCTACTAGCTCCAGGTAGGTTGGGTTTAAATCTATCATTTTGCTCTTTGCTTTATGTTTTTTCTAAATCTTTGTTTCTATTTTTTATCTTCCCATTTTCTTATAGGGTACTTTTTAGGATCCCCTTTTATTTCAATTATTATTTTATGACCTAGTTCTCTTTATTTTAATTATTCATGGTTGCTCAAAGATTGACAGCATAGCCTTTAACTATCCAATTTAAGTTCAAATAATATACCGTCTCATATATTATCTCTTACAACTTCATGCTTCCATGTTTCCTCTCTTGTCTTTTGAAAACTTGTCCTACATTTTATTTTTGCATATTATAAACACCATAATACATTGTTCTTTTACTTGTTTTTTATATTTTTTGCTTTGCACAGTTACCATTTAACAAAATTAATAAAGGAATGCATAAGTTATTGTATATTTATCCACATACTATTTCCAATAATCTTCATTCCTTTGTGTAAACCCAAGTTTCATGTTTGGTAGCAATTTCCTTTACCTGAAGAACTTCCTTAAATATTTTGCATAGTACAAGTCTGAAGGTGATAGGTTTCATTTTTATTTGTTTGGTAAGTTACTTTTCTTTTGGAGAATTATTTTAACTGGATATAGAATTCTAGATTGAATTTTTTTTAGCATTTTATAGAATCAGGTTTTTTTTTTTTGTATATCTTATGAGTCATCTGCTATAATTTTTATCTATGATCCTTGTATATAGTATGTTTCCCCTTAAGATGTTTTCCTAAATCACTTCTTTTCAACAATTTTTTAATAAATCTTTATTGTTCAGATTATAACAATTGTTCCTCTTTTTCCCCCATAACTCCTTTCTACCTGGTTCCCACCCCACCTTCTACTCTTACCCACCCCCCAGTGTCCTCATGCATAGGTGTATGATTTTTGTCCAGTCTCTTCCCACACCCACCACACCCCTTTCCTGTGAGAAATGTCAGTCCACTCTCTTTCTATGTCCCTAGTTATATTATACTCACCAATTTATTCTGTTCATCAGATTTTTTATTCACTTTATTTTTAGATTTACTTGTTGAAAGATATGTATTTGTTGTTCATAATTTTTAACTTGACCTTTTCTTCTTCTTCCTCTTATTAAAGAATCCTTTCAGCATTTCATATAATACTGGTTTGGTGGTGATGAACTCCTTTACCTTTTTCTTATCTGTGAAGCTCTTTATCTGACCTTCAATTCTGAATGATAGCTTTGCTGAGTAGAGTAATCTTGGTTGTAGGTTCTTGTTATTCATCACTTTGAATATTGCTTGCCACTCCCATCTGGCCTGCATAGTTTATGTTGAGAAATCAGCTGACAGTTGTATGGGGACTCTCTTGTAGGTAACTAACTGTTTTTCTCTTGCTGTTTTTAATATTCTCTCTTTGTCTTTTGCTCTTGGCATTTTAATTATGATGTGTCTTGGTGTAGTCCTCTTTGGATTCCTTTTGTTTGGGGTTCTGTGCACTTCCTGTACTTGTAAGTCTATTTCTTTCACCAGGTGGGCAAAGTTTTCTGTCATTATTTCTTCAAATAGGTTTTCAATTTCTTGCTTTCTTATTCTGGCATCTCCATAACTTGCATGTTGGTACGCTTAAAGTTGTCCCAGAGACTCCTTGTATTATCATCATATTTTTGGATTGTTTTTGCTTTTTCAGTTGGGTGTTTTTTGCTTCTTTGTATTTCAAATCTTAGACTTGATTCTTGCAATCCTCTAGTCTGCTTTTAGGTCACTGAATATTATTTTTTATTTCAGTCAGTGTATGCTTAATTTCTAGTTGGTCCTTTTTCATATTCTTGGGGGTCTCACTAAATTTATCAGTCTTTTCTAGAAAATTCTTGAAAAACCTATAACCATGATTTTGAACTCTATATCCAGTCATTTGCTTTCCTCCATTTCTTTCATTTGTGACCTGTTTCTTTGTCTCTGCATTTTGGCTGCTTTCCTGAGTTAATAAAGGGGCTTTGTGTGGTAGGTGTCCTATTGGGCCCAGTGGCTCAGCCTCCCCAGTTACCTGAGGTACACTCTTGATGTACCCCTTGTGGACTGTGTGCACAGTATTGTTGGTATCGCTGGGAGGAATTGACCTTCAGGCCAATTGGCTCTGAGGATCAGCTTTGTCTATGATGGGAGAACTTCTGTGCTAGAGACACCCTTATGAGACAAGACTTGGGTCAGTGGGGCATTGGTGCTTACTGAGTCTGCCCCCTGAGTGTGTCCCTTACGGATCTGAGGAGTTGTAACCTGGATGGTCCCACTCTGACCCCTGGGTACACTGGCTCTTGGATCTCCAAGAAAGTGCTAATTTAGCCTCTGCCTGAGGCCACCCAGCAGGAGCTATGGAGAGATCTGCAGATTCCTCTTCTTTGTTGAGGTTTTGGAGGTGCCCAGATGAGGCCCAGCTGTGAAGCAGTGCAAACTGCTGTGGGGCCTTGGGCCTTCTTTTGAATGTTCTCGGTCTCACTGACTTAGCTGCAGTTTTTAGGTTAGTTTAGAATTCAAAGGATGAGGCCATTCATATGCAATACACTCTGCACTCAGCTTGGATGGGGTGGAGTCTCAGGGTGGAGCAAACAGTAATGGCTTTGTGAGGCGGGATCTCAGGGCAGAGTCAACTGCAGTGGCTTTCTATTAGCCCTGCCCTAAGAGGCCACTGGGTCTCAGTGTCCCACAGTAATTGCTGCAAGCCCCTCTGAGACAGCCACCCTCGAGTTTCGCCCACTATCAGACAGTCCAGTTTCTCCCCAATATAAGTGTAGGTCCCGAGAATCTCATCCAGGACTGGAGTTCAGTGCAGTTGGGAGCTTTTGTCTCCCTCCCGATTGAGAAAGCCAGACGCATACTCAGTTGCCAGCCCTTCCATGCACAGCTCTGTACCTCTGCCTTTCACAGCTCCTGTAAGTCTCAGTGTGCTTTTCTCTTTCCTTCTAGTTGTAGAATTTCCACTCAGCCAGCTTTCCTGTGGTTATGGATGATGTCCACTTTGTCTTTTTGTTGTAGTTTTTAAAATTGATGTGTGAGGCCGCAGTTCAGGTCTTTACCTATGCCGCCATCTTGGTTTCTCCTCTTTTCAGCAATTTAATATACCTCAGTTTGTGATATAAAAATGTGTTTTTTCTGCTTGGGATTCTTTGTGCCTTCTGGTCTGTTTTATAGTTGTTGTTTTTTAATTCTCACCCAAGGACACTTTTTCCATTGATATTTAGATAGAATAGAAGGGAGGGATAGAGTAAGCACAAGTGCATTGATTCTAACCACTAAGGAAAATGACCAGGGCAGTTATGTTTGTTTATTTTTAATTAAAAAGTTTTAATATTGACATTATTACAGGTGTCCCTTCCTGCCCCCTCCCCCCTTTGCCTACATCTACCCACCCTCACTTCCCTTTCCTTGCCCTTCACCAAACTATTGTCCGTGTGATTGGGGTATGCGTATATGTTCTTCAGCTAATCCCTTCTCCTTCTTTATTCAGTCACCCCATCCCTTCAGGCTCCAGACAGTCTATTCCATGTCTCCATGCTTCCGGTTCCATTTTGTTCGTCAATCTATTTCCTTCATTAGATTCCACATATTTGTGAGATTGTATGGTATTTGTCTTTCTCTGATTGACTTATTTTTCTTAGCATAATACTTCCCAGGTCCATCCATGCAGTCACAAATGGTAGAGTTTTTTTCTTTTTCACAGCCACATGCTATTTCGCTGGTAAATTTACCAGAGCTTTTTTATACATTTACCTGTTGATGGGCACTTGGGCTCTTCCAGATCTTGGCTTTTGTAAACAACGCTGCCGTAAACATAGGGATGCCCATCTTCTTTTTGACTGATGTTTATAGTTTTCATCACATTTGAGAAGTGTTAGCCATTGTTCCTTCTGTTACCCACCCACCTTTCTGAGAGTTCACATACACACAGGAGTGAGCAAAAGTAGGTTTACATATATGAGTGACTGTCCTTTGAATTAATAAAGCTATTGTAATGATCATAACCTGCATGTCTTTTTTCATGCAAACAACTGTAAACCTACTTTGGCCAACCCCTGTATATGCCAAACCACTTAATATTGTCCAGCACGTTTCCAAAGCTCTGTTCATTATTATGTCAGATTTATTGAGATATAACTTACATACCATCGAATTCAGCCATTTAAAGTGTGCACAATTTTTAATATATTGGGGGAGTTGTGCAGTCACCACTAAATCTAGAACCCTTTCATCATCCCCAAAGGAAACATTGTACCTATTAGCAGTCATTCCCCTTTGCTATCCCTTCCAGGCTACGCAACCAGTGATCTTTGTGTCTATAGATATGCCTATTTTAGACATTTTATATAAATTGTATAATACAATATGTCATCTATTATATCTGGCTTCTTTCACTTAGTATAATGTTTTGAGGTTCATTCATGTTCTATAGCTTATCAATACCTTCTTCCTTTTTGTCACCAAATAATATTATGTTGTGTAGATATACACTTGTTTATCCATGTATTAGTTGGTAGACATTTCTGTTGTTTTACTTTTTTATTATTATGAATAATTCTGCTATGAGAATTTATATAGAACTTTTTGTGTAGACGTATATTTTCATTTCTCTTGGGTGTGTAGATACCCAAAAAGTGGAATTGCTGGGTCAGGTCACATAGTAAATTTATGTTTAACATTTCAAGGAATGACAAAGTTGTTTTTCAATATGGCTGCACCAATTTACCTTCTCACATGCATTAAATAAGTGTTCCAATTTCTTCACATCCTTACCATAATTGTTATTGGCCTTTGATTATAGCCATCTAGTGAGTGTAAAACGGCATGTCATGGTTTTTACTTGCATATCTGTGATGACTAATGATGTTCAGTACCTTTTCATGTGCTTATGAGGCATTTGTATATCTTTTTTGAAGAAGTGTCTGTATTCTTTGTCCACTTTTTAAACTGTGTTATTTGTCTTTATATTATTGAGTTGTAGGAATCATTTACATATTCTGGATACAAGTCACTTATCAGATATACAATTTGCAAATATTTACTCTCATCCTATGGTTTGTCTTTTTATTTCATGGACCCTCCCACATGGTAGTCTTTCACATGAGGAGCTCTTCCATTTGGGGGCGTCCTTTCTCAGGTGGAGTCCCTTCACATGATGAGTATCTACCTCATGGTGGATTCCCCTCACATGATGAGTTTCTATCTCCTGGTAGAGTCCTCCCACATGATGATGTCCTACTTCATGATTAAGTCCACTTTGCCTCTCAAGTCTAATCTTTATTTTAGCTTCAGGAAAAACAGTCTCATTCCTGTTTTTCCCTGCTCCATCCACCCAAACAACCTTTTTCTCCTTCCTTTCACAGCCTAGGGCAAATCTCATTTCAGAGAATTTAATTACCTCACCATTAAAGCTTAAGCCTGTCCCTGATCTCCACCTCTGGTTTTCTTCAGCCACTTGGTAACTATTTTTCAGAAGAGCTTGAAATGGAGACTTTTTACAACAAATAGTGTCTGCTGGCCAGATATTAGTCCTAAGAACTTGTAGAACCCTCTACTTAAAGCATTATTTCCTTACATTTTATCTCATCCCAATTCTCCAAATTAAGCTTTGAATCCAAATTCCCTACATAGTACTCACACTAGTTCCTAACTCTTACTGGTATCCATGGTTAGGGCCCTGATATGCTAAAGCTTTACTCTCCAATATGATATTAACCATATGTGGCCATTAAGCACTTATAATGTGGCTAGAGGCCCAGTGCACGGATTCATGCACGAGTGGGTAGCCTCGTGGGGAACCAGCAGTCCAGCACCACCTGCCGCTCTTGCCTGCTATTCCCACTCATTCCAGCCATGCTTGTGGGAGAGGCTTACACCACTGCAGTGGCACTCACCAGCCATGAGCCCTGTGTCTGGTGCCCATCAGTCAGCTGAGCAGCACTCCTGCTGTGGGAATGCACTGACCACCAGGAGGCAGCTCCTGCACTGAGTGTCTGCTCCCTGGTGGTAATTGCACATCATAGTGACCAGTCATTCATATACAGACCAGAGGTCTGGTTCATGAAATTCATGAACTGGGGAGGTGTCCCTCAGCCCAGGCTACACTCTCTTCAATCTGGGACCTCTTGGGGGATGTCTGACTGCTGTATGTCCCTGCGGGATCAGACCTAAACTGGCAGTCAGACATCCCTCTCACAATCTGGACTGCTGGCTCCTAACCACTTGTCTGCCTGCCTGATTGTCCCTAACCACTCCCCTGATGGCATGATTGACACCTAACTGCTCACCTGCCAGCCTGATCACCCCCAACTTCCCTCCCTTGCCAGCCATCTTGTGACAATGTGGGGGTGGCCATTTTGTGATGATGTGGGAGCGGCCATCTTGTGGTGGCCATCTTGTGACAACATTGAGCAGCCATCTTGTGATGATGTGTTGCAGCCATCTTGTGATGCAAGGGCATGAGGGTCAATTTGCATATTACCTCTTTATTATATAGGAAGATGAGACTGCCATCTTCTCAGGTACTCAACACCTAAATAAATCACTTTCCTTCCATCACCATCTGTGCCATGTGTTTGGCTTCAGAGTGGCAGGCAAAGGGGTCATTTTGGGCCAGTTTTAGAAGCAAGGTGCTAGGTGCTAATGGTCATACTGTGCCTGATGACAAATTCAAGGAGGATATCAAACATGAATTTAAAGTGAAAAATTACACAGGGTGTTTTACAACACTAAAAACTACCTTTGAAAAATATGAGTAGATTTCTTGCACCTCAGATCAACCAGTTTTGTGATAGAAGTGTAACATAATGTAAATTATCTCAAGCATATCTGTGGACTTTTATGAGAAGCCAGTTGGGTACCATCATCCCCAGGGTCATTACTCTAATGATTGTGTATCAAGAGCCAGGCCCGAGTCAAGCATTTTTGCTGTCATCAGTGTGAAGGGCACCAGCCTAATATCTTTCCAAATGGACATCCACCAGGAAATATCCATGTATCCCAATTATCAGTATTCAAAGATAGGAAGATATTATGACTGCTCTTTTTTCCTCACAGGAGCAGGAAATAAGGAAGAATTAAAAAACGAAGCATGACAACAAACCATAGGCAACCCAAACACCACCTTATTTCACTGGGTGAACAATAACTGTGTTACAATTGTATGCTACCAAAGGCTGTGGAAACATATCTTGGTTACGATAAATTCACTATTAGTTGATGTCATTAGAATGAAAAACAAATGGGTAGATTTTGCAGAAACAACATATTCGAATCTGACATGTATTTCATATTTGTGCTTCCCAAAACCTCCCCGACACTGATTTGATGTGCCCTCCCTCAGAATATAAAGGATGTTGCTGCGTATCTCGAAGGGTAGTAGCACAGTTTTAAAACACACTCCTCAGCAAGACAGAATCATAGCATAAGCTGTAAGAAAATTTCCATTTGTACAATAAACTGAAAGCTTTGTAAATATAAAATTACACTTTGTATTAGAAGGTACATTACTCATTTTGATATTGCAATTTTATTTATTATTTTTTTTTATTTTATTTTTTTTTTAATTTTCTTTTTTATTGTTCAGTTTATTAATTACATTGTTTCCCCTTTTTTATCCCCCTATATCTTCCCTCCACCCTGTACCTATCCCACCCTCACCTCCCCCTCCCCAATGTCCTCTCCCATTGTTGCAAGATTTTTGTCCAGTCTCTTGCTGTACTTCCAACAACCCTTTTCTCCCCAAGAATTGTCAGTCCATTCCCTCTCTATGTCCATGTTTCTGTTATATTCACCAGTTTATCTTGTTCATCAGCCTATCAGTTCACTTGATTTTTATGTTCATTTGTTGATAGATGTGTATTTGTTGTTCATAATTTATATTTTTACCTTTTTCTTCTTCCTCATCTTAAAGAATATCTTTCAGCATTTCATATAATACTGGTTTGGTGGTGATGAACTCCTTTAGTTTTTTCTTATCTGCGAAGCACTTTATCTGATCCTCAATTCTGAATGATAGCTTTGCTGGATAGAGTAATCTTGGTTGTAGATTCTTGCTCTTCATTATTTTGAATATTTCTTGCCACTCGCGTCTGGCCTGCATCGTTTCTGTTGAGAAATCCGCTGACAATCGTATGGGTGCTCCCCTGTAGGTAACCAACTGTTTTTCTCTTGCTGCTTTTAATATTCTCTCTTTATCTTTTGCTCTTGGCATTTTAATTATGATATGTCTTGGTGTGGTCCTCTTTAGATTCCTATATTTTGGAGTTCTGTGTACTTCTTGGGCTTTTAAGTCAGTTTCTTTCACCAGGTGGGGAAAGTTTTCAGTCACTATTTCTTCAAGTAGGTTTTCATTAACTTGTTCTCTCTCTTTTTCTGGTACCCCAATAATTCGGATGTTGGCTTGCTTGAGGTTGTCCCAGAGGCCCCTTACACTATCTTCAATTATCTGAATTCTTTTTGTTTCTTGCTTTTCCAGCTGAGTGGATTTTGCTTCTTTGTATTTCAAATCTTTGACTTGGTTCTTGTGGCCCTCTGAACTGCTTTTAGGACTTTGTGTAATATTTTTTATTTCAGTCTGTGTATGCTTGATTTCTAGTTGGTCCTTTTTTTTATCTGTGAGGGTCTGGTTCGTATCCTCAGAGGTCTTGTTAATTTCCCTGAGGGTCTCATTCATCTCCTTGTAATTCTCATTCATTTGCTGGTTGGTCTTGATTATTTCCTGGTAATTCTCATTAAGTTGATCGGCCTTTTGTAGGAGCCTCTTGAAAAGCCTTATAACCGTGGTTTTGAACTCTATGTCTTGTCGTCTTTTCTCCTCCATTTCTTTCACACCTGATTTCTTTCCATGTCTCTGCATGGTGGCTGCTTTATGTGGTGGCTATCCTCAAAGGGACAGTGGCTCAGTCTCCCCAGTTACTTGAGGTGGGTACTCTTACTGCAATCCTTTATAGGTTGTATTCAGTGTTTTTGAATTTAAACCCCGCTTTTTGTTGTTAGCCCTAGGAGGGTTTGACCTCCAGGCCAATTGGCTGTGAAGCTCAGCTGTGCTCAGGTTGGATGGGCGGAGTCTCTGGGCTACGCCTCGGCGGCGGCGGCGGCGGCAGCGGCGGCGGCGGAGGCTGCTGCTGCTGCTGCTGGGTCCTATGCAACGCTCGCGGGCTCAGGTCTGTGCTGGGTGGGGATGGCTGCAGACTCTTCCAAGAGAAAGCCGCTAGTCTCTTCCCCTTGCCAGACAACTCTGCCTTTCCCCAAATGTGCCTGCACACCAAAAGTCTAGCCCAGGGCTGTAAAATAGATGGTTTCTGGAACCAGGAGACAAGTTTCCAGGGGACAAGTCGCGGGTTTGCTGTCCCTTGTGACTAGGAGCTTCTGCCGCGCCCCCCGGACCTCGGACCTCGCCGGTTCTGGGGAATCTGTGTAGGGAGACTTCTCGTACCCCGGATCTCGGTCCTCGCCCGGCTCGGGAAATCTGGGCCCCGTCGGAGAAATCCGGCCGGTCCCTGCTCCAGCCCCAGCCCACGCGCGCGACCAGGGCGGCTCCTAACCTGTTTCAATCTGTGCTCCCGCCGGTCCTGAGTCTGCGTCCCACCTTTGCTCCTATTAGTGGAGTTTTCATTCAGCCAGCTTTCTGGCGATTCTGGGTGCTGTCTGTTCTGCTGTTATGTTGTAGTTCTTAAATCATTGCGCGGGGCAGAACAATAGGTGTTTGCTTATGCCGCCATCTTGGTGTCCTCCAGGAACTCTTCTGATATTGCAATTTTATAACAGATAAATTATTCAGGCAGAAGGACAACTGGCCATAACCTTTTTCTGACAACTCTGACTATGGATTTTTCCAAGCAATGTCAGGTTTCATATTTTTCCAAATAGACAAAAGGGAGTGCTAGTTCCATCCTGCACACACTTCTATATTAGGCTCCAATGCTACATGTAATTGTAATAACAACAACTCTTATTCTTATTAAGAATCTCTATCTTCAGATCAAATTGTACTTTATTAATGTCTGTTCCATTCACCCCCATTTTTGGCTCCTCTTCCTCTGATCTGAGTGTCTGGTCTTCCCAGCTTCTAGCTCCACTATTCCCCTAATGTCTGGAGACATTTTTGGTTGTTGCACTTAGAGGGTGCTACTGGTGTCTGGGGATCTTTGCTAAACCTTTAATGCACAGGACTATCCTCCCCTCCCCCAACAACAACAAAGATATCTGGCCCCAAATATCAGTAATACCAAGGTAGAGAAACCCTGAGATAACCTAAGAAGCTACTCAGAGCACGACACTGGGATTCCCTGTAGGCCTGCTTGTGGATTGGTAGTGGCAGCCAGCAAGGACTAAAGGTATGTGTGCTTGAGCAATAGAACATTGCAAATCAACCAACACCTATGTTTCTCTCCCTTTCTCTCTAAAAATCAATAAAAAATACTTTTAAAAAGTATTAACCTGCTGTTTTCATAGGAAGATAGCAGTTAAAATTTGCTTCTGGACAAAAGAAAACTATTATCTATCAAGCTCACATATCTCACGTGTTCAAGGAATGTAAAGAGACAGTCAACGTGTAAGAGCTCTGTGCAGCCAAGAATATGAGCAAAATGATGATGACAATTCAAAAGGGACTAAGTTGAAGAGAGGATACTTCCTTTTACCTTCATGCTCCTTGGTGAATATAAATGATTCTACTATAGGATATTTCCAGGAAAGTCTTTATACCCTCTCTCAGATATCCCATTCTAGTGTTGATAAAAACACTAGAATACACACCTCAAACCACATTCATTGTGCCTTCTGTCATGTTTAAGCATAATAGCCATCAATCTGTTGAACAAGGAATAATATGGTATTCAGGAAGCATTGTTCTGAATATTAATGTAGTGTCATAGTCAAGATCTTAGCTCTGATGCCTGATTGTCTGAGTTTGAATCCTGGTCCTGCCACTTACCAGCTGTATGGTCTCTCAAGCCATTTTTCCTCCTATTTAAATGAGAATAATAATAGGACCTATCTCCCACGGTTGTCATGGATGCTAAGTTAATACATGTAAAGCACATAGAATGGGCTGGTATATAATAAACTTTCAATAAAGGTTAGCTATTGTTTCATCACGTATACATGGGTAATAACCATTATTACCTCCTTTTGATGAAAATTTTTCCTGATTATTCTCATTATATACACTAATCATTAAAAAGTCAATAAATAGACATAAATAAAGAAGAAAGTAAAAGTCCCCTCTAACTCTGCTCCTTAAAAATAACCCCTGTTAAGAGTTTGATATAGATCTTTTCAGACATTTTTTACACTTGCCCATTCAGACACAAACACAAACACATGTGCATATATACACACACTGTCACACATATATACATAAGCTAATTTTTATCTTGCAGGTTACTGGCTTTGGTTTCCTGTGCTGTAAAATTATGAACATATTCTTATTTTAGGGAGAGAGAGAGATAAACATTGATTTGTTGTTCCATTTATTTGTGCATTCATTGGTTGATTCTTGTATGTGCCCTGTCTGGGATCAAAACCATAACCTTAGCTTATCAGGACAATGCTGTAACCAACTGAGCTATCCAGCAGAACGTGCAAACAATACCTGAAGAAAAAAAAAGTTGTTTTTTAAATATTATGACCCCAAATAGGTATTTGTTGCTTCCCCCGGCTATGTGAAAAATAGCATTGCTTTTCTAATAGTTTGAAACTTGGGCAAATAAAGGCAATCTAATTCTATTTTCCAGTAAAGAAAGAGAAAGAGAAGGTCAAGTACATTATAAGGGAAAATTTTTAAGATAAATACATATTTTCATCTCCTGGTTCTGAAGAGAATGTATATAAACATGCTCTTTTTTATTGTAAATTCTTTTTTTTTCTTTTTTTATCTTTATTGTTCAGTTTATTAATTACATTGTTTCTCCTTTTTTATCCCCCTATATCTCCCCTCCACCCTGTACCTATCCCACCCTCCACCCTCCCCTCCCCTCCCCTCTGTCCTCTTCCCTAGTTGCAAGATTTTTGTCCAGTCTCTTGCTGTACTTCCCACACCCCTTTTCTCCCCAAGAATTGTCAGTCCATTCCCTCTCTATGTCCATGTTTCTGTTGTATTCACCAGTTTATCTTGTTCATCAGCCTATCAGTTCACTTGATTTTTATGTTCATTTGTTGATAGATGTGTATTTGTTGTTCATAATTTATATTTTTACCTTTTTCTTCTTCCTCTTCTTAAAGAATATCTTTCAGCATTTCATATAATATTGGTTTGGTGGTGATGAACTCCTTTAGCTTTTTCTTATCTGCGAAGCACTTTATCTGATCTTCAATTCTGAATGATAGCTTTGCTGGATAGAGTAATCTTGGTTGTAGATTCTTGCTATTCATTATTTTGAATATTTCTTGCCACTCGCGTCTGGCCTGCAACGTTTCTGTTGAGAAATCCGCTGACAATCATATGGGTGCTCCCCTGTAGGTAACCAACTGTTTTTCTCTTGCTGCTTTTAATATTCTCTCTTTATCTTTTGCTCTTGGCATTTTAATTATGATATGTCTTGGTGTGGTCCTCTTTAGATTCCTATATTTTGGGGTTCTGTGTACTTCTTGGGCTTTTAAGTCAGTTTCTTTCACCAGGTGGGGGAAGTTTTCAGTCACTATTTCTTCAAGTAGGTTTTCATTAACTTGCTCTCTCTCTTTTTCTGGCACCCCAATAATTCGGATGTTGGCATGCTTGACGTTGTCCCAGAGGCCCCTTACGCTCTCTTCAATTATCTGAATTCTTTTTGTTTCTTGCTATTCCAGCCAAGTGGATTTTGCTTCTTTGTATTTCAAATCTTTGACTTGGTTCTTGTGGCCCTCTGGACTGCTTTTAGGACTTTGTGTAATATTTTTTATTTCAGTCTGTGTATGCTTGATTTCTAGTTGGTCCTTTTTCATATCCATGAGGGTCTGGTTCATATCCTCCGAGGTCTTGTTCATTTCCTTGAGGGTCTCATTCATTTCCTTGTAAGTCTCATTCATTTCCTGGTTGGTATTGTTTATTTCCTCGTAGTTCTCATTAAGTTCATTGTCCTTTTCTAGGAGCCTCTTGAAAAGCCTTATAACCGTGGTTTTGAAGTCTATGTCTAGTCGTCTTTTCGCCTCCATTTCTTTCACACCTGATTTCTTTCCATATCTCTGCATGGTGGCTGCTTTATGTGGTAGATAGCCTCTAAGGGTCAGTGGCTCAGCCTCCCCAGTTACTTGAGGTGGGTACTCTTACTGCAATCCTTTATGGGTTGTACAGTATTTTTGAATTTAAACCCAGCTTGTTGTTGTTAGCCCTAGGAGGGTTTGACCTCCAGGCCAATTGGCTGTGAAGGGAGACTGTGTTCAGGTTGGATGGGCAGAGTCTCTGAGCTGAGCAGGCAGCATCAGCGTCAGCTACGTCCTATGCGGCGCTCGCACGCGCGGGTCTCTGTTGGATGGGGATGGCTGCAGGCACCTCCAAGAGAAAGCCACTAGTCTCTTCCCCTTGCCAGACAACTCTGCCTCTCCCCAAATGAGTCTGAACACCCAAAGTCTAGCCCAGGGTTGTAAAATAGATGGTTTCTGGGACCAGGAGACAAGTTTCCAGGGGGCAAGTCGCGGGTTTGTGTGACACTTGCGCGCAAACTTCTTTTCCCAGCCTCCAGGTTTCTCCTCAGACTAGGAGACCTCTGCCACGCCCCGCTTCCAGGGTGCATCCCCCGGACCTCGGACCTCGCCTGGCACTGGGGAATCCGTGTAGTGGGACGTCTCTGCCCTCCCCGTTGGCGAAATCCGGCCGGGGTTGCTGCTCCAGCCCTACAGCCCGAGCGCGCCACCAGGACGGCTCCTAACCTGTTTCCGTCTGAAACGCTGCGCTCCTGCCGCTCCTCTGAGTCTCAGTGTCCCACCTTTACTTTTATTTGTGGAGTTTTCACTCAGCCAGCTTTCTGGTGATTCTGGGTGATGTCTGTTCTGCTGTTATGTTATAGTTCTTAAATCGTTGCGCGGGGCAGAACAATAGGTGTTTACCTATGCCGCCATCTTGGTGTTCTCTTATTGTAAATTCTTAAGAGATACTTAAGTCACGAGCCTCACAAAGGTGCCATGAATCTAGTTCCTTCCCACTACAGAAAACAGGCTACAAAACTTCTCTTCAACACCTGTCACTCTGAGACTGATTTTTCTATTCTCTTAAGTCACATTTTTATTCTATTTAAGAGATTACAAATGAAATTGTATACACTAAGTGCCAACTAATAATAAAATGCAAAAAACAAATTTTAACAGACCTGAATTGAAATCATACAAGGTATGTTCTCTAAACATAATGAAATTAAGCTAGCACTTAGAGAAAAATAGGAAAATCCCAAATGCTTGGAAATTAATATGTTTCTAAGTTGTTCATAAATCAAAGAGAAAGTCCTAAGGGAAATTACAAAAGAAAGTTGAACATATTAAAATTTGTGGAATGCACTTAATGCAGTGATTAGAGAGAAATTGATAGCATTCAGTGCTTATATTAGAAAAAGAGAAAGATCACAAATCATAGTCTAAGCTTCTACTTCAAGAAACTAGAAAAAAAAAAAGAATAAAATAAACCTAATATAGGTAGAGAAAAGGAAACAACAATCAGAGAATAAATCACCAAAATTGAAAACAGAAAAACATTGGGGAAAATCAATGTTGGTCCTTTGAAAAGATCAATAAAATTGATAAACCTCTGTCTAGAAAGACTGACAAAAATGAGAAAAGATACAACTTACCAATATCAGGAATGATAAAGGGTCTCCCACTGAGGACTTGTAATGTTGATAAAAACTTGTAATGTTTGACAAACATTACAAGGGTTACAAGCTAATACTATGAACAACTCTATGAAAATACATCAGAAGTGAGCAAGAGGAAATTGGGATTATGGATATGTTCATTTTCATGATTATGGTAATGGTTTTACACATGTAAACCATGGTTTAACATACATAATAACATGAAATTATATACTTTAAGTATGTATAGTTTACTGATAAAGCATATTTCAATTAAACAATTTTTTTAAAGAAAACCTTTAGGGAACAGAACATTATGCCTTGGAAGTGGTTAGAGCCTTTATTGCATCCATTGCCTATTGTCATGGCTGTCACTACCCTTGCACATGTAGCTTTTATTGTTCCTCCACCACTGACTTCCTCAAGTCACAATAACTGTCCCTAACTAATTAATACTTCCAGTATGGCATCCTATATAATCCTACATAATAAAGAGGTAATATGCAAATCGACCATCACTCCAACACACAAGATGGCCGTCCCCATGTGGTCAAAGATGGCCACCACAAGATGGCCAGCAGGGGAGGGCAGTTATGGGCGATCAGGCCTGCAGGGGAGGGCAGTTAGAGGTTACTGGACTGGCAGTGGGAGGGCAGTTGTGGGCAACCAGGCCTGCAGGGGACAGCAGTTGAGGGCAGCCAAGTCAAGGAGAGGGCAGATAGGGGTGACCAGGCTGGCAAAGGGGAGGGTAGTTAGGCGTGACCAAGCCAGCAAGGGAAAGCAGTTAGAGGTGACCAGGCTGGCAGTGGAGGACAGTTAGGGGTGACCAGGCCAGAAGATGAGGGCAGTTAAGGGCAATCAGGCTGGCAGGGGAATGTTTAGAGGTTGATCAGGATGGCAGGCAGAAGTGGTTAAGGGCAATCAGGCAGACAGGTAGGCAGATGAGTGGTTGGGAGCCAGCATTCTGGATTGTGGAGGATGTCCTAGATTAGATAAGGTACAGGCTGGGCTGTGGGATACACACACACATACACCCTCCCCCCATGCACGAATTTCACGCACCGGGCCACTCGTATTATATGTTCTACCCACTTGTCTCATCCTCTATGCCCTAAATTCCAAATCTGAAAGACGTGCATTTATACTATTGCTTGATTCACCTAAGTATAGTTTTTATCATCTAATTGTCAATTATGGTGGGCTGAAATTACCCAGAAGTCTATTCACCAGCAGACTTCCTAAAAGCACGTTTCAAAAGCCAGTTGGGCCGAGACCGGTTTGGCTCAGTGGATAGAGCGTCGGACTGCGGACTGAAGGGTCCCAGGTTCGATTCCGGCAAGGGCATGTACCTTGGCTGCGGGCACATCCCCAGTAGGAGGCGTGCAGGAGGCAGCTGATCGATGTCTCTCTCTCATCGATGTTTCTGACTTTCTATCCCTCTCCCTTCCGCTCTGTAAAAAATCAATAAAATATATATATTTTTAAAAAAAAAGCCAGTTGGGCTTTAGGGAGAATCCACTGCCTTCATTACTGCTGCAGACTAGAGAACTTTATCTTAATTTAAAAAAAATTTTTTTATTGATTTCAGAGTGGAAGGGAGAGGGAGAGAGGGATAGAAACATCAATAGTGAGAGAGAATCATTCATCGGTTGCCTTCTGCATGCCCCACACAAGAAATCAAGCCCACAACCTGGGCATATGCCCCGATAGGGAACTAAACAGTGACCTCTGGTTTCCTGGCTCGATGCTCAACCACTGAGCCACACTGGCGGGCCAGTCTAGAGAAATTTAACTAAAAGATCCCATTTAGAGGAATGGTATTCCCAAGTGAAGTTCGCTCAATGTGGAACACATCTTGGCACTAAATAAATACAACCTCGGGACACATCATAGCATGTAATTACAGGCTAGAACACTCTTGGGCACATTATTTGGACATGTGAGGTTTATCTCTTCACTGTCATTTTGTTGTTAAGCAGATATTCAATTTACTTGTCCTAACAGCCCAGCAGTAGTTTCTTCTCCATTGAAAATCACACATTACTGCATCCCCATTTTCAATGTTTAGCTGCTTGGTGTCAGAAGGCTAGAAAATAGAAAGCATGCAGAGTGAGCCACCTTTTTGGTTGAAGCTTTGATTCCCTTATTTCTGTGTTGGTGCAATCTACTCTGGAACTTCCTCCTCCTGCTCTCTTCCGTAATTTATTGTTTTCTCATTACCTTCCTCTCCTACCTTATCCTCTCTGGATCTGAATAGTTTCCAGCATGCTCTCCTGTCTTTTTGGTCCTTTTAAAAATGTAGACACAAACACCTACTGTTGTGCAAGTTAAACAGAGCACAAACACACACAAAGGAAACACTAGCACAGTATTTTGTGATCTAATAGTGGCTCAAAATTGTAAATTCATGAGTCCCCCGAGATATATGATCAGTACCGGGACCCCGCCAGCAGGCGAGGGGACCCCAAGGCAGGTGCTGGACGTGGAGGCCACGGGGGCATAGACTACAAAGGAGACAGAACTGAACCTCACATCACCCTCTTTGGCCCCGGAGGATGGCTGGTTAGCCAGAGACAGGTAAGATTCCTCAGGGAAGGAACAACCTAAGACAGGCACAGTCGCAGAGGGGCCAACAGGAGAGAACTAAAAGGTCAACAGAGGTGGGGCACAGACCCCTCATCCACAAACCTTGCAGGGGTTTGAATTCTCACCCCTCCTGAGGGAGGTCTCCTACCCCCACTGGCTGCTTCGCCTCCCACGCACAACTCAGACCAGGACCCAGGTGGCAGACAGAGACTCGGCCAGCAATAGCTGCTCTATATCTGAATTCAGTCTAGTACCAGGAATGCTCAGGACCTACTCAAAAATGCAAATATTCCTTTCCACTAATATTTACATGGTAAACTAAGACTTCTGCTTGAGT
This sequence comes from Antrozous pallidus, assembly GCA_027563665.1. Taxonomy (NCBI): domain Eukaryota; kingdom Metazoa; phylum Chordata; class Mammalia; order Chiroptera; family Vespertilionidae; genus Antrozous; species Antrozous pallidus. The sequence goes on from CM050515.1 coordinate 6,022,542, forward strand.
ATTAAAATTGACAGTAAAGAATGAGTCACGTCCTCAAGACTCGCGAGAGAGGAAACAAGATGGCGGCATAGGCAAAACACCTATCTTGCCGCCATACACAGCAATTTTAAAACTACAACTTAATGAAAGAACAAACACCTTCCAGAATCACCAGAAACCTGGCCGAGTGAAAATTCCACAAATAAAAGTGAAGATAAGACACTGTGACTCGGAGGAGCAGCTGAGGACAGCGTTGAAGATTCGCGTGGAGAGAGGTTTGGAGCGCAAGCCGAGGATAGGGCGGGCGGCTGAAAACCGGCCAGTTTTCTCGATCGGGGAGACAAAGACGTCCCACTGGACTGATTCTTCAGCTCTGGGCGAAGTCCAGGGAACCCACTATCATACGGGGTGAAAACTGGACAGTGGGAGGGCACGCCGAAGCTCGGGCGCTGCAAGGATCTGCCGGCTTGTGGAGGAGGCAAGCTTGCGTGTGACCTTGGGAACAGCGCAGCTGCTTGACCTCGTAGAGAACGCTCGCGACTTGCTATCTCATTTGGGAAACCGTCAGACTGCTTTGTTTTACGACCCTGGGTGAGACGTTGGGCATGCAGAGTCATCTGGGGAGAGTCTGAATTCCCCGGCAGCCATTGCGGCTTGGCCGGGGCTCTCTCTCAGAGATGCTGGCAGCAATTGCCACCGACACAGAGTCGCTGGGGGCGCATAGGGCAGGGCTAACGCTGTCTGCTTGGCCCGGAGACTCCGCCCATCCAACCTGAGCACAGCTGAGCTTCACAAACAATTGGCCTGGAGGTCAACCCCTCCAAGTGCTAGCAACGATTAACCTGAGCTTAACTTCAGCAAGACTGTGCAACCCATATCCACCTCAGGTAACTGGGGAGGTTGAGCCACTATTCCTAGTAGGAGTAGGAAGTCTACCACACAAAGCTAATTGACCAACTCAGGGAAGCAGCCACCATTCAGAGACATGGAAGGAATCAGATGTGAAAGAAATGGAGGGAAAAAAACGACTAGACATGGAATTCTTTTTTTTTTTTTTAGCTTTATTTATTTATTTATTTTTAAATTTTTCTATTTTTTTCAATCTTTATTGTTCAGTTTATTAATTACATTGTTCCCTTTTTTTTCACCCTATAGTTCCCCTCCACCTGGTACCCATCCCACCCTGCGCCCTCAACCCCCTCCACTGTCCTCTTCCATAGTTGCATGATTTTTGTCCAGACTCTTGCTGCACTTCCCACGCCCCCTTTCTCCCCAAGAGTTGTCAGTCCATTCCCTCTCTATGTCCATGTTTCTGTTGTATTCACCAGTTTATCTTGTTCATCAGCCTATCAGTTCACTTGATTTTTATGTTCATTTGTTGATAGATGTGTATTTGTTGTTCCTAATTTACACTTTTATCTTTTTCTTCTTCCTCTTCTTAAAAAATATCTTTCAGCATTTCATATAATATTGGTTTGGTGGTGATGAACTGCTTTAGCTTTCTCTTTTGCGAAGCACTTTATCTGACCTTCAATTCTGCATGATAGCTTTGCTGGATAGAGTAATCTTGGTTGTAGATTCTTGCTGCTCATCACCTTGAATATTTCTTGCCACTGGCCTGCATCGTTTCTGTTGAGAAATCCGCTGACAATCGTATGGGTGCTCCCTTATAGGTAGCCATCTGTTTTTCTCTTGCTGCTTTTAATATTCTCCCTTTGTCTTTTGCTCTTGGCATTTTAATTATGATGTGCCTTGGTGTGGTCCTCTTAGGGTTCCTATATATTGGGGTTCGGTGTGCTTCTTGGACTCCTAAGTCAATTTCTTTCACCAGGTGTGGGAAGTTTTCGGTCACTATTTCTTCAAATAGGTTTTCATTGTCTTGCTCTCCTCTTCTTCTGGCACCTCTATAATTCGGATGTTGGTATGCTTGAGGCTGTCCCAGAGGCCCCTTACACTATCTTCAATTTTTTGGATTCTTTTGGTTTCTTGCTTTTTCAGCTGAGTGGATTTTACCTCTTTGTATTTCACATCTTTAACTTGGTCCTTGAGGTGCTCCAGAGCACTTTTAGGTCTTTGTATAATACTTTTTATTTCAGTCAGTGTATGCTTAATTTCTGGTTGGTCCTTTTTCATATTCTTGAGAGTCTCCTTTATATCCTTGAGGGTCTCATTCATTTCCTTGTAGGACTCATTCATTTCCTTTGCAGTATTGCTTATTTCCTTATTGGCCTCGACCTTTTGTTGGAGCCTCTTGAAAAACCCTATAACCGTGGTTTTGAATTCCATGTCCAGTCGTTTTTCTTCCTCCATTTCTTTCACATCTGATTTCTTTCCATGTCTCTGCATGGTGGCTGCTTCCCTGAGTTGGTCGATTAGCTTTGTGTGGTAGACTTCCTACTAGGGACAGTGGCTCAGCCTCCCCAGTTACCTGAGGTGGATATGGGTTGCACAGTCTTGCTGAAGTTAAGCTCAGGTTAATCGTTGTTAGCACTTGGAGGGGTTGACCTCCAGGCCAATTGTCTGTGAAGCTCAGCTGTGCTCAGGTTGGATGGGCGGAGTCTCCGGGCCAAGCAGACAGCGTTAGCTCTGCCCTGTATGGCCCCAGGGACCCTACGCCGGGGGCAATGGCCGCCAGCACCTCTGAGAGAGAGCTGCTGCTGAGCTCCACTGGCTGCCGGGGAATTCAGACTCTCCCTAAATGAGTCTGCACACCCAATGTCTCACCCAGGGTCGTAAAACAAAGTAGACTGACGGTTTTCCGAATGAGAGACAAGTCGCAGAGAGCTCTCTACACAGTCACGCAGCCGAGCTGTTCGTGCAAGCTGCCTTCTCCACAAGCCGGGAGGCCCCTGCAGCACCCGAGCTTCGGCGTGCCCTCCCACTGTCCAGTTTTCACCCCATATGATAGTGGGTTCCCTGGACTTCGCCCAGAGCTGGAGAATCAGTCCAGTGGGACGTCTTTGTCTCCCTGTTCGAGAAAACTGGCCGGATTTTCAGCCGCCCACCCTCTCCACTGGCGCACACTCCAAACCTCTCTCCCCGCGAATCTTTCAACGCCGTCCACCGCTGCTCCTCCGAGTCACAGTGTCTTATCTTCACTTTTATTTGTGGAATTTTCACTCGGCGGGCTTTCTGGTGATTCTGGAAGGTGTTTGTTCTTTCGTTAAGTTGTAGTATTAAAATTGCTGAGTATGACGGCACGATAGGTGTTTTACCTATGCCGCCATCTTGGTTCTCCTGGACATGGAATTCAAAACCACGGTTATAGGGTTTTTCAAAAGGGTCCAACAAAAGGTCGAGGCCTATAAGGAATTAAGCAAGACCGCAAAGGAAATGAATGAGTCCTACAAGGAAATGAACGAGACCCTCAAGGATATAAAGGAGACTCTCAAGGATAAGATAAAGGACCAACCAGAAATTAAGCATACACTGACTGAAATAAAAAATATTATACAAAGACCAAAAAGTGCTCTGGAGCACCCCAAGAACCAAGTTAAAGATTTGAAATACAAAGAGGTAAATTCCACTCAGCTGAAAAAGCAAGAAACCAAAAGAATTCAAAAAATTGAAGAGAGTGTAAGGGGCCTCTGGGACAACCTCAAACATACCAACATCCGAATTATAGGGGTGCCAGAAAAAGAGAGAGAGCAAGACAATGAAAACCTACTTGAAGAAATAGTGACTGAAAACTTCCCCCACCTGGTGAAAGAAAATGACTTAAAAACCCAAGAAGTACACAGAACCCCAAAATATAGGAACCCTAAGAGGACCACACCAAGGCACATCATAATTAAAATGCCAAGAGCAAAAGACAAGGAGAGAATATTAAAAGCATCAAGAGAAAAACAGTTAGTTACCTATAAGGGAGCACCCATAAGATTGTCAGCGGATTTCTCAACAGAAACGATGCTGGCCAGATGGGAGTGACAAGAAATATTCAAAGTGATGAATAGCAAGAATCTACAACCAAGATTACTCTATCCAGCTAAGCTATCATGCAGAATTGAAGGTCAGATAAAGTGCTTCGCAGATAAGAAAAAGCTAAAGGAGTTCATCACCACCAAACCAATATTATATGAGATGCTGAAAGATATTCTTTAAGAAGAGGAAGAAGAAAAAAATAAAAGTGTAAATCATGAAAGAAAAAATACACATCTATCAACAAATGAATCTAAAAATCAAGTGAATTAATAAGCTGATGAACAGGATAAACTGGTGAATGTAACAGAATCATGGACATAAAGAGGGAATGGACTGACAACTCTGGGGGAGAAAGGGAGTGTGGGAAGTGCAGCAAGAGACTGGACAAAAATCATGCAACTATGGGAGAGGACATTGGAAGGGGGTGAGGGCAGAGGGTGGGATGGGTACCAGGTGGAGGGGAACTATAGTGGGGGGAAAAAAAGGGAACCATGTAATTATTAAACTGAACAATAAAAATGAAAAAAATTGACAGTAAAATAGTAATCAAGTTTTCAGATTAATTTAAATTGGCCAAGTGAAATAAGTGAATACTCAAGAAAATCTAAGTGTACTGGACAAAAAGCTTTTCCTAAAACATTAACTAACATATCTAACAGTAGTTCATCTCACTGTAAAATTGCCTAACATCCAAAGAACCTAAAGCACTCATATTTGTGTGCAAAAATTAAAATTTAAAATTACCAAGACTGCAATATAAAATTTCCAAAAGTCCCCATTAATCAAAAAAAAGGGGGGTGGGGGGAGACAGTGGGGTGATATCATGTAAGGAAAAATATCCTGTAAATAAAATACATCTAGAAAATTCTTACCCCAGAAAAGAAAATTCCATTTGTAAAGCCAACAGCAGGACACCCATGAAAAAACACACACGGTATCAAAATAAGCCAGAGGAAAATCATTTAGGCAAAAATGAAAAGAATCCCAAGTCTAATTTGCAGAGTGGATCCCTTTGTTAGCTTTTGATTGTCAATGTGTTTGTGTGTTTTCAGAGAACAACTCCAAGACCATGTGGGTTCCAGCAACAGTGAGGAACTGACAGGTCTGTTCCAGTCACGAGGATGGTCCAGAGATGGGGGACACTGACGGCACCTTGCCTTGCTAGCAGTCGGCAGCTGTGCATGGCTGCAGGCACCCCAGGACCAAACTAGAGAGGATGGAACTTGCATTGCCACGATGTGTCCACCATCTGGATACCATTGCTGACATGTACACATAAAGAACTATTTGACACTGAAACTGGGACTCAGAACAGTTGGACATTGAAACTGAGACTCAAACATTTTTTGTTCTTATACATTTATTTCTAGTATGCAGAGGCAAGATATTTTTGAAGAAAAGAAACAGGGGAGAGTGATTGATATAGAGGCAGGGTGGCCTTGAACAGGCTGTCAAGCTACAGGGGGAAGGCTGGGGTGGATGGGAGGCAGATGCTGGGGGAGATCAACTGAAGGACTTGTATGCATACATATGAGCTTAACCAATGAATGAAAGACACTGGGGCGGGGAGGGGGGCAGGAGGGGACATGTGCTGGGGGGTGAGGGAGGGTGGGGGGAGGATAATGGGGGGGGGAAGGAAATTAAAGTCAATAAAAAAAATAAAATAAAAGATTAAAAAAAAGAAAATTATAAATTCACTTCATTTTCACTTTCATCTCTCTAAGACCAAAGTAGCAGCAGCTGTAAAGAAGAAAATGTGCAGGATCAGGAAGGGTCACATGGGAATAAATCATACAAAAATGTCTATTTTCACTTCTTAGAACATCGGTTTGCTCAAAATGATTACTCTCTAGCATAACTATCTGTTCTATAGTGATTCTGCTGGCTTTGGGAGGAGAATTACCCAGGTGGCCCGGTTCCTAACAAATGCTTCATACTCTTTCTTCTCTTTGCTTCTAACTACTACTTAGTAACTGGCTATTTATTCAGAATACCTTGGATATTGAGCCTACTCCTTTTTTGGCTACTACTCACCATCATTTATCCACACTATTTCTTTTTAGTTTTTAATTTAATATATTTTTTATTGTTTAAAGTTTTACAAATAGTAGTACATATGTCTCTTTTTTTTTTATCCACACCTTTTTAAGGCATTCTTCCCTGCTCTCCTTCACCTACAAATGCCTGATCTCTTGTCTCCTCTTCATAGTTAAAAATGTTTCTTACTTTACATTTACTCCTCCATCTACTGCAACCTGGCTTTTCTCAAAATCATCTAATCACTTATTCTACACTATTTAAAGTGCACCACTCTCTGCTAGAGACTTTCTGGATGCAAGGAGGGCAATGATATTGGCTATAATGAATGAAAGGAAAGTAGTAGGAGATAATATAGAAGGGGTAGTCAGAAGCTAGGTCTGGAGGACCTTATGAGCCATTATAAGGCTTTGGATTTTCCTTGGAGTGAGGTGGAAAGCTATTGGGGGATTTTGAAAGGAAGATCTGACAGGATCTCATTATATTTTGAAAGGATCGCTGTGGTTGTGTTTGTTTCCAAGCATGTTTCAGTGGTTGGGGACAAGAGTCAAAACAAGACTGGTGAAGTGATTATTGAAATAATCCAGGAACAGACCACTATTTTAGAACTAATAATAATCAGTCCAATCTTATTATATTTTTTAAGATGAACTTCAGAGAATTCTTAGAAAGGGATGTGAAAAACAAGGAGAAGTCAAGAATGGCTCAAAGTTTTTTACCCAAACAATTGTAAAGATGAAGTCACCACACTGAAAAGGAATCCTGAGGGAACTCTGATTTGGACAGGGAATAAAAGTAAAAATTAAAACTTCAGTCTTGTATATGCTAAGTTTGAATTGCTTAGCACACAGCTAATTTGAGATGACAAGGAAATTATTAATTATATGAGTCTGAGATTCAAGGGAGAGATCTTCCATTATTTTGCATGTGGCTATTCAGTTTTCCCAGCACCATTTGTTGCAAAAACTCTCTTCATTAAATGGTCTTGGTGTCCCCATCAAAGTTGATTGACCAAAAGAAATAAATTGACAATAGACACATGGATATGACATGGAAATTTTAGTGCCGGGACAAAAGCAGTTTTTAAAAAATGATTGGGACAACAGTGTTAGGCAGGTAAGATAGCTGCTAGAGTAGAAGGAGGGGAAGAAGAAAAAAGGAGGCTAATCTCACCATTGAACAAAGAAGTCAGCAATTTTGGAACTTGCTGAGATAACTCACCAGATGTTCTCATAAATTCTGGGAAAAGCCACAATAATGTAAAAGGGAGACATTAAAATCTACTCTATCCAGCAGAGGAACATTTAAACCTATAGAGGGAAAAGTATAAAACCCTTGAACCCCAACCAGGTGGGACAGTCAGACTAGCTGAGTTGCCCATTTGTTCTTTATACCAAGTGTATTTTTAATAAATCCACTTTCTTTGCTTCCTTAATAAATTTGCATGCTTTGTTTTGGCACTGCTTTCTGTCATCCATCTTATTTCTTTCTTATAAGCATGACAATATCCAAGGAGGAGAGAGCCCCCTCAGAGACTCAGGTGGCTGGCTCTCTGATAACATCTTTCTGGTGTTGTGTCTCAGAGCTGACTTGGAGCACTGCTTCGTCTGCACTCACTTTTACAGTGATGTAGGAACACAGTGAGTTTTATTTCCAGCCAGTGAGTCATTTATGCATGTGTATTAGTTTTCTTGGGGAGAAAAGGGAAAGCAGCAGCATAAGGAACAACATTGGAATAAGGTTATGTCCATTGGCAGATGTGAAGGAGAAAGTACCTAGACTCCTCTAGAGTCTGAAGAGAAAAGGTAATTCCTCCTTCTGGTTTGAGTCTCAAATGTTTTTTTTGTTTGTTTTTTTTTGTTTTTTTAAATATATTTTATTGATTTTTTACAGAGCGAAAGGGAGAGGGATAGAAAGTCAGAAACATCGATGAGAGAGAGACATCGATCAGCTGCCTCCTGCACGTCCTCCACTGGGGATGTGCCCGCAGCCAAGGTACATGCCCTTGCCGGAATCGAACCCGGGACCCTTCAGTCCGCAGTCCGACGCTCTATCCACTGAGCCAAACTGGTCTCGGCAAGTCTCAAATGTTTTTATATGAGAAATAGTCTTGTAGAGGTGTCTGGATTGAGCCCTAAGACGTACAGAGGCCTCATAGGGACTTCCATTTCACTTGTAATCCATTCCAAGGGATGTGCACATAGGATCGTCACCAGAGCTCTGAGCTATCCCAGTTCTTTTATTTTTTTTAATAAATCTTTATTGTTCAGATTATTACATGTGTTCCTCTTTTTTCCCCCCATAGTTCCCCTCCACCTGATCCCCCATCCCACCCCATGCCCTTACCCCCTGCCCTGTCTTCATCCATAAGTGAAAGCTTTTTGTCCAATCTCTTCCTGCACCCTTCACATCCTCTTTCCCTGAGAATTGTCAGTCCACTCCCTTTCTATGTCCCTGATTCTATTATATTCATCAGTCCATTCTGCTCATCAGATTTTTTATTCACTTGATTTTTAGATTCACTTGTTGCTATGTATGTATCTGTTGTCATTTTGTTGTTCATAGTTTTTATCTTTACCTTTTTCTTCTTTTTCCTCTTAAAGAATACCCTTCAGCATTTCATATAATCCTGGTTTGGTGATGATGAACTCCTTTAGCTTTTTCTTGTTTGTGAAGCTCTTTATCTGACCTTCAATTCTGAATGATAGCCTTGCTAGGTAGCATAATATTGGTTGTAGATTATTGCTCTTCATCACTTTGAATATTTCTTGCCACTCCTGTCTGGCCTGCATAGTTTCTGTTGAGAAATCAGCTGACGGTCGTATGGGTACTCCTTTGTAGGCAACCAACAGTTTTTCTCTTGCTGCTTTAAAGGGTCTCTTTCTCTTTTGCTCTTGGCATTTTAATTATGATGTGTCTTGGTGTGGTCCTCTTTGGATTCCTCTTGTTTGGGGTTCTGTGCACTTCCTAGACTTGTAAGTCTATTTCTTTCACCAGGTAGGGAAAGTTTTCTGTCCTTATTTCTTCTAATAGGTTTTTAATATTTTGCTCTCTCTCTTCTTCTGGCACCCCAATAATTCTGATGTTGGTGCACTTAAAGTTGTCCTAGAGGCTCCTTACACTATCTTCATATTTTTGGGTTCTTTTTTTTTCTTTTTGTTTTTCTGATTGGATGTTTTTTGTCTCCTTATATTTCAGATCTTTGGTTTGATTCTTGGAGTTCTTTGATCTACCACTGAATTTCTGTATATTCTTTATTTCAGATAGTGTATGCTTAATTTCTGACTGGTCCTTTTCCATTTTCTTCGCATTCTCATTAAGGTCCTTGAAGGTTTCACTAAGTTCTTTGGAGGTCTCATCAAGTTTTTTGGTGGTTTTTAGAAGATTCTTGAGTAACCTTATAAACGTGGTCCTGAACTCTATGTCTGAAAGTCTGCTTTCCTTCATTTCTTTCATTCGTGACATGTTTCTTTGTCTCTGCATTTTGCTGCTTCCCTGTGTTGATGGAGTGGAAGAACTGCTGTGCTGGAGACTCACCTATAGAACTGGACTTGCTTCAGTGGGGCTTTGGTGCTCACCGAATCTGCCTCTTGAATGTGTCATTTATGGATGTGAATAGTTGAATTCTGGTGTCATCTCACCCTGACCTCTAGATACACTAGCTTCTGGATCTCTAATGGGGTGCAGGTCAGCAACCTTCTGAGGAAACCCAGCAGGAGCTACAGCGAGGTCTGCAGATTTCTCCTGGTCTGACCAGAGCTGAGGTTTAGGATAAGCTGCGATGGTGCAGGCCAATTGTATGCAAATGCTGCTGTGTGCAGCCTGGGTGGTTTCGCAGCTTGTGCGGGGCGGGGTCTCAGGGAGTAGTCACTAGGCTAGAGCGTGGCAAACAGCGATGGCTGCTACTCAGCTGTTTATGCGTCTCCGTCTCCGCGTTTCCAAGTCCCAGCGTCCCGTGCCCTGCCCACTGAACAATGGTTGCCATGGGCACCTCTGCAACGGAGCCACCGTCACTTTTCCACCGATGGCAGACTGTCCAGCTTCTCCCTGTACCAGTTTGGGTTGCCAGTGTCTCCCCAGAAATGAGTTCAGAGTAATCAGGAGCCCGTTTCCCTTCGGGTTGATAATAAGCTGCCCCAAAGTCGCCCGTCTCAGCCCAGTTCACATGCCTCCACACCTCAGCTTTTCAGCGCTTGTGCACGTCTCGATGCTCTTTTCTCTTTCTGTCTAGTTGCAGAACTTCCACTCGGCCAGCTTTCCCATGGTTCTGGGTGATAGACATTTTGCCTTTTAGTTGCAGTTTTGAAATTGTGCGAGGCAGCAGTTTAGGCATTTACCTATGCCGCCTAATTGGCTTCCTATCCATCCTAGTTGTTTTAGACCAGCTGGGAGAGAAATCGAGACATGTCAGAAATATAGATAAGGATAATTGCTTCTGGGAGCCCCATTCACAGACAGCACACAGAGACCCACTACATCTAGTCATTAGCCCATCTGTTCAGCCGCTAAGAATAAGTTAAGCCACTGTTCAGCCACTAAGCTGCTGCACCTCTCTGTCCCATAAGGTTTTTGACCTCTCTATCTGCATTTATACTCTCTTTGTAGTGCTTACAGGGGAGGAACTTACTGTATGTGCAGGGCTGTGCAATATAGACCTAATTGGTGTCCCCACAGGTTTGCAAGATATTACCCTAGGTTGGGGGAGGAAGTCCCTCCCCTTGCTTATATATATGAACATTTTAAGGAAAGACTCTGGCCGTAAACTATTAATCGACAACTATTATTGTAGTGTGAGCAGAGGCAGAGGCAAGGTACCCTGGTTGAACAACTGAAGCTACCATCTTCAGGTTATTTACCAGGCTAACCAAGGCCCTTTAATCCACCCCATTAATTAGGGAACTAGTTTCATGCCAATTATGGAATAAATGGGATAAAAGGACCTTCTTCGTGTACTTAAGGACCTTCTTCTGCATATTTCTCCTGATCTGACCAGAGCTGCAGTTTAGGATAAACTGCAGTTTAGGATAAGCTGCGATAGTGAGGCCATTTATATGCAAATGCTGCTGTGTGCAGCCCGGATGGTTTTGCAGCTTCTCCCTGTGCGAGGGAGAAGCTGGGTTCTAATACCTAACTTTGAGACCTACAGACAATTTGTTAAATATCTTGAGAACGCCGACAGGTACAGCAGAGAATGTTGGCTTTGTCCTTCTGCACCTTACCAAGATTTAGGGAGTGTCAATAAATTCCCTGCTTGGATATGGATAAAGGAAGGATTACCCACTCTATTCAGACATCTGTTATGCATGGTTCCACAGGACCCATGAGAATGGGGGAGTAGGCAGGAATAGCAGGTATTCAGACACCCCAGCAGACAAATATATTGGATAGCATTTTTTTTTTTTGAGGGAATGAGAATATTCCAAGAACCTAGAAGGGTCCCCTTTTTACAACTACTGGTGGGACTAGAAAAACTACAATTCTTGCTTCAGCAGGGTATTTGGCAGGAAAAATTTTCAGTAACAGGTAGAATTGTCCCCTAAATATAATAGGAGTGCACCTGGAAGATATAAGACCTTCCTCTGAACAGGGAAGAAGGGGTCAGAGGCAAAGGAGGTTTTAAGTTAAATAGGAATAGGTTCACCAGGAAGGGCTCAAGAGACTGGTGTGGACTTGAGTCCCCTGTCTGAGTGTATAAAATCCATTCCCAGGGCATCCTGATCATTGGAAAGGCCACCCCCAGGGCACAGGGTAACTGCAGCCAGGAATTTGGGTTACACATTAAGACTAGTTAATTCTGGAAAACCACGTCTGAGAAGGGACACCTTCTCCACATGGCGGAAACAACATAAGAAAAGGAACATGGGCACCCATTCTCTCCTATGATCTCCTCGCTTCTCTTTCAGATGGAAAACCAAAATTCAGTACCACAAGATTTACCTCTTGGATGCAGCCTAAAGAATTAGGAAAATTTCACCCTCAGACCTTAAAAAGAAAATGATTAACTTTCCTTTGTAATATAGCTTGGCCCAAAACAAACTCAGGAACAGGGGAGTCTGGCCTGTAAACTGATCTATGAATTATAACACTATTATCAAATTATATTTGTCTTTCATAAATGAATACAACTGGAATGAAATACCTTACATTCAAATGTTTATAGCCCTTTACCAAGATAGGATTTAAGGAAAATTTGTAGAATTTTGTGTTGCTGCAATATCAGATGATTTAGAGGACACTACTAGGATTGGGCCTAAACGGGCAGTCGGACATCCCTCAAGGGGTTCCAGATTGGAGAGGATGCAGACTGGGCTAAGGAACATCCCCCGCCCCATGCATGAGTTTCATGCGCCGGGCCTCTAGTGACAACATAAAAAGGGTTATTCTAGGAAAGAATGAAAACCATTTCTTTTTTCAGAAGTGACAGAGGAGAAGTTGGAGGAGAAGAGAAGTTAACTCTATCCCAGTAAGGGCCACAAAAGTACACAAACCTCGACCCCAAATCTATTGAGGGTGAAGAATCTGAGGATAGATTTTGTCCAACAGGCAGCCCCAGACATCAGGAGAAAGTTAGAAAAACTACCCTTGGGACCCCAGATCATCACTGAGTAACTGACAGAAATAGCTTTCAATGTTTTTAATAACTGAAACAGGGCAAAGGAAGAGCAAAAAACCATCCTGCAGACAAGAAGGACACTGGGAAAAGAGTCATCACTAAAAGACAGACTGTTCAGGGGGCTGGGGGTCTCCGGACAAGAACCTACCCACATGATGGCTTTGAAATGACAGAGTCCTATGTTCCAGTTAGCTCCTACTAAGAACATCAAAATTGAAAGGACAGAGCCTTGGGTGACCCTTAATGTGGCAGGTAAGTCCATTACATTTCTGTTAGATACAGGAGCTGCTTGCTCTGCTCTGACTCACTCTCCAGGGCCACTTTCTTCCCAAACCTGTGTGATCTATAAGTTGTGCCTGTGTGAACAGGCACCCTCAACACTGCCATTTCTCACAGATCTGGGACGCTTCACTCCCTTATCAGGGAGGGACATCTGGTGTAGTCTAAGCTTCTGGGTGATTAACTGTAAACAAGACTAAGGTAATTGAAGGAATTTTTTTAAAATGAGTCTTTTAAAATATTCTATATCCTCCTTCTGCAGGTCCAGGAGCTGCTGTGACCCTGAGAATGAAAGGACAAAGCAGAGCTGACTGTCCTCCATCTTGTAGAGCTGGGTCCTCAGCCTGACCCCCCCCTTACTGGGAGTGACCACAGGAATGCCAGAAATGTCCTAACTCCCCCAACCACCCCCTGAGTGGACAATGAAGCTCCGGGAACGCAGCTAAGGCCCTCATAAGGCTACACCACAGGATGCTCCCTATGCGTCGTTGTTGTCCAATCAGGGAATAGTAGGGGATGGCTCAAACCTCAGAATGTGTTGGTCACTTCCTGAGCATTGTGCCAAAAAACCCTGACCAAAGTGACCAATCTCTATAACCCATGTCACTCACCTAAGCCCACCCAAATGACTAGCCCTTTATAATCTTTGTTCCTCTGGGGCTGGCTCTCTTTCGCCCCGCCGCTGCATCAGTAAGGAGGCTGGAGGATCCCAATCTGGGCTTGAATAAAGACTCTTTGCTTTTGCATCGGACGTGGCTCCCTGGTGGTCTCTGGGGATCTTGAAATCTGGGCATAACAAGAACAATGGGGAATTAATACCACTCCCAAATTCTGTGCAGGCTGTGGAAGCAACAGAGGCAACTTTTCCCTCCCCATCTCAATGTAAAAGAGAAAATGGTACTTTAAAATTGAAGTCAATGGAACATCCAAGTGAGACAATTCCCACTGCTCCTTCTCCAGCCTTCTAAAAGTGGTTAGGACATCAAGAAATGATTCTTGTTATCCCTGTTATACCTCCTAAAAACATGAGTGTATACCGAAACCAGTTTGGCTCAGTGGATAGAGCGTCATTCTGCGAACTGAAGGGTCCCAGGTTCGAGTCTGGTCAAGGGCATGTACCGTGGCTGTGGGCACATCCCCAGCAGGGGGTGTGCAGAGGTAGCTGCTGATCGATGTTTCTCTCTCATTGATGTTTCTGACTTTCTATCCCTCTCCCTTCCTCTCTGTGAAAAATCAATAAAAAATATTTTTTTAAAATGTGAGTGTATTTGCCAATTTAAAAAAGCTATTTCTGAAAGTTATTAAATGTATTGCTTTTAGTTGTCACCAAAAATTAAGGTTTCTAAGAATTAAGAATTCTAATTAAGTGGAGTGGGGGAGGGTGTGGTATTGATAATATAGAATTGAAAGTGGTTTGTTTAGCTCTAACCAGGTTGGCTCAGTGATAGAGCATCTGCCTGAGTATTGAAAGGTTCTGGGTTCGATTCTAGTCAAGGGCACATGTCTGTGTTGTGGGCTCAGTCTCCATTAGGAAGACTGTAGAAGGCAGCTAATCAGTAATTTCCTTCAATTAGCCTTGATGTTTCTATCTCTATCACTCTCCCTTCCTCTCTGAAATCAATAAATAAATTTTAAAAAAATAAAGTAGTTTGTTTTAAAGTTGGTTATTTCTGAGTGAGGAAAGAAGAAACAAAGAGGGACTAGGAAAGTTGCAGAGGGATTAGTACATTGAAGAAAGTCTGTGTAAATCACAGGTTTGTGTACATTGTAGAGGGTCTGTGTAAGTTTCAGAGGGTTCATGCAAGTTGAAGAAGGATTGTGCAGAGGAAAAACCCAGACCGAGAAAGGATTGAGGAAGTGAAAAAGGTGAGAAAGGAAAAAAGGGATGTGCATATTGCAGAAAGGAAAGGCATTGAAAAAAGGGACATACAGGAAAAAAAGGACATTGGAGAAGGAAACCCATGGAAAATGCAAATGAGAAAGAAATCAGAAGGAAAAAAAGACATAGCAAAGCACTTTTGGCAGCAAAAAAATCTCCCCCATAAAACACGATAAAGAAATTTTAGGGCTACTTGTAGGACATAAAAAAGTCTTTCTTTTTCTTGCTGTAGCTTTCCACAATTTAAGAGAAGCACCAAGACTGGTTCAAATACCCCTTTCTTCAAATTGAGGGATAAGATAAGCTACTCTCAGTACTTCATTATTCCATACATAGCCCTCCTCCCATCTGGTTTACAACTCAGGAATAATGAATAGAAAGTTCCCTCTACCTTCCATGCCCTCTTTAAACAAGCTCCTTTTGAACTCTTCATAGCTTTTGCTCTAAGAATGTTTTACAGACTTGGGAAAAATACTGATAAGACACCCCCTTAGGACATCTGTTGGACTGTCTCCTGAAGAACTAGCAAAGATAAGCCCCCTGAGGTCTGCTCAATGTTACCCAGCAATAGCAGCAGCCGGAAAATCCCTCGCCCATACTTGTCTAAGGTTTTAAAAGGGGGTTGGGGATAGGGGGAGAGGCAGCTTTTGTTCCTGGCCTTAGCATTGATTAGCAATGTACCAGTTCTTTCCCTTTGGGGGAAGTAAAATAATCTTTCTCTCTGTATCTCTCTCTCCTTTCAATTGTGAATTGTTTCACAGCCCACACTGGCCAAAAACCCTAACATTTTGGTGGCCCTTACCCAGATAGAGTTAACTTCTCTTCTCCTCCAGCTTCTCCTCTGTCTCTGGAAGTACAGACTGGTGCAGCCATTACAGAAAATAGTATGGAGTTTCCTCAAAAAATTAAATAGGAACTGCCATTTGATTCAGTGACCCCACATCTAGGAATATAAGAAACCCGAAACATTCATCAGAAATCCTGTTAAAGGAGTTGTTTGGATGCATGTTCCCTTTTCTATGTCTAAGCTAGCCCTTTATAATTTCTGGTAAAATAGCGATGCGTTTTATCCAACTGACAGCCTCAGGTATTAGGAAAGTTACCAAAACTAATCTTAGGACCCCAGAACCCCACTGGTAGAAATAACTTTCAGTACTTTTTAAAAAACATTGATTTCAGAGAGGAAGGGAGTAAAAGCTAGAAACATCAATGATGAGAGGGAATCACTGATGGGCTGTCACCTACAGGCTCTCCAATGGAGAGTGAGCCCACAACCTGGGCCTAGACTGGGAATCAAACCCAGACCTTCTGGTTCTTAGGTTGATGCTCAACCACTGCACCACGCTGGGTGGGCACCTTCAGCACGTGTGTGTGTGTGTGTGTGTGTGTGTGTGTGTATAAAATTGATTTCAGAGAGGGAGAGATAGAAACATCAATGATGAGAGAGAATTATTGATTGGCTGACTCTTGCACACCCCCTCCTGGGGATCGAGCCCACAACCCAGGCATGTGCCCTTGGCCAGTACCGAACCTGGGACCTCTCAGTCCACAGGCTGATGCTCTATCCATTCAGCCAAACCAGCTAGGGCCCTTCAGTACTTTTAATATCTGAGACAGGGCAGAGGAAGAGCAAGAAAGCCATTTCATAGAAACAAATGACTCGGTTTTAAGCCATGTGTCACCTCAACGGCCGTGCTTCATCTGTCCCAAGTTTGGTCACTGGAAGAGGAACTATCTTGGGGCTGGAAGATCCCCAGGATCAGAATCTACCCATACAATGGCCTTGAGCTGATGGGGTTCAACTATCTTATCACCCCCACTAAGAACATTACCATTAAAGTGAAGGAGCCAAGGGTGGCCCTCAATGTGACAGGTATGCTAATTAGATCTTATTGGAAGTGGGGCTGCTTGCTCTGCTCTGACTCTCTCACCAAGACTTCTTTTTTCCAAAACCTGTTTCATCCCTGTGGTGAATGGGCATCCTCAGCGTTACCCTTTCACTCCACCCCTTCAATTGCAGCCTTTGGAGTCTCACTTTTAGGCATGTCTTTCTAAGCCCCTGGGTAATGTAATTAAAGTTTATAAAAGTAAATCCTTTTAAACACTCCAAATTCTCCCAGAGGGCAGGATCTGTGACAATGTCCTCGTAAAAGCTGCAGAAGCAGCGAGGAGGAGGGCGCTGCCCCTCGTAAAGAAAAGATTGTGATGCTTTTGAATCCAAGCACCTGGAGGCCTGGGAGCACAGTCCTGGGAACAAGCTGTGGGGCCTGCTACTCCTCCCCTTCCCACCCCCCCACCCATCTTTTCTCCAGCCTCTTAAAGCTGTCAAGGTCACGTTATCCCTGTTTCAAAATTTATCTGGAAAATCCTCATAAAAGAGTAATATGCAAATTGACTGTCACTCCAAGACACAAGATGACTGCCCGCATGTGGTCAAAGATGGCTGTCCCCATATGGACACAAGATGGCCACCACAAGATGGCCTGCAGAGGAGGGCAATTGTGGGCAATTAGGGGTGACCAGGCCTCCAAGGAAGGACAGTTGGGGAGGACCCAGGCCTGAAGGAGAAGGCAGTTGTGGGCGATCAGGCAAGCAGAGAGGGCAGTTAGGGGTGACCTGGCTGGCAGAGCAGGGCAGTTGGGGGAGTCCAGGTCAGCAGGGGAGGGCAGTTGGGGGGGACCAGGCCTGGAGTGGAGGGCAGCTCGGAGATGGGGACCAGGCCTGCAGTGGAAGACAGTTGGGAAGGACCCAGGCTTGCAGTGGAGAGCAGTTGGCGGCGGGAGGGGGGGGGGGGGACAAGGCCTGCATTGGAAGGCAGTTGGGGAACAGGCCTGCAGGGGAGGGAAGTTGTGGGTGATCAGGCCAGCAGGAAAGGCAATTAGGGGTGACCGAGCCAGCAGAGGAGGACAGTTGGGGGAGACTAGGCCAGCAGGGGAGGGCAGTAGGGGGCAACCAGGACTGCAGGGGAGGGGAGTTAGAGGTGACCAAGTCAGCAGGGAAGGGCAGTTGGGGGAACCAGGCCTGCAGGGAGGGGCATTAAGGAGCAACCAGGCCTGCAGGGGAGGGCAGTTAGGGGTGATTAGGCCAGCAGGAGAGCAGTTAGGCATCAATCAGGCTGGCAGGGGTGTGATTAGGGGTGATCAAGCAAAGGGAGGCGAGCAATTGGGAGCCAGCAGTTCTGGATTGTGAGAGGGATGTCTGACTGCCCGTTTAGGCCTGATCCCAATGGGCCTAAATGGGCGGTCAGACATTCCTCCAGGGGTCCCAGATTGAAGAGGGTGCAGGCTGAACTGAGAGGCACACACCTCCCATGCACAAATTCTGTGCCCCGGGCCTCTAATCTATACTAATAAAAGGATAATATGCTAAACTAGACTATACATCTTCCGGATATCCTCCTGGACAAAGCCACGGTGCTGGGGGCCAAAGCAGAGTGGTTAGGGGTGATCAGGCCTGCATGGGAGGGCAGTTAGGGGCAATCAGTCTGGCAGGCAGAGGTGGTTAGGGGTGATTAGGCAGACAGGGAGGTGATTAGGAGCCAGCAGTCCCAGATTGGACATCATCCAGAACCACAGGAAGGCTGGCTGAGTGGAAATTCTACAACTAGAAGGAAAGAGAAAAGCACACGGAGACTCACAGAAGCTGTGGAAGTAAAGGCAGAGGTACAGAGGCACACATGGAGAGGGCTAGCAACTGAGTACATGGCTGGCTTTCTCAATCGGGAGGGAGACAAAAAATCCTAACTGTTCTGAACTCCAGTTACAGGCAACACTCTGGAGATCCAGACTCATACAGGGAGAAACTGGACTGTCTGAAAGCAGGCAAAACTTGAGGGTAGCTTTCTCTCAGATGTTCTTGCAGCAATTACCGTGGGACACTGAGACCCAGTGGCCTCTTAGGGCAGGGCTGATGGGAAGCCATAGCTGTTTGCTCCACCCTGAGATCTCACCCCATGAAGCCACTGCTGTTTGCTCTGCCCTGAAACTCTGCTCCATTTAAGCTGTGTTCAGAGGCTTTTGTATATGAATGGCCTGGCACTTTGAATTCTAAACTTACCTAAAAAACTGCAACTGAGTCAGCAAGACCGGGAACATCCAAAAGAAGGTCCAAAGCCCAACAGCAGCTTGCATTGCTACACAGCTGGGCTTCATCAGGGCACCTCCAAAATCCAAACAACAACAACAAAATAAATCTACAGATCTCTCTGTAGCTTCTGCTAGGTGGCCTCAGGCAGAGGCTACGTTAGCACCTCCTTGGAGATCGAAGCCAGTGTACTCAGGAGTTAGAGTGAGACCATCCAGATTATGACTCCTCAGATCAATAAGGGACACACTCAGGAGGCAGACTCAGTGAGCACCAAAGCCCCACTGAAGCAAGTCTTGTCTTATTAGGGTGCCATCATAGACATAGCTGATCCGCACAGCCTATTGGCCTGGAGGTTAATTCCTCCCAATAATACCAACAAGAATCAAGGCTTAACCACAACAAGACTACACACACAGCCCAAAGGGGGTACAACAAGAGTGTCCACCTCAGGTAACTGGGGAGGCTGAGCCACTGGGTCCTATAGGACACCTAGCACACAAAGCCACTCTATCAACTCTGGGAAGCCAAAATGCAGTCACAAATGAAAGAAATGGAGGAAAGCAAATGACTGGATATAGAGTTCAAAACCACAGTTATAGGTTTTTCAATAATTTTCTAGAAAAGACTCTTGAGGATATGAAAAAGGACCAACTAGAAATTAAGCATACACTGACTGAAATAAAAAATAATATACAGAGATCCAACAGCAGACTAGAAGATCTCAAGAATCAAGTCAAAGATTTGAAATACAAAGGAGCAAAAACCACTCAACCGGAAAAGCGAAAAGAAAAAAAGAATCCAAAAATATGAAGATAGTGTAAGGAACCTCTGGGATAACTTCAGATGTACAAACATCTGAATTATGGGGGTGCCAGAAGAAGAGAGAGAGCAAGATACTGGAAACCTATGTGAAGAAATAATGACAGAAAACTTCCCCTACATGGTGAAAGAAATAGACTTACAATCTAGGAAGTGTACAGAACCCTAAATGAAATGAATTCAAAGAGCACCACACCAAGACACATCATAATTAAAATGCCAAAGGCAAAAGACAAAGAGAGAATCTTGAAAGCAGCAAGAGAAAAACAGTTAGTTACCTACAAGGGAACACCTGTACGATTGTCAGCTGATCTCTCAACAGAAACTATGCAGGCCAGATGTGAGTGGCAAGAAATATTCAAAGTGATGAATAACAAGAACCTACAACTAAGATCATTCTACCCAGCAAAGCTATCCTTCAGAATTGAAGGGCAGATAAAGAGCTTCACAGATAAGGAAAAGCTAAAGGAGTTGTTCATCATCGCCAAACCAGTATTATGTGAAATGCTGAAAGGTATTCTTTAAGAAGAGGAAGAAAAAAAGGTAAAGATAAAAATTATGACTAACAAAATGTCAACAAATACACAACTACCAACAAGTGAATCTAAAAATCAAGTGAATAAAATATCTGATGAAAAGAAGGGGCTGATGAATATAATAGAATCAGTGACATAGTAAGGGAGTGGGCTGAAAATTCTTTGGGGGGGCGGGCTTGTGAGGGGTGCGGGAAGTGATTGGGCAAAAATCTTACACCTATGGATGAAGACAGTGGGGGGGGGTAGGGCTTAGGGTGGGGTGGGGAATGAGGTAGAGGGGAACTATGGGTGGAAAAAAGAGAAACATCTGTAATCTGAACAATAAAGATTTATTTTTTTAAAATAAAAATAAAAAGTGTTCTTCCACTTGGAAAAAAATTATGAATAATAAATACATATCTATCAACAAGTGATTCTAAAAATCAAGTGAATAAAAAATCTGATGAATAGAATAAACTGATGAATATAATAGAATCAGAGGCATAGAAAGGGAGTGCACTGACAATTCTCATGGGGAATGAGGGGTGCGGGAAGAGACTAGACAAAAGGCATAAACCTATGGATGAAGATGGTGAGGGAGTAAGGGCAGAGGGTGGGGTGGGAACGGCGTGGAGGGGAGCTATGGGTGGGATAAAGAGGAATAACTGTAATAACCTGAACAATAAAGATTTATTTTTTAAAAAAAAGAATTACTGAGGACTTGCCTCCCTAGACAAGGTCACATTATTTCAGCCACAGACCCTGAGATTTCCACATCCCCAGTCACTGGATCCTGAACTCCCTCGTGATTCAGAGAGAGAATTCACTTTGGCCAGAGTCTCTCTGTCTCAATCAGAGACTATGAGACACCCCCCCCCGCCCCCCGTCACCAGCTCAGTGCCCTTTGCAGTGAGTTACAGAGTGATGCTAATCCAGCATGATTCACACCACATTGGCCAAAGTTACAGTAGCTGAGCCTCAGGCTCCAAGACTCCTTCCTCCCAGGCTATGGACTCTGGGAACCCACAGTGACAACATACCAGAAAGACCTTATAGAACCTTTTCCACAAGAGCAAGAACCACAATCATATCCCAAACAGTGTGCACAACCAAGCTGGGAGTGAATCACATTGCCCCCCAAGAGGAAAATTCATCCACAAATAAGAAACTAACATTCAAGATTCAACTACATCAAGAGAACCCAGGAGACCTGAGAGATCGCACCTCCAGTACCACCCCCAAAAGAACCTGGGTAGCAAAGCAGTTGGATCTAAGAAACAGAAATAATTAAAATGTTACAGCAAAAAAATGGGGAGACCAAAAAAACAATCCCCAAAGGAATTTAAGAGAATTAAATGAAACAGAGGCAAGCAACATGTGAGAGAAAGAATTCAGAGTAATGATTATAAGGATGCTCAAACGCCTGTTTGACAAATACACACAACTCACTTAGAATTATAAGGAACTGAATGAGAATGTCACCAATATGAAAAGGAACCGAGAGGAAATGAAGAATGACATAGCTGCAATAAAGAACACAATGGAAAGCTTAAACAGTAGACTAGAAGAGGCTGAGGACCACATCAGTGAATTAGAAAACAAGGTAGGAAAAAATACACAAACACAACAACAGCTAGAAAGAAAACTTAAAAAGCAGGTGGAGATCCTAAGGGACTTTTGGAACAATGCAAAACAAAACAACATCTGCATAATAAGGGTGCCAGAAGTAGAGGAAACTGAGCAAGAAATAGAAAGCCTGTTTGAAGAAATAATGAACAGAAAACTTTCCTGATATTGGCAAGAAAAAAAATGCAAGTCCAAGAACAACATAAGAGTCCCAAACAAGATGAGCCCAAAAAGACCAACACCAAGACACATGATAATTAAACTGGCAAACATCAATGACAAAGTAAGAATTTTAAAGGCTGCCAGAGAGAGACTTGAAAGTTACCTACAAGGCATCTCCCATTAGAATATCAACAGATTTCTCAACAGAAGCTTACCAGACCAGAAGAGAATGGAATGAATTAAAGAAAATGATGCAAATCAAATGACTGAATCCAAGAATACTATACCCAGCAAGGTTATCATTCAAAATTGAAGGTGGAATCAGGAGCTTAACAGACAAAAAAAAAAAAAAAAAAAGAGAGAGCTAAGAGAGTTTATTATCGCCAAGCCAGCAATGCAAGAAATGCTACAGGGGCTGCTATAAAAAGAAGAAACACAAAGGCAAGAAAGAACACAAGCATTAAGAATAAAAATGATGGAGGAGAACCAAGATGGCGGCATAGGTAAAACACCTATCTTGCCATCATACACAGCAATTTTAAAACTACAATTTAACGAAAGAACAAACACCTTCCAGAATCACCAGAAAGCTGGCTGAGTGAAAATTCCACAAATAAAAGTGAAGATAAGACACTGTGACTCGGAGGAGCGGCTGAGGACAGTGTTGAAAGATTCGCGTGGACAGAGGTTTGGAGTGCGCGCCAGCGGAGAGGGCGGGCGGCTGAAAACCGGCCAGTTTTCTCGAACAGGGAGACAAAGACGTCCCACTGGACTGATTCTTCAGCTCTGGGCGAAGTCCAGGGAACCCACTATCATACGGGGTGAAAACTGGACTGTGGGAGGGCACGCCAAAGCCCAGGTGCTGCAGGGGTCTGCAGGCTTGTGGAGAAGGGAGCTTGTGCGTGAACTTGGGAACAGCTCAGCTGCATGACCGCGTAGAGAGCGCTCTGCGACTTGCTATCTCATTCAGGAAACCATCAGACTGCTTTGTTTTACGACCCTGGGTGAGACATTGGGTGTGCAGACTCATTTGGGGAGAGTCTGAATTCTCCGGCAGCTGGTGGAGCTTGGCAGCAGCTCTCTCTCAGAAGTGCTGGCAGCCATTGCCCCTGGCACAGAGTCCCTAAGGCCGCATAGGGTAAAGCTAATGCTGTCTGTTTGGCCCGGAGACTCCGCCCATCCAACCTGAGCACAGCTGAACTTCACAGACAACTGGCCTGGAGGTTAACCCCTCCAAGTGCTAACAATGATTAACCCGAGATTAACTTCAGCAAGACTGTGCAACCCATATCCACCTCAGGTAACTGGGGAGGCTGAGCCACTGTCCCTAGTAGGAAGTCTACCACACAAAGCTAATTGACCAACTCAGGGAAGCAGCCACCATGCAGAGACATGGAAAGAAATCAGATGTGAAAGAAATGGAGGGAAAAAAACGACTGGACATGGAATTCAAAACCACGGTTATAGGGCTTCTCAAGAGGCTCCTACAAAAGGTCGAGACCTATAAGAAAATAAGCAAGACCGGCAAGGAAATGAATGAGACCCTCAAGGATATGAACGAAACCTGCAAGGAAATGATCAAGACCAACATGGAAATGAATGAGTCCTACAAGGAAATGAAGGAGACCCTTAAGGATATAAAGGAGACTCTCAAGGATATGAAAAAGGACCAACCAGAAATTAAGCATACACTGAAGTAAAAAATATTATACAAAGACCTAAAAGTGCTCTGGAGCACCCCAAGAACCAAGTTAAAGATTTAAAATACAAAGAGGTAAAATCCACTCAGCTGAAAAAGCAAGAAACCAAAAGAATCCAAAAAATTGAAGATAGTGTAAGGGGCCTCTGGGACAACCTCAAGCACACCAACATCCAAACTATAGGAGTGCCAGAAAAAGAGAGAGAGCAAGACAATGAAAACCTACTTGAAGATATAGTGACTGAAAACTTTGCACACCTGGTGAAAGAAATTGACTTAGGAGTCCAAGAAGTGCACCGAACCCCAATATATAGGAACCTTAAGAGGACCACACCAAGGCACATCATAATTAAAATGCCAAGAGCAAAAGACAAAGAGAGAATATTAAAAGCAGCAAGAGAAAAACAGATGGTTACCTATAAGGGAGCACCCATACGATTGTCAGCGGATTTCTCAACAGAAACGATGCAGGCCAGACGGGAGTGGCAAGAAATATTCAAAGTGATGAACAGCAAGAATCTACAACCAAGATTACTCTATCAAGCAAAGCTATCATGCAGAATTGAAGGTCAGATAAAGTGCTTCGCTGATAAGAAAAAGCTAAAGGAGTTCATAACCACCAAACCAATATTATATGAAATGCTGATAGATATTCTTTAAGAAGAGGAAGAAGAAAAAGATAAAAGTGTAAATTAGGAACAACAAATACATGTCTATCAATAAATGAATCTAAAAATCAAGTGAATTAATAAGCTGATGAACAGGATAAACTGGTGAATGTAACAGAATCACGGACATAGAGAGGGAATGGACTGACAACTCTTGGGAACAAAGGGGGTGTGGGAAGTGCAGCAAGAGACTGGACAAAAATCATGCAACAATGGGAGAGGACAGTGCGGGGGGGTGAGGGCGGAGGGTGGGATGGGTACCAGGTGGAGGGGAACTATAGGGGGGCAGAAACAGGGAACAATGTAATTAACAAACTGAACAATAAAGAAAAAAAAGAATAAAAATGATGGAGAAACCCAGATGGTGGCATAGGTAAACACCTAGGCTTTTGCCCCATATACCAATTTTGAAAATACAACTAAGGGAAGGAACGGACATTATCCAGAACCACAGGAGGGCTGGCTGACTGGAAGATCTGAAATTGGAAGGACACAGAAGTGCACACGGATAATCAGAGCCTTTGCCAAGCCCAAATAAGGTGGGAGACTCGCACGAGTGAGAGGACAGGGTGTCTGAATGCCTGGCATGGGTGCTTTAGCGGAAAGGAGACAAAAACTCCAGGCTGCCCTGAACCAACCCAGTTCGCTTTGCACTCAAAACCCAGAGGAGCCAGACCCTTATGGGGAGAATCTGGATTGCAGGCAGAATCCCAGGTAAAGAGCCAAAGGCGAGCTCCAGAGGTGTGCACGCGAATGTGCACAGAGAGGACCAACGGGGCTGCTGGCAGCAGCGTCTGGCAGGAGAGGGGAGTTCCGGCCAGAGGTGGGGCTCCGGGGGTGCACGCAAGTGCTTGCAGTGAGGGCGTTCTTTTGACTGTGAAGCTGGCGTCTGGCGGAAGGGAGAAGGAGTTCCGACTGCATTGAACCCAGGTGCCAGGCAAAAATCTGAGATTCCGGGGACTGGACGGTCTGGTAGCAGGCGAAACGCAAGGGCGCCTTTCTCACAGAGGTGCTTGTGGCGATTGCCTGCAGACTCTGGGACCCGGCAACCTCGTGGGCCAGGGCTGACTGGAAGCCAAGGCTGTCGGCTCCACCCTGAAACTCCGCCCCATCCAAACTGACCACAGAAACTGACAAGCTTGCAAGTCCTGGCACAGAAGGCTGTCTCCCAGAGTAGACAGAGCTGATCCTCACAGCCAATTGGCCTGGAGGTCAATTCCTCCCAGTGATACCAACAACAAACAGGACTTATCCGCAACAAGGCTGTGCACACAGTCCACAAAGGGGTGCACCAACATTGTACACCTTGGTAACAGGGAAGGCCGAGACACCCAGCACACAAAGCTACCCTACCAACTCAGGGAAGCAGTGAAAATGGGGAGAGAAAAAAACAGATTGCAAGGGAAAGAAATAGAGGAGAACAGACGACTGGATATAGAGTTCAAAACCACGGTTATAAGGTATTTCAAGACGCTCCTAGAAAAGGCTGATAAGCTTAGCAATAACCTTGAGGATATGAGCAAGACCTTCGAGGAGATGAGCAAGACCCTCGTGGATATGAAAAAGGACCAACTAGAAACTAAACACACACTGACTGAAATAAAAAAAAATATTTTATGGAAACCCTACAGCAGACTAAAGGAACGCAAGAATCAAGTCAAAGATTTGAAATACCAAGAGGCCAAAACACTCAACTGGAAAAGAAAAAAGAATCCAAATATTTGAGGATAGTGTAAGAAGCCTCTGGGACAACTTCAAACATACCAACATCCGAATTATGGGGCTGCCAGAAGAAGAGAGAGAGCAAGATACTGATAACCTATGTGAAGAAATAATGACTGAAAAATTCCCCCACCTGTTGAAAGAAATAGACTTACAAGTCCAGGAAGCACACAGAACCCCAAGCAAAAGGAATCCAGAGAGGACTACACCAAGACACATCATAATTAAAATGCCAAGAGCAAAAGACAATGAGAGAATATTAAAAGCAGCAAGAGAAAAACACTTAATTACCTACAAGGGAGCACCCATACGCTTGTCAGCTGATTTCTCAAAAGAAACAATGCAGGCCAGATGGGAATGGCAAGAAATTTTCAAAGTGATGAATAGCAAGAACTTACAACCAAGATTACTCTACCTAGCGAAGCTATCATTCAGAATTGAAGGTCAGATAAAGAGCTTCACATATAAGAAGAAGCTAAAGGATTTAATGAACACCAAACCAGTATTATATGAAATGCTGAAAGGTATTCTGTAAGAATAAGAAAAAGGAGAAAAGGTGTCTGCTTCAAACTAGAGCATGGATGGAACTGGAGAACATTATGCTAAGTGAAATAAGCCAGTCTAAGAAAAATAAGTATCACATGAACTCACTCATTAATGGAATATAATGAATAACATAAACTGATGCACAAAAATAGATCCAGAGACAGAAAATCATTGACTGTCAAACCTCAGAGGAATGATAGGGGAAGGTGGGGGTAAGGGGAAGAGATCAACCAAAGGACTTTTATGCACGCATATAAGCTTAATCAATACACAGACAACAGGGGGTGAGGGCATAAGTGGTGACAGGGGAAAAAGGGGATTGGAAGGGTTAATGGGTGATGAGGCACATATTAATACCTTAATCAATAAAGAAATTTAAAAAAAGAATAAAAATGATGACAAACAAGTACTTATCAATAATAACATTAAACATAAATGGACTAAATGCTCCAATCAGAAGACATAAGGTAGCTAAAAGGATAAGAAAACATGACCCAAATATATGCTGTCTGCAAGAGACACACCTCAGATAAGGATTCACACAGAGTGATAGTGAAGGAATAGGAAAAAATTTTTCAGGCAAATTGAAATGAGAAAAAAGGTGGGGTTGCAATACTTATATCTGTCAAAATAGATCTCAAAGTAAAGGCCATAACAATAGATAAGGAAGGCCACTTCACAATACTAAAGGGAACAATTCAACAAGAGGATATCATTCTGATAAACATATAAAACCAATACAGGAGCACCCAAATACATAAAACAAGTTCTGAAAGATATCATGAGAGAGTTTGATTGCAAAACAATCATAGCAGAGGACTTTAATACCCCACTGACATCACTGGACAAATCCTTTAAACAAAAAACCATCAAACAAACGCAATCCTAAATGAATCACTAGATGAGATGGACTTAATTGACACCTTCAGAATATTTCACCCCAAAGCTACAGAATAGACATTTTTCTCCAGTGCACACATAACATGTTCAAAGACAGACCACCCTATTAGAACACAGGCAAAGTCTCTTCAAATTCAAGAAGACAGAAATCATAAGCATCTTCTCAGATCATAATGACATAGAACTGGAAATCAACTACAATAAAAACAATGAAAAAAATCAAATATTTGGAGGCTAAATAGCATGCTATTGAACAATGATTGGGTTACCAAATAGATCAAAGAAGAAGTTAAAAGCATCCTGGAAACAAATGACAATAAAAACACAACAATCCAAAATCTATGGGACACAATGAAAGCAGTCCTGAGAATGAAGTTCATAGCGCTACAGGCCTACATTAAAAAACAAAACAAAACAAACAAACAAAAAAACCTGGTAATAAGTTATCTAACCTTGCAACTTAAAGAACTAGAAAGAGAGGACCACAACAAGCCGACAGGAACCAGAAGGAAGGAGACAATAAAGATCAGAGCAGAAATAAATAACTTAGAGATTTAAAAAAACAAAACAGTACATAAGATCAATGAAACCAAGAGCTGATTTCATTGAAAGGACAAACAAGGTTGACGAACCTCTAGCCCAGGCTCACCAAGAAACAAAGAGAGAGGGCCCAAATAAACAAAACCAGAAATGAAAGAGGAGATGTAACAATTTACTCCACAGATAGACAAAGAATTGTAAAAAAAATACTATGAATCACTCCAACAAACTGGGCAACCTCAACAAAATAAACACATTTCTAGAAAAATACAAGCTTCCAAAACACAATCAGGAAGCTTCAAAAAACATGAATAGGCCAATAAGTACTGATGAAATTAAAACAGTAATCAAAAAGCTTCCAGCAAACAAAAGCCCTGGACCAGACATCTTCACAGGAGAGTTTTACCAAACATTCAAAAAAGGAATAAAACCAATCCTTCTCAGGCTATTTTAAAAAATTCAAGAGAAAGGCACACTTCCAAACTCTTTCTATGAAGTTAGCATTATCCTAATCCCAAAACCAGATAAAAACATCACAAAGAAAGAGAATTACAGGCCAATATCTCTGATGAACACAGATGCTAATGTCCTCAACAAAATTCTAGCAAACTGAATCCAGCATTACATTAGAAATATCATACACCATATGCCATTCTTGAGATTTATTTCAGGAATGCAAGCCTGGTACAATATCCACAAATCAATAAATGTGATACATTACATGAAAAAAGTGAGACACAAAAATCACAATCACATAATTGATGCAGAAAAGGCTTTTTTCAAAATCCAACACTCTTTTCTGATAAAAATGCTCAGCAAAGTGGGAATACAGGGATCATACCTCAACATGATAAAAACCTTATATGACTAACCTACAGCCAACATCATATTCAATGGGCAAAAACTAAAACCGTTTCCACTAAGAACAGGAACAAGACAGGGATGCCCGCTTTCACCACTCCTGTTCAACATAGTACTGGAAGTGCTAGCCACAGCAATCAAAGAAGAAGAAAAAATAAAGGGAATCCAAATTGGAAAAGAAGAAGTAAAATTGTTATTATTTACAGTTGACATGATACTGTACATAAAAAACTGTAAAGACTCAAAAAGAGTATTAGACTTAATAAATTAATTTGGCAATGTAGCAGGATACAGAATTAATGCCAAGAAATGTATGGCATTTCTATACACCAATAATGAACTTACAGAAAGAGAGACTAAGAAATAAATCCCATTTACCATCACGCGAAAAAAATTAAGATACCTAGGAATAAACTTAACTAAGGAAGTAAAAGACCTCTACTCAGAAAACTATAGGACATTGAAAAAAGAGACAGAGGAAGACAATTTAAGATGGAAGAGCATACCGTGTTCATGGATTAGTAGAATCAACAGCATCCAAATGTCAATACTACCCAAAGCAATCTATATATTCAATGCACTCCCCATTAAATCACCAATGGCATATTTTACAGACCTAGAACTCTCCAAAAATTCATCTGGAATAAAAAAAAGATCTCTTTAATCCTGAGAAAGAAGAGCAACGTAGGATGAATCTCAATACCAGATATCAAGCTATATCACAAAGCTACTGTTCTCAAAACTGTCCGTTACTACCATAAGAACAGACATATAGACCAGTGGAATAAAATAGAGAATATGAAAATCAACCCAAGGGAGAACCAAGATGGCGGCATAGGTAAAACACCTATCTTGCCGTCATACACAGCAATTTTAAAACTACAACTTAACGAAAGAACAAACACCTTCCAGAATCACCAGAAAGCTGGCCGAGTGAAAATTCCACAAATGAAAGTGAAGACAAGACACTGTGACTCGGAGGAGCAGCTGAGGACAGTGTTGAAGATTTGCGTGGAGAAAGGTTTGGAGGAGTGCGCGCGCCAGCAGAGAGGGTGGGCGGCTGAAAACCGGCCAGTTTTCTTGAACGAGGGAGACAAAGACGTCCCACTGGACTGATTCTCCAGTTCTGGGCGAAGTCCAGGGAACCCACTATCACACGGGGTAAAAACTGGACAGTGGGAGGGCACGCCAAAGCTCGGGTGCTGCCAGGTCTCCCGGCTTGTGGAGAAGGCAGCTTGCGAGAACAGCTCAGCTGCCTGACCGTGCAGAGAGTGCTCGTGACTTGCTCTCTCATTCGGGAAACCGTCAGACTGCATTGTTTTACGACCCTGGGTGAGACATTGGGTGTGCAGACTCATTTGGGGAGAGTCTGAATTCTCCGGCAGCCAGTGGAGCTTGGCAGTGGCTCTTTCTCAGAGGTGCTGGCGGCCATTGCCCCCGGCACAGAGTCCCTGGGGCCGCATAGGGCGGAGCTAACGCTGTCTTCTTGGCCCAGAGACTCCGCCCATCCAACCTGAGCACAGCTGAACTTCACAGGCAATTGGCCTGGAGGTCAACCCCTCCAAGTGCTAACAACGATTAACCTGAGCTTAACTTCAGCAAGACTGTGCAACCCATATCCACCTCAGGTAACCGGGGAGGCTGAGCCACTGTCCCTTGTAGGACGTCTACCACACAAAGCTAATTGACCCACTCAGGGAAGCAGCCACCATGCAGAGACATGGAAAGAAATCAGATGTGAAAGAAATGGAGGGGAAAAAAAACGAGTGGAAATGGAATTCAAAACCACGGTTATAGGGCTTCTCAAGAGGCTCCTAGAAAAGGTCAAGACCTATAAGGAAATAAGCAAGACTGGCAAGGAAATGAACGAGACCCTCAAGGATATGAACGAGACCTGCAAAGAAATGAACAAGACCAACCTGGAAATGATTGAGTCCTACAAGGAAATGAACGAGACCTACAAGGATATGAAGGAGACTCTCAAGGATATGAAAAAGGACCAACCAGAAATTAAGCATACATTGACTGAAATAAAAAGTATTATACAAAGACCTAAAAGTACTCTGTAGCACCCCAAGAACCAAGTTAAAGATTTGAAATACAAAGAGGGTAAAAAGCCAGAAACCAAAAGAATCCAAAAAATTGAAGATAGTGTAAGGGGCCCCTGGGACAACCTCAAGCATACCAACATCCGAATTATAGGAGTGCCAGAAAAAGAGAGAGGCCAAGACAATGAAAACCTATTTGAAGAAATAGTGACTGAAAACTTCCCACACCTGGTGAAGGAAATTGACTTAGGAGTCCAAGAAGCGCACGGAACCCCAATATATAGGAACCCTAAGAGGACCACACCGAGGCACATCATAATTAAAATGCCAAGAGCAAAAGACAAAGAGAGAATATTAAAAGCAGCAAGAGAAAAACAGATGATTACCTATAAGGGAGCACCCATATGATTGTCAGCGGATTTCTCAACAGAAACGATGCAGGCCAGACGGGAGTGGCAAGAAATATTCAAAGTGATGAATAGCAAGAATCTACCACCAAGATTACTCTATCCAGCAAAGCTATCACTCAGAATTGAAGGTCAGATAGAACTAAGATGGCGGCAAAGGTAAAACATCTATCTTGCAGTCATACTCAGCAATTTTAATACTACAACTTAACGAAAGAACAAACACCTTCCAGAATCACCAGAAAGCTCGCTGAGTGAAAATTCCACAAATAAAAGTGAAGATAAGACACTGTGACTCGGAGGAGCGGC
Source organism: Antrozous pallidus (assembly GCA_027563665.1). Lineage (NCBI taxonomy): Eukaryota > Metazoa > Chordata > Mammalia > Chiroptera > Vespertilionidae > Antrozous > Antrozous pallidus. The sequence goes on from CM050515.1 coordinate 6,054,158, forward strand.
TGCGAACAGTGTTGAAAGATTCGCACGGAGAGAGGTTTGGAGTGCGCGCCGCGGAGAGGGCGGGCGGCTGAAAACCGGCCAGTTTTCTTCAACAGGGAGACAAAGACATCCCACTGGACTGATTCTCCAGCTCTGGGCAAAGTCCAGAGAACTCACTATCATACGGGGTGAAAACTGGACAGTGGGAGGGCACGCCGAAGCTCGGGTGCTGCCGGGTCTCCCGGCTTGTGGAGAAGGCAGCTTTCGCGCGAACAGCTCGGCTGCGAGACGGCGCAGAGAGCGCACCGCGACTTGCCTCTCATTCGGAAAACCATCAGACTGCTTTGTTTTACGACCCTGGGTGAGACATTGCGCATGCAGACTCATTTTGGGAAAGTCTGATTTCCCCAGTAGCCGGCAGCCGGTGGAGCTCCGCAGCGGCTCTCTCTCAGAGGTGCTGGCGGCCATTGCCCCCTGCACAGAGTCCCTGGGGCTGCATAGGGCAGAGCTAACACTGTCTGCTTGGCCCGGAGACTCCGCCCACCCTACCTGAGCAGAGCTGAGCTTTACAGACAATTGGCCTGGAGGTCAACCCTCCAAGTGCTAACAACGATTAACTGCAGCTTAACTGCAGCAAGACTGTGCAGCCCATATCCACCTCAGGTAACCGGGGAGGCTGAGCCACTATCCCTAGTAGGAAGTCTACCACACAAAGCTAATTGACCAACTCAGGGAAGCAGCCACCATGCAGCAACATGGAAAGAAATCAGATGTGAAAGAAATGGAGGAAAAAAAACGACTGGACATGGAATTCAAAACCACGGTTATAGGGTTTTTTAAGAGGCTCCAACAAAAGATCGAGGCCTAAAAGGAAATAAGCAAGACCACAAAGGAAATGAATGAGTCATACAAGAAAATGAACAACACATTCAAGGATATAAACGAGAGCGGCAAAGAAATGATCAAGACCAACGTGGAAATGAATGAGTCCTACAAGGAAATGAATGAGACCCTCAAGGATATAAAGGAGACTCTCAAGGATATGAAAAAGGACCAACCAGAAATTAAGCATACACTGACTGAAACAAAAAATTTTATACAAAGACTTAAAAGTGCTCTGGAGCACCCCAAGAACCAAGTTAAAGATTTGAAATACAAAGAGGTAAAATCCACTCAGCTGAAAAAGCAAGAAATCAAAAGAATCCAAAAAATTGAAGATAGTGTAAGGGGCCTCTGGGACAACCTCAAGCATACCAACATCCGAATTATAGGGGTGCCAGAAAAAGCAAGAGGCCAAGACAATGAAAACCTATTTGAAGAAATAGTGACTGAAAACTTCCCACACCTGGTGAAAGAAATTGACTTAGGAGTCCAAGAAGTGCACCGAACCCCAATATATAGGAACCCTAAGAGGACCACACCAAGGCACATCATAATTAAAATGCCAAGAGCAAAAGACAGAGAGAAAATATTAAAAGCAGCAAGAGAGAAACAGTTGGTTACCTATAAGGGAGCACCCATATGATTGTCAGCGGATTTCTCAACAAAAACGATGCAGGCCAGATGGGAGTGGCAAGAAATATTCAAAGTGATGAACAGCAAGAATCTACAACCAAGATTACTCTATCCAGCAAAGCTATCATTCAGAATTGAAGGTCAGATGAAGTGCTTCGCAGATAAGAAAAAGCTAAAGGAGTTCATCACCACCAAACCAACATTATATGAAATGCTGAAAGATATTCTTTAAGAAGAGGAAGAAGAAAAAGGTAAAGATGAAAATTATGAACAACAAATACACATCTATCAACAAATGAACATAAAAATCAAGTGAATTGATAGGCTGTTGAACAGGATAGACTGGTGATTATAACAGAGACATGGACATAGAGAGGGAATGGACTGACAATTCTTGGGGAGAAAAGGGTTGTGGGAAGTGCAGCAAGAGACTGGACAAAAATCTAGCAATAATGGGAGAGGGCAGTGGGGAGGGAGAGGTGAGGGTGGAGGGTGGGATAGGTACAGGGCGGAGGGGAGCTATAGGGGGATAAAAAGGGGAAACAATGTAATTAATAAACTGAACAATAAAGATTAAAGAAAAAAAAGAATTGAAGGTCAGATAAAGTGCTTCACAGATAAGAAAAGCTAAAGGAGTTCATCACCACCAAACCAATATTACACGAAATGCGGAAAGATATTCTTTAAGAAGAGGAAGAAGAAAAAGATAAAAGTGTAAATTATGAACAACAAATAAACATCCATCAACAAATGAATCTAAAATTCAGGTGAATTAATAATCTGATGACCAGGATAAACTGATGAATGTAACAGAATCATGGACATAGAGAGGGAATAGACTGACAAATCTTGGGGAGAAAAGGAGTGTGGGAAATGCAGCAAGAGACTGAACAAAAATCATGCACCTATGGGAGAGGACACTGGAGGGGGGTGAGGGCGGAGGGTGGGATGGGTACCTTGTGGAGGGGAGCTATAGGGGGGAAAAAAGGGAACAATGTAATTAAACTGAACAATAAAGATTTTAAAAATAATAAAAAAATAAAATAAAATCAATAAAAATATATCCTCAGGTTAGGATTAAAGAAACAAAAAAGGAAATAACAAAGGTTATATTTTATTTGAGCAAGTACAATATAGTATAACAAAGCATTTAGTTTTCTCCTTTTACTCATCATTTTCCATCCCTGCGGGAATTATTTGTGTGCAAAGAAAATAGTCCTGAAATAAATATCTTAAACCTCATTATAAGTTATAAAATTCTTCAAAATGGGTTTTTGAAGAACAAAGTATTAAAAATGTACTTATTGGGGGGGGGAGGAAAACATACGTACTACTATTAAATATAAGTTATATTATAAATTAAAAAATAATAATAAATTGTACTTATGAGAAAATGAATTTATATAGGAAAAAGCTACACATAAGGACTAAGCTATGCCAAGCTTACATAATTCAGAATCAGGCCTGTGTCTTTAGGATGATCTCAGAAAAGAGGCACATTTCTGCGAATTTTCGTCTACTACGATGAAAGGATGTCATGGCTAGCTGGCTGGCAATAGTTCTGCTTGTCTCAAACATGTCCAAATTGCTTACTGCTTTTCACTGCAATCTAGAAAACCACAGTGCTGGTTCCACTAGTCCTCACTATACATTTTAAAGGTGTACGTTAGGCACACAGGAAGAATGAATTGGACACAAGAAAATGGAAAAGGGATGGAACATGTCCTGTTTCAAGCAAGTGTGATGCACAAACACATTTCAACACAAAAAGTTCATTTCTGTCATTTCCCCATTTCCAGTGTTTTAACATTATGAACGACACAGTTAAATATGACAAGATGGGATAAAGCAAGATGGCGGCATAGGTAAACACCTAAACTGCTGCCTCCCACAATTTCAAAACTACAACTAAAAGACAAAACGGACATCTTCCAGAACCACAGGAAGGCTGGCTGAGTGGAAATTCTACAACTAGAAGGAAAGAGAGAAGCACACGGAGACTCAGAGGAGCTGCAGGAGGCAGAGTTGCTGAGACGCGAAAGAGGATTGGCAACTGAGTGCGCCACTGGCTTTCTCAATTGGGAGGGAGACAAAAGCTCCCAACTGTGCTGAAGTCCAGTTCCAGGCGAGATTCTGGAGACCCAGACTCATATGGGGTGAAACTGGACTGTCAAGAAAGAGAAAAGCACACTGAGACTCGGAGGAACTGCAGAAGGCAGAGGTCCCGAGGTGCATGCATGGAGAGAGCGGGCAACTGAGTGCACTGCTGGCTATCTCAAGCGGGAAGGAGACAAAAGTTCCCAACTGCACCGAACTCCAGTTCTGGGTGAGACTCTGGGGACCCAGACTCATACAGGGAGAAACTGGACTGTCTCTCAGCGGGCGGAACTCGAGGGCGGCTTCTATCAGAAGTGCTTGCAGCAATTACCACTGGACACTGAGACACAGGAGCCTATTAGGGGAGGGCTGACGGGAAGCCAATGATATCTGCTCTGCCCTGAGACTCTGCCCCATCCAAGCTGAGCACAGAGCCCTGTCTCATAAGGGTGTCTCCAGCACAGAAGTTCTCCCAGCATAGATACAGCAGATACATCCACTTGGCTTGGAGGTCAATTCCTCCCAGTGATACCAACAACAGTCAAGGCTTAACCACAAGGCTGTGCACACAGCCCACAAAGGGGTGCATCAAGTGTGTCTACCTCAGGTAACTGGGGAGGCTGAACCACTGGTCCCTATAGGACACCTAGCACACAAAGCCACTCTGTCAACTCAGGGAAGCAGACAAAATGTGGAAACAAAGAAACAGATCACAAATGAAAGAAATGGAGGCAAGCAAATGATTGGATTAAAGTTCAAAACCACGGTTATAAAGGTTTTTCAAGAATTTTCTAGAAAAGGCCAATAAATTTAGTGAGACCCTCAAGGATATGAAAAAGGACCAACAGAAATTAAGCATACACTGACTGAAATAAAAAAAAATAATATACAGAGATCTAACAGCAGACTAGAGGATCACAAGAATCAAGTCAAAGATTTGAAATACAAAGAAGCAAAAAACACCCAACTGGAAAAGAAATTTCAAAAAATATGAAGACAGTGTATGGATCCTCTGGAACAACTTCAAGCATACAAACATCAGAACTATGGGGGTGCCAGAAGGAAAGAGACAGCAAGATAACTGAAACCTTTTTGAAGAAATAATGACAGAAAACTTCCCTCACCTGGTGAAAGAAATAGACTTAGAAGTCCAGGAAGCACAGAGAACCCCAAATAAAAGGAATCCAAAGAGGATCACACCAAGACACTCATAATTAAAATGCCAAGAGCAGCCCAAACCGGCTTGGCTCAGTGGATAGAGCATCACCCTGCAGACTCAAGGGTCCCAGGTTCGATTCCGGTCAAGGGCATGTACCTTGGTTGCGGGCACATCCCCAGTAAGGGGTGTGCAAAAGGCAGCTGATCCATGTTTCTCTCTCATCGATGTTTCTTTCTATCCCTCTCCCTTCCTCTGTGTAAAAAACCAATAAAATATATTTTAAAAAAATAAAAATAAAATGCCAAGAGCAAATGACAAAGAGAGAATATTAAAAGCAGCAAGAGAAAAACAATTAGTTACCTACAAAGGAGCACCCATACAATTGTCAGCTGATTTTTCAACAGAAACTGTGCAGGCCAAATGGGAGTGGCAAGAAATGTTCAAAGTGATGAACAGCAAGAATCTACAACCAAGATTACTCTACCCAGCAAAGCTATCATGCAGAATTGAAGGTCAGATAAAGAGCTTCACAGATAAGAAAAAGCTAAAGGAGTTCATCGCCTCCAAACCAGTATTATATGAAATGCTGAAAGGTATTCTTTAAGAAGAGGAAGAAAAAGGTAAAGATAAAAATTATGAACAACAAATACATATCTATCAACAAGTGAATCTAAAAATCAAGTGCATAAAAAATGTGATGAACAGAATTAATTGGTGAATATAATAGAATCAGAGGCATAGAAAGGGAGTGGACTGGCAATTCTCAGGGGGAAAAGGGTGTGGGTGGGTGCAGGAAGAGACTGGACAAAAATCATATACCTATGGGAACTCCTGGAGGCACAACCAAATGTGCTAGGTGCCAGGACAGATACCACAAATTCCTTCATTATCATATTAATTGTTCCTACACCCACCTAAGCATGTGTCCGTCATTTTACTTTTTATCCAATCCCAGGGGTTTGCTTTACCCCACCTCCTTAATCTATCACCAATGAATTTCATGTAACCCACCTATGTCCTTCCTTTGATTGGGATATATGTATAGAATCATAACCCGCCATTCTCTGGAGCATTATCTCAATTCATTGAGGTTCTCCTTCCCAGCATATGGCCACAAGTTGGCTTAAATAAACTCATTAAAATACTTTTAAAAAAATTGTACACCTATGGATGAGGACAGTGGGGGGCGGGGTAATGGCAGAGGGAGGGTGGGAACTGGCTGGAGGGGAGCTATGGGGGGGGGGGAAGAGGAACAATTGTAATAATCTGAACAATAAAGATTTATTAAATTAAGAAAAGAAATAAAATGCAAAAAATAGAGGAATAAATATGACAAGATGGTATAACCCCATGATCCAGGATCAGTAATTTCTATATTCAAAAGTCCTGGTTCTGATACTTTTGGAATGACCTCCCACCCCCACCCCAAATGCAGCTCAGGATTCTATGCACCTATGTGGTCAAGATGTAGATATCCATGCAGCTTCCAATTTACTGTTTGCTGTGTGCAGCCCAGTTGTAGGCAATGTCTATTGGAGACTGAGTGGAATGTTATAAAATCAAGCTATTTTAATAGCAAGAGCTTTGGTTTCAAGGGCAAACTGAATGCACTTTTGAGAGCTCAGCTGAAGCCCTAGTTATCTCAAGGTGTTACCACCTTCCTGAGCAACGCACACCCTCACCACCACTGGAGAGCAACATTGTCGGTTACATCAAAAGCTTTCTTCCAGAACCCATTCTATTCAATACCGATGGCCACGCCGCACAGAAGCCTGGGCCCGCCCCAACCCCAGGACTCCCGTCACTGGAAATCCAGTGCTTTTAATTCCATTCTCCTTACCAGTGACTAGTTATGGAAATCTGGCTAGTAAGGACTCAGAGGGTCCTCTGTGCAAGTTGTCCTTGCTTTTCAAACAGGACAGGACAGGAGGAGATGCTTCCTGTCTCTCCCTGAAACTGGCAGCAATATTAGATCGGGGACCAGCCCAAACAGAGCAGGGGGAAAGGTCTGGCTGTGATGCCATTACGTCACCATACTGAGCAGCCTAGGGTTTCCTACCTCTGGCCTCATTTGGTGAGATAATATCTTATTTACTGATTTATATTTTTTGTTTAATCCTCACTGGAGGTATTTTTCCCTTTGATTTCCATAGTGGAAGGGAGGGTGGGAAAGGGAAACACCAATGTAAGAGACACACAGATTGGGTGTAAGAGACACATGCAGGGTCAAACCTGCAACCCAGACTATGTGCCAGAAACCGAACCTGTGGCCCTTCAGTCTGCAGTCCAGTGCTCTGACCACACAGCAACACTGGCCAGGACTAACATTTTAATTCTAAAGCATTATGGAGATGAGGGGACATTTATTTTTGGCCCCAAGTAATCAGATGTAATCCTCTTCCTCTGAAATAATATTTTAGAGTGAAGCACACACTCTTTTTTATACCAAAATAATTCTTGTGTGGGTACTAACTTGACCTTCTCCCTCTCCTAAATTAAAGCACCGTGGAGTATGCGTTCTGGATTTCGTCTGGGGGACCTTCCTCCCCGCACTATCACATCAAGGTCTGGTTCGAAATCTGCCTCCTACAGAAACATTTTTTTTGTGAAATCCTTGCCTACAGCTTGCTCTAAATCTAACACAGCGTTCACGGCTTGTCTGCTGACCCCCGGGTCTTCTCTGTCTGCCATTGATTCAGTGACTAACTGGACGAATGACTGAGCACAAAGCACTGTTTTCCTTCACCTGAAACTTGGAGCTTTCCTTATTCTTCTTGTCTTCTTTCCTCATCCAACTTCTTTATAAGAGTCAAAAATTGAGATAAATTTAGAGCTCAGACTCTAAAGGAAGGATAGGTATTTCTAAAGAAAGCTCCAAATGGTATGCCCTGCCTTCTGAGAGTCACAAATCAGTGACAGAACTATGATGCAGTAGTTAGATGCTATATAAATGTCCTCCTGCTGCCTTACCTTCCCACATGCATTGACCAGTTCCATTAGTGAAACTAGGGATGGGATGGCGGCATCCTCAACAAGGCAGCAGTTATAGTGGAAAATACTGTATAGCAGAGTCTAGCATAGAGCAGGCCTTCAACAAAGGTCTTATGAGTGAATAAGAGAAGACATAGGCAAAGAACAGGGCATGGTTAGGGCTTTGGGCTTATTCCTTGAAGCTTTTTATTATAAACATAGAATGAAATGTGGATACCAGCAATAATACTGCTGTCTCAATGTAATGAACTTCATCTAAATGTGCTAACATAAAAATATTTGATTTAATGTAGACTTTAAGCTGTTTTGAAATGGAAAATAAAATCTTGGGTTGTTTTTACTTTAAAACTCCTAGAGTTGTTACCTAAAACTCAAAATAGAAGTCTCTCAGCAGATTTCCAGACCCTGTGCAGGAAGACCTACTCCACCACACAAGCTGAACTCAACAGCGGCTCTTCCGTGCAGCAGCTCTGGGGCCATCCTTCGGATGAGACGGCAGAAGAAGCATCTGTAGAAACCGGACCCAGTGTGGAAATCAGCTCGAGCACCCCTGAAGGTCTGGAAATACAGTTCTAAGTCTAACTTCTACCCCATTCCAGGTTATTAACAATTTGTTGTAACTTTCATTAGGTAACATTAAACTGACACTGGAGCTTTTGTAAGCTCTTTTCTATTACACAATAGAGTAAAAACTGTAGGAAACGTTCAGATAGTTAAATGACCACCGAACACTACATGTGTGATCAACATGGTTCTATTAAGAATGTCCTCCAACTACGGCATTCAAGGACAGTAACACAATATTTCCCTTACAAAGCAACTAATTATAAAAATCTGCAAATGCCATAAATTCATTTACAGGCTCTTATTTTCATAAACGCATGTCACTAGTTTCTTTCCAATCTTTCCAAAAGTATTTTTGGGGGTTATTTTTTATTGTATTGCCGGATGCATTACCTTTGATCATCCTTTCCTAAAATGATTTTAAAAAGACCTGCAGAAAATTTTATTGCATAGGACACTATTCAGGACACAGAAATTGGGAACTGCAAATATGTGGCATTGGAACAAGTCTTACAAATATTTCATTTTAAAAATTTGTTAAATACAATTTTTTGTAGTTTGTCTCTTTTAAAAAATTGAAGTTACAGCTAAGTTAACTACGTACAATGAAGCATTTTAGGAATGTTAGAAATTCGAGAATATGATGAATGATACAAAGGAAAAAAGCCATAATTCTTGTCGGCTACATATTGTATTGCCTTCAAAAGCAATTGTACATGTTGTATTCAGTTCATAGTTAAATATTTCTACTAATCTGTTTTAGGAGAGCAAATGTCTTTCAAGGTTTCAAGTTCCTCTATAAGCTTCTTGTTCTGAACTTCCAGCACTGCAACTCGACTCTCCAGACATTTTACATATTCTTTCTTTCGACGTCGACATTCTTTAGCAGCTTCCCTGAAGAAAAAAATAGAAGCAAAAGGGCAAACAAAACAATTTTTGCATGCATGCTATTGACAAACAGACTGAAGTAAGTTTGGTATATGTGACATGGTTGTACTCCAAATCTTGAAACGCTTCTAATTAAATTTCAAACACTAAGCCAAACCGGATTCTTAAGGGTCACAAATGTCCCTTCCATATGTCCACATGGCAATTAGTAGAATTGCTCCATCTCCTGCCTTGATTAGAGTTCACAGTAAACCAAGTCCACGCCAAAGACCGTTACTCTGCTTTATGGCAATAAAGATCTTTAAGGGCCTTGAGTTCCTCAATGAGAGTCTTGTTTTGGTTTTCAAGCACAGCCACACGATTTTCAAGACATTTGACATATTCTTTCTTCTTCCTGCGACACTCCCGGGCAGCTTCCCTGGAACCAACACAAGGCAAATGACTCAGGAACAACCTCCCAGCACAATCCAGAGGGGCTCAGTGAGCTCTGACCCCCCAAACTCAACAGCCAGGCAGTCCTGGTCAGGTCTGCACACGCCACAGGACAAAGGCGCCCAAGCACACGCCGTTTTTTAAGGTGACTTTACAACAGGAGCAACTCGAGAGCACAGTCCGTCTGACCAGCATTCATTGTCAACGGTGTTTTCTTACAACAGACATTCCATGAGAACAGTGACCAGAATGGTTTTCAGTAACCTGAAACAATAGAACCACATCCCACAGTGGCATTTCTACAAAAACATTTACAGATCCTGTCAGTTATCTTAGTCATTTTTATCCACCGAAAGCCACACATTGATAAAAAATGATTACAAAAATCAATCCTCAGAAACCTTAACTATCAATATGGGAGATTTTAATTCTTTAAGACTAAATCTCAGTGAAACAAGTAAATCAATCATAACTGCAAGAAGTAGTTTATTGACTGAGAAACAACATGAATAAAAGTAAAAATAAATGAATTATAAATCATTTTGGTTTTCATAAACCAAAATGAAATGAACTCTGCTTCTGAAAATTAAAAAAGGGAAGAAGGCATGGTACATCATAAATACTCAATAATTCAGACAATTTAAATCCAGCAATGCGAGACACCACAATTAAAACCATAAAAAAGAAGCTACTAAATAACTCAAAAGAACACTGCAAGACTCTTCTCCCAGCACATGCATGTACTAACCGATGTACTGACTTTTAAAGTTCTGCAGGCACGCCCAAAGGAAAGAACAGACCAGCAGCCAAAGCAACAAACACAACACATAGACGAGTTAGTCATTTGCATGCATGACCTACCCCCAAAAACAAAGCTATGAAAACAGCTACCATTTTCTCTCTCCTTTTCTTCAGGATAGAGGGGTGGCAACTACATCATTCAATTTCTTTATAGGATGTATCCTGATAACAATTTTATTTTGGAGTTTTCAATTCAGAATAAATGCCTTTGGGGTAACCTTCACATAAAAAAAATTCTACATTGCGAGACAACTCAACATTTTATCAAAACTTGTGTTGAATGTCTAAATACCAATTATTGTAATGTCAATTATCATCACTGCATTTCTGAACTAGGATTGATGCACACAACAGATTTGGCCAATTCTGCTTTATTTTTAGGATAGTTGACTCTAATAATTGTCTGTCTATTTGTGTTTTCTCTGTGGGAAGCGAAAGTCAGCAGAAAAGAAGAGATCTTGAAATCCCAATGCACTGCAGGAAAAAAACCACCCCTATTTCCCAGCCAAGAACAATGCTCTCACCCTGTGAACCCACAAAGTTCTTAGATTTCTCCACCGGTCAATAAAACAGTAATAATATACAAGTGAACTGAATCTGGTAAATACAGATTAACTTAATCTAAAGGATGCACAGGAAAAAGTTAAGAATAAATTCAAGCACACATAAATTTGCTAGTTTGTGAACACAATTCAGAAACTAAAATATATTTAATGAAACCAAGGTTTTCATGAATAAAAAATTGTATTAAATTCCAAATATGGAAGGAAGATAGTCATTTTAAAAAGAATTCACCATTAAATGAAAATTTAAATATCTAACAGGTGCTTGCTTTGGCAGCACATATACTAAAATTGGAATGATACAGAGAAGATTAGCAAGGATGCCATGCGAATTCGGTAAGTGTTCCATATTTAAAATAAATAAATAATAAATAAATATCTAACAGCAGTGTTGTGGGCTGACCAATTTTTAAATTTGTGTTTACCAAGGTGTACTATTTACTGTGAATACGCATACTTGGCATTTCACCTGTGTGCACGTGTGTGCTACCAAAGTCAAATGTTTCAAGCACAAAGCTTAAATGATCACACTAGTAGATGGCACATGCCCAAGTATTTCTCAGCTATGGAAAACACCTGTTTCTTCTATTAATAGTTAGCTCAGTTTTCAGGCCTTGCATTTGTCAGGATATATCTTCAGCATGGAGAAAAAATGCCCAGTAAACAAGAAAAACTGACGAGGCTTGTAAAAATATAAAAATTGTCACCAGATTGGTAGAAATATAATTAAATATCCATTATAAACGGTAGCCAAAGAATACAAAGAGAAAAATGTATAAAGGCTCTTTCATGTTAAAGAATAAAATCTACATTCTTTCCATGTAGTTAAATCTGAAACTTACACTGAGATCTTTTTGGGGTGACTCTAGTGTTGATGCAGTGGACAAGCTCTGAAATGAAGCCTGACTGCATGTCCACCTTCTGTCCACTTTGCACTGCGTAACCAACTTATGTGAACTCTCTGAACCTTAGTTCAACTGCGAAGTAATAATAACCAGCCCTATTCGCATGTGAAGGTTAGGTAACAGTCACAAAAACAGTAGTTACAAAGCACTTAAAACTTACATATGGCATTTACTCAACAGATACTGAACAACCTAATAGCCATTTATTATCTGCTTTTCCTTTGTCTTGCTCTGAAACGGAGCTTTGGAAAGCTGGAACAGACCCTTCTCAGAATCCCTTGCAGCCGGAGATTCTATTAGCTATTTATGCTCAATGAGATGTAGGTGAAAGCTGTTGGAAGGTTCTTCCAGGAAGTGTCATGAAGCGTCAGATTCAAGCAGCCCCGTTTCCAGCTCCAGTTCTTCTCCCTTCTTCCTAACTGAGTAATGCCTGGAGGTGTGGCAGCCATGTGATGATCACAGGAACAAATGTCACACTCAAGATGACAACAGGGAGGAGGAGCGGGTCCTCGATGGCATGGTGGAGCCTTTGCTCTGGCTGACACACCTCTGGACTGGCAATCAAGGTTACACCTACCAGGGTAAGCCTCCATTCCCTTCGGTTATTTAGAGGATTAACAAAAAAATAAATTAAAAAAACCCCAAAACTTAAGAAAATTCTTAATGCATACAAATTTATTTTACTAATAGAGAAGTTAGAAAATTACACTTACCACCTAACTTCACAAAATAAATACTAAGTACAAAATAAAATTTTATTTGTAATAAGGCCTTTCCATCATCATTAAAAAATTAATTTATCTTTCAGACACTACTTTTCTAACACAAGGATGAATCTCCTGCTGATTGAATAGTTCATGGTTAGGAACTCTGACTAGCAGACAATCTATCATGCAGAGCACAAATCCACACAAAACGCCACTTGATACTGAACTTGGGAGAAACTGCTTAGGAAAATTATTTTTTAATAGGCCCAAAGTAACAAATTATATTTCCTATCAGTGGCTGCTGATTTCTAGTGAACCATCTTACCTGTTTTTCATTAGCCTCAGCTCTCGTTTGCGTGTGGCTTCTTCTGCAAGTTGCTGAGGGCTGTGCAAACTTCCTGGTGAGGCAGCCATCACCACTCCCTGCGGCAAAGCAGTCGTGGGCGCTCGGATCTGATAAGTTGGCATGTCACCAGTGGCAGCTGCAATTGAATATTACATACTTATAAAAATAATTTAGAACTTGATATTTTCATATAAAATTACCTGGAAGTAATATACTTCTTACTACATGTTCTAGAAGTGATCTTGCTAATGTTTAAGATGACTATTCTGAGCATTATAGAAATTGTAGGTATCAAAGATCTTCCGCACTTGGAACAATGCCACTCCATACGCTCTCTACATTTAAGGTAGAAAAATGCCCTAATGCATTTTAAATAAGTTTTCATCAAAGGCTAAAAGTAGAGAGGCTTTTCGACTGAGAGTTCGCTAAGTCTAAAATCGGTGGTGTGCTGACAAATGTTTAACAACCAGCTTTGTGGGGGAAGCCCTGACAGGTCTGCAGCGTGTCAAGGCCCATGATGTAATGCCTGCACCATGGCCAGCTTCAAGCTGCCAGGCTGACTTTAATGAATGTGGGTGGGGAGACATACACAGCAAGTAGCACATCATACAGATAAAATAGATGTAAATAACTGTAAGAGCATAGATAAAAAATTATAAATGATAAAAAATTTTGACTATTTATTTTGAGTTTTTAAGTAACTTGTTAAATGTATATTTAAGTTTTTAATAGCTATTTTAACAGCCAGCTCACAAAAACCCTGAAAATTTAACAATCAGTTCTAGCAAATCAGTGGGAGCTGGCTCTAGCACATCCCTGTGAAAACTGTAATTAAGCAGAACATTTCTATCCAGTTAATCTTCCTATAACCCTTACCCTCATATAATCTCTTTAAGTGGAAGTCCTAACACCAGAATAGACTGAAGTACTGGATGGAAAATACTAACTCACTGTATTTTCATTTAAAAGCAAATAAAAAACAAAACAGCAAAGCTCTATTTAAAACTGGTTTCTCTGGGGAATGATTATTTTTGTCTGTCTTAGGTTTTTTGAGATAATAATGTTAAAAGCATGTTTTCTAATGATAGTATAATCATAGTTAAATGACACTTAGTATTTATTTAGTATTCAGATTGCATACTAAAGTCCTCAATGTGTGTATCTATTGCAGTAAAAAACTTCCTTAAGACAGAAAGATGGGATGAAGTGATGAAACATTCCTACCATCACTGTTTCAACTTTAAGAACATGCAATCCAGAGTTCAGTGACATTCTGATGAGATATGGTAAAATATATGCCCCCTCAGAAATCAATGCAAGAAAATGGTTTTTAAAGTTATTAAATCCTATAAAACTTGGTCTGAACCAAATACTAATCAAAATATGAAACACATTGGTTGTATATCTCACTAAAATGTGTTATATCCATTGACTAAGAAATGAAATTTTACTCAAAAAGGAGACAAATGCTTTTTTCAGGTAAATAGAATAATATTACGAAAACTAGCCAATTAGATTAAAAGGTTAATCAAAATTGATCTATGTGTTTCTTTTGGGGGTAAATGCCAGGTTTTTACAACCCCACCAATGGGCTTAAGAACTAAAGGAAAGAATAAAACAATAAAAACATGGTTTGTGTGAAGATCAGAGGTCTTCATAAGGCAAATAAAAATATCATTTATAATGTTGTATTGCTTCTTCCTTCTATATGTAATTTAAGAAATAATACTAAGTAGAAATTATGATAAATATAATAATGATCACCAACTTGGGGAAAATCCTAACTTTGTTTTTGTGACAATTTAAAATAGTATAGATACAAATGTCTCATTACATGTCAGAAATTTTATAACTTTGAAATATTGGGAGAGAATTTAAGTCAATTATAAACTACTTACTAACAATTTAAAAAATATATTTAAATCAGGTTGTCGAGAAGAGTGAAGCATAGAATAACAGTTCTCTTCTCTGTTCTCTTTACCAACATCTGGAAAGAAGGTTATGGGATAATAAAGCTGAAACAATGGAACAGCTGGAGCCTACAGAGGCTTTCTAAAATTGGAACAATGGTAGTGACGAAGGAGAAGTTTACATGTCATCATGTTGACATTTTAAGCAGCAGGGATGTAGACCTTGCCAAATTGCTCACAGATAAGTGCAATAAAATTAATACAAAGGTACAGAAGGGTTCATTATTCTCTCTAGTTTTGTATACATCTGCTTTTTTCTTACTTAAAGTTAAAGCAGGATGTTATATAACATACAAAAGTTAGTTTCAGAGTACCTATTTTTTTTTTAATGAAAAGGGAAGGCAGGAATACTTCACAGATAAAAAATAAAGTTAATTCATTGATTTTAGAACCAGAAATGGTTCTAAATTTTTGCCTATTTCCAAAAGCTGAAGCCACCTTCAAAAGACCAATCTGGCACCATGAAGGGTGACTTAAAAAAAGTATTCTTAAAACATTTTGAGTAACAGCCTAGAAAAAATACCCCGAAATGCTAACTTGGGAAGTGTCACCGGACAGGGAAGCGGGCCAGCAGGCCGCGTGGGGGTCCTTGGCCTCATGCAGGAAAGATGTCACAGCACGAGTCCAGGTGATGGATTCGAGAGGACGTTTGTTAAAGCTGGGAACAGTGAACCGAGGAAGAGCCTGGGATGGAAGCAACAGGAAAGAGCTAGGCAGGGCTGCTTTAGCTCACTGGGAAGCCAGGGGAAAAGGGGCCTTCGGGACAAGTTCAGGGGGTTAGCCCAGCTGAGCTGCCACTGCCCATTGCTCCCCTAGTTGCAAGTTTTGTGGGGACCGTTGGAGTTTAGGTGACGCATGCTTGTGGGAGAAGAGGAGGAAGGGAAAGGCATGTGTACATGTGCTGGGTTCTTTGTCGGCTTTTATCTCTTTCTTATGGAAGGGAATCTTAGTGGAGACCTCAGGGGAGGGTTTCAGCAGAATATTCATCAGTTTTCTAGGTGTGCTCATTTGTTATCGTTATGTCTACTGATTGGTCAGTGCCAGGGCA
This sequence comes from Antrozous pallidus, assembly GCA_027563665.1. NCBI lineage: Eukaryota > Metazoa > Chordata > Mammalia > Chiroptera > Vespertilionidae > Antrozous > Antrozous pallidus. The sequence continues at coordinate 6,070,123 of CM050515.1, forward strand.
GGGGGTCATTAGCCATTTCAGCCGGTCCTCGTGCCCCCCACCTGACTTTGCTGCTTCTCTGAGTCTGGAGCTGGGATAAAACCGAGGCCTTGATATTATCTCGGGGGGGGGGGGGGGGTGGAAGAGACCTTCTGTATCTGCTGTAAATTGCTCTGCCAGTTTGTTCAGCTATCTGCCTCAGTTTCGCCCTTCCACCGGCCAAGGAATTTTCCTAGCTTCTTACTATCCTGCCTCAAAAGGGTGATATATTTAAGTGCATTCTTAAATGTTAGTTAACAAACTGGTTTTATCACAATTTTTCAGACATTTCTTCTTCAACAAAAATCTGATTGTATCTTATTTGGTTCAAGCAGAAATATGAATTAGTATAAATTAGCAGGAATTAGTATAAGTTTGTGATCATGGTACATGTCTAATAGTGAATAAATATCAATGGATAAATTCCATACATTCAAATATGATCTATTAGTAAATACAGTAAAAAGATATGGGCAAAGAGAAGCTCTTGCTTTAAGGAAATCCAAATGTCAAAAAGTTTTGTTATTAAAACAAGTTATAGAAGTTTTTATATAGCAGTTGGCTTCTATTTCCAATATTATAAGCTTAGTGATAATTTAAAATATATGAAATAACTAGCATAACAGTTCAGAGAACTACATTCTTTGATGAAAAGCCAATTCCTGTTCCATCTAACTACTAAAAGGGCCCAAATTATTTTTTATTCTAAAGTTTTATTGTACAAATTATTTCTGAAAATAAATGGGTCATCAATGAGGAGTGTAAACTCATGATTGAAGAAAGATAATAATAAAAAAGATATACTAATTTCATTCTAAGGCAGCATAAAACTTGAGACAAGATACCTCTTTTACCTTGGTATCCCTAGAATGCAGCACAGCACTTGGCATATAATGGGTGACTGGTGAGTTTACTTGTGCACTATGAAATAAATTTTGAACTTTCCAGGGTTTTGCATAAGCCCACTGTCATTTGGAATGTTTCAAATAAGCAGCTTTATTATTATAAGACTATTATTATAATTAAGTCTTTAACACTAATATATGGAAAGCCCTAAAAGACTTATTCAAACTGGCCTTTCTTGATAAAATGCATTATTTCCTAAGTCTTCCCCTAGATACTAATAATTAACCTGGCATTTTAGAAGCAGAGGAGTTTTACTTGTAGTGTTTCCAACCATCTAACTCCTGACATGAAAACAATGTTTTAGGTTTGATATCAAATATTTCATGGGAAAGAAAATTCCTAGAACTCTCAATTCATACCTCTCTGTACAAGCTTTAAACACAGTACAGAAGAAAAAGTAAGGGGTTTGGAATCTGGGTTCTAGTGCAGCTCTGCCACTTACCAGCCATGTGACTTGGGGCAAGTTCAGTTTCCTCATCTGTAAAATGGGGACACATTATCTCATTTAATACTCACAATAAACCCTGCAATGTATGTCAAAGTGTCTAGCACAGTGCCTGGCACATGGTAGGCATTCAGCAAATGTTAGTTCCCTTCCTCTTCCCTTCCTTAAGTTCTGAAAGACAATGTTCCAAATTATGCTTATACTGCATATTAATTAAAAAGCAAATAACATCCATAAATATATTTTCCCCTCGAGTTTCCCTTCTAACAAATCTAGGTAATAGAATGATTGACATGTGCGGCTCTTATTCCTTATTTTGTTTAAAAATATGCCTATTAAAATGTTTACAATTTTATTATTTCCCTTTAGAGAATAAAGTATTAACAGATAATATCACAAAATAGCCCTTTAAATGTATGTAATAATTTAAAACAGATGATGAGGAGTCACAAAAAATAAAATGATATAATCTCATCAGACTGGTGAACCCCACAAGTCAAAGAAGTGTTTGTTTCTCCCTGACAAGAAATGAGAAACCTAGCCAAAGGTCCATCTGGATAGTTTCCAAAGTAAAACAGCTTATCAACAACCTAACAGTGATTTTATTTGCCTGTTATTTCTCGACTGAGATCTCTACAGCACTGAGCACATTAACGGAACAAAACAATTTTTATATACGGAGCTGCTACATTCCTCAGTCATTTCACTGTGTGTCACGGACCCCGAGCACACCAACGGGGTGACCAGGTCGCGGTCCCATTCAGAAGCGGGGAGCTCCTCGCTCCTGTCTTTGTTCTCTCCCTCCTGCCGCACCAGGGCTCCCAATGCCCAGATCAGGCTTGTCATCACCTGGAGTCCACCACTGTCAAAAAGTCCCCCCCCTCCACTGCTCCACCTTTCTCCAGGAAAATTAAACCCTACACAAGTATGACTAAGCACTGAAGGTTTCAAATTTGTTACAAACACAAACCATATAAAATTAAGGAGTTAACTTTTACTTTAAGTTACATCTAAGTTGTGCATTAAGTGAAAATCTTAAGAGTGAAAAAAGTTTGTAAAAAATTATAAATTTCGACATTTAAAGTTGCATATACTGGTAATAAACATATTGTCCTAGGAGAGTAATAACACTCTAGGAAAAAAATCCATTTTAAGCAGTCAAAAGGATGCTGACTTCCTTTTTTATGTTAATGGACGGTTAGTTTATCAGTGTCGGGCGAGCTTTGAGCAGCAACATAAAAAGGTGTGAACAGAGCCAGAAGCAGGCAGTCCTCAGGTCACATGGTACCGGACGTATGTCTTTTCGTGGTTATGTTGCCATCTCCCATTTATTTATAAAAAAAAAATCCGTCATTTCGACGTATGTACATATGTGCTTTATGTTTCTTATTACTTATTTACCACAAGTGAAGGTCAGGAATTGCTATCTTTTAAATTTTTTTGCTGTCTCACTTCATAACTGCTGTGCATGTGCTCCTAGTGAGTGACACAGGTGCTTATTTCTGACTCACAGCGAAATCGTGTGATGTCGCCCTGTAGGAACGGACCTCCGATTAGCCCGAAAACCTACTGCAGTCTGAAGAGACAAGCCGGTCCATCACTATTAGCTGTGTAAGCTTGGAAGTGTCACTTATCCACCGTCACTTATCCACTCTGATCTGTGCTGTATGCAAAACGAACGTAATACCTGTACATCAAGGAGACTATGGAAACTGACTTTCCTTATAGGTTATTTAGATTCTAAAGGCCTGGTGCACGAGATTTGTGCACTGGGGTAGGAGGGGTCCCTCAGCCCAGCCTGCGCCCTCTCACAGTCGGGGACCACGGGAGATGTCTGCCTGCCAGCTTAGGCCCGATCCCCTGGAGGACTGGGCCTACACCGGCAGACAGACATCCCTCTCACAGCCCGGGACCCTGGCTCCTTACGGCCACATGCATGGAGGCTGGAGAGGCGCCCGCCACTGCTGCAGTGCTCACCAGCCGAGCCTGGCTCGCTGCCCCTTAGTGCTGCCTTGGAGGGGGGAGGGGCTCCCGCCACCGCCACTGTTCACCAGCCATGGGCCCGGCTTCTGGCTGAGTGGTGCTGCCCCTGTGGGAGCACGCTGACCATCAGGGGGCAGCTCCTGTGTTGAGCATCGGCCCCCTGGTGGTCAGTGGGCATCATAGTGACCAGTCCTTATGCCCTTCAGTGGATTTGTATGTTACGCTTTTCTTATATAGGATGGTTTGCTCAGTGAGGCCTCTGACCCTTCAACCTATATTACCTGTGGGTCTCTCTGATCTGATAGTTTCTGTGATAGCCCTTACCACATATATATTTATTTTTATTTGTAACATTAAATGATTTTTTATTTTAAAGTTTACATAAATGCAAAGTATTATTTTATTACATAGTATGTTTATATAGGCTAATAAAACTGGGAAAAGTGAAACAAATATCCCAAATTATCTTTCAGTAAACATTTTTCAAAAATAGTGGGAAAATAGCATAATGACAATTTCAGAGAGATTTGGAATACTACTGAAACTTATGATGACTCTTATATTTTCATTTCCAACATAATTATAACTTGCCTTGCTACCAATTTCAAGAAGCTATTATACCTGATACAAATCATTCTTTTACATGAAAATATCCAAACAAAAACCTTTTCCTCTCACAAAGATAAAATGTATATCCCTGTAACCCTATTCTCAAGCATCAAATGTTAACTAAGACATTATTTTTCAAATTTGAATTAGTTGGAATGTTTGTTTTTAATAATCAGATGTCCAGGCTGAATACTACACTTCTGAGTTTTTTAGACTCAGAGACTAAAAGATAAAGAGTTAGGCTCTTAACATCAGCTTGTAAATAAAACCCAAACTATTTCTAATAAAAATGTGAATTATATCCAACAAAATGATATCATTCTGTAAACTATAAATATTCCCTTTTCACATTCAATTCAATGATCCTGTAAGTGAGTGCTCATAAAAAACTTTCCCAGGCCAATCATCATTGCTAGCAGCCTGATTTTGGTCTAGATCGGTTTTTCAAAGTGTCAGATGTAGACCATTTGTGAGTTATAAAATCAATTTCATGGGTCAAGAATAGCATTTAAAAAAAAGGAGTAGAAAAGTATGAATATATTATATGTACTAAGAATAAGCATTATTTTTAAGTGGATTTTATGTGAAAGTAAGGCACATACACACACACATTATGATATAAACGTGGGTCACGATAAAAAAGTTTGCAAGCCAATAATCTATCAATCCACCTCAAAATACAAACAAACAAAATAAGAGGCAATGTCCTTTCCATTTTCAAACAGCATTTCAAATAGAATTGATTCTGTCAGGCCTGATCAGATCTCCAAAAACAATGATTTTCAAAGGCACAATGAGGTTTAGTAAAAAAGTTTGACATTTTAAAGTTTCAACATTTAGGAAATTTTGAATTGAAAACGGTAAATCATGAATAAGCATTATAGGTGATGTTCATTTATTTACAAGCAATAGTTTAAAAATTGTGCAAATTTTTACCTTAAATGTTCATCTTTAAGTATATTCTGAGTATTTTCAAATCATTTTATTTTTGTTATGATTCTCTACCATGCTTGGAGAAGTCAAATGGTAAATTAAGAGGCTTAGTGAAGAAAGATATAAACAAACTAATCACTTTTAGAAAGTGAATATATGCACAAAATGCATTTGGTTCTAAAATCATGACATGCAGCATTTGAGTTTAAGTCCACCTTTATCTTATAATAAATTTGCCGTTTGAGAACTTCTGCAATCTATAACATCTTTAAAATTTTATAAAACTTCTTTGAGAAAAACAACAGCTCAAGATAATTTAAAAAACAATTTAATGCCGGTGTTACTTGCTCAAAACAACGGAATGTTTCTTTCTAGGAAGAGAAGCTGAGACCCACTTGGGAGCAAGCTGTTGACAACCACCCATTCTGCATGAGCGCCATCCAATGCGGTTCAGCGCTGGGCACGAAGTAAAGCCCCACCGACAACCACAGTCGACAACTTAAGGGGCGTCAGCGTCTAAACCAGAGAGGCATTACCGTGACTAAGAAACCCGGACCGGACCGCAGACAGAACTGCGGAGAACAGGTCTCAAGAACGCGGTCTGCGGGGCTTTCAGACCGCGCTTCCCTGGCAGTGCACCAGAGGGCGCCGCGAGCCGCCAGTCCCGCAGGGCGATGGCGTGAGGGTGGCCGGCCCGGAGCCACCTCTCCCGCACCTGTGGGCCCGGGAGCGGTGCGGGCTCCGGGGACCCCGCCCGCAGGCGGGCGGCGCCGGCCTCTAAGGCAAACCCTGACCCGCAGAGAAACGCCAGAGAGACTTACAGACCAGGCTGTCAGTCCGGAGCGTCCCCGACAGGCCGGGAGGAACTTGCTCGCTCCCGGCCCGCCCGGGCTGACGTCAGCGCGCAGCCCGCTCCGGTTCCACTTGCTCACTTTCCTGAGAGCCGCGGTTCCAGGAAGCGCAGTGACGTCAGCCCCGACCCCGCCGGGAGGACGGGCCGTTTCGGACGCTCGGGAGCGCCGGTCTGCGTCAGCGCCGCGTTCGCTCGCAGCGGCGGGGCGGCAGCCCGGGCTCTCACGGCCCGGCCGGCTCGGGGTTAGCTGCAGCTGCGCCCGGCCGGCAACAGGTCGCCAATGCAGTCACAGCTCCCTTCGGAGCCGCAGAGAGCACCGCCCTGGCCCGAACAGTACAGCCCCGGGCACAGGACCAGTGGCACCCAGACGCCCGTGCGCTGGACAGACATGAGACCCTCAGCTGCTAGGGAAGCAATACTTCTGAAATACTCAGAGGTCCGTAAATAATTTCCAAAACTTCCAAAGTAATCCTGCAGAATTTAAATCGTTACCCGAAGTTCTTACCAGTTTCATCCCCAGTTACAGCCATGGTGGGCCTCTGCACACAGAACTGCCCGCTCCTCCTCCCGGGCCAACACAGTGTGCCAACTAGCAAGCGTGTGCGTTATAAGCGCAGCACTGACGTCACAGTGACATCACTAGCCTATCGCTGCCATCAATCTGCTCTGTGGCGGACGGCTCACTGAAACCAGAGCCCTCGTAAAAAGTCTGTAACAAACCATCAACTGCTATTGTTTCTAACTTTTCATAAAAACCGGTTGAGAAGGGCTCTGGCAAAAAAAAAAAAAAGTCTCATTAGTATTAAAAGTTACCTGCTTGTATCTTATTGGGCTACTTTGTTATTATTCTGTCCAAGGTTTCTAGGCAAACAACAGGGGCATTAGCCCGTGGGAGGAAAAAAACTTGGAGATTTAAAAAGTAAACAAGTGACAATCAGCACAGAGAGATGCTGTGTGAAATACATAGAAATGTATTCTGCAGACACTTCTAGATTAGCCAATAAGAAATACCTAGAAACAACAAAAGAATAAATAAATACCTAACCACCATTGTTTACTTGTAATACATTTCTACTTGCAATACCAGAAAATCCAATTCAGAATGTGCCAGTTTCACTTGAAAGGAGTAGATACTGAAATTTTAAAAATTCAAATTTAGTGTTATATAACACTTCCATAAATATTACATTGAGCCATATAAACTTGCTCACATTTGACTTTTTTGGCCCACAAAAACAAATTAGCTGTGGCTCAATCTAACACATAATTTTACTAAATTAAAATACCTTGAAAAGAATTTTGTGATTTAAAAATTCATAAATAAATTATAATTGCTATTTGTAAATTTTAAAAGTACATCCAATTTTATTCACTTAATGATGGTTTGGTACATGGAGAGGTGGATCGCTATAAATTTAGTAAGTCCCAGGTTAAACAATATTGGTACCTGTTCAGTACAGCACCACAGCCTGGGGGGGAATGATTGGCATCTCTACAGCACAAAAGGTACATGTCACTGAGAACTTGACCTTCACCAGCAGGCTGCACAAAGTCCAGTCCCTTGTATGCTTCAAATTCAAGCTGACCTTAAATCAATGAAAGGTCATTCCACCACAGTTTTTAATCCTCACCTGAGGGTATTTTTTCCATTGGTTTTTTAGGAAGAGTGAGGGGGAAGTGGGGAGAGAGACCCGCTGATTGACTACCTCCAGCAATCGCCCTGACAAGGGCTCTAGTCACCCCAACCGGCCCGGGAAGCCAGCCTGCAATTGAGGAACCTGCCCTTAACCAGGAACCCATGGGAGCTGAACCTGCAATCCTTCGGTCTGTGAGCCCACGCTCTAACCACTGACCAAACTGACCAGGGCCCACTACATTTTTGCCTTATTCAGTGAGTCACCTTCTAGTAAAGGCAGGTACTTGACTCTCAGATACTTGGGAAGAGGAAACCAGGAAGGACCCATTTTCAGTAATTCTCCAGAACACAGGAACTGAAGACATCCTGCTGATATGTCAGAAAGTCTGGGGAGCACCGTAGGCATCACCCTCGTTAGAGGCTTGTAAAGGACTCCGTCACAGCCATGCCTCAGGGTTTGGATCTAAGAATACTAGCTGGTTTTATTTCACATTTCAGAAAGTTCAGATTACTCTCAACATTTCTTTACATTGGCACTTAGGTGTCCAATAAATATTAGTGTAAAAAAGGGGTCAAGGAAGGAAAGGAAAGATGGAGGTTGGATGCTTGCTTGACTACTGGTAGTAAAGTTTTAATAAATTCCCTATGCCGAAACCAGTTTGGCTCAGTGGATAGAGCGTCGGCCTGCGGACTGAAAGGTCCCAGGTTCGATTCAGATCAAGGGCATGTACCTTGGCTGCGGGCACATCCCCAGTAGGGGGTGTGCAAGAGGCAGCTCATCGATGTTTCTCTCATCATCGATGTTTCTGACTCTCTATCACTTCCCCTCCCTCTCCGAAAAAAAATCAATATAATATTCTTTTTTTAAAAAAGAAACTGCCATTAAAAAAATAAAAAAAGAAATTCCCTATACCCGATAAACTCAGTTGATCACCACACAGAACTAATGACATTTTCACTATAGAAAGAGTATTTCATTTTCATTCAGTGAATGGCTACTGAACATCATCATATGCCAGGGACTGTGCTGGGGACGAAGAACCCCTGTCCAAACAGAAGCTGACATCTAGGCAGGACCCCGAGAGCCACAGTTCAGTGAAATATCATCCCCGAGAAGTTGCAGTGGAAACTGCAAGGGGTGACCAGAGCCAGCTGTGGTCAGGAGAGCTTTCCCGGGAAGCGCGATCCCAGATGGACCACGAACAGCGTCTCGGGGGAAACGGCCGTTTAGAGAGGAGAAAGGGCGCAGCGGTGACAGGAAATGAAGGAAACTCAGCACGAGAGCTGAGGGGAGGAAGTCAGGCCTGGTTCAAGCAGAGATTTGGGTCATGTTAAGGATTCTGACTAACAAGTAACAGCATTTGTTAAAGGATGTTGAGCCAGAGGCTAACAAGATTAGATGTAAATTTTAGAAATACCACTCTGAACTGCAGAATCAAGAGTAAAACGGAGAAAGGAAAATGTTGCATGCAGATACTTTTGTTTTTAAGAAATATTAGCTCCCAGAATCAGTGGGAGGGATAAAGAAAGAGCCTAGCTGAACTTTCATGAACAATTCCCCCCCAAAACAGGCAGAGAAGAGAGATGCTGTCTCTGGCAGGATTAGGAAAATCAGTGCCCTGCTCCACAGCTACCAGCTTCAGGCCGGACACCCGGCACACCAAAGTCCGCTGCCGGAATCCAGGTCAGAGGGGACAGCAGCCGGAACTGGAACTGGAACGGGGGTGGAGAGGACGGGTGATTTGGCTGGAGGAAAAATGAATGGAGGAGGTGAGGAGAGCACGGCGTGACATCCAGGTTTCTGGACTGAAGCTGCAGAATGGACAGAACCCATGACGGAAACAGAGTAAACGAAAGGAGAGCTGGGGTGGGGAAGCGGACGTGGAGGTTTGGATTTGAAAAGCCAGAGGTGTGTGAGGTGTGTCTAAGTAGCCACCTGGAGTCAGAGGACACAGTCATGGTGAACTGAAGCCGGGGCAGGGATGAGTCCCACCTGGGACAGTGCCGTCGGGTGGAAGCTGGCCCGGGGTGCAACCTGAGGAACACCACACACTCAGGAGACGGGCAGGGGAAGTTAGACCGATAAAGGAGACTGAAAGAGAGGCAGGACAGAGGGAAAATGGTAAGAATGCCGTATCGGAGAAGTGAAGGAAGCAGAGGTCAACAGAGTTACATTCTACAGAGAACCAATCAAGATAAGAACTGAGATCTCAAAAATAAATTGCTGTGACTTTTCAAAGGGACAGAGAGTAAGACAAAATTCCCACTGACCTGTTGTTTCACACAGAACTTGAATTCTTGGCCGCTATTATTATTATTATTATTTTAATATATATTTTTATTGATTTCAGAGAGGGAGAGAGAGAGATAGAAATATCAATATGAGAGAGAATCACTGATTGGCTGCTTCCTGCACACCACTTACTGGGGATTGAACCCACAACTTGGGCATGTGCCCTTGACCAGAATCAAACCCGGGACCCCTAAGTGCACAGGCTGACGCTCCGTCCACGGTGCCAAACCAGGTAGGGTGACCATCATTATTTTTAAAAAGAAGAGGCAAGACAAGGAGAAAAAGAAAATAAGAAGAATAAAGATGGGAAGGGAAGAAACAAAACATCTTATTTGTACCTGATATAAATATTCACATAGTATCACAGATATATTAAAAAAGAATCAGCATACTATTAAAGTAATTAAAGTTTCAAAGATTAACAGGCAAGACACTTTTAAAAAAATCAATAATATTTTTCTACACCAGCAACAACTAGAAAATGTAATGAAAAGGTATCATTCAAAATAGCAACAAAAACCTAGATATGTTAGTAGCATGGTGACTACAGTTAATAACATTGCATTGTGTATTTATTTCAAAGTTACTAAAAGTAGGTATTAAAAGTTCTCATCACAAGAAAAACAATTTTGTTTTCCGGGCCGGCAGGGAGGGGAAAGTTGGGGGAGACACAGCAGGGATAGGGGTTAACACAGTGCAGGGATAGGTGTTAATTACATCTACTGTGATGATCATTTATTGTGACATACAGATGTCAAATCATTATGTTGTACACCTAAAACTGATATCATGTGATATGTCAATTATTCTATATAATAAAGAGGTAATATGCAAATTGACCTTGACATCCTCACAAGATGGCTGCTTATGACCAGGTCAGCAAGGAGATTAGTGAGGGATGACCAAAAGACTGACCAGCAGGCTATGTGGGGCAACCCGGCCAGCAGCGAGGGGAGGGGGTCCATTGGCGGTGACCAGGCAGGCAGTGGGACAGTTGGGGGTGACCAGGCCAGCAGGGGGGGACATTTGGGGGAGATTGGTTGCAGAGGGGGCAGTGAGAGGCAATTAGGCCAGTGAGGGGGGCAGTTGGGGCGACCAGGCTGGCAGGAGGGGGGGCAATTAGGGGCAATCATGCCCGACACACAAAGGCAGTGAGGAGTGATCATGCCAGCAGGTGGGCAGTTAGGGGTGACCAGACAGGTAGGCAGGTGAGCGGTTAGGAGTCAGTAGTCCAGGATTGTGAGAGGGATGTCTGACTGCCCCCAGGGATCCCGGATTGCAGAAGGTGCAGGGTAGGCTGAGAGGACCCCCCGCCCCCGACCCCATGCATGAATTTTATGCACCGGGCCTATAGTACCTCAATAAAAAAAAGAAAGGCTTGAAGAAACCAAGATGGCAGCATAGGTAAACACCTAAACTGCTGCCTCGCAAACAATTTCAAAACTACAACTAAAAGACAAAACAAACATCATCCAGAACCACTGGAAAGCTGGCTGAGTGGAAATCCTACAACTAGAAGGAAAGAGAGACGCACACTGAGAATCAGAGGAGCTGCAGCAGGCAGAGGTGTGGAGACACAGAGACATGTGGGGCGAGAGGAAAGGCCAGGGGCTGAATACACGCCGGCTTCCTCGAACCGGAGGGAAACAAAGGCTCCCCACGGGCTGAAACCCAGCTCCGGGCGAGACTCGGGGAACCCAACTCATACAGGGAGAAACTGGACTGTCTGGCAGCAGGCAAAACCCGAGAGCAGCTTTCTCTCAGAGGTGCGTGCAGCCATTGACGTGAGACACTGAGACCCACGGACCTCTTACGGTGGGGCTGATGGGAAATCAAGGCTATCTGCTCCAACCTGAGACTCCACCCCATCCAAGCTGAGCACAGAAGCTCTCCCAACGTAAACACAGCTGATCTTCACACCCAATTGTCCTGGAGGTCAACACTGTCCACTGATACCAACAACAATTGAGACTTAACTACAAGACTGTGCACACAGCCCACAAAGGGGTGCACTGAGAGTGTCCACCTCAGGTAACTGGGGAGGCTGAGCCACTGGACCCAAAGGACACCTACACACAAAACCACTCTATCAACTCAGGAAAGCAGCCAAAATGCAGAGACAAAGAAACAGATCACAAATGAAAGAGATGGAGGAAAGCAGAAGACTGGATAGAGTTCAAAAGCATGGTTATGCCGAAACCAGTTTGGCTCAGTGGATAGAGCGTCGGCCTGCAGACTGAAAGGTTCCAGGTTCGATTCTAGTCAGGGGCATGTACCTTGGCTGCGGCACATCCCTAGCGGCAAGAGGCAGCTGATTGATGTCTCTCTCATCGATGTTTCTGACTTTCTATCCCTCTCCCTTCTGCTCTGTAAAAAATAAATAAAATATATTTAAAAATATATATACATATATATGTATATATATTTTTTATTGATTTTTTACAGAGATGAAGGGAAAAAGAAAGAAACATCGATGAGAGAGAAACATCAATCAGCTGCCTCTTGCACGCCCCCTACTGGGGATGTGCCGCAGCCAAGGTACATGCCCCTGACTGGAATTGAACCTGGAACCTTTCAGTCTGCAGGCCGACGCTCTAGCCACTGAGCCAACCTGGTTTCGGCAACATATATATATATATATATATATTTTAAAAAGCATGGTTATAAGGCTTTTCAAGAAATTTCTAGAAAAGGCTCATAAATTTAGTAAGACCTTCAAGGATATGAAAAAGGACCAACTAGAAATTAAACATACACTGACTGAAATAAAAAATATTATACAGAGACCTAAAAGCAGAAGAGAGGATAGGAAGAATCAGGTCAAAGATTTGAAATCAAAAGAAGCAAAAAACTCTCAACTGGAAAAGCAAAAAACAAACAAACAAACAAAGAATCCAGAAAATTGAAGATAGTATAAGGAGCCTCTGGGGCAACTTCAAGTGTACCAACATTAGAATTATGGGGATGCCAGAAAAAGAGAGAACAAGATACTGAAAACCTATTTGAAGAAATAGTGACCAAAAACTTCCCCCAGTTGGTGAAAGAAATAGACTTACAAAAGTGCACAGAACCCCAAACAAAAGGACCACACCAAGATACATCACAATTAAAATGCCAAGAGCAAAGGGCAAAGAGAAAATATTAAAAGCAGCAAGAGAAAAACAATTAATTTCTGAAAAGGGAGCACCCATATGAATGTCAGCTGATTTCTCAATAGGAACTTTGCAGGCCAGACGGGAGTAGCAAGAAATATTCAAAGTGATGAATAACAAGCACCTACAACCAAGATTACTCTACCCAGCAAAGCTATCGCTCAAAATTGGAGGTTAGAAAAAGCTACCAAACCAGTATTATATGAAATACGGAACGGTATTTTTTAAGAAGAGGAAGAAGAAAAAGATAAAGATAAAAACTATGAACAACAAATACATATCTATCAACAAGTGAGTCTAAAAAACAGGTGAATAAAAAATCTGATGAACAGAATAAATTGGTAAATAGAATTAGGGGTATAGAAAGGGAGTGGACTGACAATTCTTGGGGGGGTGCAGAAAGAGACTGGACAAAAATCATACAACTATGGATGAGGATGGGGGGGTAAGGACAGAGGGTGAGGTGGGAACCAAGTGGAGGGGAGCGATGGGGGGAAAAAAGAGGAACAATTATAAGAATCTGAACAATAAAGATTTTTTTTTTAAAGAAAGGCTTAAGTTGTCCCTAAATTAATCTATAAATGAAATAAATCTCATCATTGGTTTTATACTATTATTATTTAGAAACTCAAATGTATTCCAAATGCATATGAAAAAATAATGGTTTACAAAATCTAAATCAGCACTTGAAAAAGATAAAAAAGAGGAACTTGTTTTGTGAGAGAATAAACCAGCATGATACTGACATATAGAAAAAGAGACCAACAGTACAGAATAGAGTTCTGAAACAGATCCAAGTATACATGAGAACCTATTGTATAATTAAGATTGCTCTATAAATTAATGGGAAAAGGACAAACCATCAGTAGGGGACAAGTGGCTCCATGTGTAGAGAAAAAATATAAATAGATCCCTGCCTAATACTATAGACAGAGGTAAACCTCAGGTGAATTAAGGACCTAAATGTGAAAGGTAAAACTATGAAGCTAATAAAATTTATGTAGAAAAATATATTGGTGACTTACGGAAGAGTGTTCTTAAATAAACCCTTAAAGGACAAAACTTGTGTATTATCTATGAAAAACAAAAAACAATGAAAAAAAAAAAACACCTCTCATTATTAAAGTAGTTTGCCCTATTGGTTTGGCTCAGTGGATAGAGCGTCAGCCTGCAGACTCAAGGGTCCCAGGTTCGATTCCAGTCAAGAGCATGTCCCTTGGTTGTGGGCACATATTCAGTAGGGGGTGTGCAGGAGGCAGCTGATCAATATTTCTCTCTCATCAATGTTTCTAAGTCTCTATCCCTCTCCCTTCCTCTCTGTAAAAAATCAAAATATATTTTTAAAAAGTAAAGTATCAAGTTTGTGGTGGTATTTTTATACTTAAAAATTTAGAAGAAATACTTATTCTTTATGATTATCCATTTAGATATAAAAGGTTCATGATTATCAAGCAATTATACAGCCCCCAACTTAAGATAGTTTACGATTTTTTGATTTTACAATGGTGAGAAAGTGACATTCATTCAATAGAAACTATACTTGGAATTTTGAATTTTTATCTTTTCCAGGGCCAGTGATGTCAGGTCCAACCCTTTCTCCCGAGGCTGGGCAGGTGCAGTGAGTCCCGGCTCCCAGTCAGCCAGGTGACCACAGGGTCTATTGTGCTCACTGTGTGACAGACTGCGCCCAACTGTGTCTAATGTGCCGTACTGAGCACATTTAAGGTAGGCTCAGCTAAGCTATGATGTTCAGTAGGTTAGGTATTAAATGCATTTTCAACTTACTATATTTTCAATTTACGATGGGCATTTCAGGATGTAATCCCACCATAAGCCAAGGAGCACCTGTAACGGGTGGCTTTAATATACATTTAAAAGAAAACATTTGAATATTGAGTAAGTACTATATATATTTTTTATACACCATTTTTTTATACAACCTTCCAAATACCTAGGAGTAAAGCTAATTATATATATACATATATATATATATATATATATATATCAATTATAATCTGCTCCTTTCCCCAACCACTTGGAAGATTTTTAAACTAAAGGAACTAATAGTTCCTTTATGGTCCAAGAAGAACAGAATTAAATTTAAAACACAGCATTTTGAAAGTTATAACAAACACAGTTATTATAAACACAATTGAATGAAATTAAAATAATGTGTAACTCTAATTTAATTGAAATCTTGGGTTCCCCTAAAATACTTAGGGCTACCAGACAGCTGCTTTATTTCACTACTATTAACTTCTATAAGAGGTAGGTCAGATACCTCAGAATCCAACTATACTAAGAACAGTCTAAAGAAAAAAAATCAGCAATTGTTTTGAAATGAGAGATCTACAAGACTTAAGTATAACAGTTTGGGAAAGGCTCAAATTCACTGCATCATAGACTGAATGCTCAAATCTTTACAGACTAGGTAATAAACATATATTAGGTACATATATTACCCTCAAATAAAAGATACTTAATTAAAGAATTCACTCAGATGTTCAACTCCCTCTTTTTTAGCATACTACTTAGAATTTAACTTTCCTTTAGAGCCAGTAAAAGCTGCTAAAAACAAAATTTATATAATTTATTTAACTTGTTTAATATACTAAAATATTTCTTCTTCAAGCCATTAAGTGCTTCTTCCCCCTCCCATTCCCATCCCATCTACCTCCTGTGTATTTCAGAAAACTATAAAATCGCCACTATATGGTGTGGTATAGTACCCCACAGGTATTCTAAAGGTATCAGATTAATAAAATATACCTTGAACAACAACCTGGCTGCCTGGGACAAAGAACTGCTGTGTGCCATCAGCTGACTGTGCTGCATATTGTACAATTGCAGCACCTGGTGGAGGAGCTCCTGAATTTGTCATTGTTAATGCCTGTAGTCCCTGAACACCATCAGATCCTGGGTTAGAAATCTGGATTGTTCCACCTTGGGCTATAGCAACTTAACAAAAAAAAGAAAAGAAATATTAGATAATTTCAAGCTTCATTTTTAATAATCTCATATTGGAAGAACATATTATGGATCTATGTGTTTATTACCAATGTTCTCAATTTACCCTTATTTTTCTATGTTGAATTGATAAGGAGACCCTCTTCACAGGACAATAATCTTTTCTTTTTTTTAAATGTGTATTTATTTCAGAGAGGAAGAGGGAGGGAGAGAGAGACAGAAACATCAATGATGAGAGAGTCATTGCTCGGCTGCCTCCTGCACATCCCCTCCTGGGGATCGAGCCCACAACTATGGCATGTGCCCTGTGCCCTTGGCCAGAATCAAACCTGGGACCTTTCAGTCCGCAGGCTGATGCTCTCTATCCGCTGAGCCACACCGTCTAGGGCCACAGGACAGTATTCTGAAAAGGCTCCTAAGCACTTGAAAATAACGTACATTCAGAACTGATTGAAATATATAGAGCTCACGGACCCTTCCTCTTCTCTGGCATCCATCCAAGGAAATTATTTAAGAAGAGAGGAGATACAAATAGGGAGAAATTCCAGCTTCAAGGGAGTGAGAGATAGAAACACTGTTGAGAGAAAATCATCCATTTGCTGCCCCCACACGCCCCCCACTGGGGATGGAGCCCACAGGCTGGGCAGTGCCCTGACCGGGAGCTGAGCCGTGAGTGCGCTGCGACCTGCTTGTCCACAGGCCAGTCTCAAGCTGAGCCACGCCGGCTGGCTGTCGGACACTTTCAGACACGGACAGCATCCTCTCAACACCCAAGAAAGGGCCAGTGACGCTCCACTGAGCACCACAAACACAAGGGATCTGTGCCTCCGTTCGGCTAGCGGCTTTTCTAATTTGTCATCAGAAGAAAATAGCTTTTCACGGAATATGGATTTTGTTTTTTAAAGCTCAAGTCTACAAAACTACAGCCTTGACTATTTTGATTATATCAGGAGAATCCTTAAATATAAAATATTAAGTTGGAAAGGACCTTAAAAGATACTGTATTGAAACAATTTGTGTTACAATATTAACCTCTACACCCAGTGTCTTAAATAACTAACTCAGCTAATAGCGAACAACTATGAGGATTTACTCTAAATACTAAGACTTGCCAGTCATGTTTAAAAATTAAAATATTAATTGAAAGTTTCAAAGGAATAACTGATCAAGTGAAATGTTTTTAAACACTTAATAGACAAACCTAAGTACTATCTAAGAGTTAGGTATACTTGAACATAAAGATTATGACTCTACATTTTAAACACTAGAGCTTAAGTAGAATCAATAGATATCTGTTTAATTATTTAATCATTTATTTAATCATTTATTTCAGAGAGAAAGGAAAAGGGAGGGAGATAGAAACATCAATTATGAGAGAGAATCACTGATTAGCTGCCTCCTGCATGCCCCCACCACGGATGTAGCCTGGAATGCAGGCATGTGCCCCAAATGGGAATTGAACCATGACCTCCTGGTTCATAGGTCGATGCTCAACTAGTGAGCCACACAGGCCAGGCCTATCCTATCTAATAAAAGAAAAACATGCAAGTTACCGTACCTTTGCTACGTGACCAGCCAATCAGGAGCGGGGGGAGAGCAGGTGGCATGGTGCGGGGGAGGGTGGGGAGGGGAGGTGTGCGCCCGTGCTGGGGGTCAGCTGCCCAGGGCTCCATCCTCAGAGCATCAGCCAGAGGCTTGCAGCCTTGGCCCTGGGCGGAGCAGGGCAATCCTATGCTGGGAGTTCCCCACCCAGGGCCCGAGCCTCAAACAGAGGCTTGTGGCTTTGGCTGGGGGCGGAGCAGGGCGATCAAGCGCGCTGGGGTCCCCTGCCCTAGACCTGAGCCTTGGATCCTTGGCCAGAGGCTTGGGGCCTTGGCCGGGTGGAGCAGAGATCAGAGGAGATAGGTGTGAACTGTAGAGGAAACACCTTTTCTGGCCGCTCATTGGCTAAGCTCCCTGTACGCCACTGGTTCTATTCTTAGTAACTCGGGTATAAGAATCCAAAAAAGTAATCTAGGGTTCTTCCACCACATTCCTGGATTTAAAAACAAAGGTCTGCTGCTGGAGAGCTAAGAAATATATTCTTTCCCTAGGCGGTTTGGCTCAGTGGTTAATGTCTAGGTTTGCCAACCGCAGGGTCTGGGTTATATTCTGATCAAGGGCATGTACCCAGGTTGCAGGCTGCTCCCTGGCTGGGGCCCAGGTCAGGGCTCATGCCGGAGGTAACCAATCAAAGTGTTCCTCTTACTTTGATGTTTCTCTCTGTTTTTCCCTTTCTCTTCCACACTCTCTGAAAATCAATGGAAACATACCCTCAGGTGAGGATAAAAAAAGAAAAATAAATGTTATATCCTATGAAAGACACATCTTTAAAATGCCTACAGAAAGTTGTCATTTTTTCATGGTGAAGAGACCTGAGTCTGGGTTGATGAAAACACCTTGGTGGCTGCGGTGACTGGCAGTGGCTGCAGCAGTGGGGTGATGGGGCTGGTGCCTTTCCCTGATCAGCCCAGTCGCCTCCCACAAATGGAGGCCAGGCTGTGGCTTAGGTCTGCTCCCCATGGGGAACGGGCCTAAGCCATCAGTAGGACATCCCCTGAGGGCTCCCAGTATGTGAGAGGGGGCAGGCTGGGCTGAGGGGAACCCTTCCCCACCAGTGCACGAATTTTGTGCACCAGGCCCCTAGTATGTACATATACTAGAGACCCGTTGCAAGAAGATTCCTGCAAGAATAGAGCTTCCTGCAGCCTGAGCAAAGCTCCCTCCTTTCTTTGCTGCCTCGCTCCCTCTCCACTACCTCACTCTTTCCAGTCTCCTCTGCCTCGCTCCTTCCCTTCTCCCCCCACCCCCCCAACTTGCTTACTTCTCCACAGCTTTGCTCCCTTCTGCAGTGTTTGGCTTCCTTCTACTGGCTTCCTTCTACGCTATCTTCTGCGTGCAGATATGCAAATTAACCACCATCTTGGTTGGGTTAATTTGCATACTTGCTCTGACTGGCTTATGGGCATGCCTTCTGGGTATAGCAAAGGTATGGTCAATTTGCATATTGCTCTTTTATTAAATAGGATGCTTTTTAAAAAATTTTATTTACAATATAACTTATATTTAATAGTAGTACATATGTTTTCCTCCTCCCCCAATATCCTCCTCCCAGCCTCCCTTACCCCCCCAGCACATGTCCCCACCTGCCTCCCTCCCCACCCCAGAGTCTTTCACTCATTGGTTATGCTCATATGCATGCATACAAGTCCTTCGGTTGATCTCCCCCAGCATCTGCCTCCCCTCCACTCCAGCCTTCCCCCTGTAGCTTGACAGCCTGTTCGAGGCCACCCTGCCTCTATATCAATCACTCTCCCCTGTTTCTTTTTTTTTTTCCTTTTATTTTTTTTTTAAATTTTATTTACAATATAACTTATATTTAATAGTAGTACATATGTTTTCCTCCCCCCTCAATATCCTCCCCCCCAGCCTCCCCTACCCCCCAGCACATGTCCCCACCTGCCTCCCTCCCAGCCCCAGTGTCTTTCATTCATTGGTTATGCTCATATGTATGCATACAAGTCTTCGGTTGATGTCCCCCAGCATCTGCCTCCCCTCCACTCCAGCCTTTCCCCTGTAGCTTGACAGCCTGCTCGAGGCCACCCTGCCTCTATATCAATCACTCTCCCCTGTTTCTTTTCTTCAAAAATATCTTGCCTCTGCATACTGAAAACAAACGTATAAGAGCAAAAAAAGTTTGAGTGTCAGTTTCAATGTCCAACTGTTCTGAGTCCCAGTTTCAATGTCAAATAGTTCTTCATGTGTACATGTCAGCAATGGTATCCAGATGGTGGACACATCGTGGCAATGCAAGATCCATAGGATGCTTTTTTAATCACATAAACTAGCTAACTAGATTTTACAATGAAGAAAAAGTAGCACATCATCAGATTAAGAGAATACCAATAAATCAATGTACTAGTAAATAACTTACAGGAATGTTACAGTAGCATCTAAAGAATACTCTGAATATTTCCAAGTCGTTTCCTAATATTTTAACAGTATCTAAGCAAAGGCCACTTAAGTGATGAAGTAATCCTATAAACCATTCAGAACTATTGGAAAGAGTAACAATAACAAATCTTTAATCCTTTGACATAAGATTCTAGGGGGCCTTATACAAACAGATGGATTGCCATTTTTTAAAGAGTTCAACATAGGTACATTCTCAGTGTTTTAGGCCACTATTAGAATAGGATTGACAGAAACTGAAGAATCAATTATAAAATGTCAATATTTCTGAGGTTGAGAAACTCTAATATAACATCACTTTATCTGGTTCATCCACAGCATTATATTCCATACACATTTTAAAAACAAGACTTTATCACAATTTTCCAAAGATATCAAGGGCCTCAAAATTCACCTCTTACAATGAAAGGGTTTGGAAGAGATTTAACCATATCTACCTTCTTAAAAGAGATGTACAGTATGAAAAAGAAGAGATAATGCTTCCTAAACCTTCACGGCAGGATATGAATAAATGTTGTTACATATATCTGAATGTATGATTTCAGCTGATAAATTAGTTTGATGACATAGAAATAGTGCTTTGAGAAAGAACACCAATAGTAATGTAACTACACTGTATAAGAAGCACAAGGCCTAGTGTTAACCTAAATTTTAAAAGACAAAATGAAACAACAAGTATTTATTTGGGGTTAAAGAATTGTAATTTGGGGGAGCAGTTTCAGGCAGAAACTCAAATAGTGTCCCAAATCAAGGGTGAAAGCAAGAGGTTTTTATGAGTAAAATAAAAGGAATAATTATATGAAAAGAAAAAATTCAGAGAAACCAAGAGGACAGCATAGACAAACACCTAAACCGCAGCCTCACACAACAATTTCAAAACTACAACAGACAAAACGGCCATCACCCAGAACCACAGGAAGGCTGGCTGAGTGGGAATTCCACACCTAGAAGGAGAGAGAAAAGCACAGGGAGACTCAGAGGAGCCGCAGAGCCTGAGGTACGGACACGCGCGCGGAGAGGACGGGCGTGCGGGGCGGCTGAGAGCTTGGCTGGCTTTCTCCAGCGGGAGGAGACAAAAGCTCCCGACAGCGCGGAACCCCAGTTCCGAGCGAGACCGGGGGACCCAGTCTCATACGGGGGAGTCTGGACTGTCAGGCGGAAACTCAGGAGCTGCCAAAGGCAGAGGTCTGGAGGCGCGTGCGAAAGTGTGTGCGGAAAGAACTGACCGCTGAGTGTGCCGCTGGCTTCCTCTAGCGGGAAGGACACAAAAGCTCCCAATTCTGCTGAACCCTGGTTCCAACCGCGCTGAACTCCAGTTCCGGGTGAGAGTCTGGGAATCCAGATTCATTGGGGGAGAAACTGGACTGTCTGGCAGCGGGCGAAACTTGAGGGCGGCTTTCTCTCAGAGGTGCTTGCAGCGATTCCTGAGGGACACTGAGACCCAGAACAGGGCTGATGGGAATCCAAGGCTGTCTGCTCTGCTCTGAAACTCCGCTCCATCCAGGCTTTTGCAATTTTGCAAGTTTGTCTCTATAAGGCAGTCTCCAGCACAGAAGTTCTCCTGGTGTAGACACAGCTGATCCTCACAACCAATTGGCCTGGAGGTCAATTCCTCCCAGTGATACCAACAACAATCAAGACTTAACTATAGCTGAAACTGGTTTAGCTCAGTGGATAGAGCATAGGCCTGCGTACTGAACGGTCCCAAGTTTGATTCCAGTCAAGGGCATGTACCTTGCTTGCAGGCACATCCCCATGAAGGGGTGTGCAAGAGGCAGCTGATCAATGTTTCTCTCTCATCGATGTTTCTGACTTTCTGTCCCTCTCTGTAAAAAAATCAATAAAAATATTTTTTTAAAAAGACTTAACTACAACAAGGGTATACCCACAGTCAACAAAGGGGTGCACCAAGGGTGTCCACCTCAGGTAACTGGGAAGGCCGAGCCACTGGGCCATATAGGACACCTACCACACAAAGCCACTGTCAACTCAGGGAAGCAGCGAAACTGCAGAGACAAAGAAACAGATCACAAACGGAACAAATGGAGGAAAACAAACTTCTGGATATAAACTTTAAAACCACAGTTATAAGGTTTTTCAAGAATTTTTTAGAACAGGCCAATAAATTTAGCGAGACCCTCGAGGATATGATAAAAGACCAACCAGATATTAAACATACACTGACTGAAATAAAAAATATTATACAGAGACCCAGCAGCGGACTAGAAGAATGCAAGAATCAAGACAAAGATCTGAATACAAAGAAACAAAAAACACTCACTGGAGAAGAAAAAAGAAAAAAGAATCCAAAAATTTGAAGACAGTGTAAGGAGCCTCTGGGACAACTTCAAGTGTACCAGCATCAGAATTATGGGGACACCAGAAGACGAGAGAGAGAGAGCAAGATACTGAAAACCTATTTGAAGAAATAATGACTGAAAACTTCCCCCACCCGGTAAAAGAAATAGATTTACAAGTCCAGGAAGTGCACAGAACCCCAAACAAAAGGAATCCAAAGAGGACCACACCAAGACACATCATAATTAAAATGCCAAGAGCAAAAGACAGAGAATATTAAAAGCAGCAAGAGAAAAACAGTTAATTACCAAAAAGGGAGCACCCATGTGATTGTCAGCTGATTTCTCAATAGAAACTATGCAGGCCAGATGGGAGTGGCAAGAAGTATTCAAAGTGATGAACAGCAAGAACCTACAACCAAGATTACTTTACCCAGAAAAGCTGTCATTCAGAATTGAAGGTCAGAGAAAGAGCTTCACAGATAAGAAAAAGCTAAAGAAGTTCATTACCACCAAACCAACATTATATGAAATGCTGAAAGATATTCTTTAAGAAGAGGAAGAGGAAAAAGGTAAAGATGAAAATTATGAACAACAAATACATATCTATCAACAAGTGAATCTAAAAATCAAGTGAATAAAAAAATCTGATTAACAGAATAAATTGGTGAATATAGTAGAATCAGGGGCATAAGTGGACTGACAATTCTTGGGAGAAAAGTGGTGTGGGGGGGTATGGAAAGATACTGGACAAAAATCTAACACCTATGGATGAGGACAGTGTGGGGGAGGTAAGGGCAGAGGGTAGGGTGGGAACCGGGTGGAGGGGAGCAATGGGGAGTGGGGGGAAGAGGAACAATTGTAATAATCTGAACAAAAACTATTTATTAAATTTTAAAATATGAAAAAATTCATATTTGTACTAGTAAGCTGAGTTACTATTGCTGATTTTCTTCAGATAGCAAATCTATAGTCATTACTCCTGTGATCAGACTGTCTTGCTGACTTTATAAGTATAAAACAATAGTGGTTTGGTCCAATCAGTCCAAAATTTCAAGAAACACAAGGAGCAAAACAGTTCCTCTTGAATGGCTGCTTTGGATCCATTTCCAAAGAGCCTCATTCCTGCCATTTTTCACACTAGCATACAGCAAACACCCCATATGATAAACGGATGCCTCATTTGCTCAAGACCAACTGTGTTATAAACAACTTAAGCCACTTATGGATCTAGAAGAGTTAAATTAAGTATGGTTTCAAATTCTGATAATAGAACTTAATTTTTTATGTCAATTATTAGTTTTTGGACTGGTAAAAAAATCTGAGGTGACAGTAGTTACTTCCAAAGATAAGAACTACAAAATAGGTAGATAACAAAGACTCTTGCTTTCTTTTTTTTTTCAAACTTTTTAATTTTTTCAATTCTCTTCCTCCCCCCTCCCTTTTTCTGTCAATATTTCCCCATAGTTCTAATGAAAACTTATGGCTTTCACACTGTGAAAGCTGGTATACCAAGAATTTGTTACTCTCATCATTTTATTTTTGGGTTAAGTCATTATAGAATTAGATGTGAAACGCAAAAACTAAATAGACACACAAGCTGTCTCTAAGGGGGCCACATTTCTTCTGATAAGCCTCGTACTTTTGCCTTTTGTTTTTCTATAACAAAGGTTCTCCTAACTATGGCATTATCAAATGAGAGAAGACCTTCCCATTTCAAAGGTTACCTCTCATTTGACAATAAATAAGATTTCCCAATGCTTCAGGATACTGAAAGTAGGTTTTGCTTGTATATATGTGTATTAGAAAGATTTTAGAAAATGTTTTAGGTTACAAAATATTCAACAATAGTATAATATGTTTTCAGTAAACACTCATTGAGATAAATAATAGGAAAAACTAAGATGAAATCAACTGAATGAGTTCAGTGTGATCTTTTGTTTACCTCCTTTAGAAAAACCTTAAAGTAATTTTCTAGCAAGAATTTTGTGCCACCTATTTCCCTTGCACACTCGTCTCAAACTTTTTTTTTTTAATTTAGTTTG
Organism: Antrozous pallidus; assembly: GCA_027563665.1. NCBI lineage: Eukaryota > Metazoa > Chordata > Mammalia > Chiroptera > Vespertilionidae > Antrozous > Antrozous pallidus. The sequence continues at coordinate 6,094,271 of CM050515.1, forward strand.
GAATATTTCCAACAAAATGTCAGATATCACATCTGATTAATTATTTTTAAATAAAATGTTTGGCCCATAACAAGCCCATTAGTAACCAATAAAAATAAAATATCTGTATTTCTCACTAATTTTACTTTGTGGACCTAAGCTTTATTAATGCTTTCTTAGACTGACACATGAAACTTATTCCTATGCCCACACTGATGTGGGCAATGAAGAGTCCACATTGATCTGTGAATATTACTTGGGACTCAAGTAGAAGTAAAATTGTTCTTTTATTTTAGACTATATGCGTACTTATTTTCCTCTTTTAAGTAATCCTTAATAACATTACAGTTTCATAAAATATCTAAAATGAACTAAAAATGAATCACTAGATTATATATTCAACTAAATTCTATTCCAATGTCCATTATTAATTTGTTCAAGCCTGTTAGTATGTTATCTGCTCATAGTAGTGGTGGGTAGAGGTTAAGCTCGGTTGTTCTAGCTGTTCTGGGAGAAACCTACCTTCCCCCGATCCCAAATCTCAGGTGAGCTATACTACATAATTCAGTGGGGCACTCCATATGCACCAGTTGAATGTTGGACACACTGATCTTTCATTAAGACAGAAATTGTCGCCCTAACCGGTTTGGCTCAGTGGCTAGAGATGAAGGGTCCCAAGTTCGATTCCGGTCAAAGGCATGTACCTTGTTTGCGGGTACATCCCCAATAGGCAGTGTGCAGAAGGCAGCTGATCAATATTTCTCTCTCATCGATGTTTCTAGCTCTCTATCACTCACCATTCCTCTCTGTAAAAATTCAATAAAAAATATTTTTTTAAAAAGAAATTTTCACCAAGACCGGTTTGGCTCAGTGGATAGAGCGTCGGACTGCGGACTGAAGGGTACCGGGTTCGATTCCGGCAAGGGCATGTACCTTGGCTGAGGGCACATCCCCAGGGGGGGGGGGCGTGCAGGAGGCAGCTGATCGATGTCTCTCTTTCATCGATGTTTCTGACTTCTATCCCTCTCCCTTCCGCTCTGTAAAAAATCAATAAAATATATTTTTTAAAAAAAGAAATTGTCTAGGTCAAGTGCAATTCATTAAATTACTAAGTTGTTTTTCTACTAGAATAGTTGTAGTGGTTACAGAAATGTTTTTATATATACTCTTATACAGGCATGGTATTAGTTTCAAATCAGTATTAACCCAAGTATGATTTCCCCACCTCTAATTCATCGTTTATCACAAATGCTATCATATCAACTAATCCAGGCAATTAATTATTTTAAAATTCCTTATTATACAAAACCATGTTTTAAAAATCTGCTATTTCTACTATTCATTTCCATTAAGAACTTCTCTCCTAAAATTATTAATATCACTAGAGGCCCAGTGCATGAAACTCATGCACTGGGGGCGGGGGGGAGGGGATGTCCCTTAGCCCAGCCTGCACCCTCTCCAATCTGGGACCCCTTAAGGAATGTCTGACTGCCCGTCTAGGCCCGATCCTAATAGGATCGGGCCTAGACGGGCAGTTGGACATCCTTCTCACAATCCAGGACTGCTGGCTCCAAACTGCTCACCTGCCTGCCTCCCTGATTGCCTCTAACCGCTTCTGCCTGCCAGCTTGATCACCCCCTAACCAATACCCTGCCAGCCTAACTGATATCTAACTGCTCCCCTGCCAGCCTATTTGCCCCCAACTTCCCTCCTCTGCTGGCCTGGTCACCCCTATCTGCCTTCCCCTGCAGGCTTGATCACCCCCAACTGCCCTCCCTTGCAAGCCTGGTCCCTCCCAACTGCCCTCCCCTGCTGGCCTGATCGCTCACAACTGCCCTCCCTTGCAGAGCCTGGAACCTCCAATGGCCCTCCCCTGCTGGCCATCTTGTGGTGGACATCTTGTGTCCACATGGGGGCAGGATCTTTGACCACATGGAGGCAGCCCTCTTGTGTGTTGGAGTGATGTTCAATCTGCAAATTACTTTTATTTGATAGGATAGAAGCCTGGTGCATGGGTGGGAGCCAGCTGGTTTGCCCTGAAGGGTGTCCCAGATTAGGGTGGCGGGGGTCCCATGGAGTCAGGGGCAGCCTGGGTGAGGGGCCTGTAGAGGTGTGCCCGCTGGCCACACCCCCCAGCAACCCAAGTGGAAGCCCTGGGAACTGGAATTAATCTATGTCTACAATTGAAACTTTGTATCTTGGAGCGGAGCCAAGCCTTCTGCTCGCTCCATGGCAACAGCCATTTCCATTTGAAACTTTGTAGCCTAGAGTGGAGGCCCAGGCCAGCAACGACAGACTGAAAGCTTGGCTTCCTCTGTTGCCAGGGAAACCCAAGTATCTGTTCTCTCCAGCTCAGTGGCTGCCGCCATTTCTGTATCTTTTATAATTGAAACTTTGTAACATTTAGTGGAGGCCTAGGCAGGCGGAAAGCTTGGCTTCCTCTGTTGCCAAGGAAAACCCGGTCTCCCTCCTGCTCTTAGTGGCGGCAGCCATCTTGGTTGGGGTTTATTTTCATAATTTGCTCCTGATTGGCTGGTGGGCATGGTATGTGGGCGTGGCATGTGGGTGTGGCAAAGGTAGGTCAAATTTGCATATTACTCTTTTATTAGATAGATTGTACAGAATATATTACTTATAGGATGAAAATTCAAGAATTTTGATTTTTTAAAAGTTTAAAAGATATTTTAAAGCCTTGCAAAACCAATTAAAGACAAAAAGAAAGAAATAAAGGTTGAAAAACAAGAAAAAAAGTTCATGAACAAATGAGGAAAGAGAATTTATTTAAAATTTCATCTGACTGCCCTAACTGGTTTGGATGAGTGAATAGAGCATCAGCCTGCATCCAGCCAAGGGCATATGCCCAGGTTGCAGGCTCGATCCCTTGTAGGGGGCGTGCAGAAGACAGCCAATCAATGATTCTTTCTCAACATTGATGTTTCTGTTTCTCTCTCCTTCTCCCTTGCTCTCTGAAATTAATAAGAATATATTAATTTTAAAAAAATCAAACGAAGATAAATTTTAAAAAATAAAACTTCATCTGAACTCTTTTTACTTGATGCTAAGATATTTTTAAACCTAAACCTGTATGAATGAGTTAATTCAAATACATAAACATGTAAACGTTTAGTTATATTTTAAAACCATCTTTATTCCAAATTACAATAAAAAAATTCATGATTAAATTTTCATTGAATTAACTTTAAATAGAACACTAGACTTTTTTCCAGTGAATTCTCAGTGTTAAACTCAAACTGTGAGTACAAAACAGACTGTGTAAGTACCCCTACCTTAAAAGAAGCACTAAAACAGCCTCAAGCTAGACAAGAATAGCAACCCCAAGGCTAAAAGCCAGATTCACATTAAGTAGACACCTTCTATGTTTGCTTTCACAATTGCCTTGGGAGAATGTAAGCAGAGTCACTACTTACAGTAAATAAATGCAAATGCATTTACTTTAGAATATGTAAGCCTATCATGTGCAAATTCTTATTATGAAGAATTGGATTATGTTTACTCATATGAATCGCCTGAGAATTCTGAATTCTTTAGCAGTCCACATAGTTCATTTATATCTTTTTCATAATGGTGGATTTTTGGATCGACCTACTTACCTTTAGTATATAAGAATTCCAGTAAAAATGAGTTAATAGAAACTCATTCTAACAAAGTCTCTAATAAAATAAAGCAAGAGTAATCAAAGAGACAAGGGGCATTTGGAAAAATAATATTTGAAGTCTTGGGTGATAGTCCTTATTTGTTAAGAGGTTAGGCTGGGTATAGTAGAATGAGGGATAAAAAACAACTGTCTTTAGAGAAAATGTAATGAAGTATACTTCAAACACTTTAATCTCTATAGTTGCTTTAACTAGGCATTTATGAATTCTCATTTAATTCATGTCTTACACAGGAAGTAAATTCTTTGCTAATTCTAAACCTCTGAACCACCATCTTTAAAAATATTCTCCTGAGACAGGACAGAATTTCATTGACCAGAATAATTTAATTGGCATACAGCAAACCTATAGCCAACAACTGTACGTTCAGTAAAGATATTGAAGTGTAGCCCCCAGTGTTGAAAAGTTAGCCTACCCTAACTTTTACTTCTTAGTTTTTGTTATTAAAAATCTAGTTGAAGTAATAAGGTCAACTTCTGTCAAATATTTAACATTTAACTATTTAAAATGTAACAACTTAGCCCTGGCCTGTATGCTCAGTGGTTAGAGCACGGCCCCACCCACCAAAGGGTCTCAGGTTCAATTCTAGGTCAAGGGCATGTACTTGGGTTGCAGGTTCAATCCCAAGCTCGGTCAGGCAACGAATGAATGTGTCTCTCTCACATCAATGTTCTTCTCTCTCCCTCTCTATCTCTCTAGCTCCCCTTCGCTTTTACTCTTCCATTCTCTCTAAAAATCAATGGGAAAAATACATCAGGTGAGGATTAACAAAGAATAAAATAAAAATAAACATAAAAATGTAACAACTGGCATATGGGGAAACCTGAATACACTTACTTTTTAAAAAATGTTTTTATTGAGTTGAGAACGAGAGGAATGGAGAGGGAGAGACAGAAACGCTGATGAGAGAGAAACATTAACTGGCTGTCTCTCACCACTGGGAATCAAGCTTGCAGCCTGGGCATATGCCCTGACTAGGAACCAAACCAGCAACCTCTTGGTTCATCGGTCAAAGCTCAACCTCTGAGCAATACTGGCCGGGCAATACTTATTTTTACCTCTTCAACTTTGACACACAAAGTTATTTGCCGCATTTTCCGGCATATAAGATGACTTTTTAACCCAGGAAAATCTTCTCAAAAGTCAGGGGTTGTCTTACACACCAGGTGTAAAAATACCGTTGCTTGCAGCTATGATGGGCGTTGCTAACTCGCCAGGGACTTGCCCCGCACTTACTCTCTCTCTATTGTTTGTTATCTTCCTCCTATCATCATCAGTTCCAGTCGTCTTATACGCCAGAAAATATGGTACCTCTTTTTGTTTTGTTTTGTTTTAATATATTTTATTGATCTTTTACAGAGCGGAAGGGAGAGGGATAGAGAGTCAGAAACATCGATGAGAGAGAGACATCGATCAGCTGCCTCCTGCACGCCCCCAAGGGGATGTGCCCGCAGCCAAGGTACATGCCCTTGCCAGAATCGAACCTGGGACCCTTCAGTCCGCAGTCCGACGCTCTATCCACTGAGCCAAACCGGTCTCGGCCCTCTTTTTGTTTTTAAGTTTAACTTATTATATCAAGTTAAAAATACTATAACATAATAATCTTTGGGGGAAAAAAAAGCAAAGTTTTGGGAAAAGTCACCCATGGATAAAAGTTAAAAAAAATTTTTATAATAAAAAGGTTATAAAAATGTCTCAAAAATTGGTACATAAAAATACATAGAAAATTCTCCAGAAATTCTAGTAAAATAAACTTCACTAGTCTAAAACCAAAGGACACCAGATTGTTTCTATTTCTAGATATTTAGGAACAACATTAAAGCATTAATATCTATTAAAGTTATTCCTAGTAAAAGAAATACAAAAGAAAATGGATCTTGTGCATGTGTACATATAAATTACCCACCAATTAAAATAAATGTCATATGAAAAATTGAAATGTTAATATTCAGTCTTCAAATGAAAGAATTATCAACAGAAAAAAAAAACTGTTACTAAATGTTTACACAATTCATTTTTAACATAGGCAATACCATTTATTGAGAATCAATACACACACCAAATTTTACATGGGACAACACACACAGAACCAGCACAACTTTTCATTACAGTAATTGTCAGGGACCAACAGTGCATGTGTCCAAATTAGGAAATGTAAGTAAGAGATAGTCCAGGACCTACTGTGGCAAATAGATAAATGCCTAACGTCTAAACACTGGGGGCTTCCGATGTTTTACCCAGAGTACCTGGCTGCACCCTTCTTGCCCCCACATCACAGGGATGGTGAAAGCTGAGGCCTCTTCTTCAAACTGCACCAAGAGCACAAGAAGTAAGGCTTCGGGGAATGTGAACGAGGCATCGCCACAGCTAGCTTACATTTCTCTGTGACATCAAAGTAGCATATTTCTTTCCCCCACTTTTACCTGTCATCTCCGTGTGTCCTCACACTAACCCCAGAGTTTGCCAATTTACTGTTACCCCACTTCAAAGACTAAAAACCTGAGATGGGGAAAAAAAGCTTGCTTTGATACAACTGGCAAATGACAGGACCAGGATGCCTTCACATCATCTCTAGCTTCAACATTCTCTCAACCCTGTTTTCATGATTTCAAAATTTCAGCTAATAATCTAAGCAAAGTAACCCACTGCTCATCCCCGTCCACATCACCTTGTAAAGAGATCATTGCTGTTATCAATTCCTAATCGGCATTAGGATATGCCAGGTGATGTTCAAAATTATATGTTCAAGATGGCAGCATCTTAGATAGTTCCTCAAATTTTAAGATGTCCCCTGAGCTTTATTTAATCAGTAATTTCCAACCTTTTCCCTGTTATAACACAAACAGAAAATTATAATATGTGTACAGCTGACCAGTCAGAAGGTCCCAGGAGGTCCATGCAAGCCCTGCACAGCCACTCGGGGGATGGTGGGCACTGTGTGTGGCACAATGCCAAGGCACACACCTGGCAAACTCTGATTTTCAGTTTTAAAACGCCCACCGTATGTTCGCAGTGGCCCAGACACAAAGGCATATAAATCTGAGAAGTAACAAAAGAGAAATGACAGTGAAAAACCTCAAGATCCAACCCTTACAGACAACAGGAAGTTTCCCTTTCCTAACACCGATTTAGGACATGTCCACTCAGCATCGGCAGGGACTGTGGACAAATTATACCCCAATTCTGCCAGGTGTTGTGTAGGAGATAACCATGGAACCCGAATTGCCAAAGGAGAGTTTAATGCTGCAAATCTACCGCCACTGTAAGAAAAGTCCTAAAAACTAATGACTCTGTAAGGTTTTCCCAAAGACTATAGAGGAGATTATAGCTTGTTTTAAGAGATAAGTCTTAAATTAAGACTTGAGACTTTCCTAGGTATTATTGTTTTTAAAATATTTTAATTGAATTTTTTTAGAGAAAGAGAAAGGGAGAGGGAGAGCTAGAAACATCAATGATGAGAGAGAATCACTGATAGGCTGCCTCCTGCATGCCCCAGGTGGAGCCATGTGCCCTTGACCAGAATCGAAGCGGAGACCCTTCAGTCTGCAGGCCAACGCTCTATCCACTGAGCCAGCGAGGGCGAGGTATCACTACTTTTTAGAGGAAAACAGAAAACAATACAAAATCTTAACACTGTTTGTGGACCAAAACAGTATTTAATATCACACATATCCCAGTACCTAAGCAGCTTTGGTGGGTTTCTTTGCTCTTTTTCAGTCCTTTTTCTATCTTGTTTCCCTACACACTTTTTCCTTCCTAGGGATCCAGTTTTCCTGAAGTATTTTTATGCATCAAATGGTCTTGATTTGGGGAGGGAAAAACCTAGTGCTTTAATTGGAGCAAAAAGCATAAAATGAACAGCCCATTAAAATGCACAAGACTGAATGTGACTTTATCTGTTTATTTAGAGCTTTTGGTGCTTAAAATTTCAGATAAAATGATCTGTCTAATTGCTGTAGTTTTAAAAAATTAAACATTTTCCCATTCTCGTCTGGAAAAAACTACAACACAAATCAACACAGTAGACTAGTGAAAACAGAATTACATGTAAAAACATAATTTAGAAAACATATGTACTTCTTTTAAATTAATAAATAAAAATGTAATTGTTGATAGTAAAAGCCAACAAGAATAAAATACAGACATTTGTATCTTATGTTTGCATGCATCATAAAGGCAGCAAAGAACAGTAAGTTTTAAATTTTTACTAAACATTAAGATAAAAAATAAATAAGAAAAAACCCATTTATTTTAAACTCAAAATTTTCTTCTCTATTCAGTAGAATAATTTTTTTACTTTTCAAAAGTATATGACAGTTGTCAATACAAATCTCTCACTTCTTTACTATATACTTTTCATTCTGATTCACAGTTTAGGTAGTATGATGCATTTTTAAAGTGAAACAGTTTAATGTCGAAACGAAGTTGCCTCAGTGTGACCAGAGCAGACTTACAGCTGGTGCTAGCATTCGAACTGCAGCATACGTACTGTATTGGCCCGTGCTGGTCTGATATATGCTGGTTGGCACCGCCATGGCAGCGATGTTAGGCGGCGTTCCCTCTCCCTCTGACTTTTCTTCTTCAATCTTGGGAACACCAGGCACATCAGAGGAAAGTTCATTCAGTATTTTTCTGAAACATAATTTAACAATACAAATAATTAAGATACAGTAATGAGATTTAAACAGGAAAGCTGGAGGAACCAAGATGGCGGCATAGGTAAACACCTATCTTGCTGCCCCACACAACAATTCCAAAACCACCACTTAACGACAGAACGAACATCATCCAGAATCACCGGAAAGCTGGCTGAGTGGAAATTCCACAGATAAAAGTGAAGATAGGACCCTCTGACTCAGAGGAGCAGTGGAGGGCAGCGCTGAAGATATGTGCGGAGTCAGAGGTTTGGAGTCTTGCACACGCATGAGAGAGCGGAGAGCACAGGCAGCTGCAAAGACAAAGGCGTCCCACTGCACTGATTCCCCAGGTCCTCATTCGGGGTGACACTGGACAGTGCAGAGGCACGCTGAAACTTGGGCGCTGCGGAGGTTTGCGAGCTTGTGGAGAGTGCGCATAAACTTGGGAACAGCGGAGGTGTGCGAGCACACAGAGAGGACTCGTGACTTGCTTTCTCATTCGGGAGACCACCGGACTGCATTGTTTTACAACCCTGGGTGAGACTTTGGGGGTGCAGACTCATTTGGGGAGAGGCAGAGTTGTCTGGCAGTGGGTGAAGATCGCCAATGGCATTTGTTTGGAGGTGCGTGCAGCTGTTAGCACCCGGCACAGAAACCCAGGTGCCGCATAGGGCGGAGCTGATGCTGCCTGCTCGGACTGGGGACTCCACCCATCCAACCTGAACACAGCTCACCCTCACAGTCAATTGGCCTGGAGATCAAACCCTCCTAGTACTAACAACAATAAGCTGGGCTTAACTTCAAGAAGACTGTGCAACCCATAAAGGGCTGCAGGAAGAGTATCCACCTCAGGTAACTGGGGAGGCTGAGCCACTGTCCCTTAGAGGACATCTACCACACAAAGCTAATTGACCAACTAAGGAAAGCAGCCACCATGCAGAGGCATGGAAAGAAATTAGATGTGAAAGAAATGGAGGAGAAAAAACGACTGGACATAGAGTTCAAAACCACGGTTATAAGGTTTTTCAAAAGGCTCCTAGAAAAGGCCGATGAACTTAATGAGAACTACAAGGAAATGAACAAGACCTACAAGGATATGAAAAAGGACCAACTAGAAATTAAGCATACACTGACTGAAATAAAAAATATTACACAAAGACCTAAAAGCAGTCTAGAGGACCACAAGAACCAAGTCAAAGATTCGAAATACAAAGAGACAAAATCCACTCAGCCAGAAAAGCAAGAAGCCAGAAGAATCCAAAAAAATTGAAGATAGTATAAGGAGCCTCTGGGACAACCTCAAGCATACCAACATCCGAATTATAGGGGTGCCAGAAAAAGAGAGAGAGCAAGATAATGAAAACCTACTTGAAGAAATAGTGACTGAACACTTTACCTAACTGTTGAAGGAAATTAACATAACACAAGAAGCGCACAAAACGCCAAATTATAGGAACCCAAAGAGAACCATACCAAGACACATCATAATTAAAATGCCAAGAGCAGGAGAGAACCAAGATGGCAGCATAGGTAAAACACCTGTCTTGCCGCCATACACAGCAATTTTAAAACTACAACTTAACGAAGAAACAAACACCATCCAGAATCACCGGAAAGCTGGCTGAGTGAAAATTCCACAAATAAAAGTGAAGATAAGACACTGTGACTCGGAGGAGCGGCGGTGGACAGTGTTGAAGATACACGCGGAGAGCGGTTTGGAGGAGTGCGCACGCCAGCGGATAGGGCAGGCGGCTGAAAACCGGTGAGTTTTCTTGAACGGGGAGACAAAGACGTCCCACTGGACTGATTCTCCAGCTCTGGACGAAGTCCAGGGGACCCACTATCATACGGGGTAAAAACTGGACAGTGGGAGGGCACACCAAAGCTCGGGTGCTGCAGGAGTCAGCAGGCTTGTGGGGAAGGTGAGCTTGTGTGAAATGCGTGTGAGCTTGGGAACAGCGCAGCTGCCTGACCACGCAGAGAGCACTCGTGACTTGCTCTTTCATTCGGGGAACCGTCAGACTGCATTGTTTTGCGACCTTGAGTGAGATGTTGGGTGTGCAGACTCATTTGGGGAGAGTCTGAATTCTCCAGCAGCTGGTGGAGCTCGGCAGCGGCTCTCTCTCAGAAGTGCTGGTGGCCATTGCCCCCGGTACAGAGTCCCTGGGGCCGCATAGGGCGGAGCTAACGCTGTCTGCTTGGCCCGGAGACTCCGCCCATCCAACCTGAGCACAGCTGAACTTCACAGACAATTGGCCTGGAGGTCAACTCCTCCAAGTGCTAACAACGATTAACCTGAGCTTAACTTCAGCAAGACTGTGCAGTCCATATCCACCTCAGGTAACCGGGGAGGCTGAGCCACTATCCCTAGTAGGAAGTCTACCACACAAAGCTAATTGACCAACTCAGGGAAACAGCCACCATGCAGAGACATGGAAAGAAATCAGATGTGAAAGAAATGGAGGAAAAAAAACGACTGGACATGGAATTCAAAACCACGGTTATAGGGCTTTTCAAGAGGCTCCTACAAAAGGTCGAGCAAGACCGACAAGGAAATGAACGAAACCCTCAAGGATATGAATGAGACCTGCAAAGAAATGAACAAGACCAACGTGAAAATGAATGAGTCCTACAAGGAAATGAACGAGACCATCAAGGATATGAAGGAGACTCTCAAGGATATGAAAAGGACCAACAAGAAATTAAGCATACACTGACTGAAATAAAAAATATTATACAAAGACCTAAAAGTGCTCTAGAGCACCCCAAGAACCAAGTTAAAGATTTGAAATACAAAGAGGTAAAACCCACTCAGCTGAAAAAGCCAGAAACCAAAAGAATCCAAAAAATTGAAGATAGTGTAAGGGGCCTCTGGGACAACCTCAAGCATGCCAACATCCAAATTATAGGGGTGCCAGAAAAAGAGAGAGAGCAAGACAATGAAAACCTATTTGAAGAAATAGTGACTGAAAACTTCCACACCTGGTGAAAGAAACTGACTTAGGAGTCCAAGAAGCGCACCGAACCCCAATATACAGGACCCTAAGAGGACCACACCAAGGCATATTATAATTAAAATGCCAAGAGCAAAAGACAAAGAGAGAATATTAAAAGCAGCAAGAGAAAAACAGATGGTTATCTATAAGGTCACCCATATGATTGTCAGCGGATTTCTCAAGAGAAACGATGCTGGTCAGACAGGAGTGGCAAGAAAAATTCAAAGTGATGAATAGCAAGAATCTACAACCAAGATTACTCTATCCAGCAAAGGTATCATTCAGAATTGAAGGTCAGATAAAGTGTTTCGCAGATAAGAAAAAGCTAAAGGAGTTTATCACTGCCAAACTGATATTACATGAAATGCTGAAAGATATTCTTTAAGAAGAGGTAGAAGGAAAAGGTAAAAATAAAAATTATGAACAGCAAGTACACATCTATCAACAAATGAATCTAAAAATCAAGTGAATTAAAAATCTGATAAACAGGATAAACTGGTGAATATAACAGAATCATGGGTATGGAGGGGGAATGGACTGACAATTCTTGGGGAGAAAAGAGGTGCGGGTGGTACAGCAAGAGACTGGACAAAAATCATACACCTATGGGAGAGGACAGTAGTAGGGAGGTGAGGGCGGACAGTGGGATGGGTACTGGGTAGAGGGAAGCTATAGGGGGGGGGAAAGGGAGAACAACGTGATTAATAAACTGAACAATAAAGATTAAATTTAAAAAATAAATAAATAAAACAGAAAAGCTATAGTGGAAGAATGATTTGATGTAAATTAATTAAAGTGTCATTACAGTGGAAACTTAACTTACCGATAAGAGGGTCTTCGTGAAAGGATTTCTCTGCGTTTATGAGAATCAATTACACCTTCTGATTCTGTAGACTCATCTGTCTCTGTGATTGTTGCTACCTATAATACAAGAGTTTCTGAAATGCATCATAAGAGATATGATCGCCCTTATTTTAAAAAGCGTGACTCAGGCCCTGGCTGGGAGGCTCAGTTGGTTGGAGCATCACTCTGTGCACCAAACGTGGTGGGTTTGATTCCCATCAGGGCACAGACATGCCTAGGTTGCAGGTTCAAGCTTCCGTCAGGGCTCATACAGGAAGCAACCAATTGACATGTCTCTCTCACACGATATGTCTCTGTCTCTCTAAAAAAATCATATCCTCCAGCAAGAATTAAAAAAAAAAAAAGTGGGACTAAGGGTCTCTCTGTGCAGTATTAAGTCAGGTGCTCGGGAAGTGTCCAGCAAATAGAACACACTAAAACAGTACTAACAGAGCTTACACTTGGCTTAAGAAAGAAAGCACAGACACAAAACATTTCAGTTGTAGAACAAGTGTGTCTGAAAGGAATGGTGCAGATAATAAATAAGTATTACAGAAATACAAATAAAGGAGTGATTAGCACATCAAGTGAGGCTTCACAGGAAAGGCCTAAATATAAGATATAGCAAACCCAACCCTGAAGGCACTCTCACATATCCAGCAGGGAGTGAATGAGCCATTAACAAATGCAGAAAAAAGCATCTTGACTTCACTGCCCTCTTCACAACACCACAGCTGACTGGAGCTAGGTTTTCAAATTAGATGTTAAATGGGTCCAAAGAAGAAAGAACATTTAAGTGGGTAAGCAAGCCTGTATTACAGTAAGTCCATTGGGGCTTGATAATAGTAGGTCTCGAAGATCAAAATAAGGAATGTCTCCTTAAAGGAAAGATCAGAGTTTTAAGTATAACTTCATCTTTTTTTCCCCAAGTCAATAACGTGATTATTAAACAAAGTCAGAGAACTAAAATAAAAAATCTCTCTATAATATGACTGCTCTCATTATTTTCAGCCATTTCTCATTCAAGGCCTAAGATAGTTCCGAGTTTACAAAACTCACTTTACTTAATATTGAAACTATATGGAAATTTTATTTAGGCAAAATCAAAAGAGCTTATTAAAATATGAACAATAAAAGCAGGAATATATACTTCGCAAGGCACACAGGATGAGCATACACATTCCCCTACAAATATGACCATGCATCTCTGGTCGTGGACATCCCACAAATAAGCTTACTTGCCAATGAATAGAACTTATTAGAAAAAATGTTGTTGCAATCAGATAATCATATACCATCATCAAATATTTATCACTTTACACTGGGCTTTCACATATCTCCCCTATAATCATAAGAACCTCCTTACGTGAGCTGTTTGTTAATCTACCCATTTCAGAAAGGCGAAAACTGAAGTTCACACAGAGATTGACTTGTCCATCATTCAACAGGTAGGAATTTTAAGAAAAGATCCACCTCTACTAAATCATCCATTTCACAAAATCCAAAAACCTACTGAACATAAGACTGCTTTCTCCAACACCAGCCAGGTTAACACTAAGAAATATCTGTACCCCAATGAAAGTCATAATACAAAAAGGAGAGTGGGAAGATTTTCTTGTTTTATTATTAGAGTCAGAAACTCTTGGAACCAAGAGTCAGAAACTCTTGGAACAGAATCATAAAAATAAAAGACAAACCCTCGCCGGTTTAGCTCAGTGGATAGAACGTCAGCCTGCGGACTGAAGGGTCACAGGTTTGATTCCAGTCAAGGGCATATGCCCACGTTGCAGGCTCAATCCCCAGTAGGGGGCATGTAGGAGGCAGCACTGACTCATCATTGACTAATGATTCCCTCTCAGCATTGATGTTTCTATCTATCTCTCCTTCTCCCTTCCTCTCTGAAATCAATATAAATATATTTTAAAAAATAAAAGACAATAATGAGAATTATTAAGGCACCTGGTGCTGCAAAGCTAAATAAGCTTTTAATGAATGTGGATTTATCACTTCAAACATCATGTTGCAACCTTCTTCCTCATTTTGCAATAAACTGTATTCAACTATGCAGAGGAAAAACAAGACTGATTAATACGTGCTTCTATTTTCTGCCTCAAAGATCTTTTGTCACCAATTAGGTTCAAATAAGTCTAACTCTAAAAGTCAATTACAAAATGACCTAAAAAAAGGAAGAGAAATTCAATAGACAGGAAAAGTATCTATACTTAATAATTTATATTGATTGATGCACACAAAAGAATTTTGTCTTAAGAAATGCTAAGGACTTGAAAACAGCCGTGAGCCGGCTGGCACGGCCAGTGGCTGAGCCTGGCGGCCACAGGTCAGGTCTCGGTCAGGGCCAGGCCCAGGGTCATGGGCTCGATCCCCAGGGGAGGGTGTGCAGACGGCAGCAAATAAGTGATTCTATCTCATCATTGATGTTTCTCTTTCTCTCATTTCCTCTCCGAAATCAATAAAAAAATATTTTTAAAAAGGAAAAACAAAACAAAACAATCTTGATGAGTAATAAAATACATCTCTGGATCACAACCATAATAATAACCACATCTACAAAACCAAGGTTAAATCTGAGAAGAGTATATGATGAATAAACATAAGACCAAGAGACAATACATCGTTATTTTCTATGGATTAGGTATATTGAATTAAAAATAATATACTAATACCTCATGAAAATAGCATCAGTATTATAATATTTATATTAACATGTTTACCAGACATCTCCAAAGAATCGGCAAAATATTTTTAAGCACCTTTGGAGAGCTTTGCTAAATAAATATGAGTTTGAGCAAAGAATAACAACGTGAAGAATTATTTCCCTGACAATTACTCATCCTGCAAGTTAAAAGCTGACAACAAAATGGCAATCTTAAGTCAAATCTGTGGATCTAGCAGAGTACAATGCACTTCACAAGTAAAAGGAAGACTCCTCCAGTTCTCTAATAAAACAACTCGATCATAAAAGCTCCCCAAGGAAAAGATGATTAGGTTAGTCCAGAAAAAGAAGAAGAAGAAGAAAGCTCAGGCTCAAGAAAGGCAGAGACAAATCACGCAGGAAGCTAACCTGAACAGTTTGTATCTGTGGTGACTGAATAGCCGATGGCTGCGGGCTCTGAATTACGCCCTGGACATGCACAGTTTGGCCCGAAGGTAACTGCACTAGAGTTATAGCTGGGGAGCCTCTTCCAGTGCCCGATCCAGCTACAGAAACCTGCAAAGATGAGCATGACTGAGGATTAAGGCTGGACCTTTTTGTTGTTCTTTTTGCTTTTTTTCAAAAAAAGAAATACCATTACTATGATAACTCCACTACTTTTCCTGCTTCCTAGAAATGACAAGCAAGCCGGGGTACTTACCATTAGGAAGCGGTCACTGTCCTGGAACAGTCATTCTCTGATGTGATAGTAAAGAACCCATGCTCCTCACTTTCGGTTCCCATGCTTCGGTGGCTAAGAATGTTCTAAGCACAAAGTTCCAAAGCAGTTAAACTACCTCACTACGACCTCAGGACTACTAACAGGCCAGAGTACAAACTACCCTCTCTAACTTCTTACGAGAAACTGCAGACAGAACTTAAATATGGTGAATTATTTTTTAATAAATGAAATGTTTGGCGTGGTGTTCTGGAATTATTCCAGATGCAAACTAATGCCTTTTCTCAATACTGATATAAATAGCAAAGTTACCTTAATCCCCCCCCCCCCCCCCCCCCGCCGCCATGAAAAAGGCACAGGCCAAAGAAATCCCCAGGTCCCTCATGTCCCTCGTGTCTCTGACCCATAAAAAGGCTCGTGCCTTGGAGCTCGTGTGACCTTCGCGCTCCCTTCCTCTCCTCTGGCTTGGGCATCCAGACAGAGAGCTAGAATCCGCACTTAGTTGCACAGAAAGACAACAGTACAGATATCTTGATGGCTTTTGACAGAGATCCTCACTAGGAAAACACAATACCTCCATGCCTCTGGTTTCAAATGTGCCAAGTTTTCTAACTAGTGAACAACTTGGCCAGCATGCTCTTAGAAACTGCCACATTTTACTAAGTTTCAGTATTCATTATGACTTACGCATAAGCTGCCAGTTTCCATTATGAGTGGCAGTAGAACCAAACAAATTTTGCAGAAAGCACCTGTGGGACCTCACTTTAAGAAACACTAGTAATTTCCAATCTACTTACACTAATACTGTAAGAGAATGATTTAAAACTGGGTTTAAAACAACTGAGAGGCCTGGCTGGCGTGGTTCACTGGCCGAGCAGCCTGGACTTCCGAGCCAGGCCGTCACTGTCCGATTCCTGGTCAAGGCACAAGCTCGGGCTGCAGGCTTGATCCCCAGTTGGGGGCACACCGAAGGCAACCCATTAATGATTCTCTCATCATTGATATTTCTCGCTCTCCCTTTCTGCTCCTCTCTAAAGTCAATAAAAAATATGTATATATTTTAAAACAACAACTAAGTTTTTTTTCACAACATCATGTCCTTGGAAAGTAAACTTCTTTAGCAATACAAAAATAAGAAAATCTTTTATCGATGCGCTAGAACCTATGTGATGAGCATTGTACTGGGTACATTAGGGTAAAAAGCAAAATTGCTAAAACGAACACCTACGAAGCAAAAAATGGCACACCAAACAACTGAGAGCCAGGTGCTGCACTGCACACACCATGAAAGCCCACAGAGCACAGGACAGGAAGCTTAGTGCGGACCTGAACGGCGCGTGCAGGCTTGGTGCAGAAGCCGAGCTTGAGCTGGGCCTCAACATGAGCCTGGAACAGTGGAACAAAAAAGTGAGAAACTGGGGCAGACACTCAACATGCAGTGTGTCCCCCAAAATATATACACACTTTAACAGCTGATAGCTCAGTTTTGAAAATGAAATGTGCATTACTAATCATTGCCTTTACAATTACTCAAAGTGTGTGTATATATTTCTTTTGGACGCCCTATATATATATACATACCAAGGGCAAATTTATCCCACATGCTCTGGGGCACTGGTCGGCAAACTCATTTGTCAACAGAACCAAATATCAACAGTACAATGATTGAAATTTCTTTTGAGAGCCGAAAACCGACTTCTGCGCACGGGCCACGAAGTTTCAGTCACTCTGTACGTGCGCACCCGCACGTGGTATTTTGTGGAAGAGCCACATTCAAAGGGCCAAAGATCAGCATGTGGCTCGCGAGCCGCAGTTTGCTGACCACTGCTCTGGTGTATTATTGTCTACCTTAAATTTTGTGTGTGTGTGTGTGGGGGGAGCTATGGCATAATGGAACCAGTAGACTTAATAAGTAGAAGTTAAAAAACAAACAAGCAAACAAACAAAACCATTGGGAGGATCTATTCTTTAAATGTTCCCAGCACAAAAGGCAAATTTTTAAAAAAGGTATCCACCTGTGTGAATCAATTACTAAAGGTACTCCTTTTTGCCATACAACTAATTGTGAATCTTTTTACTATTGGGACACCCCTTTACACTCTTAAAATTAATGGTGACCTCGAAGAGCTTTTTATGTGATTTATTGCTATAAATGTTTAGCAATCAGATCCTGGGAAAGGAGAATGCTGGTTTGTACCTTTTGATGATTTCTGTAATGTAAATACTCCTACTATGGCAAATTTCAAGCCAACAGCAATTGACACTGAACACAAAGTTGGATAAAGTGCACACAATCAGCTCTCATGAGTTAGCGCCAGCACAGCACTGGGTATATATGTATTAATATTTACTATGTTAGAAATTAAAACTGAGAAATTTAAAAAATACTTAGTAAAGAACAATACTCATTAAAGAACAATAATTCTATTACAAGCTACAAACATTATTTCATGAAGAATAATTACATTTTACAAGACAAAAAGTAATGACAAATGTTTCACATTTTTACAAATATAAAAATATTTTGTGAATGATTTACCGGGACAGCTAGATTCTCATACCTACTCCTGCACAGAATCTACTGTAATGTTATTTCAGTCAGTATGGGGTGGGGGGACTTTAGTTGAACCTCACTTAGACATGACTGGTAAAGGAGGAGTATTTTAATAGCTTTTTCAGAAACATGTGGATATTGTTTGATATTACACCAAAAGTGGTTGTCTCTTAAATCTTACTTGCAGTGTGGAATATGAAATCATATCTGTTACATTAAAATCTGTGGATCTATGTTATACTTTGCATGATCGCTATTCATACACAATTTTGTAACATCATGCGGTAGTTGCTTGGAAGATACTGGCTTACTGAGTTGAGCAGTTCACCCAAATGCTGACATTTCATTACACACTATCAGAAACCACACTGATTAAAATCAACATCAATCTCATCAGAAAACTATATATATTGGGAAGCTATCAAGCTCAAAATAGCAGATGCAGACTTCCCAAACTTCAAAACTTCTGCCTAAAAGCTGGAATTTTATCAATGGCAATAAAAACTGTCATTTTCCTTGAAATGACAAACTCACTTCATTTGCATTTGAGATAAAATGTGTTCTGAATAAGTGTGAATAGCCACAGTTTGGTTATCAGACATTCTTTTGAGAAAAATTATGTCCTGTGGGAAAAAATCAGCTAGTTCATCTTGCCACTCAAACAATAACTCGTGTTATTCTTTCAAAAACACCATCGGTCTTCAGTATGCAGCAGAGATGCTTTCAGTGACTGTCCTAATTTCATAACTCAGAATATCAAAACAACGCGTACTTAAGAGTCAAGTCTCAATACAACTGGTAATATTTACTGCTTCAACAAGAATATTCCTAAATGAAGCTGACTTTTTTCCCCCACCACAAGTGAATGGCAGTGGAGAAAACAATGACATCTATCTAGTTTGGTGCCACTGACTCGATTCCAACAGAGGCATCAACAGTTTTACTCCCCATTATTTTTGCAACGTTAGTGTAAATGACAACACATAAAAAAGGAATACTGATCTTAACATCATGGTGAAGTTTCATCCTCCCAACCCTGCAGAAAGTCCTCAGACTCCCTCACGTCCTGTGCACCACACTACAAGCCCTGGCTCGCAGCGCCAAGAGCAGGGTGCTGACCCGGCTGCAATTTCACCTCCACAGGCAAACCACCATATCCAGTAACCTTGATGGAGATTTCATATATCAGAGAATGAGCAAAGTATTGTATAAATTAACCCCAAGTATTCCTAAAGACCACACCTGTGGATTGAGATGGGAGACAGTGCTCGCATTCACTTTCTGGAGGTCTGAGGAGGGAGGGGGGACGGACCAGCTTCAAAGAAATTAAGTATTTTGAAGAGTTGAAAAACAACTCAAGAAAAAGTCATGGTTTTTTTAATCAGTATAAATCATGCTTTGAGTTGCTTTGTCTTCCAAGTGTAATTTCCAGGATTTAATTTATTAAACAATCACTCCATCAGAATGGCTGGGTCCAGAACACTGCTGCAGCTCAGTGGGCGTGGCTCAGCGGCTGAGTGTTTGCCTGTGAACCAGGGGTCACAGCCCCACTCCCATGGGTGGAGCCCCGGTTTCAGGCTGGATTCCTAGTAGGGCCATGC
This sequence comes from Antrozous pallidus, assembly GCA_027563665.1. NCBI lineage: Eukaryota > Metazoa > Chordata > Mammalia > Chiroptera > Vespertilionidae > Antrozous > Antrozous pallidus. The sequence continues at coordinate 6,113,947 of CM050515.1, forward strand.
AGAAGGGAGCCATCATTCTATCTCATCACTGCTATTTCCATCTCTTTCTCCCTCTCCGTTCCCTCTCTGAAATCAATAAAGAATACCTACTACAGAAAAGGAGCTATACTCACTAATATCAAACTATATTCCTAGACTTCTAGAGATGGTCATATGAGTTTTATAATTGCAATGAAACTTCTCTATGTCCAAGCTCTGGAGAGTGCAAAACCTCATGAAACAACTCTTTCACTACCTTATTGAATAAAGGCTGAGAATCGGCATAACGGACATGCCCTACAGTCAGAATTCAGATGCACAGTATCCTTAAAAACAAAACAAAACAAAACCCCCTTAGATCTAGAGAACCTGTCATTCTATATTCTCATTGGCAAAAGTGACTGGCATTGAGTAGTATTAGGCCTATAACTGTATTGGTAGAGTTAACAGGCTGAATTTCACCATTATTCAGAAATTTTTTTTAAATTCACATGGCTCCCTACATTTAACATCTTAGCATTACCTTATTATTATACTCATTATATGGCACTGTGAATTACGGCACACAGATGGCATAAAACAGGCAATGGCTGACGAACGTGCATGGTGGCCGTAAGGCAAAGATGGGTAAACAAAGACACATCTTTTTGTTTGGGTAAGGTGGCAGATTCAGTTAGAAAGGCTAGGTTGAAAGCAATGGTAGGGCAACCAGGTGGAAATGTTTAACAGGCAAGGAGAATTATGAGACTCATGCTTGATTACAGCTCAGACAGAAAATAAACATCAGAGAAATATTGAAAAAGTGTAATCTATAGAGTATTGTATAGTTACTTAATTCCTAATGTACAAATAGAATTCTTTTTTAAAAATATATTTTATTGCTTTTTTACAGAGAGGAAGGGAGAGGGATAGAGTTAGAAACATTGATGAGAGAGAAATACCGATCAGCTGCCTCCTACACACCCCCCACTAGGGATGTGCCCGCAACCAAGGTACATGCCCTTGACTGGAATTGAACCTGGGACCCTTGAGTCTCCGGAGGCTGACTCTCTATCCACTGAGCCAAACCAGTCAGGGCAGAATTCTAAAGAAGTCCTTGAAAGATAAGGGAATTAAGTCTTTCTTAAAAGACACCAACCACTGTTACAGGAATGTAAACTTTACTTCACATGCATACTGAGGGCAGAAATAGAAAATTTTCTTTTAGCCCTGGCCAGGTAGCTCAGTTGTTTAGAGCATTATCCCAATATGCCAAGGTTTTAGGTTCAATCCCCAGTCAGGATACATACAGAATCAACCGTGAACGCTTAAACAAGTGGGTAGAACAATAAATCAATGTCTGTCTCTCTCTTTCTCCATCCCTCTCTCTAAAATCAATTTAAAAATTTTTAAATAAAAATTTCTTATAAACCTCAATGTTAATTTGAAGAGTTTGTAGTAAGCAAAAATCTCACAGGAACCAGGGAGTATGCCATGTTACAGAAGGGGCATAGCTGTGAACAATGCAAGTCTCTTCTCTCCTCGATCAGGAGACAGACGATAGATGAAGAGACCAATATATAACTTGGGATGGTACTAAATTCTTAAAAGAAAAATAAGGCAAGGTAAATAATCAGAGAATGACAAAGGCTATTTAGAATATACTTGATGTGGAAAGCTTCTCATCAGAGGAAACATCTGCGTAAAAAGCTTATATGAAGAGAGGGAGAAAGCCACAGGAAGATCTATGAGTATATTCACCACATTCCAAAAATCAGGTGGGTGTACCTTTTCAAAAACCAAAAAGTAGCTGAAGCCAGTTTGGCTCAGTGGATAGAGTATCGGCCTGTGGACTGAGGGGTCCCGGGTTCAATTCTGGTCAGGGGCATGTGCCTTGGCTGTGGGCACATCCCCAGTTGGGGGTGTGCAGGAGGCAGCTGATCGATGTTTCTCTCTCATCGATGTTTCTAACTCTATCCCTCTCCCTTTCTCTCTGTAAAAAAAAAAAAAAAAAAATCAATAAAATATATTTTAAAAATATTAAATGGATATATTTTGTATTTCATAATTTTATACCTCTTTTTATGCAGAAAGAACCCACAGTTGACATAATTTACCTTTTTTTCCAGCTCCCCTGAATAATCCTCTTCTATGGGATGCCTGAAACATAGATTATGCTGATGCCACCACATCCACAGAACACCCACTACAAACAGTAGTTAATCTGAAGAAATAAGTTAAGATGATGCAATTGACAGCCTTAGTTGGCTTTGCAATAAAACAAAAATCCTAATAATGACATTTATAGCTGGGAAAACCTCACAATTTGTAACACAGTATTTGATTAACACCTAGTAGACTACCTTCAATCCGTAGCTAGGTTCTTTTGCAATGGGGTTTATGATGTCACAGTACATATGCAAATGTCACATGTAGTGGGCCTGCATTCAAAAGTTAATAAGGGGTGGAGGAAAAAAGTGAGTTCACAATATAACAGATTTTGCTATCAACTCTGCTGCCGAGAAATCAAACCTATATACAATTACCTATTTTTATAACAAAGCTACAATGAAAATCCATTAACACAGCAAGCAAGAAGTTGGAAAACTATCTTGATTTCTGTTTATTATTCTCAAAGGACTCTGTTTTCTCCATGGAAGAAATGTTTAAAGAATATTTCAAACATTTTAAAGTGGAAAACAGTATTATAAATGTGAACACTTGAATAAAGATGCAAAATATTTTACTTTATTTTTAAATAAATGAAGATAAACACAAAATTTAAAACTGTAGAGTTGGTCTCATTTTAGTGTCTTCAGCAGCTTTCTTTCCCAATGAGTGTTGTTTTTTTTTTGTTTTGTTTTTTAACAATGTAGCTAACAAACTGCAAAATCAGTGCAGTTAAATTTTACTTAATTTTACCTTGAGAATATAAATTCAAAACATTCATTGAGCCCTAGCTGCTTTGGCTCAATGGATAGAGCATAGGCCGGCAGACTAAAGGGTCCCAGGTTCAATTCCAGCCAAGGGCACATGCCTGGGCTGTGGGCTCAATCCCCAGTAGGGGGCATGCAGGAGGCAACTAATCAATGATTCTCTCTCATCATTGATGTTTTTCTCTCTCTCCCTCTCCCTTCCTCTCTAAAATAAAAAAATATATTAAAAAATCTATTGCTAAGAGTTAGCCACATATGATTGATAATTTTATAACTACGATGTTAAAATTCTAATGAGAACTACATGGGGATGTTATTGCCCCAAATCCTTTTTGTATGTGTAACACATAAATAAATAAGATCTAAAATCTATATTTAATTTAAAAAGGGGGAAGTAGATCACTGTTCCTGGTATTGTTAATATAGTTGAATATTATGTCTCTTTTTAAAAATCTCCCTCTTGAATCAAAGCAAGAATCAGAATCAAGTCATTCTTGCGTGGCCGGTGTGGCTCATTGGCTGAGTGTCAACCTATGAACCAGGAAGTCACGGTTCAATTCCCAGTCAGGGCACATGCCTGGGTTGTGGGCTCCCTCCCCAGATGGGACCTGCAAAAAGCAGCCGAGCAATGATTCTTTCTCGTTACTGATGTTTCTCTCTCTCTCCTCCTCCCTTTCTCTCTGAGGTCAAGAAAAAAATATATATATAAAAGAATCAAGTCATTCTTAATTAGTCTGCTTTGATAATCTTCCGATAAGCAGCAATGATCATTTGAGGGCATATTAAAATTAGGAGTTCCCACCGAAACCAGTTTGGCTCAGTGGATAGTGCATCGGCCTCCAGATTGAAGGATCCCAGGTTTGATTCCGGTCAAGGGCAAGTACCTAGGTTGTGGGCACATCCCCAGTAGGGGGTGTGCAAGAGGCAGCTGATTGTTGTTTCTCTCTCATCGAAGTTTCTGACTTTCTATCCCTCTCCCTTCGTCTCTGTGAAAAATCAATAAAATATGTTTAAAATTAGGAATTCTTTATGCTTTGAAAAACAATGTACTTTTATCAATGCATTTTTTCCAACACCATTTATTTATTATTTGTTTATTATAGATTTTAGAGAGGAAGGAAGAGGGAGAGATAGAAACATCCATGATGAGAGAGAACCATGGATTGGCTGCCTCCTGCAAGTCCCCCACTGGGGACTGCGCCCACAACCCGGGAACGTGCCCTTGACAAGAATCAAACCTGGGACCTTCAGTTCGCAAGCCGATGCTCTATCCACCAAGCCAAACTAGCTAGGGTCCAACACCATTTATTGAAGAGCCTGTCTTGACTCCATTTTATGCTCTTAGCTCCCTTGTCAACTATTGAGAATAATGGCTTGGGTCGATTTCTGAGGTCTCTGTTCTGTTCCATTGATTTATATGCCTGCTCTTGTGCCAGTACCAGGCTGTTTTGATTATGGTGACTTTGTAGTATAACTTGAAATCTGGCATTTGATACCTCTTTGTTCTTCTTTCGAAAGATTGCTACAGCTATTCAATAGGATCTTTTTCAAATATATATACATATACATATACATATACATTATTGATTTTTTACAGAAAGGAAGGAAGAGGGATAGTCAGAAACATCGATGAGAGAGAAACATCAATAGCTGCCTCTTGCACACCTCCTACTGGGGATGTGCCCACAATCAAAGTACATGCCCTTGACTGGAATCTAACCTGGGGCCATTCAGTCCATAGGCCAACGCTCTATCCACTGAGGAAAACCGGTTAGGGCATCAGGATATTTTTTTGTTCCATATACATTTTTGGAGTATTTGCTCTAGATCTATGAAATGTGCTGATGGTATTTTAATAGGGATTGCATTAGATCTATAGATACCCTTAGGTAGTATGGATATTTTAATGATATTGATCTACCAATCCATGAACACAGTATATTCTTCCACTTGTTTATATCTTTTTCAACATCCTGTAGTTTTCTAAATATAAGTCTTTTGCCTCCTTTGTTAAGTTAATTCCTAAGTATCTTAAATTTTTTGTTGCAATGGTAAATGGGATTGCTTGTTTTGTTTATTACTCTCTGAGAATTCATTATTGGTGCATAAAACATCAATTTTTGGATGTTGATTTTATATCCTGCTATATTGCCCAATTCATTTATTAAATATAGTAGTGTTTTTGTGGTCTCTTTAGGGTTTTCTATGTACAATATCATGCCATCTGTAAATAATGAGAGTTTTACGTCCTCCTTTCCAGTTTGGATGCTTTTTACTTATTCTTCTTGTCTGATCACTGTGGTTAGGACTTCCAGTACTATGTTGAATTAAGAGTGATGAAAGCAGATATATCTCTCTTATTCCTGACCTTAGGGGAAATGGTTTTGGTTTTTGCCCATTAAATATGATGTTCCCTGTAGGAGTGTCAAATATAGTCTTTACCATGTTGAGATATGCTCCCTGCAAAAACTCCCACTTTGCTGAGTTTTTGTCAAAAATGGGTATTTAGATTTTGTCAAATGCTTTTTCTGTGTATACTGCTTTGATCATGTAATTTTATCTTTCAATTTGTTTATGTGATATGTCACACTTATTGATTTGTGAATATTGTATGAGCCTTGCATTCCTGGAATAAATGCTACTTGGTCATGGTGTATGATCTTTTTAATATACTGCTGGACCCAATTTTGCTAATATGATTTGCTGAAAAAAAATGAAACTAGAACACCAACTTATACCACACACAAGAATAAATTCAAATGTATAAAAGACTTCAATTTAAGTTGGGAAACCATAAAAATTCTAGAAGAAACCATAGGCAGCAAAATCTCAGATATCTCTCATAGCAAGATGTTTGTGGATATATCTCCTAGGGCAAAGGAAACTAAGGAGAATATTAAAAAAATGGGGCTATATCAAAGTAAAAAGCTTCTGCACACCAAAAGAAACCAATAAAAAAACAAAAAACAGAGAGTCCACTATATGGGAGAACATATTTGGCAATGATACATTTGAAAAGAGTTTATATCCAAATATATAAGAAACTCATACAACTTAACAGAAGGAAGACAAACAATCCAGTTTAAAAATGGGCAAAGGACTTAAATAGACACTTCTCCAAAGTGGACATGCAGATGGCCAAGGGACAGATGAAATAATGCTCAAAGCCACTGATCATCAGAGAGATGCAAATTAAAACGACAATGTGGTATCGTTCTCCACTCGTCAGAATGGCTACCATCAACAAATCCACAAATGACATGTGCTGTCAAGGAGAAAAGAGAACCCTAGTACACTGCTGGTGGGAATGCAGACTGGTGCAACCATTATAGAAAAAAGTATGAAATTTGCTCAAAAATTTAAATATGGAACTGCCATTTGACCCAGTAATCCCACTTCTAGGAATATATCCCAATAAACTAGAAACACCAATCAGAAAGGATATATGCACCCCTATGTTCATAGCAGCACAATTCACCATAGCTAAGATTTGGAAACAGCCTAAATGCCTATCAGCAGATGAGTGGATTAAAAACTGTGGTACATCTACACAATGGAATACTACACTGCTGTAAAAAAGAAGGAATTCTTACCATTCGCAACAGCATGGATGGAACTGGATAGCATTATACTAAGTGAAATAAGCCAGTCAGAGAAAGCTAAATATCACATGATCTCACATTTGTGGGATATAATGATCATCAAAAACTGATGAACAATAATAGATAAAGAGACAAAGAAGCATCAAACAGACTGTCAAACTTCATCAGGAATGTTGGGGGCAGTAAGAGATCAACCAAAGGACTTGTATACATGCATATAACCAATGAACACAGACAGTAGGGGGGTGAGGGCATGAGCTGGGGGGATGGGGGATGCCAGGGGGAGGTCAATGGAGGAAGAAGGAGACATGTACTAATATTTGTAATACTTTTAAACAATAATAAAGAAAAAATGATAGCACAGGGTTACTGATAATGGCTTGTGGAGGATATAAGTGCCCAAAATATTAGCTCAAGCATGGATTAAACAGTAAGAGCCATCTCTAGTAGTATAAGCAAGAAATGCAACACATGCTATGTTAACATAAAAAAATTTTTAAAAAAAGAGAGAGAGAGAGCGCCAATAGAAAAGCCAAAGCCAGGAAGGATAATAATACTTAAAAGGACATGTCAGTCCAAGGGCATCAACTGTGAAACAACAAGAAATGTGAAAACTGCTTGTAACCTTTCCTGTTGGCAAATAAGAAATAAGGAGTGTGTCATATAGCACACGATCTTGCACCTAATAAGTGCTTAATATCTGTTCATTTGACCAGCATTCTAGATGCCTGGTTAAAAAAAAATAGAGAAAATGTTTATTTTTCTAATAACTGGCAAGTGTTTGTTGAATAAATGAATTAGAAATCTCTTCAAAAAATAAAATAAATATAAACATGTAAATTTTAAAAGTCATAATAGCCTTGGCTGGTTGCTCAGCCATTACAGCATAGGCGCAGGCAACAAAGCGAAGGGTCAAAAGCTCTATTTCAGGTCAAGGGCATGTACCTAGGTTGTAGGCTCCATGCCCTGCCCCAGTTAGGGCATGTGCAGAAGGCAACCAATCTGTGTCTCTCTCACATCAGAGTCTCTCTCTCTCTCCTCCCCACTTCCATTCTCTCTGAAAAGCAATGGGGAAAATATCCTCAGGTGAGAATTAACACAAGTAAAATTGAAAAATCACAATAAACAAAATGTGGTATAGTAGGCACATATAATGGATTATTCAGCCTTAAAAAGCAAATCCTATTCACATGCTACAACATGGATGAATCTTGATATTAAGTAAAATAAGCCAGTCTAAAACGATAAAATATTGATGATTCCACTTATATGAAACTAGAGGCCTGGTGCATTCGTGCATGGGTCGGGTCCAGCTGGCCCACCCTGATCGGACTGGGCTGACTGGAGAGGGGAAAAGGGGAGAGAAACCGAGGGCAGTTGGCCAGACGACCCTGCCTAGTGGTCGAACTGCCGGTCAAAGGGACAATTTGCATATTAACCTTTTACTATATAGAATATCTAAAAGTAATCAAATTCATAGAGATAGATGACAGAATGCTGGGCTTCCAGAGGCTGAAGGAGGTTGTAGTTTACTGAAAACAAAGTTTTAGATTTGCAAGATGAAAAAGTTCTGGAGATCTGTGTCACAACAATGTGACTATACGTAATACGACTGAAGTGTACACTGACACTTGTTAGGATTGCAGGTTTCGTTCATTTTCTTTATTTTTAATATTTTATGGATTTTTTTAGAGGGAGAAAGGAAGGAAGAGGAAAATATAGAAACATCAATGATAAAGAGAATCATCATCAATTGGTTGCTTCCTGCACACTCCCCACAGGGGATCCAGCCCACAACCTCGCATCTGTCCTGACCAAGAATTGAATGAACTATTGGCCTCTTGGTTCCTGGCTCGATGTTCAACCGCTGAGCTACACCAGCCAGGCTTCATTCATTTTCTTAACACACACACACACACACACACACACACACACACACACACACACAAACAGTAAAGAACAATGGCCTCAAATTTGGTGAAAATTATAATTAACTGGCTTCTTCTCAGGAAAACACTCAAGAAATTGATTTTACCAAAGGCAATGGGACTGATTTCCTCATTACCTCATAGACATAATTATAAAACTCTGGTACTCTCATATCCTTGGTCCCAAAATTACAGTTCAACACACAGAATACCTATTGGTACCAGAAATTATATAGAAACAATTACTAATATAAATCGAAATCAATAGTATTTTTAAATTTTTCATGCTCTTTCATATGCCCAAGATCAGAATCTAAGTTGGCATCTAAATCTGTGTGTGTGTGTCTATAGTATTCATGCACACATACAGTTCTATATGGTAACTATATATAGCATATATTAATACTTTTTGCTAACTACGGATTTTCCAAAGCAATGCCCTCTTTATTAGATAGGATGATGTTGCTGACCCATTATCTAATTAGCAATGACAATGGTCTGGATCAATGCTGAGTATACATCCTATCTAATAAAGAGGGAATATGCTAATTGACCATTATACCCTCATAAAGATGGTGGTGCCCACATCTAATAAGGAGGGAATATGCTAATTGACTGCCACACCCTCAAAGATGGAGGCACCCACAGCCACAAGATGGCAGCATCCAGTCCCTTCAGCCCCACCAGGGCAGCAGGCACATGGCATGGCCGGGCATGCCACTAGCCGGGTCTATCCACTCCATGCACCTGCCTCTGGAGTACCCCAATCCCCAATCCCCTCAGTCCCACAGCCCCCCAGGGCTGGTCTGAGCTGCAGGCAAGCCTCAGATGGCGGCTTCCCAGCCAATGCCTGAGGTTCAGGCAAGCCTTGTATGGTGGCTGTCCCGCTGCCCAGGCCGCCCAAGGCTCAGGTAACCAGGGCCAGCCAAGGCTTGCGCTGCCAGCAGTGGTATGAAGGAGGCATTGCCTTCCCTTGATCGCCAAGTCACCTCCCGCCCCTGAGTGCTCCCAGACTATGAGAGGGGGCAGGCTGGGCTGAGGGACCCCCCTCCAGTGCATGAATTTTCATGCACCGGGCTTCTAGTGTATCATAAGTAATAAAGAGTGCTTAATGAAATCCAAAGCCAAATTGCCTGGGATCTAAACTTGGCTCCACCTTTTACTCACTGTGTGACCTATTCAGCCTCTCTGTGTCTTATTTCCCTCAACTGCAAAGGAGAATGAAAATAGTACCTTTTCTATAAAGTCAATGCATGTAAAGCACTTAGAAAAGTGCCTGAAAAATACAGAGTATTCAATAAACGCTCAATTTTGTTATTTTTATTATTGCTAATTTTATTTAATTTTACATTAAATTTTAATTACATTAAAATATCTCATTGAGTCTGCAAAAAAGAGGTCTTCTGCTACATAGATTATACCTATTTAAAGGCAAACATTTTTCCTGAACTATTTCTACTTGCATTGTCTTCATCTTATATCGCTGCTTAATAAATGCAATATCATAACCAGGCTTTTCTCTCCCCTGGCTTTTTGGAGAACAACTAGAGTTTTATCTTTGATAGGGCTTAAGAAAACTCTGAAAGGCACTATTAAGGCACAATTAATCAATAGAGTGAAAATTTCTCAAAGCCCATGTTTTCCAAATTTAATTCCTTTAACAGTATGAGTTTTACAAAGGCTGTAGTAACAAAAAATAAGACAAGATAAATAATCTCTGAATCTGATTCAAAGGAGAAACTATTAAAATGTTGCTCTTTTTCATATCCCAATGTCCTGTCTAGTCTTTCATTGTTGTTCTGTTTTATTGTGGTAAGAAATACCTAATACAGCCCTAGCCAGCTTGGCTCAGTGGATACAGCATGGCTTTGAGGATTGAAAGGTCACAGGTTCAATTCTGGTCAAGGGCATATGCCTAGGATAGATCCCCAGTAGGGGGCATGATTCTCTCTCATCATTGATGTTTCTATCTCTCTTCCCCCCTCTCCCTGCTTCCTCTCTGAAATCAATAAAAATATGTATTTTTAAAATCCCATGAAACTAACATAAAAAACCCATAAAATTTACCATCAGTGAATTTAGTTTAGTAGTAAGCATATTCATCTTGCAAACCTAAAACTCTATACCCCTTAAGTAGAGAAAAACCTAAAGATAAAAAGAATAACTGCATTTATACTCAGTTATTTTGCCATTTTAGCTAGTAACAAACTACCCATTACTAAAACTAAGAACGTTAACATCAAACAAAAAGAGTCCAAACCTCAAAGAAAATCATTAAAAACTGGAGGCCTGATGCTCAGACTCATGCTCCGGTAGGTCCCTCAGCCGGCTGTGCCCTCTTGCAACCCGGGACCCTCGGGCACTGGACAAAACCAGCAGTCCAACATCCCCCGAAGAACATGGCAGTGCAGGAAATAGCAGGCAGCCGGAGAAAAGCCCAAGCAGGGCAGGTGCTGCTCCACTCATCCTGGCCCCACTGCACCGGCAGCCGCTCAGTAGCGCTGCCACAGAGGCAGGGGTAGCTCGCACCGCCGCAGCTGCGCGCAGGAGCCCAGCTTCTGGCTGAGCGGTGCTCCCGCTATGGGAGCACACTTACAATCAGAGGGCAGCTTGTGCATTAGGCGTCTGCTCCCTGGTGGGCAGTGGGCATCATACAGACCAGTCATTTGTTCACGTGGGCATATATATAGCTAGAGGCGCAAATGCATAAAATTTGTGCTGAGAAGGGGTTCCCTTAGCCCAGCCTGCACCCTCTCCAACCAGGGACCCCTTAGAGGATGTCCAACTGCTGGTTTAGGTCAGATCCTGTGGACCACTCACCTGCCTGACTGCCTGCCATCCTGATCACCCCCAAACACTCCCGTCAGCCTGCTCAAAGCCTAACTGCTCCGCAGCTGGCCCAATTGGCCCAACTGCCTATCCCCGCCAGCCTGGTCGCCCCTAAATGCCCTCCCCTGCAGGCCAGATCTTACCCCCAACTGCCCTCCCCTGCAGGCCTGGTCACCCCTAACTGCCTGCCTCCACCAGCCATCTTATAGTGGCCATCTTTGGCCACATGGGGGCAGCCATCTTGTGCAAAGGAATGAGAGTCAATTTGCATATTACCGCTTTATTATATAGGATGACAGAAAACATTTAACTATCTCTCAAACACCAGAACAAATTCAGATGCACTGTTTTGTGATTTTCATATATAATTAAAGGCTAATATGCAAATCAACCGAACAGAACAACCGGTCACTATGACAAGCACTGACCCTCAGGGTGCAGACACTCAAAGCAGGAGCTGCCCCCGGGTGGTCACTGCGCTCCCACAGGGGAATACCACTCAGCCACAAGCCGGGCTCATTGCGGGCGAACGCATTAGCGGTCACGGGAGCCTTTCCCTCCTCCGCGGCAGCACTAAGGATGTCTGACTGATGAAGGGCTTTCAGACTGCAGAAGGGTACAGGCTGGGCTGAGGGACTCCCACTCCATGGGCACGAATTTCATGCACCAGCCTCTCATTAAGAATAGAAACAAAATCTTTTTCTGAAATTTGACTTTATTTTATACCTGTTGAAATTACCTTTGAAAATCAAATTTTACTCAAAGGAAAATATTATCACGTTTAATACAGTGAGATGAAAAGATAAGAGTGCACTCTCAAGCCAAAACTAACCTTAAAAGAAATCTATTAGCTACCAAATACACATTTTTCAAAATACTACCCTTGCCAGTATCACAGTGGTTAGAGCGTTGGCCTGTGCACCAAAGGTCCTTGAATTTGATTCCCAGGTATGTGTCAAGGGCACATCCCGGGGTGCAAGTTCAATCCCTGACCCTGGTAGGGGCTTGTGCAGGAGTCAACTAATTAATGCATCTCTCTCACATCAATGCTTCTCTGTTCTCTCCTCCTCCCTCCTCCCTCTCTTCCACTCTCTCTGAAAAGCAATGTGAAAAAAATATCCTCCAGTGAGGATTAAACCCCTATACCTCTCAAAAAAACAAACAAAAAAACCCCCCATAAAATACCATATGAGCATAGCTATATAATAAATTCTTGTCCAATCCGAACAAAATGGTCACTAATATTAACAATTCTCAATATGTTTACTTAAGTCTCTCAAACCTTGAAATGCCTTCAAGAATGATTAAACAGTATATTTTCTTGAAATAGTTGACTAAGGAACAACATATAATGCAGATTTAACAATTATTGAAAAAATTCATTGTTTTACTTTTTCTTCCAACTTTTGTTTATTTTTACAAATAATTTGCAGTGAATACAACATTGTAATTTAAAAATTAAAATTAGGACAATAAAAAGGAGCTTGCAGAAGGAATACATAAAAATAAGGATCAGAAAGAAAGTCAACAATAAAGTGTAAATTTTTATTTCACAATCTTAAACATTTTCTTCCTTCAGTAAGAATCCCTCAAGTAAGGGGATTAGCATACTGACGTTTACAAAAACAAGATTAAATTAAACACTGAATTTAATCTAGACCTACTTAGGTAACAGTTAATTATACCAAATCAATATAACACAATGCAGACCATCTTTAATGTACAAATACTAGAGGCCTGGTGCATGAAAATTCATGCACTGCAGGTGGGGTCCCTCAGCCTAGCCTTCCCCCTCTCAGTTTGGGAGCCCTCAGGGGTGGGAGGCGACCCAACAATCAGGGGAAGGCAATGCCCCCATCACCCCTCTGCTGCTGCTACTGCTGGTAATGCAAGCCTTGGCTAGCCCTGATTACCTGAATCTCGGGCGGCCCTGGGTGGCTGGGCAACCTGCATCCTAGGCTTGCCTGTGCCTTGGGCTGACCCTAGGTGGCTGGGGGCTGAGGGGACGGGGGATTCTGGAGGCAGGCACGCAGAGTGGCCAAACCTGCCTGGGAGTGGGTGCGCCTGCCGCCCCAGCAGGGCTGAGGGGACTGGCCACTGCCATCCTGTGGCTGTGGGTGCCACCATATTTGAGGGTGTGGCAGTGAATTAGCATATTGTCTATTTATTGGTTGTGGGCACTGCCAACTTTTGTGAGAGTGTGTTAGTCAATTAGCATATTCCCTTTTTATTAAATAGGATGATGTTGCTGACCCATTATCATTAGCACACGTTGCTTGAGTTTCTTTTATGTGTGTGTGCGTGTGTATATATATGGTTGTGTTGTTTTCTTTGGGGGGGATGGAGAGAATATTCTTTTGTTTTCTGACAGTCATCCACATCCTTTCTGGCTCTAATTAGGACCACCAAAACAAATGAAAGTGCTATTTCAATTTTCCACAAGATTGAAATAGAAGACATACAACTCATACATTAAAATGTACCCTTGTTAAGTCATTCCCACTTCAATCCCACTGAATGCAAGGCCTGCTTTATTTTTGAGGTGCTTCTTTACAATAGACAGAATAAGAAAGATTAGCAGAGTATCTATAATCTCTAAATAAGTGCCTGCTGGCCTTCTCTGCTCCCAAAGGTCTCCTACTTTCTAAAAATACACAGGTCCTCCAAAAGGATAACTTTTTTTAAATTTCATTTTAAAAAAAATATATTTCATTGGTTTTTTTTACAGAGAGGAAGGAAGAAGGATAGAGAGCCAGAAACTTTGAAGAGAGAGAAACATCAATCAGCTGTCACCTGCACAACCCCCACCGGGGATATGCCTGCAACCAAGGTACATGCCCTAGACTGGAATCGAACCTGGGACCCTTCTGTCCGCAGACCAATGGTCTATCTACCGAACCAAACCGGTCAGGGCCGAAAGGATAACTTTTTTTTTTTAATGTATTTTTACTGATTTTGGAGAGGGAGAAGGAAAGATAGAAATATCAGTGACGACATGATCATTTGTCAGCTGCATTCTGCACGCCCCTTACCAGGGATGGAGCCTGGAACCCAGCATGTGTCCCAACCGCGAATTTAACTGTGACCTCCTGGTTCATAGGTCAATGCTCAACAGCCGGGCCACACCAGCCGGGCCAATGTTAACTTTTATATTAGAACGAATTCTCTCAAAGCATGATGCTGACCCTGATGATCTTCGAGTCTCCTTCCAACTCTGTGACATCTGATTCTGCTCCTGTCTTCTCATCTTTTCTGAAAGCTGAAGTACTGGCATTTACAAAGAAGAGTTCCTGAACTTTCAGACACTTAGGCCTAAGGCTCAATCAACATTTATAAAGAAAGAAGCTCCAAAAGGTAGGTTTAAAGTACATCTTTTTCAGTGGCTAACTGTGGATTACCTTGCCTACTGGAGATCAAGCCCGCAAACTGGGGCATGTGCCCTTGACTGAAATTGAACAGGGGACTCTTCAGTCCACAGGCCAGCACTCTATCCACTGAGCAAAACTGGCTAGGGCATCACAAGAGAAATTTTAATCTCCCATTATCCATTTAAAGATTTTATTATATCTAGAGAATATGTGTCACTGCTTTAAAACTGCTTATATGTAGTAATTTTGCTTTTCCCCATTTTAGCTTTTGGAAAGGTTTCCTCCTGGCTTGGTTATTTAAAATAGACTCTCCAAATTATTACCAAGAGTTTTTCCAAGGTGTAGGAGGATGGAATCTAGTCTTAATATATCAATACATATATTTAACAAGTAAAATATCAGCTTAATTAAAAGTATATCAATGTAAAAAAACTAAGGAAAGAAAGCCATCACAGTCCTGCTCAGCAGGTGAGCGTCAACCTGTGAACCAGAAGGTCAGGCTTGATTTCCAGTCAGGAAACATGTCCAGGTTGCAGGCTTGATCCTGAGGCTGAGGCAACTAAAGGCAGCTGATCGATTAATCCCTCTCATCATTGATGTTTCTATCTCTCCCTCTTCCTTCCTCTCTGAAATCAATAAAAACATAGTCTTTAAAAAAGCTATCATAGCCAAAACTGGTCTGGCTCAGTGGATAGAGCATCGTCCTGCAGACTGAAAGATCCCAGGTTCCATTCAGGTCAAGGGCACGTACCTTGGTTGCAGGCACATCCCCAGTAGGGGGTGTGCAGAAGGCAGCTGATCGATTTTTCTCTCTCGTTGATGTTTCTGACTTTCTATCCCTCTCCCTTCCTCTCTGTAAAAAATCAGTAAGATATATATATTTAAAAAACCTATCACAGTATTTGCTACCCAGGGTTTATTTTTTATGTAGGGGCTAAAAAAAATATTAATACTTTTCCTCCTACCTTGTAAGTTTTTCTGGCTGAGCCAATAACTAAATTAACAGGGGGGAAAAAACAAAGTTTAATACATGCACATGGAAAATTCATGATCAATACATAAAAATTCCAGAGAGAAACCAAGATGGCGGCATAGGTAAATACCTAAACTGCTGCCTTGCACAACAATTTCAAAACTACAACTAAAAGATAAAAGGGACATCATCCAGAAGCGCAGGAAGGATGGCTGAGTGGAAATTCTACAACTAGAAGGAAAGAGAAAAGCACACTGAGACTCAGAGGAGCTACAGGAAGCAGAGGTGCTGAGACGTGCGAGGAGAGGAGGCAACTGAGTGCACGGCTGGCTTTCTCAAGCAAGAGGGAGACAAAAGCTCCCAACTGCACTGAAATCCAGTTCTGGGTGAGAACCTGGGGACCCAGATTCATACGGGGTGAAACTAGACTGTCTGGAAAGAGAAAAGCAGACTGAGACTCAGATGAATTGCAAAAGGCAGAGGTACTGAGGCACGCACTCAGAGAGGGCAGGCAACTGAGTATGCGGCTGTCTCTCTCAAGCGGGAGGGAGGCAAAAGCTCCCGACTGCACTGAACTCTAGTTCTGGGTAAGACTCTGGGGATACAGGCTCATTTGGGAGAAACTGGACTGTCTGGCAGTGGGCAGCTAGAGGGCAGCTTTCTCTCACAGATACTTGCAGCAATTACTACAAGACACTGAGACACAGGGGCCTATTCAGGCAGGGCTGACAGGAAACCAATGCTCTCTACTCTGCCCTGAGACTCTGCCCATCCAAGCTGAGCAGAGAGGCTCTTGCAAGTCCTATCTCAAAAGGGTGTCTCCAGCACAGAAGTTCTCTGAGCACAGACACAGCTGATCTTCACAGCCAATTAGCCTGGAGGTCAATTCCTCCCAGTGATACCAACAACAATCAAGACTTAACTACAACAAACCGTGAACACAGCCCACATCATAATTAAAATACCAAGAGCAAAAAACAAAAAGAGAATATTAAAAGCAGCAAGAGAAGTTGGTCCGACAGTTGTGGGTTATTGTTAAGCTGACTAAAAGCAGCAAGAGAAAAAGTTAGTTACCTACAAGGGACACCCATATGACTTCCAGCTGATTTCTCAATAGAAACTATGCTGGCCAGACGGGAGTGGCAAGAAATATTCAAAGTGATGAACAGTAAGAACCTACAACCAAGATTACTCCACCCAGAAAAGCTATCATTCAGAAGTGAAGGGCAGATAAAGAGCATCACAGATAAGAAAAAGATAAAGGAGTTCATCACCTCCAAACCAGTATTGTATTAAATGCTGAAAGGTATTCTTTAAGAAGGGGAAGAAGAAAAAGGTAAAGATAAAAATTATGAACAACAAATACATATCTATCAACAAGTGAATCTAAAAATCAAGTGAATAAAAAAATCTAATGAACAGAATAAACTGGTGAATATAATAAAATCAGGAGCATAGGAAGGGAGTGGACTGTCAATTCTCAGGGGGTAGGGGGTGTGGGGGTGCAAGAAGAGACAGAGGCAGAGGGCGCTGTCAATGAGGGCACAGTGGGGAGGTGGGTAAGGGCAGGGGGGGGGAACCCGGTGGAGGGGAGCTGTGGGGGAAAAAAAAAAGGAACAATTATAATAATCTGAACAATAAAGATTTATTAAATATTAAAAAACATAAAAATTTCAAAGACAGTGAGGCAACTTGAGTATACAAACATTTTGGACAAAGGATAAAAGGGGTTGGGAATGAACAGGAACTAGATTTCAGAAGCGAGATGGGTGATTTACAGTTGAGGAAATGCGGAACACAGAGGGCAGAAAATCCTTACTGCTCTCTAACAATGGGACATAGAGAGTATCTAGCTAACAGGTGCTTGCCTAAAGCCGTCCAGTTTACCACACCTAATTCAATCAGGCTGAGTCAGCATCCTAAGTTCTTCCTGAATTTTCTTGGGCAGGAAAGGGGGGAGGGTATAAGTTTCTTTCTGAGTCTTGTCCTATATAATAAAGAGGCAATATGCAAATTGACCATCACTCCAACACATAAGATGGCCACCCTATATGGTCAAAGATCCTCCCCCAGGTGGACACAAGATGGCTGCCACAAGATGGCCAGCAGGGGAGAGCAGCTGGGGGTGACCAGGCCAGCAGGGGAGCAGTTAGGCATCAATGAGGCTGACAGCAGAGTGATTAGGGGATGATCAGGCTGGCAGGCAGAAGCAGTTAGGGGCAATAAGGCAGGCAGGCGAGTGGTTTGGAGCCAGCAGTCCTGGATTGTGAGCAGTATGTCCGAATGCCCACCGGGATCAGGACTGAATGGGCATTTGGGCATCCCTCAAGGGGTCCCAGATTGGAGAGGGTGTAGGCTGGGCTGAGGGACACACACCCCCATGCAGGAATTTTGTGCACGTGCCTCTAGTTTCATAATACAGCTTAAAATCAATATCCCAAAAAGCAGCTTCTGGGTGGCAGAACTTTGGTCCCTACAACAGCAACTCCTAATTCCAGCTCTTTCATATTATCATCACGGTGAGTTCTATTTACTTTTGATTACAAATAGAAGGGAAAGGTTCCATTTATAGCTGCGAAGTTATAAAACTGAAAACTCCAGCTTTCCTTTGAGCACTACTGCCTCCCACATTCAGTTATTAGAAGAGAGGTCTGCCAGCCAGAGCAAGCTCAAGTTTTCAGATCTTGTGATGTGGAGTAAACTTGACTAGCAGATGCTCTGGAAAGGCCAGGGTACTCAAAACCACTACTGTTAGTGTAGGTAAATAGATATAAATAAAGTAAGGGAGCAAAGGGAACCAGACACTATTAAGCACAATAAACTAGGGAGCTAAATCAGAAAATAAAGCCTAATTAAGTGCAAGTTACAGCTTCAGACACCTCAGGAGATCAAGCATTATCCCCCTGAGGGGATTAACACCCCTCCCGTCCCCCTGTGGGAAGGAAGAGCCAGCTTTCCAGTCTCCCCAGGATACAAGTGGTCCACTGGCTAGACTGAAATGAGAGGGGGGCTCAGGAAAAAACAATAAAGAGGAAATTCTTCTACTGGGCAGGTGCCCAGTAAAAGACAAGACAGCACAGGGGGAACTGCTTCTACTCTGAGACATATGGAGTAGAAGCCAAGATGGCAACCATAAAGACCTGTCTGTCTAGCCTGGGGAAAGGGTCAGATTGGATAGGGCACCCAGAACCCCAAAAGATGTAGAAAATGGGATTGGTTAATGAGAGGGCCCTAACATCAGCCTGGGCAAGATTGGGAAATTGATTGTATAGTTTGAAAGAGCACCTGGTCCTTTTCAAACCCGAGATAATATAATCCAATCTCAACAATGACCAGCTCTCTCTATGGTTCTATAACAAGCATTTGTTCATATGTCCTCTCTCAGTAGTAGCCATTGGGCCTTAGCAGCTGCCTGAGAACAGCAATGTAACTCCAGCTGGAGTGCAACAGGGAGGTCGGGGGGATAGAAACAATACTAGACACTAACTGGAGGAACCAAGGCTGAACTGGACTCAGCTTTGGTATGAACTGCATCAAAGGCACAGAATTTGTGGAACCTGGCCTCTCCTCTGGGCTTGATGAAGACAGTAGGACCAAGAGATGAGACCCTGGGAACCCGAAACAGCCTTCTATTTCTATTCTTTTTTTTTTAATCCTTACCCAAGGATATTTTTCCATTGCTTTTAGAGAGAGTGGAAGAGAGAGGAAAAGAGAGAGAGAAATATCTATGTGAGAGAAACACATTGATTGGTTGCCTCGTGCACATGCCCTGATCAGAGCCCAGGTTTGGGGAGGAGACTGCAACTAAGGTACATGCCCTTGACTGGAATCGAACCTGGGACCCTTTAATCTGCAGGCCAACACTCTATCCATGAGCCAAACCAGCAAGGGCTATTTATATTCTTTTTAAAAAATATTTATTTTACTGATTTTTCATAGAGAAGTGAGAGGGAAAGAAAGTTAGAAACATCGATGAGAAACATCGACCAGCTGCCTCCTGCAGCCCCTTCTCCCACTGGGGACATGCCCACAACCAAGGTACATGCCCCCAACTGAAATCGAACCTGGGACCCTTCAGGCCGCAAGCCGACACTCTATCCACTGAGCCAAACTGGTTTCAGAGAGGGCTATTTATATTCCAATAAACCTTACCACTACATCTCATCTTCCTATGCATGCTGTAGTTTAAAGCAGCCACTTTTCCCTCCTTTTTATTCTTCTTTCTCTCATAAAGAATACTTTTCAGCATTTCATATAATATTGGTTTGGTGCTGACGAACTCCTTTAGCTTCTTTTTATCTGTGAAGTTCTTTATCTGACCTTCAATTCTGAATGATAGCTTCACACGGTAGAGTAATCTTGGTTGTAGATTCATCACTTTGAAAATTTCTTGCCACTCCCGTCTGGCCTGCATAGTTTCTGTTGAGAAATCAGCTGACAATCATATGGGTGCTTCCTTGTAGGTAATTAACTGTTTTTCTCTTGCTGCTTTTAATACTCTCTATTTGTCTTTTGCTCTTGGCATTTTAATTATGATGTGGTCCTCTTTGGATTCCTTTTGTTTGGGGTTCTGTGCCCTTCCTGGACTTGTAAGTCTATTTCTTTCACCAGGTGGGAGAAGTTTTCAGTCATTATTTCTTCAAATAGGTTTTCAGTATTGCTCTCTCTCTTCTTCTGCCACCTCCATAATTCTGATGTTGCTACGTTTGAAATTGTCCCAGAAGCTTCCTTACACTATCCTCTAATTTTTTATTCTTTTTGCCTTTCTAGTTGGGTGTTTTTTGCATCTTGGTACTTCAAATCTTTGACTTGATTCTTGTGTTCCTCTAGTCTGCTGTTGGGTCTCTGTATAATATTTTTTATTTCAGTCAGTGTAGTTCTAATTTCTAGTTGGTCCTTTTTCATATCCTTGAGGATCTTGCTGAATTTATCAGTCTTTTCTAGGAACCTCTGGAAAAACCTTATAACTGTGGTTTTTAACTCTATATCCAGTCGTTTGTCTTCCTCCATTTCTTTCATTTGCGATCTGTTTTTGTCTCCGCATTTTGGCTGCTTCCCTGAGTTGGTAGGGTAGCTTTGTGTGCTATGTATCTCAGCCTCCCCAGTTACCTGAGGTGGACACTCTTGGTGCACCCCTTTGTGGACTGTGTGTACAGCCTTGTTGTAGTTAAGTTTTGATTGTTGTTGGTATTACTGGGAGGTATTGACCTCCAGACCAATTGGCTGTGAGAATCAGCTGTGTCTACGCTGGGAGACAGGTTTATGTGACAAGACTTCCAAGATTGCCAAAGCCTCTGTGCTCAGCTTGGGTGGGGCGGAGTTTCAGGATGGAGCCAAAAGTCTTGGTTTCCAGTCAGCCCCAACCAACGAGGTCGGTGGGTCTCAGTGTCTGCAGGCTATCGCTGAAAGCACCTCTGAAAGAAAGGCGCCCTTGAGTTTTGCCTGCTGCCAAACAGGCCAGTCTCTTCTCCAATGAATCTATATTTGCAGATTCTTGCCAGGAATTGGGGATCAGTGCCGTCAGAACTGAGGTTCAGCACCATCCAGAGCTCCTGTCTCCCTCCCGCCAGATCAAGCCAGCGGCACACTTAACAGTCCATCCTCTCTGAGCACACTTGCACACCCACCTCTGGACCTCTGCCTTTAGCCATTCCCAAGTTTCCGCCTTACATTCCAGATTCCCTCGTATGGGCCTGGGTCCCCAGGTCTCGCCCAGGACTGGGATTAAGTGCAGTCAGAACGGGCTCAGCACAGTCTGGAGTTTTTGTGTCCTTCCCACTAGAGCATGCCCAGCCAGGCACTCGGCCACCCCGTCCTCTCAGGCCCATCCTCTGCGCGTGTGTCTCTGTACCTCAGGCTTTGCAGTTCCTCTGATTCTCCGTGTGCGTTTCTCTTTCCTTCTACTTGTAGAATTTCCAGTCAGCCAGCTTTCCTGTGGTTCTGGATGATGTCTGTTTTTTGTCTTTAGTTGTATTTTTGAAGTTGTGCTGGCAGCAGTTTAGGTGATTACCTATGCCGCTATCTTGGTTCTCCCCTCATAATTTATTTTTATTTATTTATTTTTAATATATTTTCATTGATTTCAGTGAAAGGGAGAGGGAGAGATAGAAACATCAATGATGAGAGAGAATCATGATTGGCTGCCTTCTGCATACCCCAAAGTAGGAATCAAGCCTGCAACCCGAGCATGTGCCCTTGACTGGAATGGAACCTGGGACCTTTCGGTCTGCAATCTGATGCTCTATCCACTGAGCCAAACCAGATAGGGTGATAATTTATTTTTTATTAAATATTTAAAAAACAGAATAATATAGCAAGTTCATGAACTTGCTATCTTGATTTAATGAATATTAACAGGTGTTAGATTTGAGAGCTTGAAAAAAGTTAAGGACTATAAATGTAAACCACAGGTTTTTTCTAGTTCTGGGATGCAGCCTCCAGAAGTCTCTATCTCCCCTTTCTATTTTGTTCAAAACACACCTAACTTCCCCACACCCCAGATCTCTTCTTTGTCTCACAGACCTATCTTCCTCTGTTATTTCACAAAAACGTTTCTTGAGGAATTTATACTTGCAAGTTCTACTTTCTCTTCTTCTTATTTATTCTCTAACCTACTAAAACCTCATTTTTGTTGATTGGACTCCAATTCCAAAAACCTCATAAATCCAAAGTTACTTTGGAGGCTTTATATTATTTGACCTCTATCAACTTCTGAGGCTCACCCAGCTGAAGGTCCTCAGAATTGCAAACTATTATCTATAGACAATGGAGATGTATTGTTTTGACTGTGCAGGATCAGAAGGCCTGTGTGGAGGTCAGTAAGCCAGTTCCTAAGGGGAGGGAAGCAGAAGCAGAAGGAAACTGTGCTTTATACTACCACGTAGGCAAGGAAGGACAGAATTTCAGCCCAGGAATCATAAAAACTCTAGAAGATCCCAAATTCATGAAAGTGGGGGGCATGCAGGAGGCGGCTGATTAGTGATTCTCTATCACCATTGATGATTCTCTCTCCCCCTCTTCCTTCCTCTCTGAAATCAATATATATATATATATATATACACATACACACACACACACACACAAAATAATATAATTTGAGGATTATATATTGTGGAGAGGTTTTTATTTTTCCTTTGCATAAGTGGTAGAGGGAACATTGCACTGCTTGTTACAATGCAAAATTCAATCATGTAGATTCTCATCTACATCAAATCAATAAGGGTAGCTGATAACCAGGAAATAAGGGAAACTTAACATAAACTGCAATAAAACAGAACCTAAACATAATTCTCATTTCCATATAGTTTAACTTTCATCCGTGTCTGCCTATTGCCTACAATGAATTTACCTGAGCTAAATTAGGGATTGAATTTTGACCAGTCTGGGCCTGCATATTTGCAGATTCTCTCTCTGTCACAGAATCTGTTATACTTCCATCCTGTTGAGATTCAATTGTTTCCATGGTCATTTGTCTGAAAAGACAATAAAAAGGAAGAAACATTAAGGTCTTATCTGAAACATTTCTCTATTTTTACCTATCTTTCTGATACTAATTTTTGTCATCCAAATGTATTAGTTTATTTTTTCAAGAAATAAGTTTAATAGCAGAGTCCCAACTCTCCAAACTTACGGTTTCTCATCTGCTCAGTGAATTTGGACTGCAAAATGTTTTATGAAAATTAGTTTACTAAAAATGTTTTGAATCTTATAGTAAAGTTTCCTTGATAATTATTATAAGCCCTATAATATAAATGAGTGATAAAATCAGTGTTTTTATTTTACATAAAGTCTATGATTCTCAAGGCCAAATATAATTGCTTTATAATTTGATGTAGAATTAAAGAATTTTGTCACTGTCCAAATTGAATGTATTATAATCCTATATAATAAAAGGGTAATATGCAAACAGACTGAATGTCGGAACAATGGAACAACCGGTCACTATGATGTGCACTGACCACCAGGGCGTGTGTGGGGAACATGGTGGGCATCGATAACAGTGGGATGGTGGAGCAGGTGAGGAGGAGCGCCCAGATCAAGGCGGGGCAGCAGTCGCTGTCATTGGGGCGAGCCTCTGGTAGTTACTGAAAATTCTTTGCTCCCAAGAGTGCTGCAGTCCCAACCTGCGCTCACACCTGCTGCCAGCACCAGCCCCGGCCCCACTCGCACCCGCAACCAGTGCCAGAGCCGCTGCTCACACCCACTGCCAGTGCCCAGGGCCAGCCCCAACTGCTCTGTACCACCAGCAGGTGTGACTGGGGACAGTGCCATCAGTGCGTGGAGGCAGTGAGCGCAGGGCAGCCAGCAGACAGAAGGTTGGGGGCCATGATAAGCGTGACCAGGAGTGAGCATGGAAGATGAGCCAAGACCTGCCCCTGTGCCCACCACAGCCTCAAGGCCCACAGTTCCTTTCAAAGGGCACGAATTCAAGCACTGGGCCCCCAGTCCTATGTAATAAAAGGGTAATATGCAAATTGACGCTAAAGGTGGTACAACCGGGAACGACCAGTCACTATGACATGCACGGACCATCAGGGGGCAGACACTCAACGCAGGAGCTGCCCCCTGGTGGTCAGTGCACTTCCACAGGGGGAACGCCACTTCGGCAGAAGCCAGCTCATAGCTGGCCAGCACAGAGCCTCTCCCACCTCCGAGGCAGCGCTAAGGATATCCAACTGGGCGCAGGCCTAAACCATCAGTTGGACATCCCCCAAGGGCTCCAGGACTGTGACAGGGTACAGTCCGGGATGAGAGACCCTCCACCCCCTTGCACAGTGCATGAATTTTTGTGCACGGGGCCTCTAGTATAATAATAAAAGGCTAATATGCAAATTGTACCTATGGGCGGGAGTTCAACTGACCAGGCGTTAGACATGCACTGACCACCCGGGGGCAGCACAGAAATGGCAGGCGAAGGTGACACAGTGCTAGCAGCAGGTGGCAGTGGAAGTGCTGCTGGCCTCGATAGGCCCTGAGGAGAGTGGGACTGTGCGGGACGGTGGAACAGGTGAGCGGGCAGCGCCAGGCCAAGGCGGTGTGAGCAGGGGCCCCGACTGCCCTGCTGGTTGCCCCAAAGATGGTGACTGGTGGCAGCGGTGTGGGGTGGGGCCAGCAAGCAGGCAGCACCAGGCCAAGACAGGTGCAAGCAGGGGTCCCGAATGTCCCGCCGGTTGCCCCAAAAATGGCAACCGGTAGTGGTGGCAGGGCAGGGGGGTGTGGGGGGGAGTGGAGAGCCAGCAAGCAGATGGCACCAGGCCAAAGTGGGTGCAAGCAGGGGCCCTGATCGCCCCTATGGTCGCCCACAGATCAGCCTTGATTTCCACTAGGCCTAGGGACCCTACAAGTGCACAAATTTCATGCACCGAACCTCAAGTTATAATACAAAGGTGTATCTAGCTTTGTCAACACTAAGTAGTTTCTGATAAACAAGCCTCTCAAATTAAATCAGTCAAAATTAACCACCTATCTTGCATTTCCCCAGTTACTTAAAGAAGAGAATGTAATTTTTTTCTGGGAAAAACTTTTGTTATTGTTTTCAATTTAAGTTAATGATTTCTACATGGAATCTTTCCAGGGAGAAGGTAAACCTTGCCAGAATAAAATGTACCCTACTAAAAAGTTAAAATGCAAACAAAATAAACAAACTCAATTTTTTATTTCCTTTTTAAACAAATATACATCTCTTTTTTTAAAAAAAATGTATTTTTATTAATTTCAGAGAGGAAGGAAGAGGGAGATAGAAACATCATTGATAAGAGAAAATCACTGATTGGCTGCCTCCTGCATGCCACCTACTAGGGATGGAGCTCACAATCTGGGCATGTGCCCTTGACAAGAATCAAACCCCAGACCCTTCCGTCCACAGGCCAACTCTCTATTCACTGAGCAAAACCGGCTAGGGCTATTGTACATCTTTTTAATCGTAATATAATACGCTTGTTTTCCATCTTAGAAGTCAAAATATGTATCCAGAAAATATGCAGACCACTTACAACTTTGAATAAAATGTCCAGATCTCTTTGCCAGATTTAATTAGTTGCCAGATCCTAGAGATCGTTCCGTTACAGTCTCTCAAAATCTTCTTTTGCATTTCAACAGCCACTACCTACCTGAATTCAAGCCTTCCTTTCTCAAACGTGCGGGCTACCGTCTATCCATCGTCGCCAACCGGTGGTCCATGGTCCACTGGTGGTCCACGAGGTCCAAAAGGTTGGTGACCACTGGAGTAGCATTTTCCAACAGCATTTGACCCTTAAAAACTCTTTTCCACAAAGCATGTCCTCGCAGTATTTTGGAAACAACTTAAGAAATGCTGTCTTATGTTATTTCTTACACCTTTATTAAAAGTTCTCCTAAGGTTCTGTCAAGAATTTTTTAATTTTATTTTATCAAGGCTTCATTTTCTTTTTATTTTTAATTTAAGTTCTTTATTGTTTAAAGTATTATCTGTCAAGAATTTGAGTCTCAACTTAAACATTGCATTACTGAAAGGCCTTCCCGAGGAAACTCTGTTCATTTAGGAACATTCATTTAGCACTATCTACATGACAAGCCTGAAAATACAAGTGGGTTGTTACAACCCATGCCCGGAAGGGATTGGTTGACTAGTTGATCCTTGGTTTTCCAAGTATAATCCTTGTGTTGCAAGATTCCAGGACAGGGGGCATAGGAGAACAAACAGGAAGGGTAAAACAGGCCAAACAGTGTGGGCAATCTGCAGCCAGCTTGTAACTAACAAGCCATTATTTTCCCAGCCAAGAACAGAGTAAATGGTTTTTAAAAACCTCCCTGCAGAGACCAGTTTGGCTCAGTGGATAGAGCGTTGGCCTGCGGACTGAAGGGTCCCGGGTTCGATTCCAATCAAGGGCATGTACTTTGGTTGAGGGCACATCCCCAGTAGGGGGTGTGCAGGAGGAGGCAGCTGATCGATGTTTCTCTCACATCGATGTTTCTAGCTCTCTGTCCCTCTCCCCTCCTTCTGTAAAAAATCAATAATATATATATTTTTTTAAAAAACCCTCCTTAATGAGGGAATGCAAAAAGGGGGGGAAAGGAAAAGGAAAAAAAGGCAGTTTTTCTCGCTAAGCAGAGAAGCCAGCAGTCTCAAGATCTGGCAAGATAAAGTTGCCGGGTGTTTCTCATGATTACTGGGAAGACCTCAACAAAGTAAGAAAAAGGAGGAAGATATTGAGAATTAATTTCTACCAAAATGGTTAGCAAAGGAATTTTGAGACTACAGACAAGAGGTTATAAACTCCTCAGACCCCACCCAACCTGCTCTTCAGATACCTGAGAACTCGTCTGAGCTCCATAAGCCAGATGTATAGGTGTGCTTGCTTTGCTTTTTCAATAAAGATGCATGCTTTAATAAATTGGCTTTTCACAACACTGTCAAGGTCTCTCATATAAATTTATTTATATGAGAAGACAAGGATGGAGGTTGGGGGCAGCCCTCTCCCACTGAGTCAGGGGCTGTCCTGTCTGGTAACAGTCCTCTGGTGTCAGTGAGAGGCGCCTGTAATAGTTGGACAACCTAGATCAGAACTAACCAGCATACTTGTTAAAAATAATAATAGTCATACAGATTCCGAGGCTTAACCCCAAATCTACCGAGACAAACTTTGAGGATAGAGTTTTTTATATTAAAGAGATTCCAATGTACATTAAAACTTGAGAAAAACTTAGTTTATTGTTAAATTCTATCACAAACTGGCAGTCAGACATCCCCTGAGGGCACAGGCCCAGCAAGGGCCACCACCTTGACCCCACCCCACACCAATTTTGTGCACTGGGCCTCTAGTTTACAATAATTACTGAGTCATCAAGAAAAGTTTAACTATACTTGGTATAGTTTAAACAAAGAGGAGCACACATAATAGAATACAGGATGATTCCCATTAAAAAGAAATGCTTAGAAGGTAAACCTAATCAGGACCCATTTTTTTAGAGATATAATAAAAGACTTTATACGTTAGTAATATTTTAAAATGTTTTACACATGAAAGTATTTTTATCTGATGCAATCACCTTAATTGTTCCCTTTTCTACTAGGTCCTACCCTGAATTCAATCCTTTGCCCTTCTCCTTTTTCCAGTCTACACATTCGGTTTGGTGGTTAATTCCCAAATCCCTTTTAAGCACAAGCCTTCCTATTGGGGATCTATAACTAGGGTTTTCAGACACCTTTCCTTACTTTTATTCTTTCTTTCAGTCAAGACCATCACTGTCCATTAAGCTCCAAAGCTAGAATCATGTGTCAATATGTGAGCCAATACCACAAAAAAACTCCCACTGTTAAATATCAGCTAAATTAGGATGCCACAAGGCCCTAAGCCTCCTAATGAAAATGGCAGGAATAGGAGGTTAGTTCATTCTTCTTGCTACACTTGGCGTCATTAACTATCACCTCCTATCCCAACACTACACCAGCAACTGAGTTGGCTGTGCCTCCCAATTGCTACTGTCCACTCTAAGGACCATGTATCACAGACCATGGGCCACCCCCAAAAGCCAGGACTAAACTGTGAGGCCCCTGTAGCCATACCAGAATTACATCCATAACACCTTCCATTACTATTTTCCCAATGTGAAAGACAGATTCCCCTCCCATTATTTCATCTTCACTCTCATAGCTAGTGTTTCCGTTCCCCACATAATACAATTGCTCACTTCTATTTTCCTTCTAACCCTTTGTAATATGCTGCCTTAAACTTCCAAAGCCTCCACAAGCTGCCCTCTAAAGAGCAGCTCATCTTCCCACACCTTATTAAGATCAGAATGTTGACTTGGCATCCTCTTTGATCCCCACTGCTATTTCCCAGCTATTCCTCCTCTGCTCCTTCATAAAATCCCTTGTTCCCTCAAGGCTCACAGTAAGTAGGTGTACCATTCTATAACTAGAGACTTTGGCACCTGCCTCAAGAGCCTTCCACTCCACCAGTCTGTTTTGTTCAACACAAAGGGAAGAACCCATCCCTCTTACCCTAATGCCTCAGTTCAATGACTTTCTCACTCCACTTCAAATATCTACTTGAGTGGCTGGCCATACACTGACACTTGTCTGTGTTCAAAACTGCTGCATCTCTGAAAAAATTATTTTGACATCCTATTCTCCCATCTTACACCCTCCCTCAATAACTCCTGCCACTCCTGTTACTCAACCACACTGAGATCTCCAGACCACTTTCTCCCTCCCTTTCCCACAGCCTACCCCTATCTTCACATCCCACCCAACTCAGTTTAGAATCCATGGTTTCTCATCTTAACTACTATTTCCCAATATCCTTTGTAGAGAGCACCTGGGAAAGGTCCCTGAGCTGTATCCAAAATCTGGATACAGAGGTGCCCGCAGAGCCACGCCCTGGAAACATACCTTGCTAGAGACAGGTTTTTTGTCAGCCTGACTTTCAGCTCAGGCACCAGCGGGGTGGGTTTCATTATCTAAATCCAGCCAAGTACCAGGAATAAACATGATTATCCAGGCCCACCCAGAAGTGATTATTACAAAGAAGCTACAAGAATGCACATCTCCTTTTTTGTCTTGGGCTTTAGTAAAACTTCCTGGTATTTTGCTGAATAAAATAAATGCGATATATGGGTCACTGTCTATCCATATCAGAGGACAGCTGTCCCACCCAGCCCCAGCTTTTTCCTTCTTTGCCTGTGTCTGTCTCTTTCTTTCATTTACTCAATCCCCAGTCGCCCCCTACTCAGGAACCAGACCACTCTGTAGCCGCACTGAAAGTAAAAAAGAGAGAAATATTTATAATCCTTATGTTGTATCTGTTTAGTAAATGCCAAATCAGACAAAATTATGTCTCTTCCATGCCTGCACCAGTATCAAAGTTATTAAATTCATGGTTTTCAAATGGGCAATAATTTTATTCTTTTCCTAGCAAACTTACTCTCCCATTCTTTACAACTATTACAAGTTTCCTCCCTCAAATCACTGAGCTCACCTACTATGTAAAACTTTGCTGGAAATAAGTACACATAACACTAACATCTGTAAATTGGCCTCAGCTACTCCAGACAGAATTTATTTATAAATATAAGAAAAAGATCCATTATACTCCTGCATTGATCACTATAATTTTATGGTAAAATTGAAGAAACATAGAATGCTTCCCCCAAAATATCACTTTCCATAATAATCAAATATTAAACATAGTGCACTAAAAAGTAATAGAACAATATATCAATTAATTATGCAATATTTTAATTTTAAACAATAATTCTTATTAGAGAGAAAAGACCAATTAGTAACTATAAATTAAAGAATATCTAAAAATAAAAACATATAAGATGAAACAATAATAAACTAAAACAAACAAAAAAGTCCATTATAAACTAAAAACAAACAAAATACTGGCAAATATTCCACAATTCTAAAGAACACATAAGGATTTGATAAAGTGGGTATATTTACACTTATGATTAATAGTAGGAGCAATATTCTTTTCTTATAAAGGTTAAATATTTCACATGAAGTCTTCTTTTTATTATTTAGC
The DNA here is from genome assembly GCA_027563665.1 of Antrozous pallidus. NCBI lineage: Eukaryota > Metazoa > Chordata > Mammalia > Chiroptera > Vespertilionidae > Antrozous > Antrozous pallidus. Next base: position 6,144,051 of record CM050515.1, read on the forward strand.
GAACCATTTTCTTTTGATAGAAAAGTGAACCTTATCTCAATATGTTCTGAATATACTGGAATTCAGTTTAATGACATACCTATTGTTTTAAACAAATAGGATTCACCCATTAGCACATTTTTCAAAGACATCCCAGATTAACTACTTTATTGGGGGGGGGGGGGGGTGTAGAACTGTATTTGTTTGCTTACTCTGTTATTTTCTAGGACACTAACAGAACATCTACATCATGCTGCAATTACTCCCCCGAACACCACAGTGCAACGGAATTGTACTGTTGATACAGTACAACATAAACAATAGTTAGACAACCAGTAACCAATTTTCAAGAAATAAATACAAAGGAATATATTCATAAAACTACATTTACAATTATAGAAATGCCAAGATAATTATGACCAAAGTTGCCCTGACCTGTTTTGCTCAGTGGTTAGAGCATCGGCCTACGGACTCAAGGGTCCCAGATTCGATTCGGGTCAAGGGCATGTACCTTGGTTTCAGGCAGGTGTGCAGGAGGCAGCTGAACGATGTTTCTCTCTCATCAATGTTTCTGACTCTCTATCCCTCTCCCTTCCTCTCTGTAAAAAATCAATAAAATATATTTAAAAATATGTATGTATAAAAAAAGTTATTTCGGCATACATATGTATTAAGAACACACAAGCCATGTAAGTAGAAGACAAAATGAGAAGAAAAAGAAAAAGCATTTTAAAGAAATGCTATCATAGGTACCTAGGAAAGTGTTCTTAAAAGAGAAGATAGTAACAAAGAAAGGAAAAGGAAACAAGCCAAAAATATCTGAATGAAAGTAAGTCAAAGGCAGTTTCCTAGTTATAATTAAAATGTTCAATGAACTAATAAACTTCTAAAAATCTTAGTTGTATCTAACGTTGCAAAGACAAATCACACTGCAGAGCCCTACCCTGGTAAAATTTTTCTCACCTCTTTTAAAAACAGAACCCAGCTGGAAAAGAAAAATTGTTTCTAACCCTGGCCAGTTTTCTCAGTGGTAAGACCAAAGGGTTGTGGGTTCAATTCCAGGGCAAGGGCACATACATCTGTTGCCAGTTCACACCGGTAAGGGCACCTACAGGAGGAACATGCCCTTATGTACCCCCTCCCCCATCTACTTCCCTTCTCTCTAAAAATCAATGGAAAAAATATCCTTGGGTAGGATTAAAAAGTAATAATAATGCCCTAATTGGTTTGGCTCAGTGGATAGAGCATTGGCCTGTGGACTGAAAGGGCCCAGCTTCCATTCTGGTCAAGGGCACATCCCCAGTAGGGGGCGTGCAGGAGGCAGCTGATCGATGTTTCTCTCTCATCAATGTTTCTATCTCTCTATCCTTCTCCCTTCCTCTCTGTAAAAAATCAGTAAAATATCCTATCTAATAAAAGAGTAATATGCAAATTGTCCATACCTCCAATCAAGCCATGCCCACAAACCACACCCACCAGCCAATCAGGAGCAAACTATGCAAATAAACCAACCAAGATGGCTGCAGCCACTGAGAGCAGTAGGGAGGCTTGGGTTTCCCCAGCAATGGAGAAAGCCAAACTTTCCGCCTGTTGTTGCTGGCCTAGGCCTCCACTCAGTGCTACAAAGTTTCAATTAGAGAAGATATATCCCAACAGAAATGGCTGTTGGAGGTTCCAGGCCTGCAAGAGAGGGCAGTTGTGGGCAATAAGGCCAGCAGGGGAGGGCAGTTGGGAGGGACCAGGCTGGCAGAGGAGGGAAGTTGGGGGCAATCAAGCCTACAGGGGAGGGCAGTTAGGGGCAAACAGGCTGGCAAGGGAGCAGTTAGATATCAATTAGGCTGGCAGGGGATTGGTTAGGGGGTGATCAGGCTGGTAGGCAGAAGCGGTTAGGGGCAATCAGGGAGGCAGGCAGGTGAGCAATTTGGAGCCAGCAGTCCTGGATTGTGAGAAGGATGTCTGACTGCCCGTTTAGGTCCGATCCTACTGGTAGGATTGAGCCTAAATGGGCAGTCAGACATTTCTCGAGGGGTCCCAGATTGGAGAGGGTGCAGGCTGGGCTGAGGGACATCCCCCGCCCCCCTTGTGCACGAATTTCATGCACTGGGCCTCTAGTATTTTTATAAAAAAGTAATAATATAAGTAGTCTCTATTCTCTATTTCTAAATCATTTTATAAAAAAGTAATAGAAAATTTATTTTCTTTTAAAAGCTAGATCCAACTGACGAACCAAAATTTCTCTGAAAGTAACCAAAATAAAAGTTGAAAATTATATTTGGGTTTCTCTAAAATATTAGTAGAGATTTAAGCAAGGAGGGAGGAAAAGGAAAGCTCTGGCCACATCCTTATAGATGGTCTCCTTCCTAACTGAAAAGGCCAGCATCCAATAGAGTACACAGTTGAAGATGAATTCCTTAATTGAATGGCTACGTAATATGGGTGGACATGTTTATATCTCACTAGTAGTTCTGCACACGAATCCACGCGCCAGTAGCTCGCAGTAGCTTGCAGCAGCCCTCCAGGAGCTCTGCCCGCTGCCCTGCCCTCCTGCAGATCCCTCTGCTCCCGCTCATACCCTGCTGCTCTGCCTTCTCCTGTGGCTCTCCGCCGCCCACTTGCAGCTCGCTGTCCCACCCTCCGGCTGATCTGCGATCCTGTCACTACACAGTCGGTCATTACGCTTCACAACGTGACAACCGTTTGCATGTTACGTCTTTATTATACAGGATTGTAATACACACACACATACATTTATGTATGCGTACTTATCTACATTAACTTATCCATTTTAACTTTAAACTCTCTAAGTAAGATTTTCAAAACAAATGTATGTATACCCACCTACCTTAAATTTGTCTTAATATATTTTTTCCTGCCACATTTGTTCATTATTAAGACATTTGTAATCAATGCTTTGCTCCTTCTTGGTTTTCTTCTTTATCCTGCAGTGAAATTATATTGTTGAATTGGGAGATCATAACATTTTATTTTTTTTATTAAAAACTCTCAAAACTATATCAGAAAAATACCCTAATTTCTGTAAAATTGAAAAAAAAAAAGCATAGAAAGTTGAAAACAATCCCATGTTTTTTCAACCTTAATTCTATTCAATTTTATGATCTTCCTAGGAAAAGCTTTCAAAATCCTTAAATCACGTGCTATTTCAGATTCTTTTCTACTGAAGAGAAAACAGTGCTATTTAATTACTTGATATATACTATGCACTATGCATAGGTATCAGCTCTATTTTTATTTATTTTTTACTTTTTTAATCCTCACAAGAGGATATATTTTACAATAATCTTTAAAGAGTGGAAAGGAGGAAGAAGGGGGGGAGAGAGAGAAACAAGGAGAGAAAGAGGGAGGGGGGAGGGGGAGGGGGAGGGGGAGGGGGAGGGAGAGAGAGAGAGAGAGAGAGAGAGAGAGAGAGGTGCTCATATAAGAGAGACACACCAACTGGTTGCCTCCTGAACACACCCTGACCAGGGCTGGAGACTGAACCTGCAACAGAGGGATGTGCCCTTGACCGGGAACCCAACCCGAGACCCTTCAGTCCCTGGGCCAGTGCTCTAATCACTGAGAAAACCTGGCCAGGGCTATGTTTAAATGGTAACGATCACTTAATAAACTGAATAAATCATTTTTCGTTGTTTCCCTTTTTTGATTTTTAGAGAGAGAGAAAGGATGTGAGAGAGGGAGAGACAGAGGGAGGGAGGGAGGGTGAGAGAGGGATAGAGAGAGAGAGAAATATCAATTTGTTGTTCCACTTATTTATGCATTCATTGGTTCATTCTTGTATGTGCCCTAACCAGGAATTGAACCTGTAGTCTTGGTGCATCGGGACGTCACTCTAACCAAATGAGCTATACAGCCAGGACAAACCATTTTCTTAAATTTCACTCCACTGCAACAAATCTGTCAATCAATTTACATTCACCTTAAATTTGAAACTGGGTTTTGGCAAAGAATTTTAATTCCAAACAAAATATTAACGTTTATTTAAAATCTCCTTCCAGAGGAAGTAAGATAGCAGCATAGGTCAATGCCTATACTTGCCGCCTTTACAACCACATCAGAATTACAATCACATCATTTAGAACTGCCTGAAAGCTAGCTGAGTGGAAGCCCTACAACTAGAGAAGAAACACATCACGGAATAAGCTAGTCCGATACCCGTAGGTGCTGCTTTTTAATTGGATTATCTCTGCTACTGGTGCTGACTGTGAAAAGCAAAGGGTCCCAGTTGTGCACCAGACCACCAGACCACCAGACCAAGGTACCAGAGCTGGGAAGAGAAGTCCCCAGAACTATAGGCTGTAAAAACCAGTGGGGATTGAGGTTGAGTGACAAGGCAGCTGCTGGAATCCTTGGTGTTCCTCTTAAAGAGCCTGTGCTCAAACTTACAAAATCTGACTTCTTCAGACCTCCAGCACCAGGAGACCCATAAACATACAGGGAAGTACTTTGACCTCCCCTGTTGCAGGGCTGACTGGAAGGCATATTTTGAGGCTCCATCAGCTTGGAGCACATTGTTTGCACCACCCTGGTGATTCCCAGAGACCCTGCCCCATCCTATTTGCAGCCCCACCCAAGCTGTTTGCAGCAGCTTTTCCACATGAATGGCCAGTCCTGGCCCAGGCTTTAGACTTCGCTGAAATCTCTCAGCAAGTTACAGCATGCCCCAAATCCATCAGTGAAGCATGGTAGAAACTGCTGTTTGGGTTCTGTACTTACTTGTTTGCTAAAATAATAGAAAGTTATTTTGATTTTCTCAACTTATGTATGATTGAACACTCCATTGATGATTGTTTGAATAGCCCATTGGTTGTGATTTCACTGGTCATTGAAGCACATTCCTCTGGGAACCAGGACAGTTCAATTATCCTAAATTGTCTCAGTAGCTACAGATAGTGCATTCCTATTGACTAGTGATCCCAGAATCTGGACAGCACTATTATCCTAAACTAGTGGCCCGGTGCACAAAATTCATGCCTGGAGGGGGATTCCCTCAGCCCAGCCTGCACCCTCTCCAATCAGGGATCCCTTCGGGGAAGTCTGACTGTTGGCAACCAGACATCCCTCTCGCAATCTAGGAACACTGGCTCACTGGCCTGCCTGACTGATTGCCCCTTACCACCTCTGTCTGCCTGATCACCCCTAACCACCTCTGCCTGCCTGCCTGATCACCCCTAACCACCTCTGCCTGCCTGCCTGATCACCCCTAAGTGCTCCCCTGATGGCCTGATTGCCCCTAACTGCCTCTGCCTTGCCCCACACCTGGGACCCGGCTTCCCTCCCCTGGCCAGGACCTTGGCCAGCTTCACTCAGGCCGGCCCCAACCACAGGCAGCCACAGGCACTCAGAACCACAGGGCAGGTGGTCTAACCCCAGGGCCAGAAAGAGCCCCCGCCTAACCCTTGCACCACTGCCACTTGTGCAGCTGCACCTTGCACCGTTCCATTGCAGAGCGGCCTGGGGAGCAGATGGCACATGCCGGCAGTCCCGGCCAGCCCGCCCCGCAGAGCGGCCTGAGGAGTGGACGCCATGCACCAGTGGTCCTGGCCGCTCTGCGCGGCGCCCGTTCCATCCCCTCACTGGACCCTCGGAGCAGCCTGGGGAGCTGACTCCACACCCCAGGCCACTCTGCACAGCGCCCACTCCGTCCCCTCACGGGGCCCCGCGGAGTGGCCTGGGGAGCGGACGCCGTGCGCTGGTGGTCCCAGCTGGCCTGCAGCACCCCGAGGAGCAAAGGCAGAGGCGTAAGGGGCAGGGCCGTGCAGCATGTGGCCCCGCCCCCTGCTCCTGACTGGATGGTAGCGTAGCGGAGGTATGGTCACATTACCATATTACTCTTTTATTAGATAGCATTGCTCAGCTGGTCCCAGAAAATGTGTTTCTGTTGATTCAGTGATTCTTAGATACTTTAAGTAATTAACTTGCTCAATTTTTGCTTCTGTTAAAAAAAAAAAAAATGCTTTTCGAGAAACAGGTTCCTCATTCCAGACCCAAAGTAATCGATACCATTGTGATATTCTGCCAATATAAGTCAGATGTGTCAAGCTGTTTGGGGCTGCAAGATTTGGAGTGCCAAATAGCTCCCTCATATACCACTGGCCTGTAATAAATGACTCCATAATTCCACTTTTTGAGGCGTCCTTTGTAAGATGGGGGTACCCTACAACATTAGTAAAAGGCCCAAGGCCCAGCTAGCACCAGCCTGCTTTACTTCACCAGGGATTCCAGCAGACTCCTTGTCATTCACCTGGGCACCTCCAAGCTCGATAAAAATAGCAAATTGCAGGTCTCTCTGTAGATACTGCTCTGTGACCCCAGGCAATGAGTAACTTTGCATCTCCCTGGAAACCCCAGAGCCAGTGTACTTGGTGGAAAACCAGACCATAGCAGAGTACAACTCTACACATCCATAGCAACATATTCAAGGGACAGACTCAGTGAAAACCAAAACCCCACTAAAGCAAGTCCTGCTCCATAGGGGTGTTCCCTGCAGAGCAGCTCTCCTGCCATAGTCACAGCTGTTCCAAACAGCCATTGGCCTGAAGGTCAACTCCTCCCAGTTACATCAAAAGCAATCAAGGCTCAACTACATGACTATGCACACAGACCACATGGGGGTGCACCTAGAGTGCCCAGCTCAGGTGACTGGGGAGGCTGAGCCACTGGGCCCGACAGGCCATTTTACCAACTCCAGGAGGCATAGCAGCTCTACCTAATACATAGAAACAAGCACAGGGAAGCAGTGAAAATGCAGAGACAAAGAAACATGTCACAAATTAAAGAAATGGAAACAAGCAAACTATTGGATACAGAGTTCAAAACAATGATTATAAGGTTACCCAAGGATCTTAATGAGACTTTCAAGGATCTTAGTGAGAATGTCAAAGACGTGAAAAAGGACCAGTCAGAAATTACGTATACAATAACTGAAATAAAGAACAGTTTACATGGTAGACTAGAGGATTCCTAGAATCAAATTAACAATTTGGAATATGAGGAAGCAAAAAACACCCAAATCAGAAGAGTAAAAAGAAAAAGAATACAAAAATATGAAGATAGGTGTAAGGAGCCTCTGTGACAACTTCAAGTGTACTAACATTTGCAATACGTGGTTGCCAGAAGAGAGAGAGCAAAATATTGAAAATCTATATGAAGAAATAATGACAGAAAACTTCCCAACCTGGTGAAAGAAGTAGACTTATAAGTCCAAGAAGCACAGAGTCCCAAACAAGAGGAACCCAAAGAAGCCCACACCAAGATACATCATAATTAAAATGCCAAAGAGATTAAAGACAAAGAGAGAATCTTAAAAGCACCAAGAGAAAAAGCAGTTAGTTACCTACAAGGGAGCACCCATATGACTGTCAGCTGATTTCTCAACAGAAACTGCATGCCATAAATATTCAGTGATGAATAGTAAGGACCTACAACCAAGATTATTCTACCCAGCAAAGCTCTCACTTAAAATTGAGGGTTAGATAAAGAGCTTCACAAATAAGAAAAAGCTAAAGGAGTTCATCACTACCAAACCAGTATTATATGAAATGTTGAAGAGTATTCTTTAAGAAGAAGAGGAGGAGGGGGAGGAGGAAGGGAGAGGAAGAGAAAAAAATATGGACAATAAAATGGCAGCAAATACATATGTATCAACAATTGAATCTAAAAATCAAAATAAACAAGAAAGCTAATAAACAAAGTAAACTGGTGAATAAAATAGAATCAGAGGCATAGAAGCATGGAACATACTGACAAATCTCAGAGGGAAGAAAGGCGGGGGGAGGGACGGGCAGGAAGAGACAAACCAAAGCTCTTATTGGACACAGATAGTAGGGTGCTAAAGGCTGGGGGTGGGGCAGAAACTGGTTGAAGGGGGACAATGGTGAAAAAAGGAGACATCTGTAAAACTCCCACCACCACCACCACCACCATTACCACTAACTTCATGAAGGGCAATAAAATTTACAATCTCTTAGGAGAGCTATTTGCTGGACTAGAGTCATTGTAGAATTTTATGTTTCAATGGCATGCTTCATTACTGCATTTTAAGTACATTTCAAAACATTTATCTATATGTTATGTACTACTGTATTGACTACTAACCAGTAGAGCTGGGAAAGAGTAGATAAGATACTTGAGTCACCTTAAAGTTCAGAAACTAATTTCAATGTTATTATACTTACCTAGATTGACCCTATCTTCTGTATTTGAACAATACTGTTATCTTTCTAGATGCAAAAACATGCCTAAATAAGTTAAATGCAACTCCTCCAGCAATTTTAAGAGTAGCATGTGGATGAAAAAGGACCACATGCTAACCTGACTAGCTCAGGGAAGGCCTGTGTAATGGCCTTGCAAACTCAAGAGAACTAAAGTAACCACAAAGGATGGTCTGAAGTTAAAATATTTTAACTAAAAAGCAGTTTATAGTGGTAGTCATGTCCTAGGTCAGGATTCCCTGACAAAAATCAATTTCAATCTTTACTGAGCCTATTGTCTTTTTGCATCTAAGATAGCATACCTGTGGAATGTTAGGGTAACTTGTAACTTCCTTTTTTCTGGACTCAGGGTACAACAAATGGCACCAGTGTGCAGACCCCAAATTCCCTATTAGTTACCATGTTAATTGTTGCCTGTTAGCTATCCTGTAGCCACCTATGTGAAAGAAGTATGTGTCTATCATTTTACTTTTTATCCAATCCCAGACATTTCCCAAGTTAGCTTTCTCCCACCTCCCTGATCTATTACTAATGAATTTCATGTAACACAACTGCCATTCTCCAGAGCACTATCTGAATAAGTTGAGATTCTGCTTCCAGGTAATTGTTGGCAGTTTGGCTCAAATAAACTCACAAAAATTCTTTACAGGTTTGAATGTTGTTTTTTTAATTATATATATATATATATATATATATATATATATATATATAGTAACACTGGCCTTTATGCAAGATACAGTTGCCTCAATTGCAGAACCAGAAGCTTTCATCATAACCAAGGCTACCATAAAAAATCCTGCTTAAAATATTTCTCAACAACAACAACAAAACCCAAACCAAACCAAACAGCCCTAGCCAGTTTGTTCAGTGGTTAGAGCGTCAGTATGCGAACCCAAGTCACAGATTTGATTCCTGATAAGGACACACGCCTCCGCTGTTAGATACCATCCTCGGTCAGCGGGGTGCAGGAGGCAACCACTTGATGTCTCTCTAATGTCAATGTTTCTCTCTCCCCCTAATCTCCTCCCCTCCATTACACTAAAAATCAATTAAAAAATATCCTCAGGGAAAGATTAAAAAAAAAAATTTTCATGCACTCAATGGGAAAGGGAATGAGGCTATTTGAGACTATGACATTGTGAGTTAGGATTGCCTAATTTTAAGTATGCCAAGTTGAAAAAAAAAAAAAAAGCTTCGCTAAGATAACTTTGAAGAAACTTGAGCTTGTGAAAATCTCAAAGGTAAAATATTAGAATCACATTAGCCCACTGTCAAAATTTCACAGGATTTTATTTTAACATTTAATTGGTCTGGTTGTACACTGGTTCAGAAAAATATGCATAAAATATGCTTCCTATTTTAGGAGAACTGGGAGGCTTCAAAAAAACCTCACACCAGAGTTGCTAGTAAGATTTCCTTGGAGACAAGCATCATCCATCACTAGGGAGACAGTTTATTTAAACAGTCTTTAAGCAAAACTCTCATGTAACTTCCTAGCCAATGCTTTTCCTCAAAATTGTTTCACTTACACCTTGCCAGTAATTTCCTCCAACACTCTCAGTAAGGCCAGTGAAGAAATGTGTGAAATGTTATTTTTTAACTTTCCTATAACTGAATTATACCAATAAGACTCAAGGTGTCTTCATGAATAATATCAGTATAAATTCCCACTAATGTTATCCTTAGGTTTTCCTCTTCATTCTCCCTTATTCTCTATTGGATATCCTAAAGCATAAAAAGAAAAAGAAAAAAGAAAACCCATGAGGTTAATTAAAGTGTTTACTTTTAACAGCACTGTTTATTGAGAAGTTCCTACGGTAAAAAAGTATTTTAAATACTGTAAGTATTCTTGAGGGAACCAAGATGGCAGCATAGGTAAACACCTATCTTGCTGCCCCACATAAAAATTTCAAACCTACAACTTAACGACAGAACGAACATCATCCAGAATCACTGGAAAGCTGGCTGAGTGGAAATTCCACAAATAAAAGTAAAGATAGGACCCTGTACTCAGAGGAGCGGTGGCGGACAGAGGTTTGGAGCAGTGGATGAGCGCAAAGGGCAGGCGGCTGCAAACCTGGCTGGTTTTCTCGAACAGGGAGGGAGACAAAGGCATCCCACTGCACTGATTTCCCCAGTTCCGGGCGAGGCCTGGGAACCCACACTCATACGGGGTGAAACTGTAAGGAGAAAGCACGCTGAAACTCGGGTGCTGCAGAGGTCCGTGAGCTTGCGGAGAGGGCAAGTAAATTTGGGAACTGCAGAAACACACAAGCGTGCAGAGGACTCGTAACTTGCTCTCTCGTTTGGGAGAAAAAAAAGAAAGAAGGGAAACCACCAGACTGCATGTTGGGTGTGCAGACTCATTTGGGGAGAGGCTGACTTGTCCAGCAGCAGGTAGAGCTCGGCGGCAGCTTTCTCTCAGAGGTGCGTGCAGCCATTACCACCAGGCACAGAGACCCAGGTGCTGCATAAGGCAGAGCTGATGGGAAATCAAGGCTGCCTGCTCAGCCCGGAGACTCCACCCATCCAACCTGGGCACAGCTGACCCTCACAGCCAACTGGCCTGGAGGTCAAACCCTCCTAATGCTAACAACAATAACCTAGGCTTAACTTCAACAAGACTGTGCAACCCATAAAAGGCTGCACCAAGAGTATCCACCTCAGGTAACTGGGGAGGCTGAGCCACTGTCCCCTAGAGGACATCTCTCACACAAAGCTAATTGACCAACTCAGGGAAGCAGCCACAATGCAGAGACATGGAAAGAAATCAGATGTGAAGGAAATGAAGGGAAAAAAACGACTGGACATAAAGTTCAAAACCACAGTTATAAGGTTTTTCAAGGGGCTTCTAGAAAAAGCCGATGATGAGCTTAATGAGACCTTCAAGAATATGAACGAGATCCTCAAGGATATGAAAAAGGACCAACTAGAAATTAAGTATATACTGACTGAAATAAAAAATATTATACAAAGACCTAAAAGCAGTCTAGAGGACAAGAATCAAGTCAAAGATTTGAAATACAAAAAGGCAAAATCCACTCAATCGGAAAAGCAAGAAGCAAAAAAAATCCAAAAAGTTGAAGATAGTGTAAGGAGCCTCTGGGACAACCTCAAGCATACCAACATCCAAATTATAGGGGTGCCAGAAAAAAAGAGAGAGAGCAAGATAATGAAAACCTACTTGAAGAAATAGTGACCGAAAACTTCCCACACCTGGTGAAAGAAATTGACTTAAAAGTCCAAGAAGCACACAGAACCCCAAACTATAGGAATCCAAAGGGGACCACACCAAGACACATCATAATTCAAATGCCAAGAGCAAAAGACAAAGAGAGAATATTAAAAGCAGCAAGAGGAAAACAGTTAGTTACCCATAAGGGAGCACCCATACGATTGCCAGCGGATTTCTCAACAGAAACTATGCAGGCCAGAAGGGAGTGGCAAGAAATATTCAAAGTAATGAATAGCAAGAATCTATAACCAAGATTATTCTACCCAGCAAAGCTATCATTCAGAATTGAAGGTCAGATAAAGTGCTTTGCAGATAAGAAAAAGCTAAAGGAGTTCATCACCGACAAACCAGTATTATATGAAATGCTGAAAGGTATTCTTTAAGAGGAAGAAGAAGGTAAAAATATAAATTATGAACAACAAATACACATCTATCAACAAATGAATCTAAAAATCAAGTGAATTAAAAATCTGATGAACAGGATAAACTGGTAAATATAACAGAATCATGGGCATAAAGAGGGAATGGACTGACAATTCTTGGGAAGGAAAAGGGTGTGGGAGGTGCAGCAAGAGACTGGACAAAAATCATACACCTATGGGAGAGGACAGTGGGGGGAGGTAAGGGCAGAGGGTGGGATGGGTACCAGGTAGCGGGGAGCTATAGGGGGAAAAAAGGGGAACATTGTGATTAATAAACTAAACAATAAAGATTAAAATATAAAAAAATACTTTAAGTATTCTTTAAAAGGAAATTAATGAAATGATTTTAAATGTTTATATCTACCTATGTGAAACGGGTGAGAAACACTTTCCCTGAAATTTACATTTTTATAATTTATATAATTGTATTAACAATATTGAAAAACATTCAATTCATAATAACTCTTCTCAAATTTGACTTTTATATCATACTTAGCCCCCCATTTGGGGGAAGGATCTATCAGAACCAATCAGTTCAATAAAGTAGAGACACTTAACAGAAGGCAACATTTCATTCAGGCTTATTTCCTTGATGTGAAATATCAATGGTTAAGGTTTTTTGTTTTTGTCTTTAAGTCTATATCTAAATGGAACAGGACATTTGAGTGCTTTTTTACCCACTTCAGCAATAAATAATTAGTAATTAATTTTTAGGCCCAATACAGTAGAAACTCACGTTTTCAAACTTAATCCTTTCTGGGAGGCTATTCAAGAAGCAATTTGTTCAAAAGTTGAATAATAGTTTCTTCATTAGAAATAATGTAAATTGAATTAACTCATTCCAGACCCCTAAATGATTCTGTTTTTAATCTTTCTTATATACAGTACATGTTTATGTACAGTTCAGTCTATAAACAAACACTTATTTCCTTAAATTTATCAACTACCCTACTAGCCTTAACCAAATCACTTTGTGCACTGGGCCCAGGTCAGAGATAGCACCTTCACTTTTTTATGTATCACTGCCTCAGAAAAGCTGACACCAGCGAGCCGCTTGCGGTTTATCTAAATCACCAACAGTTTTTCTACCTCTTCAGTTGCCTGTGATCATTGTTATCATTGTTTCTTTCACATCCTTAGTGACGTTAGCACTCTTGATGGCCTCTTTATGTTTTAAAATTATGCTAATCATCCATTTCACCAAAAGCAAAAAAAAGAAGGTCACAGCACAATTTCCAGGGATGTTAACAAGGCAAGATTCAGCTGTAAACTGTCGGGCACACATTGTCTTTGATGCTAATAAGATGCTGATACATCAGCATGACAGAGCTGTCAGGTCAAGAACCAAAGTTAGCCTGGCATTTTTCATGAACAACTTGGTCAAGAGTTGAACTGTTTGAGGTGGAGACCTTTGAGAACGGAGGTCTGAGTATACTTATTTGCAGAAAATATCAAGATGGGGAAAACAGAATCAGAAATATATGTGTATACTGGTCAGATTTAGTCAGGATTCCTCATGCGTACATGTTAGCAATCTAAAACTCTTCCCTATTTTCTGTGAAATGGCCACGGCTCTAAACAGTATCTCATATTTGAATCAGTAGGAGACCAGAGTAATTAATGGAGTCTGGAGTTTGTTAAATTCATCAGATGTAAGTTTAAGTTTCGTCGCCCTGCCAGGACAATGCAATAACAAAACGATTGAAGACGTCCTCTGTGCTTCCACATCCAATAGAAATTTATTCATACAGTCTTACAAAAACATGTACACAATCAGAGTAATTACAGCTTCACACTCCAAAACAATTCCAGGTTAACCAGAAAGTCACTGGGAAACATCTGCTTAACATTGATCTACGGACAATTTCACCAAAAGCTTTTAAAGTAGTAACACTTCCTATGACAATGCTTTCCGTGTTCACTCATCCAGTGTCACATCCATTTAAATATCTCTTTAAAAGTTACCTTTGGATCAGTAAATACTACTTCTGTGAACACTGGCTTTTTAATACACAGTATTCACTGGTCGAAACGCATTGTTTGCAATTTGCCTTCCTCTGGAGAAAGAAAAGTTAGTTTAAGTCAAAGGTTGAAAGACTGCTCTGACTTGCGGCAGGAAAGCAACTTGTCACCCAAAGAGTGTCAAGACGGAAAATCGCGGCACCCGAAAGAGGAGTCACTAACGTCATCTAATACAAGTTTCAAACTGCACCTCCCGCCGCGTCTAGGTCTCCTGTCTGCCCGGGGAGGCGGCCCGCTGTCCCGGCCACCTGCTCGGCGAAGGGAAACTGTAAGCCAGCCACGTGGGGCCGCGGGGCCCGGGGCTCGGTGTCAGCCCGGCTCCGGCGGGGCCTGGGAGTCAGAGCTCCGGCCGGAACCGACGGTGCAGAAGCAGGCGGTGGTTTCGAGCTCAGGCCCTCCGGGAAGCTGGAAACGGCGGCAGAGTAAGGACCTACGCTAACAAGTCCATTATTCCCCGGGCAGCGTGTTCCGGGGCCTCACTAGTTGGCCAAAAAAGACCAAAAATCAAAAGTGAACGGTAAGAAAAACCGCGACTCAAGGCGGGTTTGCTCTTTCTTCGCATTACCTCCTCACACCGCGCCTGGGGCTCAGAACGCGTCAAAGACGATGTCCCTCACACTCGTTTCGGCGGAGACGGGTTAACGTTAATTCCACGCCAGCTGGGCACAGGAAACAGGGACGCGGCGCTGCTCGAGGTCAGCCGCGACAAACCACCGTCCCGACTTCTTCCTCTTTCCTCTCAGAGTGGGGGCCGCTCGGGGCGAGAAGGCTTTTCCAGACTTTCCAACGCGCACCGAGTTCACAGCGGTCGGGCGGGCCGCGGGCGAGCAGCCCCACGCTCGGGGCCGCCGTACCGCCAACGCTGCGGCCACCGAGAGCGGACACCGGAGCGGACGGGGGCTGCGGGCCGGGGCGGCGGGCCGGGGCCACCAGCCGGGCCGGCCGGGAGGCCTCCGGAAAGCCCGCCGCCCCGCACCCGCAGCCCCAGCCGGGGCTCCGCCCCGCCTCCTCCCTTCTGCCTCCGCCTCCGGCGCCGCGTCCCAGCTCCTGGGTCTCTAGTCCGGCCCGGCGCGCCACTTACCCACCGCGAAGGGATTTACGTAGCGGCCTCGTCACTGCTTACGGACGCGAGGAGGTGGGGACCGCAAGCCAGCTACGCGGCGCCGGCGGCGGCCCCACGTCGTCCACGTCAGCTCTGATGCGGCAGCCGCGGTCTCCCCACTGATCCCGACCTAAAGTAGCGCGGCAGCCGCACGAGCTGCGTTCGCGCGCGCGCGCGCCCCGCCCTCCCTTCCCCAGCTCCGGGACCGCCTCCCCAGGTACGCCCGGCGGAAAAATCCAAGCTCGAACTCCGCCCCCTGCCGGCAGCCTGCGGGAGTGCGGCGCTGACAATCCAACAATTAAATGGAACGGGGTAGGGAGAAGCCTCAAGGGGCGGAGCCTCAGGCCGGAGAGGAGGAGCCGTCAGGGGGCGGGGCCTCAGGTCGGAGAGGAGGAGCCGTCAGGGGGCGGAGCCTCAGGCCGGAGAGGAGGAGCCGTCAGGGGGCGGAGCCTCGGGCCGGAGAGGAGGAGCCGTCAAGGGGCGGGGCCTCGGGCCGGAGAGGAGGAGCCGTCAGGGGGCAGAGCCTCAGGCCGGAGAGGAGGAGCCGTCAGGGGGCGGAGCCTCAGGCCGGAGAGGAGGAGCCGTCAAGGGGCGGGGCCTCAGGCCGGAGAGGAGGAGCCGTCAGGGGGCGGAGCCTCAGGCCGGAGAGGAGGAGCCGTCAAGGGGCGGAGCCTCAGGGTGGAGAGGAGGACCTGCCAAGGGGGCGGAGCAAGGAGAGAGACCTGTGTGGGACTGAGAAAGACCCAGCGGCGAGCGAGCCTGGGAACCGAAAGCTTTCACCGCGCGTGCCCAAAAGCTAATCACTTGAATCTAATCTGTAGGTGGTTGCTGACCCCAAGCCGAGATTCGCGAGCCTCTTGGGTCTCTCCTGCCTGGATGTGCATAATGCGGAATCTCAAGAGCCTCCTCTGACCCACAGCTCTGCAGCGTGCGCCTTCCCGAGAAACGCACCCATGTGCTCAGTCTACTGCCGCCGCCACCCACCACCCACCCCCGTAGTGGCCTTGTCTGTGTATCTGTGTGGCTGAGAAATAGCCGTGGTTCCCACTTGGAGAGGAAGACGGTGGTAGGAAGGAAAACCCTCTGCCCGTAAGGGAGGAGAGTTTTGTTTTCATCAACTGGGAACCTGGCACTGTTAATGAGGCGCTTGTAAACGAGGGACCCATTTATTAGTATGTGTACTCAGAACATGCTACTTTATCTTCAGGCAGAGTGGGCCCTCAAAACGCAGTGCTTTTGGCCTAAAAATAAGCCTTCTTACATTCAGGAAAAACAAAATCAGAAAAGTGTCATGCTTGAAACTGCTGTCAAGGCCTTTCGAATAATCCAAGCACTTAATGAGAACTGATTTTTCCCTTTCTAATATTTACACTTACTGTAAAATTTATAGTAAACTTTAAAATGATGTAGCAGGGATGAAGAAGAGCAGTATTGTACTGGACAATCAATGGGTCCAGGCTGCCTGTCACTACTTGAGCCAATTAAGCAGAGATAGGGTTAAATCATGCATGAGCACTTATTCCAATAATGCCCAGCATTATGATAGAGCAGCAGGCCATCCACAAAATCTGCTCTGCCCCTCCCTCCAAGCCAGCTGCTTATATGGGGTAGAGGGACAAAGATCACATGGGAAAGTAAGGAATACGCGCATGGGAAAGTAGGCAAGTACAATGGTTACAGATTATAGGCAATGCGGACTGGAGGGGTTGCAGAGTGCCGGTGACTCCAGAACCAGGTAACAGTCAATAGGGCTGCAGATTTGCAAAGGGTGGGTACCTCCGGGACTAGATTGTTTTAGCCACAAGGTTGTAAATCTTTCCATAATGACAAGCAGTTCTTGGAAAAGGAGGATGGACTGCATTCCAACGTTAGCTCCCATGTCCAAGAGCATATAATTCTCAGCCAGGTTAGAATGTGCTTTCTCTAATCAGAACAGAACAATCATGTTAAACAGCATGAATCATATTTCTTACTAGAGGCCCTGTGCATGAAGTTCGTGCATGGGTGGGAGGGAGGTGTCCCTTAGCTCAGCCTGTGCCCTCTTGCAGTTCAGAAGCCCTCGGGGGATGTCCAACTGACAGCTGAGGCCCGCTCCCAGTCGGACATTCTTAGTGCTGCTGCGGAGGTGGGAGAGGCTCCCGCCACCACTGCTGCATGGCTGGTCCTGAGCCTGGCTTCTGGCTGAGCACTCCCCCTGTGGGAGCGCACAGACCACCAGGGGGCAGCTCCTGAATTGAGTATCTGCCCCATGGTGGTCAGTGCCCGTCATAGCGGCTGGCTGTTCCACCATTCAGTCTATTTGCACATTAGGCTTTTATGACTAGTGTAATTATAACTAGTCCCCAATATTCTATTTCTGCCCCAACAGTATGTTTATAGAGTATTCTCATTTTGTATTGTGGACAAAAGGGGCCACATGCTAACCTGACAAGCTCAGGGGAGGCCTGCATGGCAGTCTTGCAAAATCAAAGACCTAAAGTAACCAGTCTGAAATTAAACTGTAATTAAAGCAGTTCTGGTGGGTAGTCACCTCCTAGGCCATTATCTTCCCTAACAAGGTTAATCTTCACCTTAACTGAGCTTATTGTCTTTTTCCATCTAAGATAACATATCTTTGAAATGTCAGGTTAACTTGTAACTGCCCTTTTTTCTGGACCTCTCAGGGCACAACCAAATAAATGCCCTGGGCACCAGAACGGATACCACAAATTCCTTCTTTGTTATTGTTATCATGTTAATTGTTGACTATTAACTAGCCTGTACCCATCTAAGTAAAATAAGTATGTGTCTATCATTTTACTCTTTATTCAATCCCAGAGGTTTCCCTCCCCACTTGCTTCCTCCCCTCTGTTTAATCTATAACCAATGGATTTCATGTAACCCACCTACATCTCCTCTGATTGCAATGTATAAAAATAGATGAAACCCACCATTCTCTGGAGCACTATCTCAATAAGTTGATATTCTGCTTCCTGGCCATTGTTGAGTTTGGCTCAAATAAACTCACAAAAATTCTTTACAGGTTTAAATGTTTTTACCTTAACATTATGATCAGCAACTTACCAAACAAACTCAAAAGAGTCTGGAGGTTTTCCTAGAAATAAATGATAAAAGTTTATTCAAGGATCTTAGAGTTTGAAAATCACAAAAAAGCCATGCAAAACCCCAGGTGTTACAAACAAGAAAGAAAAGTTGAGTTTTTATTGTTAAAAATGTATTCCTGAGAATACTCAGTCCTGCATCCTTAGGCCTAGAATACATTTTTCATTCTTTTTTCACTTCATTTTCTCACTAATTTTCTATACCATCCACATCTGACACTTCTACAAAGATTCTTAGTCACCTCAGAATACCCAAAAATCAGACTGGAGGGAGGATATGCCCCTTTGTCTTCAGAGCTGAATGAGTTCAGTTCTCATTTATATGGCGAAAGTTTTTTTTTTTGTTCAGACTCTCAGAAAGCAATTCCAATTGAAAAGCCAAAATCAAAACCAACCACCCATTTTTTCCCTCCAGTCTCACCTTATAGCCTGGGTTCTGTCAACCCTTAACTTTAGTCCCACCTTGAGGATTTTAAAATACAGCTCAAATAAAGTCAGACCCTCTACCAAAAGCAAGGAGGAATCTGGACCCAAAAGACAATTCACCCAAGTTCACCCAATAGGCAGGGTACCAGCAGGCTCAGTTGGCTCTTACTGCACCCCAGATCTCACAAAAAAACGCCTCAAGAAGTGGAATTATGGAGTCTTTTATTTAAAAACCCCGGGGGAATACGAGTGGCTGATGCTCTTCAAACCTCGCAGCCCCGAACAGCTCAACACGCCTGGTTTACATTGGCAGAATAGCACAAAAGTATGTTAGGAACGAGGAACCTGCTTTGCAGGGGGGAGGGGGCATTTTTTTACAGAAGCAAAATAAAGCAAGTTAGTATCTAAGAATTACTAAATCAACAGAAACACATTATCTGGGACCACCTAGGCAATTTAGAATGTGCTGCCCAGAATTTGGGATTACTGAGTCAACGGGAATGCATTATCAGCAGCTGCTTGAGACAATTTGGAACGACTGAGATGCCCTGGTTCTCAGAAGAGTGCCCTTCAGTAGCCAGTGAGGCCACAATCAGTGGGACACCCAAACCGTCACCAGTGGAGCATTGGATAGCATACACAAGTTCCAGAAAATCAGAATAACTTTCTATTGTTTTAGCAAACAAATAAGTACAGAACCCAAATAGCAGTTTCTACCTGAGATGATTGCTTCGCTAGCACCAAGTCTGGGTCTGCAGTTTGGTCTTGGGTGAGCTTCTTTGGAATCATGATGACTACACCAAGTAATGTTAACATAAACACACTCAAAAATCTGTAAAGAGTTTTTGTGAGTTTATTTGAGCCAAACTGCCAACAATTGCCAGGAAGCAGAATCTCATTGGATTGGGATAACGCTCCAGAGCAGTGGACGCCAACCTTTCGGACCTCACAGACCATCAGTGATCTGCAGACCCCGGTTGGCAATCCCTGCTCCAGAGAATGGCGGTTTTTCATCTATTTTTATACATTGCAATCAGAAGAGGAGACATAGGTGGGTTCCATGAAATTCATTGGTGATAGATTAGAAAGGTGGGAGAAAGCGAAGCTGGGATTTGCTTTTTATCTGGGTTTGGATAAAAAGTGAAATGATAGCTGAAATCAGTTTGGCTCAGTGAATAGAGCATTGGCCTACTTACTGAAAGGTCCCGGGTTCGATTCTAGTCAAGGGCATGTACCTTGGTTGCAGGCACATCCCCAGTGGCAGGTGTGTAGGAGGCAGCTGATCAATGTTTCTAACTTTCTATCCCTCTCCCTTCCTCTCTGTGGAAAATCAATAATATATATATATATTTTAAAGTGAAATGATAGACACATACTTATTTTACTTAGGTGGGTACAGGATAGTTAATAGTCAACAATTATGATAACAACAATGAAGGAATTTGTGGTATCTGTTCTGGAGCTCAGGGCATTTTAAGTTGTGCCCTGTGAGGGGTCCAGAAAAAAGGGCAGTTACAAGTTAACCTGACATTTCAAGGACATGTTACCTTAGATGAAAAAAATACAATAAGCTCAGTTAAGGTAAATATTGATCTTGTTAGGGAAGATAATGGCTTAGGAGGTGACTACCCACCATAATTGCTTTATTTACAGTTTAATTTTAGACAATCCTTTGTGGTTACTTTAGGTCTTTGAGTTTGCAAGACTGCCATGCAGGCCTTCCCTGAACTAATCCGGTTAGCATGTGGCCTTATTTTCATCCACACTTCCCCTTTTTGACCATAAATAAATCCAAAGAATGCATTGATGACCACTTTTTGGTTGGATAATGGAGTCCCACAACCTTAGGAAGGCTCATTCCTAGGAAGTCTCAGTATCAGCATTTGTCTTGCTAAACAGGGTAGACCACTGGGGATAGGGCAATACCATAACCTTAGATGGCATTGAAAAGTAGAATTATTATTCAAAATAAAAGGCAGGTAAATGCGAGACAGATCCTATAGATCCTAGTTAAAAAGTATTCTAGATCATTTCTCATTTTTGAGCCATCTTTATTCAAGTCTTTTTGCTGTTTGTGTTTGTAAGGTTCTACACCGCCGTGAGAGAAACTGCAGGCAGGGAGTCCGAATGAGTGAGCTAATTAATCAGGCTTTATTGGGGGTCTCGGGTGGGTTCACAGGTTCGGGGGGAATGGAGCCAGGGAAGCCACGCCCTGTGACTGGGGCCAGGGGAAGGGGAAAAGAGGGGACCCAGCCGGACCTCCTCCCAGACTGCCTGGGAGAACAGTCCGGGAGAAAAGGTGCCACGTGGCGCACCGAGACACATTTTTAAGAGCTGGAACAGGCAGGGGTTGGGCCCAGGGTGGAATGGGAAGGGGTGGGACACAGGGCACTCTGGTATGTGATTGATTGGTGGCTCAATGTCTCTGTCAATTACATCATAACTCCGCCCACCAGTTGGGGGGGGAGGTACCTATTATTCTAGGCTTCTGATAATATTTAAAAAATAATTGAGAGTCCAGGCAAGGTCTAGGGGGCAAAGGTCCATCTTCCATAGCTACTTCCAGCTGAGAGGGGGCGTTGTTAGGGGCGTCTACCCAGAGTCTCAAGGATTCTGGTGTTGGGTTCTGAGTTCAGTGGCAGATCTATCTTCTGGTTGGCGAACGTCTGCATTCTGTTCTGCAAGAAACATGGTTTCCCCAAGGGACTGGTTGGTGAAGTCTCAAGAGCGATCCAGTTGAGTCACTTGGAGGTAAAAGCTGGTCCTGAGGCTGTCACAGCATCACTTGTCTGGTTTTGCTGCTTTTCTGGGCCTGGAGCTGAAATACAACTTGAGGGAGAGTAAGGTTCTTTAGGAGGACGAGTCCTCCCGGCTGGAGGGCTGGTGCTGGGAGCCGTGGTCAGCTGGTCCTGGTCTGGGCAGAAACCTGTCAGCGTGTTCCCGGAGCAGTTGTCTAAAAAGGGCTAAGGAGGTGGGGCTCCTTGGTGTAGCCTGGATTCCGGTCAGGCCCATGGGCAGGGAGTCCAGCCAGAAGCTGTGAATTTCTAGAGAGAGGGCCTCTGACAACCTGGGGCAGGAGTGCGTTGCCACAGATTGGGTGGAGGAGAGTGGCTGGGTTCAGGGCTGTGGACTGGGTTTGGGAGATGTCAGGATTCTCGAGGAACGGGAGATGGACTTCTTACATATAATGGGGAGGGGAGGAGCATTAAAGATTGATGGCACAGAAGGTCCTGTAGTCTATGGGTGGAAAAGACCTGTAAGGGTTGCTGGAGGGAGCTTCTGGGCCTCCTTGGTGAGAACAGTGGCTGCAGTCAGAGTCCGAAGGAGGGTTGTCATCCTCGAACCGTGGGATCAAGCTGCCTGGACAGATGGGCTACGGGGGTGAAGGCTGGCCCTAGGGGCTGGGTGAGGACCCCCATAGCTATTCCCTGTTTATCATTAGTAAAATAGTTGGAAAGGTTTAGAGATATCTGGGAAAGAGGGAGAGAGATGCCAGAAGGGTATCCTGGAGTTAGAAAAAGCCTGGCGAACAAGGGAGGGTGAGAAGAGGAGGCCTACTGGTGTTTCTTTAGTGGCCTGGTATAGTGGGTCCTTTTACCATTCTTGCCCCTTCCATTAAATAATTGATAAGCTTGTGCCAGCAAGAAAGTTGTTCCCTTGGAAGGGTGGAGCAGGGGAGAGGGCGGGGTGAGGAGGCGCTGAAGCCAGAGCAGTTTTCAGAGCTGAAGGGTGATTTGCCATCAGTACCCAGGACCGAGATCGCCAAGGAAAAGTGGCCCAGCAAAGGAAGGCAGGACAGAGAAGGTAGCACCCACGTCAACCAGAAAGGAGACCTGCTCACCCCCTACCTGGAGCATTAACCTGGGTTTGGCGTGGGTGATGGGGGTTGTCGAGTCTGGGCATCTGCAGTCTTCAGGCATTTCCAGCATGGCCGTCGGCTGGTCAGGACCTGGAAGGATGGTGCCTCTGTGCTGAGACACAGAGGGCCCGTCACTTTCCCAGGGCCTGTCACTTTTCGAGTGGCCGTTTTGACCGCAGGGCTTGGTTGGAGGCCGGGGCCGGAGGCACGGCTTTTTCCCGTCGGTGGCCTTGTTTCCGCATGTGAAGCATTCTCCAGGCAATGCTTGTCCTCTTGTTGCACCCCCACCACGCACAGTCCGTGGGCCTCAGATCTGCTTCAAGGCTTGGGTTTGCAGGGTCACCTTCTAAAGCGGGCCTATTCTGCCTGCTTCCCAAGGGGAATTAAGAGTTAAATGTCATGTTCGGGTCTTGGACCTGGGTTTGAGGCATAAAGAGATGGAAGGGGAGGCGGGGTGGAGCAGGAGGCAGGCCAAGGGAGGAGCACGGTGTGGGCGGCCACACCAGGTGGGGTCCAGAGGGGGCGGGACTTGCCATGTCAAGATGGCGGCCCCCAGGGGAATGAAGGGCCATGTGGTCAGGGTCAAAAGAGCAAGGCAAAACAGAAATTCCCCTTAGCTGTTTGGGGTGGCAGGAGGTTCTCTCGCTTGGCGGCAGCCTTGTGGAGTTGGTTCCCACAGGTGTAGAGAGTTGGTTCCCACAGAGGCCTGGCGGCAGCGGCAGAAGGGGACAGAAGAGGGGCAGCCGCAGTGTGGCGAAGGAGGAGGGAGAGGAGGAGAGGCGGAGAGGAGGAGAGGCAGAGAGGAGATAACAGCTGGGTCGGAAAAGTAAAGAGAGCGGCAGAGAGAGGGGAAGTTTGAGGGGATTTGGTGTGGGAGGGGCGGTTCGGGCAAGGAGGATTTGGTGGGTAGAACAGTGGGAGCAGTGGTCAGGGCGGGAACGGAGGTCCCAAAAAGCCTGAATGTATAGGAGAATATCCCAATTTGGTAAAGTTTTGGAGGAGACACCCGAGAGGGGTCTGGGGATTGATCTTGGACTCAGAGGCACCCATGACTTTCCTCTAGGATGGGGACCCTGGACCCCTGAGTGTCGAGGAGTAACAGATATGGAGGAGGCGTCCCCCCTTGAAATCTGCCTCCGGACGGAACAGCGGGCAGGGAGGCGACTGGAGGGCGTCCCCTACAATCGTCTCCTGCAAGGACTCCAGGAGTCTGGAACGGAGGGGAATCTTGGCACGGCCGTGTCTAGGACGAGAAGCCCCGGCAGCGACACGGGGTCCAGGGAAGGGGTAAGGACTCCTGGAGTCCGGAACGGAAAACTTACAGATCGAAGAGAAGTCGGCGGAGCCTCAGGGTCCAAAGTGCTGGAAGGCGGCGAGGAGAAGGAGAGAGGGGGGATACTTGCCCCGGTCGGACCAGGACGGGTCACAAAACTCCTCTCCCGGGTTTCAGCACCAAAATGTAAGGTTCTATGCCGCCGTGAGAGAAACTGCAGGCAGGGAGTCCGAATGATCGAGCGAATTAATCAGGCTTTATTGGGGGTCTCCGGGTGGGTTCACAGGCTCGGGGGGAATGGAGTCAGGGAAGCCAGGCCCTGTGACTGGGGCCAGGGGAAGGGGAAAAGAGGGGACCCAGCCGGACCTCCTCCCAGACTGCCTGGGAGAACAGTCCGGGAGAAAAGGTGCCACGTGGTGCACCGAGACACATTTTAAGGGCTGGAACAGGCAGGGGTTGGGCCCAGGGCGGAACGGGAAGGGGTGGGACACAGGGCACTCTGGTATGTGATTGATTGGTGGCTCAACGTCTCTGAGGCAGATGTCAATTACATCATAACTCCGCCCACCAGTTGGGGGGGTACCTATCAGTGTTAAGTTTGGTTTTTCTGCAGCTAATATAACATCTACTCAAAACAAAAGTAACACTATTACACCAGTAACACCAATTAGGAACAGAAAATGTCTAATACTAGACAAGGAAAGGTCAGAGGGGAACAAGTAGCTACTATTATCCATCTACTATTAATTTTTCTTCTGAGCAGTTAATTTCATCCATTCCTCTATTTAGACAATACTCATCTAAAATACTTATATTAGATCCATATATAATTTTATCAGTGGAATTATTAGGGAAGTGTTAGTCCAAGATAGGTCTTTATAATAGATATAGCCTAAAAAATGTACCAAAGCTTATATTGATAGCTGAAGACCATGAATGTGTGGCAAAACATTAACTTCATTATCATAGCTGGTAATCAGAATATCATTGTCTAGTAGGGGGGAAAGATTAGCAGCTACCCTACTTAAAAAATTTTTTTGTCTTATAAAAGGTAGAGGTCTGGGGAGACAGATATTGTTTCTACTAGGAAACCATAAGGAGGATAATATTAAAATTATTTTATATACATTCAATTAATAACAATTAATTAATAGTCATTGCTTTACTCTGATGCATTTGCAGATATATATTTAGGAAAATCCATGAAAAGGACCCTGATTTATATCTTGTTGATATCTTGGTATAACTGTCTATCTTCTCCATAGTCAATGGCTTCTCATCCTTGAGATGAAAGCAAATGTAAGAAACAGGGGCAGATGTTCATTCCTGGTTAGGTACCTAATGAGGTAAGGTTCCTTTAACATTGTTGGCAGAGTCTTTAATTCGTGTGTTTCCCAATGATGTTGTGATCTGAACCTTTGTCTCCCGGGAGTACTGTGAAATGAATATCACTAAGTTACCAGTTCCTATAACGCAGAATGTCTGCCTTTTAGTTTTCCTTATGTTTGGGAAACAAAAGATTTAAAATCAACAATATTTTTAACAGAGTCATAAGAATAATTATTCTCAATTCAATTAGTCCCATAACTACTTTTGTTTATCCTCATTATTTGCCAGTATTTTTTTAAACAGAGTTAATACTTGAAGTTCTATAAATCTTCATCTAGTTCAAATATATGACCTGCTTAGAAGCCTGCAAATTAGAGTAAATCAGGCTCCTTTTCATGGATTTTCCTAGAGATATATCTGCAAATGCATCAGAGTAAAGCAATGACTATCCATAAATGACAAAACTTAAAAGTGGCATGGTTATAGATTTTATTATAATGCAATTAATTAAAAAACTGCTTTTCTGCAAGATATAACATCCCAGGACAACAATTTCTTGGTAAGTGATAATTACTGTAAAATGACATAGAGAGTAATATAAAATCTGTATATATTTAGAGTCAATACATAATTTCAGCATGTAAAGCACAAACAATATGTAAGATTTTAAAATGTGTCACATGGCTTATTGCAAGGGGTGTGTGTTGAGCATTGAAACCTTCAATATGTGGAACCAAGATGGAGGCATATCTTGCTGCCCCACAGAACAATTCCAAAACTACAACTTAACAACAGAACAAACATCATCCAGAATCACCGGAAAGCTGGCTGAGTGAAAATTCCACAAATAAAAGTGAAGATGGGACACTGACTCAGAGGAGCGGTGGAGTGTAGCCTTGAAGATACGTGCGGAGCCAGAGGTTCAGAGCCGTGCGCGCGCATTAACGGAAAGGGCGAGAGACTGCAAACCCGGCCGGTTTTCTCCAACAGGGAGGACAAAGGCTTCCCACTGCACTGATTCCCCAGTTCCAGGCGAGGTCCGGGGAAGGCACGCTGAAACCCAGGTGAGGCAGAGGTCTGCGAGCCTGTGGAGAGGGCGAGTAAACTTGGAAACAGCAGTTTGTGTATAAACTTGGGAACAGAAGTGCATGACCACGCAGAGAGGACTGGTGACTTGCTCCCTCATCCGGACTGCTTTGTTTTACAACCCTGGGTGAGACTTTGGGTGTGCAGACTCATTTGGGGAGAGGCAGAGTTGTCTGGCAGTGGGTGGAGACCGGCGGCGGCTTTCTCTTGGAGGTACGTGCAGCCGTTACCACCTGGCACAAAGACCCACGCGTCGCATAGGGCGGAGCTGACGCTGCCTGATCAGCCCGGGGACTCCACACATCCAACATGAATACAGCTTACCCTCATAGTCAATTGGCCTGGAGGTCAAACCCTCCTAGTCTAACAATAATACTCTGGGGTTAACTTCAATAATACTGTACAACCCATACAGGATTGCAGTAAGAGTATCCACCTAAGGTAACTGGGGAGGCTGAGCCACTGTCCCTTAGAGGACATCTAACACACAAAGCTAATGGACCAACTCACGAAAGCAGCCACAATGCAGAGACATGGAAAGAAATCAGGTGTGAAAGAATTGGAGGAAAAAAAGACGACTAGACATAGAGTTCAAAATCATAGTAATAAGGTTTTTCAAGAGGCTCCTAGAAAAGGCCGATGAACTTAATGAGAACTACAAGGAAATGAACAAGACCTATGAGGAAAAGAATGAGACCTACAAGGATATGAAAAAGGACCAACTAGAAATTAAGCATACACTGACTGAAATAAAAAATATTACACAAAGACCTAAAAGCAATCCAAAGGACTACAAAAACCAAGTCAAAGATTTGAAATACAAAGAAGCAAAATCCACTCTGCTGGAAAAGCAAGAAGACAAAATAATCCAAATAATTGAAGATAGTGTAAGGGGGCCTCTGGGACAACCTCAAGCATACCAACATCCGAATTATAGAGGTGCCAGAAAAAGAGAGAGAGCAAAATAATGAAAACATACTTGAAGAAATAGTGACCAAAAACTTCCCCTACTTGGTGAAAGAAATTGACTTAAAAGCCGAAGAAGTGCACAGAACCCCAAAATATAGGAATATAAAGAGGACCACACCAAGACACATCATAATTAAAATGCCAAGAGCAAAAGATAAAGAGAGAATATTAAAAGCAGTAAGAGAAAAACAGTTAGTTACCTATAAGGGAGCACCCATACCATTGTCCGCGAATTTCTCAACAGAAATGTTGCAGGCCAGATGGGAGTAGCAAGAAATACTCAAAGTGATGAATAGCAAGAATCTACAACCAAGATTACCCAGCAAAGCTATCATTCAGAATTGAAGGTCAGATAAAGTGCTTTGCAGATAAGAAAAAGCTAAAGGAGTTCACCACCACCAAATCAATATTATATAAAATGCTGAAAGATATTCTTTAAGAAGAAAAAGGTAAAAATATAAATTATGAACAACAAATACACATCTATCAACAAATGAATCTAAAAATCAAGTGAGTTAATAATCTGATGAACAGGATAAACTGGTGAATATAACAGAATCATGGACATAGAGAGGGAAAGGACTGACAATTCTTGGGGAGAAAAGGGGTGTGGGAAGTGCAGCAAGAGACTGGAAAAAATCATGCAACTATGGGAGAGGACAGTGGTGGGGGGGAGGTGAGGGCAGAGGGTGGGCTGGATACCGGGTGGAGGGGAGCTATAGGGGGAAAAAAGGGGGAACAATGTAATTAATAAACTGAACAATAAAGATTTAAAAAAACCCTCAATATGTGAAACAAAATACCCAGAGTATCACTGGCAGATACCCCTCCCAACAAGGAATCACTTTTAGCTTACATGGTATCTCTGATTGGACACCTGCTACGCCTGAGAATTTCCTGTTTGAACTTGGTTCTGAATCTTTGCAGGTTCCTTTCTGAAGCAGACCGAAATTTCTATAACATTCGCTTTAACAGAATATATGTTTATAAATAGAACATAGTTATTATTCATTTTTACTTGACAAAGCTTTCCATGTAACTTCAAATATATCAAATTAGCCTAATTTAGTTTAAAAATATTTCTCTTAAGAAGAGAGAATAAATCCTTGAGTTATCTGAGGGCCATTGGAATGACAAAGTTATCTCTTGGTTAATAAGTCTTAAAACTTAAATTTTAGAAATATTGTCAAATATACGTAACCAAAGATTATATCATAAGCTCTTAGCAAATCTAGGGAAACCATATTTTATGGTAACAACTCTAAATTAATCAAACTTAAATCTGTTTTAATATTAAAATTTTTATCCAGACCACAGAGTTCTGCTTAACTTACAAAAGTACGGGTATTTAATTTTTTAAAAATTAGGCCAATAGGAGGAACCAAGGTGGCGGCATAGGTAAACAACTATCTTGCTGCCATACACAGCAATTTTAAAACTACAACTTAACGAAAGAACAAACACCATCAAGAATCACCGGAAAGCTGGCTGAGTGAAAATTCCACAAATAACAGTGAAGAAAGTACACTGTGACTCAGAGTAACAGTGGGGGACAGCGTTGAAGATACGCACAGAGTCAGAGGTTTGGAGCTGTGCACGCGCCAGCGCATAAGGCTGGCGACTGAAAACCCGGCCAGTTTTCTTGAATGGGGGAGACAAAGACGTCCCACTGCACTGATCCCCCAGCTCCAGGCAAAGCCCAGGGAACCCACAATCATACAAGGTAAAAACTGGACAGTGGGGAGGCATGCCGAAACTCGGGTGCTGCAAGGGTCTGCAAGCTTGTGGAGAGGGTGAGCTTGTGCACAGTGCACGCAAACTTGGTAACAGCACAGCTGCGTGACTGCGCAGAGAGGACTCGTGACTTACTCTCTCATTCAGGAAATCACCAGACTGCATTGTTTTACAACCCTGGGTGAGACGTTGGGTGTACAGAATCATTTGGGGAGAGGTTGAATTGTCCAGGAGCAGGTGGAGCTCAACAGCAGCTCTCTTTCAGAGGTGCTGGCAGCCATTGCCACCGACACAGAGTCCCAGGAGCTGCTTAGGGTGGAGCTGACGCTGCCTGCTTGGCCCAGAGACTCTGCCCATCCAACCTGATCATGGCTGAACCTCATAGCCAATTGACCTGGAAGTCAAATCCTCCTAGTGCTAACAACAATGATCTAGGCTTAATTTCAACAAGACTGTGCAACCCACATCCACCTCAGGTAACTGGGGAGTGGAGCCACTGTCCCTTAGAGGACATCTACCATACTAAGCTAATCGACCAACTCAGGAAAGCAGCCACCATGCAGAGACATGGAAAGAAATCAGTTGTGAAAGAAATGGAGGAAAAAAATGGCTGGACATAGAATTCAAAACCACGGTTATAAGGCTTTTCAAGAGGCTCCTAGAAAAGGCTGAGACCTACAAGGAAATGAACAAGACCTATGAGGAAATGAACAAGACCTACAAGGAAATGAACAAGACCTATGAGGAAATTAACAACACGTACGAGGAAATGAATGAGACCTACAAGGAAATGAACGAGACCCTCGAGGATATGAACGAGACCTTCAAGAATATGAAAAAGGACCAACTAGAAATTAAGCATACACTGACTGAAATAAAAAATATTATTAAAAGACCTAAAAGTACTTTAGAGGACCACAAGAACCAAGTCAAAGATTTGAAATACAAAGAGGTAAAATCCACTCATCTGGAAAAGCAAGAAACCAAAAGAATCCAAAAAATTAGTTCCTAATCAAAGGGGTGAAGTCAACACCATTGGAGTGGTCAGCAAACTCATTAGTCAACAGAGCCAAATATCAACAGTATAATGATTGAAATTTCTTTTGAGAGCCAAATTTTTTAAACTTAAACTTCTTCTAACGCCACTTTTTCAAAATAGACTTGCCCAGGCCGTGGTATTTTGTGGAAGAGCCACACTCAAGGGGCCAAAGAGTTGCGTGTGGCTTGTGAGCCACAATTTGCTGACCTCGGCTCTAGTGCATCAGAGAAAGGACCCTCCATCCCAGTCTCCAGCTCACTCATCACTAAACCTGCCGATGCCTTAGGCTCAGTGATAGTCCGTCTGCTGTGTTGTCAGGGATGAATGTGGAGCAATGGCCCCAACATTACACATCTTCCTCCTTTTTCTGTCAGAATTGTATCCAAGGCCGACCTGCTCTCCCAGATCATCCTGCTGCTGCCATCTAGCTGTTCACTATCCTTTTACCTGTGTCTTAGCCTAGTTAACAAGCCTTTTCTGGTTCTAGAAAATATAATTAATCCACCATATTCTTGTTCACAGTGGGCCACCAGCACAGGACAGACTCAAACCCTGCAGCAATCTGATTTCTAGCCTTAAACTCCTTGGCACTCCTCCTGGGACCTCAGTAGGATCTGTGTGTATATGAGGATCAAAGGAACCCCCTGGACTCTCCTCTTCCTTCTCTGTCTGTCCATTGAAAAAGGTTTATGATATGCCAACGTGAAAGGAATAGCCAATTGTATCAGAGCACAAGGTCCACTCCAACTGCTGGGCAAGGTCACAAATAATGGTCCTCCCCATGACACGGCCAGACATCAGCACAGGGTACTGACAGTGCAGAATGATTGGATTCTGAGGATACTCGGCCATTTACACATCCGGATACATTCCTCATAAACTCTGAGCACTGTCCCCTCCTTGAGAGGCAGAAGGTATAGTTTACGATGGAGGATGGGCCCGATTGTTTTTTGGGGGGGGTGGGGGAAGTCCTAGATCTTTACCTCTGTTGAATAGGAACAACAGGGCAAGAGTCTTACAGGAAGCATTTCCCCAGGTGGTTTCCTCCTGATATAAGGCAAGCACACATTCCAATCTCGTTACTGTCTGAGGTCCATCAAATGGGAATGGACCACTGGACCTCTAGCCTTCCTGCCACCCAAGCATAACAGTCACTTTTATTCAGGGTGTGAACAGAATATTTAATTCAATCCACCCAGGTATTTGTTCCCTTATATCCTACTATTTGCATGGTGGTGGCAGTGGCCTTGGGGATCTTGTCCTGTGACTTCTCTGAAATCTAGTCCTAGCCAATGTTTTGACCTAAAGGCTGAAATATCCAAGTCATGTATTCCTTATGGGCCTTGTTGTTAAGGTCCCACTGGGGATCCCGGGTTTGGAAATCTTCTGTCAGCTGGAAGCACACCAGGGCTGCCAGGTGCTCCCTTTCCCAGACAGCCATAGCAGACTTTCAAATCACTGCCCCTTCTTTTAGTCCAGCTGAGTCAGTTAAGCCACCTGAGTCTTCCAGCAGTTTTTAACTCTTTTTACTGCTTCACCTCCTTCAGCAGCCTAGAAAAGCTGGTTTCTGATGGCGCAGTGGCCTCAGGGCAGTTGGAACCTTATCAAGATAGTTCTCCTGAGAGGGAGGCTGGGATTGTAAATTGCCATCTTGGCTGTTCCCTCAGATTGTCCCTGGGTCACTTAGGGAGGGGAAGACAGGAAAAAGGTCTCATTCCTGTATGCCCTTGTTCTCTTCTAGATTTTTGCTAAAAAGTTTGAATATTAACAAATTTGAGATTTTTAAAGCCAATTATTACCTAAAGCATTGTCTTGACCAATTTTGTAACAGGGATTTGAATTATGCTATTAACTATGATTGCCCTTTCTGTTCTAAGAAAGGACACACTCATCTGGCTGGGAGTCCTATGCCTCTAGGACTATCATTGGAATTCAGTCTATCCTCATTAAAAAACTTCCCATTCTTACTGCCATGTCCCCAAGGTCAGACTTAGTTCCCCACCTCTGCTGCCCTGCACTTATGATATCCCAAGCAGGCACCGGCCACCCACTTCCATTCCTGGTTAATACCAACACTGACAATTGGATGGTTTGTTTTTTTTTGTTTTGTTTTTAATTTTTTTATTGATTTTTTACAGAGTGGAAGGGAGAGGGATAGAAAGTCAGAAACATCGATGAGAGAGAGACATTGATCAGCTGCCTCTTGCTCGCCCCCTACTGGGGATGTGCCCGCAGCCAAGGTACATGCCCTTGCAGGAATCGAACCCGGGACCCTTCAGTCCGCAGTCCGACGCTCTATCCACTGAGCCAAACCGGTCTCGGCATGGATGTTTGATGGACATGATGCTAGGCAGGGTTTTGCAAATTTCCTGTCATGACGAGTTCTGCAAGTACCCAAGTACCACCTCCCATTCTGCCACATGAAAACCTCGAGCTTTTTCTTTTCTTTTTTTTTTCTTTCCCCTCCTGCTTTGCCTCAGGTGAAGATAATGGTTTGTTAACCACAAGTAGTCTTGGAATTGGCTGGCCTTTGTTTTAAACTCCCCTGGATTTCAACCTTTACAAATTTTACACTTTTAAATTAATGTTAGAATCTTAACCCAGCGCAGCAAAATCATAAATCAGGGAAGAGCAAATTAAACTCCCTAAAAGTTAACCAAAATTGCATTACAGACATAGAGGCAGAAATTTCACTAGCTAAGTAAACAAATTAAACAACAGCAACAAAAAAACAGACATAAAACATCAGCACACCCTCTTAACTGTGCACAATACTAAAAGTTTATACCAAGAGCGAGGTCTCTGTCCCTGGTTCGGGAACTTGCTTCCCCAGAACCGCAGCATTCTCCCAATAGACTATCAGGTGAATGGATTTCCTAGGTCTAGAATTTGTTTTCCATCCTTGCCAGGTCCCTTGTGACTATGTACTCAACCCGCGCCCCCCCCCCCCCCCCCCCGCCCCCTCCGATGCTGGAGGTTTCTTGTACTGACTGAGATCTGTTTTGTCCCTCTCTGGCCGCTTCCCTCAAAGGAGGAAAGAACCACAGATCAGAACTCTGCACTTGCTTTCTGTCCAAGACACATCCCAGTCCCATATGCCTGACCTCTAAGGACACCCAATCACCAAAGTAGTACTCAGTCCATTTCCCATCTTGGCTCATGCATGATGTTACCTGATTGCTATGGGTCTTGCTTTGGCCCTTCCTGCATTGCTGGCTGACTCTCAATCCCAAGCTTGTAGTTGGCCCAGGGGTAATAGCTGTCCCTCCTCACCAAGGCTGCTGCAACTTGGCAGTGGGGTGCACCTCCTCAGGAAAGCATTTTATTTTCCCTGCGGCTCCCCCAAATTGTTAAAAATAAGGAGAGCCCCCCAAGTCAGGGGTCCTGGTAGAAAACAAAACATACTCAGGAGCCAGGCAGCAAGGCAAACATTTTTACTTCTAAACAGAAGGATGCACACACATGGTCTAGATATGCGCTGCACACCGAGATGGTCTGCTCAGGATTTATAACCCCTGACTCACGTGACCTGTCCCTTAGTTAGAGCTCTTTCACGATTGGCTAATTCAAAGGGAGAGGTTGGCCTTTGCTGTTTCAAGATGGTGGCCCCCAGGGTAGCTGCAAGCCATGTAGTCAAAATGGTGGCTGCCAAGCCACACAGTCCAAAATGGCAGTTGTCTAAACTGTTCTTTGACAGAAAAGATGACTTGTTTATTCTCATATTTCTAATATAGTCGTTCAGTTTAATTTTTGAGCTGACATTTTCTAATTTTCACATGCAAAATATTAACTTAGATACCCAAAATATTAATTTAAGTAACTGCATTTTTGGCCTTTCTTGGTTGATATTTTCTAATTAAATCTTCCCATTTCTGTAAAGCACTTGCAAGTAAAGGCTTCCTATCAGGAGTATTAAATGAGGGCTGTGGTTGGGGAGTTTATGGCCTTAGAGCAGTGATGGGCAACCTTTTGAGCTTGGTGTGTCAAAATTTGCCAAAAAACTGAGCGTAACTCAGGTGGTGTGTCACTTTGAAAAAAAAAATTTCACGATATTTATAGTTTAAATAACAAAAATGTATAATTGTAATATATAACTGTATTTAATAAACCAAAAACTAATTATTTAACTTACCTGCTTAGTGACTTCTTTGTCAGTCGGTTTCTTTTGTTGATCTTGATATTATCTAACTTGTGTGGGGTGCTGTGAACTAAGATTAGTGAGGGGGAGGGGGAATTCTTTAACTAACTTGCCTATTAAGTGACTTTTTTGTTGCTGAATTTCATTGGCTAAACCTTCAATTGACGGTTGGTATTTTGTACATTTCAAGCCCAAGCAAGCACTACTAACTTCATCTGTCAATCTGTTTCTTTTGTTGGTTTTGATATTATTTAAAGCTGAGAATAAGGTCTCACAAAAGTACGTAGAGAGAAAAATTGTGAGTAAAGCCATTACTATGTTTTTCAGGGTGCTAACGGTGTCTGGTAATCGGTTCCAGGCACTCCAAATTTCCTGTTCACACTGGCACTCCTCTTGATTCTCCAAGCGGCACCTTTCCGTGCAGTAGCCGAGGATGAAATGTCTTTTTGGGCGTGTGGCCCCATACTTCTCTGTATGTGACATCATGCAGCCACATATCATGAGAATGGCTACACGTGTCAGTGCTGACACACGTGTCATAGGTTCGCCATCACGGCCTTAGAGGCACAATTTCCCCTGTTAATTTTTAAAGGTATTATTGGATATCTGTATGCTGAGCAAATTTTCTAGGGTGTTATTGTTATGCCCAGATTTCATGATCCCAAAAGACCACCAGGGACCCGAAATGGCTGCGATAGCATAGAACCTTTATTCAAACCCGGGTTTGGCCCTCAACCTTCATCTGGCACAGCAGCGAGGCAAGAGCGCGAGCCCAGCAAGAATAGGTTATAAAGGGTTGGCCATTTGGGTGGTCCCAGGGAAGTGACGTGGGTTACAGAGATAGCCGTATTAGGTCAGGGTTTTTCAGCGGGGGTCTCACAGCACAAGAATCAGGGAGTGACCAGTACTTTGGTTATGCCTTATTAGGACCTAAGCCATGTCCTTGGGCTGCATTGGTCCGCTCAGGCTGTGGTTGGGGGAGTTAGGACATTCCTGGCACCTTTGTGGCCACTCCCAGCAGGGGAGAAGGGGAGTCAGGCTGACCAGCCCTGCAAGATGGAGGATGGCTCCGCTTTGTCCTTTCATTATATAGTGGGTCAAGTATGCTGCTTATGGATTGAGCTCCACGAGGCTCTCACTCCTTGAGTCACCATTCAACCCTAGTACGCGCCTCTTTTCTCTCAGGGCTGTCTAAAACAACTAGAAGGGCTTGGGGCACTGGCTCACCAGGCCTTATGGGCACTCTTCAGGTGAGCCAGTCCGTTAATTACAGTTGAGTTGGAATTTCCCTGTGGGCCTCCTGCAGTTGTGACAAATGATCTCTGACATCTCCACAAAGATTCTTAGTCACTTAAGAACATCCTAGAATTGGCTGGATATTGTGCCCCTTTATCTTCGGAGTTGAATGAGTTCAGCTTTCATTTATACTATGAAGGGTTTTTTCCTCAGACTCTTAGAAAGCAGTTCCAATTGAAAAGCAAAATCAAGACCAGCCATCCATTTTTTTTTTTTCTCCAATCTCACCTTGTAGCCTGGGTTCTGTCAACCCTTAACCTTATTTCCACCTCAAGGATTTTAAAATACAGCTCAAATAAAGTCAGACCCTCTACCAAAAGCAAGGAAGGATCTGGACCCAAGAGACAATTCACCCAAGTTCACCCAATAGGCGGGGTACCAACAGGCTCAATGGGCTCCTTGCTGGATCCTGGCACCAAGTCTGGGTCCGCAGTTTGGTCTTGGGTGAGCTTCTTTGGAATCCTGCTGACTACACCAAGTAATGTTAACGTAAACACACTCAAAAATCTGTAAAGAGTTTTTGTGAGTTTATTTGAACCAAACTGTCAACAATTGCGGGGAAGCAGAATCTCAGTGGACTGGGATAATGCTCTGGAGTATGGCAGTTTTTCACCTATTTTTATATATTACATTCAAAGAAGGAGATGTAAGTGGGTTACGAGAAATCCATTGGTGATAGATTAGAGAGGTGGGAGAAAGCAAAGCGGTGGTGGGTGGGGGAACCTCTGGGATTGGATAAAAAGTAAAATGGGCTGAACCGGTTTGGCTCAATGGATAGAGTGTCGGCCTTCGGACTGAAAGGTCTCAGGTTTGATTCCGGTCAAGGGCATGTACCTTGACTGCGGGCACATCCCCAGTTGGAGGTGTGCAAGAGGCAGCTGATCGAAGTTTCTCTCCCATCGATGTTTCTGACTTTCTGTCCCTCTCCCTTCCTCTCTGTGAAAAATTAATAAAATATATTTAAAAAATATTTATTAAAAAAAAAAAGTTAAATGGTAAACACACACTTCTTTTACTTAGGTGGGTGTAGGATAGTTAACAATAAACAATTAACATGATAACAATAACAATGAAGGAAGTCCTGGTGCCCAGGTGCATCTGGTTGTGCCTGGAGGAGTCTGGAAAAAAAAAAGGAAGTTACTAGTTACTCTGACATTTCACAAGGATGTTATGTGAGCTGCAAAAAGACAATAGGTTCAGACAAAAGGTAAAGGTTGATCTTTATCTGGGAAGATACTGGCCTAGCACATGACTACCCACTATAAACTGCTTTTAGTTAAAGTTTTTTGTTTTTGTTTGTTTTGTTTTGTTTTTTTAGGCAAAAGGAGAACTTCCATTTATATTTTAATTACAAATGATTACTTGTATGCCAACAATTAAATTAATACAAATTACATGTCCTACATAAAATATACTACCATCATATTTAAAAGAAGAAACTACAGAAAAAGCAAAAAACATTCAGAATATCTCTTATTCCACCAAAAAGAGATTGCAAAATATAATGGAAAGTTAAGACATTTCCTCTTTTAGTTTCTGCTAACTTCTCATTAGGCAAGCTGTAAGAGCCTGAATTGTTCAAATAGGACAAGAATTCTATCTACCTCTTCGTTCATGCCACCCCAAGAAGAAGCTAAGTCTAAGTTCTAAGTGCCCAAGTAAAACCTCCTTCAGACATTTTTGCCTTATTTTCATAAAGGGTACAGATAAGAATTAAGTCTGTCTCCATATGCTTTGCCAACACCCTTTGGGATACCCAGTATGGTGCCGTACCATAAGTATTTGGGGCCGAACTTAAGAACATCATCAGGTTAGAGGCAGGTTGTGGGATAGGGTCATCTACAAAAACTGCCATTAGTCAAATTTTTGTCTTTAACAGAAAACTGAGTACTTCTAAGTTAGAGAAAGAGGAGAGAAAACAGTAACAAAATTATTGCTTATGTGCTCATTATATTAAATTCACATTATGGCTACTTTTCTATTTTTTTAAATATTTTTATTGATTCAGAGAGTAAGGGAAAGGGAGACAGAAACATCAATGATGAGAAAGAATCACTGATCAGCTGCCTCCTGCATGCCCTACACTGGGGATCGAACCTGCAACCCATGCATGTGCTCTGATGGGGAATTGAAATTTGACCTATTGGTTCTTAGGTCAATGCTTAACCACTGCACCACATTGCCGGGCTATTTTTCTCAATTCTTAAGACATACAATATACCTTCTATGTCTAGTGGAATTTGCAGCAGGCAATTCCCATACAATCGCAACATGATTGGTGGATTGTACTCTTTTTTAAAAAAATGATAGTTTACATCAAAATTGCCCCTTCTTCAATATACTCTTCTGAAATCCTGATTGTTAATAAGGAATATTGTTTATACAATATTAACTTGTGACAAATACTTTAAATGAAAGATGTCAGCATTTTTCTGCATTACCCACTAATGAGGTAGCCACTCAGAAGTTTTGTTATCACATTGATGTTTTATGTGTTATAAAAATCTTAAAATGCACAGGGAAGCATATCTTAGTATGAAATTTCTAAAGCACTGTCAAATGTTACTCTGTCAATTCCACCCAGTGCCAAAAAGAACTCAGGAGACACAGATTGTAAATGTACTTTATTTTGTAAGCAACAATCAAAATATATTTGTGTTACTGATTTCTTCAAATATTAAATGGGATCTTAACAAAATTTGTCCACTTTGATGTATTCTTACATAACTTTGTAATCTGCAAAGACCCTGACTAAAGAAACAGAAGTAATTGCACACCTGAGACTGAAGGTGTTACAGTGCTGCAAATGATGCCGGATGTCTTACATTTAACCAAATACGCCTTCAGAGGTCCCTTGATTTGGAGCATTAGGAACAATAGAGTAATGTACACTGAAAGCATCACTAAAAGCTTTCTGCACTGCTTTATTTAAATACGACAGTACCCAACATAGCTGCTAAACACTGGAGGTATTTGAAGTCATAAGTACATCCACATGTTTCTCCAAATGATGTCTGGGGTCCTGCTTGCCAACATTCTTTATTGCCAGCTGTTCAGGTGTCATCTTATCTTCTTCTACAGCCTTATTGTAATTCTTGGCTAATTCCAACATCTCTTTTACCACTGATTCATTGTGTTTGCAGTGTTCACTGTAGTCCTGAAGTGTCAAACCTTCTTCCATCCAACTCTTCTTATGCAAATTTAGCAACATCTTCTGTTCTAGTTCATTTTTCCAGAGTAATAATGTCTGTTTAGTCCATGAATTAATGCCTGGATAGATGGCTTGTTTAAATGACCCAGATTTGAGGTTGTTTGTCTTGGTTCAGGTCCTAGGACCATCATATTAGCATTGATCAATCTGAAGGCATCAGTAACAACCTTTCCTTTTACACTCTGAATGGGATCCGCAACCACTGCCACAGCTCTCTCCGACAAGGCTTCAAAGCTCTGCTGCGTGTTGATATCCACACCAGAAAGCCAACAACCAAAGCCAGGGTTGTTGTGGGGTGACTTCCACGACCAGTTGCAAACGACCACGGAGGCGGTTAAGTTGGTAATAAGCAGGCAAGGGTTTATTGAATACTGGCCAGGACGGTCACGGGGGCACCATGCAAACACCCAAGGCCGCACCGCCCTGCGTGCAGGCAGCCCTTTTAAAGGGTCTGAACCATAAATGTTATTGCCCTGCGTTTGACAAACAGCCCTCAAGGCCGCATCTGGGGAAAGGGTGCCAAAGGTTATGAATGACCCTATTTCTTGCTCTTTATTTTCTAACTGTGTTTTCTGCTAAACATGGGAATGTGGTCCTATCTTTGAAAAAACAAGTGTCTTATCTACATAATTGGTGCCGAGGTTACTCCTTTGGTCTTCAAGGTTACAAGCTAGGAACTAAAGCAATAATTCTTTTGTTTGAAGCAAGCAGGGGTGGACCGAGGCCAAAGTTTCAAACAGCAGTTTTATTCTAAATGTTTTTATGACCTTATTTCAAGGGTGACTGTGATACCAACCACCAACCATCTCAGGTCTTCCTGTCTGCTTCAGCATATCCAGCATTTTGGCTTGGAATACTGGATCAACTGCCTCCACACTAACACCTGTTCCTGACTGTGGCATAGCAAACGCATCAATCACTCTGACGGTGTAATCGTCACCAGATTCTCCAAGCATCAGACCCATAACTTCCATTGGAACTCCAGCACGACCATGTTTTAACATTTTTAAGAGTGCCAGGGAAGAGATATAGACTTGTTCTGCTGTGTCCACTGCAGGAGCATCTGTAGGTGGCCCCTGGCCCAGTCCAGGCATACCTCCTCCAAGTCTAAGAAGTCTGTCCGTATTTCTGGTCAGTAACTACAACTCCTGTGGTGTTAAGCTTCAATCTGTTGACTTTGACAAGTTTCTTCTTAAGTCAAGCTATTGCTAATACTGGCAGTAATGATTTTTTTTTTTTTGAAGTGTTATTTTCTCTCTCCTGAGGGCGGGTGAGGATCTGCAGCCTGGACCCTCGTCTTCCCTAGGTGGCAGAGGGTCAGACTCGGCCGGAATCTGGCTCCGAGAACCAGCGATGTGATAGGTATCCCCCTCCCAACTGGTGGGCGGAGTTATGATGTAATTGACATCTGCCTCAGAGACACTGAGCCACCAATCAATCACATACCAGAGTGCCCTGTGTCCCACCCCTTCCCATTCCGCCGTGGGCCCAACCCCTGCCTTAAAAAGGGTGTCTAGGTGCGCCACATGGCACCTTTTCTCCCGGACTGTTCTCCCAGGCAGGCCGGAGGCGGTCCGGCTGGGTCCCCTCCTCTCCTCCTTTGGTCTCTCTGCCTTTACCCCGCACGTGAGCTCTTTCTCCCTTGGGAAGGGTCTCCTCAATAAAGTCTGTGTCCTGGTACCCTGCTCTCTCTCTCTCTCTGCTCCTTCTGTTTCATCTTTCACGGTGAATCATCCCGATTCCATTCAAAAGAGTCGCCCAGGCCTCCTCCGCTTAAAGTTTTAATTCAGACCATTCTTTGCGATTACTTTAGGTCTTTGAGGTTGCAAAACTGCCATGCACGCCTTCCCTGAACTAATTAGGTTAGAATGTGGCCTCCTCCTCTCTCCACAATCTTCATAAATTGGGCACCTCTTTTTTTGTAGGTTATAATGCCATCATGTGGATACTCTGTTCCTAAAATAAAATGTAACATTTTTGTTATAGAGACTAGAAAATTATGATTGGGTAACCCAACCATTCCATAGACAGGCATTACAACTTCTAATTTAGTATTGGTTTCTAAGACTGGCTGTGTACAGCTTCAGTTGGAGACTTCTGAATTTGAATTGTTAAAATGCAAAATTGGAAACATTCACTTATGCAATCATCAGACTATTGTTTTGTTTTGTTTTACTTATGTTTATTAATTTGCTATAAAAGATACAGATGAAGAGATATATAAGTCTGGAAGAGTCCCAAGTTTAGGAGCTTTTGTCCCTTAGAGCCTTGGCAACTATCAACGTTTTAGGTGGGTAGAAAAAAGGAACTAGCAAAGTCTTTTGGAAATGTAGTCTGTGAGGTGGGAGCTGACATGCACCTGAGCTCCTTTTTATTCTCCCACCTTTTGCAGTGACTTGAACGGAGGGATTGTGAGATGCCCTGGAAAGTAGATGATGCCCAAAATGGAGAGAATAGTGAATGTTTGAGTCAGATCACTACCCTAGAAGCATTTCAACATGAAATATACATTTCCCAAGTCCTAATCTCCTCTGAAGCAGCACTGAAAGATGAAACAGATAGGGGTGGAGAGAGAGACCAGGGTACCAGGATACAGACTTTATTGAGGAGAAGACCCTTCCCAAGGCAGAAAGAGCTCACATGTGGGGTGAAGGCAGAGAAACCGGAAAGGGGGAGAAGAAGGGACCCAGCTGGACCACCCCCGGACCGCCTGGGAGAACAGGTGCCACGTGGCACACCGAGACTCCTTTTAAGGGCAGGAACAGTCAGTGGTAGGGCCCACAGCGGAATGGGAAGAGGTGGGACACAGGGCACTTGGCATGTGCTTGATTGGTGGCTCAATGTCTCTGTGGCAGATGCCAGTTACATTATAACTCCGCCCACCAGTTGGGGGAGGGAGTACCTATCAAGCACAAACCAGCATCTAGGCTTTTTTCCCTTTCATTCAGGTAGACATTATTACCAAGGCATCTGATAGTCCTAAGGAACAAATAAAAGTACAAAGGTAAAACTTATCTGAGGAGCAAGATAACTATTAAAGTACAGCATCATGGAACTACTCTCAAACTAGTGGATGTACTTAATAAAGAATTTCCAGGAAAGAAGGAAGAATGTTGGAAACCCAGCACTAACAAGTATTTGTCAGTTGGATATTGGGTATGACCAATATTAATGAGATACCTCAATAGATCAATTGAAATCAGAACACTATATCTGGAAAGTTAATTCATATGCTGAAAGATCACTTCAAGAAAGGATTTGTAAAATGGAAAGTTAAGAAATAAGGAAGACCCTACCAACATACAAAAGATTGTTAAAATAATAGGATGAACAACTCTATTCCAAAAAACTGGACAACCTGGAGGAAATGGACATATTCCTAGAAAAATATAACCTTCCAAAATTCAATCAGGAAGAATCTAAACATCTCAATAGACCAATAGTTATGGAAGAAATTGAAGCAGTCATCAAAAAGCTTCCAGAGAACTAAGATGGCGGCAAAGGCAAAACACCTATCTTGCCATCATAATCAGCAATTTTAATACTACAACTTAACGAAAGAACAAACACCTTCCAGAATCACCAGAAAGCTCGCCGAGTGAAAATTCCACAAATAAAAGTGAAGATAAGACACTGTGACTCGGAGGAGCAGCGGCGAACAGCGTTGAAAGATTTGCATGGAGAGAGGTTTGGAGTGCGCGCCGCGGAGAGGGCGGGCGGCTGAAAACCGGCCAGTTTTCTCGAACAGGGAGACAAAGGCGTCCCACTGGACTGATTCTCCAGCTCTGGGCGAAGTCCAGAGAACCCACTATCACACGGGGTGAAAACTGGACAGTGGGAGGGCACGCTGAAGCTCGGGTGCTGCCGGGTCTCCCAGCTTGTGGAGAAGGCAGCTTCCGCGTGAACAGCTCGGCTGCGTGACGGCGCAGAGAGCGATCTGCGACTTGTCTCTCATTCAGAAAACCGTCAGACAGCTTTGTTTTATGACCCTGGGTGAGCCATTGCGGATGCAGACTCATTTTGGGAAAGTCTGAATTCCCCGGCAAGCTCCGCAGCGGCTCTCTCTCAGAGGTGCTGGCGGCCATTGCCCCTGGCACAGAGTCCCTGGGGCCGCATAGGGCGGAGCTAACACTGTCTGCTTGGCTCGGAGACCCCTCCCACCCAACCTGAGCACAGCTGAGCTTCACAGACAATTGGCCTGGAGGTCAACCCTCCAAGTGCTAACAACGATTAACTGAGCTTAACTTCAGCAAGACTGTGCAGCCCATATCCACCTCAGGTAACCGGGGAGGCTAAGCCACTATCCCTAGTAGGAAGTCTACCACACAAAGCTAATTGACCAACTCAGGGAAGCAGCCACCATGCAGCAACATGGAAAGAAATTAGATGTGAAAGAAATGGAGGAAAAAAAACGACTGGACATGGAATTCAGAACCACGGTTATAGGGTTTTTTAAGAGGCTCCAACAAAAGATCGAGGCCTATAAGGAAATAAGCAAGACCACAAAGGAAATGAATGAGTCCTACAAGAAAATGAACAACACCCTCAAGGATATAAACGAGAGCTGCAAAGAAATGATCAAGACCAACGTGGAAATGAATGAGTCCTACAAGGAAATGAAAGAAACCCTCAAGGATATAAAAGAGACTCTCAAGGATATGAAAAAGGACCAACCAGAAATTAAGCATACACTGACTGAAACAAAAAATATTATACAAAGACCTGAAAGTGCCCTGGAGCACCCCAAGAACCAAGTTAAAGATTTGAAATACAAAGAGGTAAAATCCACTCAGCTGAAAAAGCAAGAAACCAAAAGAATCCAAAAAATTGAAGATAGTGTAAGGGGCCTCTGGGACAACCTCAAGCATACCAACATCTGAATTATAGGGGTGCTAGAAAAAGAGAGAGAGCAAGACAATGAAAACCTATTTGAAGAAATAGTGACTGAAAATTTCCCACACCTGGTGAAAGAAACTGACTTAGGAGTCCAAGAAGCGCACCGAACCCCAATATATAGGAACCCTAAGAGGACCACACCGAGGCACATCATAATTAAAATGCCAAGAGCAAAAGACAAAGAGAGAATATTAAAAGCAGCAAGAGAGAAACAGTTGGTTATCTATAAGGGAGCACCCATACGACTGTCAGTGGATTTCTCAACAGAAACGATGCAGGCAAGACGGGAGTGGCAAGAAAAGTTCAAAGTGATGAACAGCAAGAATCTACAACCAAGATTACTCTATCCAGCAAAGATATCATTCAGAATTGAAGGTCAGATGAAGTGCTTCGCAGATAAGAAAAAGCTAAAGCTTTCATCACCACCAAACCAATGTTATATGAAATGCGGAA
The DNA here is from genome assembly GCA_027563665.1 of Antrozous pallidus. Lineage (NCBI taxonomy): Eukaryota > Metazoa > Chordata > Mammalia > Chiroptera > Vespertilionidae > Antrozous > Antrozous pallidus. The sequence continues at coordinate 6,187,849 of CM050515.1, forward strand.
AGATATTCTTTAAGAAGAGGAAGAAGAAAAAGGTAAAGATGAAAATTATGAACAACAAATACACATCTATCAACAAATGAACATAAAAATCAAGTGAATTGATAGGTTGTTGAACAGGATAGACTGGTGAATATAACAGAGACATGGACATAGAGAGGGAATGGAATGACAATTCTTGGGGAGAAAAGGGTTGTGGGAAGTGCAGCAAGAGACTGGACAAAAATCTAGCAACAATGGGAGAGGACAGTGGGGAGGGGGAGGTGAGGGTGGAGGGTGGGATAGGTACAGGGTGGAGGGGAGCTATAGGGGGATAAAAAGGGGAAACAATGTAATTAATAAACTGAACAATAAAGATTAAAAATAAATAAATTAAATAAAAAATTAAAAAAAAAAAAGCTTCCAGCAAACAAAAGTCAGGGGCCAGATGACTTCACAGGGGAGTTTTACCAAACATTCAAGGAAGAACTAAAACCTATCCTCCTCAGACTATTCCAAAAAATTCAAGAGGAAGGAACACTTCCAAGCTCCTTCTATAAAGCCAGCATCACCCTGATACCAAATCCAGATAAAGACAACACAATAAAAGAGAATTACAGGCCAATATCCCTCATGAATATAGATGCCAAAAATCTTCAACAAAATTCTAACAAATCGATCCAGCACTGCATCAGAAAGATCATACACCATGACCAAGTAGGTTTTATCCGGGGCATGCAAGGATGGTACAATATTCATAAGTCAATAAACATGATTCATCACATAAACAAGCTGAGAGATAGAAATCACATAGTCATATCAATTGATGCAGAAAAAGCATTTGACCAAATCCAACACCCTTTCTTGATAAAAACTCTCAACAAAATGGGAATAGAAGAATCATACCTCAAGAAATATTATTTAAATGTATAAGTAAGTTTACTTTTTTTAAACCCTGTAAAGCATACTAAAGAAGTTAATAGATTTGGGGGTTACAAAATAATAGATTTTTTTTTGTATGTCTTTTTAAAATTTTTATTTTATTGATTTGAGAGAGACATTGATTTGTTGTTTCACTTATTTATACATTCATTAATTGATTCTTTTAGGTGCCTGACTGGGGATTGAACCCAAAAACTTAGAATATTAAGACAATGCTCTAACTAATTGAGGTACCAAGCCACAGCTCTATACCTCTTCTTAATACAGGTAAGTTATTTTTCATCATATATTTCAAAATATTTGAAAAATACCTTTTCTAAGATCAAGTGCTGTAGCTTGTGGTTTTTTTTAATATCAGTTTTCACCTTTTTATTTTCTATATTCTTTATCAGCACAGATAGGTAAAGCCTATAAATAGAATTGGAAATGTGGGATCTGGAAATAAATTTAAGATTCTTCTAGACTAGTATACTTCTGCAAGCTGGATGTAATTGTTCTACCACTAAAGGTGAAAATTGTTGTCTTAATTAATAAAAACCATTAGGCTAGTAGACATACTATGTCAATTTTCAATTTTGCATCCTTAAAATTTTTGCATAAATTTTGCCTTATATTTTTCAAATGAGAATCTATATGAGATAGCATTTGAATTAGAACTAAATTAGTTATTAACTGTTAAAAGTATAGAAATAGGAGAACTAAGATGGCGGCAAAGGTAAAACACCTATCTTGCCGTCATAATCAGCAATTTTAATACTACAACTTAACGAAAGAACAAACACCTTCCAGAATCACCAGAAAGCCCGCTGAGTGAAAATTCCACAAATAAAAGTGAAAATAAGACACTGTAACTCGGAGGAGCGGTGGCGAACAGCGTTGAAAGATTCGCATGGAGAGAGGTTTGGAGTGCGCGCCGCGGAGAGGGCGGGCGGCTGAAAACCGGCCAGTTTTCTCGAACGGGGAGACACAGACGTCCCACTGGACTGATTCTCCAGCTCTGGGCGAAGTCCAGAGAATCCACTATCACACGGGGTGAAAACTGGACAGTGGGAGGGCACGCTGAAGCTCGGATGCTGCCGGGTCTGCCGGCTTGTGGAGAAGGCAGCTTGCGCGCGAACAGCTCGGCTGCGTGATGGCACAGAGAGCGCACCGCGACTTGTCTCTCATTCAGAAAACCGTCAGACTGCTTTGTTTTACGACCCTGGGTGAGCCATTGCGGATGCAGACTCATTTTGGGAGAGTCTGAATTCCCCGGCAGCTGGTGGAGCTCGGCAGCGGCTCTCTCTCTCAGAGGTGCTGGCAGCCATTGCCCCATGCACAGAGTCCCCGGGGCCGCATAGGGCGGAGCTAATGCTGTCTGCTTGGCCTGGAGACTCCGCCCACCCAACCTGAGCACAGCTGAGCTTCACAGACAATTGGCCTGGAGGTCAACCCTCCAAGTGCTAACAATGATTAACTGAGCTTAACTTCAACAAGACTGTGCAGCCCATATCCACCTCAGGTAACCGGGGAGGCTGAGCCACTGTCCCTAGTAGGAAGTCTACCACACAAAGCTAATTGACCAACTCAGGGAAGCAGCCACCATGCAGCAACATGGAAAGAAATCAGATGTAAAAGAAATGGAGGAAAAAAAACGACTGGACATGGAATTCAAAACCACGGTTATAGGGTTTTTCAAGAGGCTCCAACAAAGTGTCGAGGCCTGTAAGGAAATAAGCAAGACCACAAAGGAAATGAATGAGTCCTACAAGGAAATGAACAACACCCTCAAGGATATAAATGAGACCTGCAAGGAAATGATCAAGACCAACGTGGAAATGAATGAGTCCTACAAGGAAATGAAAGAGACCCTCAAGGATATAAAGGAGACTCTCAAGGATATGAAAAAGGACCAACCAGAAATTAAGCATACACTGACTGAAACAAAAAATATTATAAAAAGACCTAAAAGTGCCCTGGAGCACCCCAAGAACCAAGTTAAAGATTTGAAATACAAAGAGGTAAAATCCACTCAGCTGAAAAAGCAAGAAACCAAAAGAATCCAAAAAATTGAAGATAGTGTAAGGGGCCTCTGGGACAACCTGAAGCATACCAACATCCGAATTATAGGGGTACCAGAAAAAGAGAGAGGCCAAGACAATGAAAACCTATTTGAAGAAATAGTGACTGAAAACTTCCCACACCTGGTGAAAGAAATTGACTTAGGAGTCCAAGAAGTGCACCGAACCCCAATATATAGGAACCCTAAGAGGACCACACCAAGGCACATCATAATTAAAATGCCAAGAGCAAAAGACAAAGAGAGAATAATAAAAGCAGCAAGAGAGAAACAGTTGGTTATCTATAAGGGAGCACCCATATGATTGTCAGTGGATTTCTCAACAGAAACGATGCAGGCCAGATGGGAGTGGCAAGAAATATTCAAAGTGATGAACAGCAAGAATCTACAACCAAGATTACTCTATCCAGCAAAACTATCATTCAGAATTGAAGGTCAGATGAAGTGCTTCGCAGATAAGAAAAAGCTAAAGGAGTTCATCACCACCAAACCAACATTATATGAAATGCTGAAAGATATTCTTGCCAAGACCGGTTTGGCTCAGTGGATAGAGCGTCGGACTGCGGACTGAAGGGTCCCGGGTTCGATTCCGGCAAGGGCATGTACCTTGGCTGCGGGCCCATCCCAGTAGGGGGCGTGCAAGAGACAGCTGATCGATGTCTCTCTCTCATCGATGTTTCTGACTTTCTATCCCTCTCCCTTCTGCTCTATAAAAAATCAATAAAATATATTAAAAAAAAAGAAAAGAAAGATATTCTTTAAGAAGAGGAAGAAGAAAAAGGTAAAGATGAAAATTATGAACAACAAATACACATCTATCAACAAATGAACATAAAAATCAAGTGAATTGATAGGCTGTTGAACAGGATAGAATGGTGAATATAACAGAGACGTGGACATAGAGAGGGAATGGACTGACAATTCTTGGGGAGAAAAGGGTTGTGGGAAGTGCAGCAAGAGACTGGACAAAAATCTTGCAACAATGGGAGAGGACAGTGGGGAGTGGGAGGTGAGGGTGGAGGGTGGGATAGGTACAGGGTGGAGGGGAGCTATATGCGGATGAAAAGGGGAAACAATGTAATTAATAAACTGAACAATAAAGATTAAAAAAAAGTATAGAAATAATCATTTTATGGTATTCCTTTAGAAATGTCTTAATTTCCAGGCACTATGTCTCTAAGCTGAGTTTAAGTTCTTTAAATCCTTACTTTCATAGAGGGATCCGAGACTTCCTTGAAGGTTATGAAATTGTCCAGATGAAAGATTGGAAACCCTGTGTTATGAATGTTTCCTGCTTTCCCACTGCCCTAGAGCCCTCTTTTATTTTTGCTTTCTCCTTCTTACTACCAGGTACCCAGTCACAGATATAGACATTTCTCTTTCTCCCATTCCTTAGTAGAATTGATTGGTTAGAAATAACCAGGAAAAAGTGTGAAAAACTTAATCGAGAATGAACGTGGATGAAAGCCCATGAGGACATGGAAAGAAAACAAAGTGATGTGAACAACAGGAGAGACTGTTGGGTGCTGGAACTCTTCTTAGTCCTAATCATGTTGGCTACACAGATCTCTATGTGTTAAAATTGATAGAACTGTACACCTCTCTCCCAATAAATTTTATTGTATGGTCATCCTATCTAATAAAAGAGTAATATGCAAATTTGACCATACCTTTGCTACACCCACAAGCTACGCCCACAGCCACACCCACCAGCCAGTCAGGAGAAGATTATGCAAATAAGCCTCAACCAAAATGGCTGCCACCGCTGAGAGCAGGAGGAAGGCTTGGGTTTCCCCGGCAACAGAGGAAGCCAAGCTTTTTGCCTGCCGGCCTCCATTCAATGTTACAAAGTTTCAATTCAAAAGATACAGAAATGGCAGCAGCCACTGAGCTGGAGAAAACACAGGCTTGGGTTTCCCTGGCAACCTGCCTTTGTAGCCCTAGGCCTCCACTCTAGGCTACAATGTTTCAAACAGAAATGGCTGCTGCCACAGAGCTAGCAGAAGGCTTGGCTCCGCTCCAGGCTACAAAGTTTCAATTGTAGACATAGATTAATCTCAGATACCAGGGCCTCTGCTTGGGTCATTGGGAGGCATGGCTGACCTGCAAACCTCTGCATACTAGAAATAAATGTATAAGAACAAAAAATGTTTGAGTCTCAGTTTCAATGTACAGGCTGCCCCTCACCCCAAGGGAACCCCCACCCTGATCTGGGACACTCTTCAGGGCAAACCAGCTGGCCCCACCCATGCACCAGGCCTCTATCCTATCTAATAAAAGAGTAATACGCAGATTGACCATCACTCCAACACACAAGAGGGCTGCCCCCATGTGGACACAAGATGGCCACCACAAGATGGCCAGCAGGGGAGGGCAGTTAGGAGGGATCAGGCCTGCAAGGGAGGGCAGCTGGGGGTGACTAGGCTGGCAGAGGAGGGAAGTTGGGGGTAAACAGGCTGGCAGGGGAGCCGTTAGACATCAATTAGGCTGGCAGGGTAGTGGTTAGTGGGTGATCAGGCTGGCAGGCAGAAGTAGTTAGGGGCAATTGGGGAGGCATGCAGGTGAGCAGTTTGGAGCCAGCAGTCCTGGATTGTGAGGAAATGTCCCACTGCCCATTTAGGCCCGATCCTAACAGGATGGGGCCTAAATGAGCAGTCAGACATCCCTCGAAGGGGCCCAGAATGGAGAGGGTGCAGGCTGGGCTAAGGGACATTCCCCACCCCCCAGTGCACGAATTTAGTGCACCAGGCCTCTAGTTTAAAATAAAAGTAAATGCAGGACACAAAGTGCAAACCAGTGCGTGGGCTCATACCTCCAGTTTTTTCTATCTTCCACAACAGTTATATAGGAAGGTGATGAGGATCTAGGCTATGAATGAGTAACTTGTTACAATAGAGAACGGTAAAGACCCACCAAATTCACACATATGCTGATTTCTAAAACTAGAGATTGTGCAAGCTTCACTTCGTTTTTTCTTCTGTATTCCTCTCACCACTGCCACCCCTCTCCCGCCCGACACACACACACACACACACACACACACACACTAACAAAAGACACCTTTTTGGAAGCAAGAGGTTGATAACAATTTTTTCAGTTTAGTGTGAAACATGAATATTTATTTTATTAAGTATTAAACCATTGTATAATTCTTACTATATTATTAGTCTTATTTGCTCTCCCACTGATTAAACCATAAGGCATTGATACCCAATTAAATTTCTTAACCTTGCATATGTAAATATGCTATTTTAGAAATTTATTTGCATAATCTTGTATATTCCTATTTCCAATGTTGATGTTTTGCATGCTTAAGCACTTAAAACCCATTTGGCACTTTTAATCAACTACCTTCTTTTCCCCTGAGACTATGTTTTTTAGCCCACTTGCTAGTATCCTTATTCTAAATTAGCTTCCTTCCAGACTTGTTACATTTTATTTGCTCTGCTTTCTTTTTCTCTTTCTTCTATCATCACATTTATCTGGCTGGATCATGATTCATATTCTAAGCCCAGTGACACACATACTTTAAATATGATGTAACAATTAAGAAAAATACTTTCTCTCTTTCTTTCACTTGTCACATATTATTTATTGTATTCCTTTACTCAGATTCACTCTCTAAGTCCCAGTTCTGAGAAATCACCTTCTAAATGAAATCTCAAATGATGTAAATATTGGTATTTCTTTAAAATCAGCTCTTGGCGACAGTGAGGAACTGACGGGTCTGTTCCAGTCATGAGGACTGTCCAGAGATGGCAGACGCTGACAACACCTTGCCATGCTAGCAGTCAGCAGCTGTGCGTGGCTGCAGGCGGCCCAGGACCAAACCAGAGAGGATGGATCTTGCATTGCCATGATGTGTCCACCATCTGGATACCATTGCTGACATGTACACATAAAGAATTATTTGACATTGAAACTGGGACTCAAATATTTTTTGTTCTTATACATTTATTTCTAGTATGCAGAGGCAAGATATTTTTGAAGAAAAGAAACAGGGGGAAGTGATTGATATAGAGGCAGGGAGGCATTGAACAGGCTGTCAGGCTACAGGGGGAAGGCTGGGGAGGGTGGGGGCCGGATGCAGAGGGAGATCAACTGAAGGATTTGTATGCATGCATATGAACATAACCAATGAATGAAAGACGCTGGGGCGGGGAGGGGGGCATGTGGGGACATGTGCTGGGGGGTAGGGGAGGCTGGGGGGAGGATAATGGGGGGGGGAAGGAAGACATATGTACTACTATTATATCTAAGTTATACTGCAAAAAAAATTAAAAAATAAAATAAAATCAGCCCTTAACATAGCCTTAATCTTGTTAAATTACCTGTCTGAATGTGACTACAAAGAAACATAAAGAATTCATAGATAATATTTTTTATATAAAAAGAATACATTTTCTTTTATTTTTTACTAGTGATCCAGTATACAAAACTTGTGCACATTGAAAGGGGATTAATTAGAGGAAATAATTTAATATTGCTATTTGCCCTTCCTCTATAATAGAAGTGTCAGAGATGAAAGAAAATTAGTAAAATGTATATGAAAACCTTCCTCTTGTCAGAGTCTGGGGCACACCATGGGACCCAGAGTCGAGTCCCTGTCCACTCACATGCACCTCAAAATTGCATGCTGGCTCCCCCACCATTGGGCTAGATCCAGACCCAGCCAATCACATAGCCTCAGGTCCCCCGGCCCAGCACCCCCCCACCCCCGTCAAGCCCTGCTGCGCGGGAGCACAGCCTGAGTTCCCTCCACCCAGCACCGGGGGTGCACCTTGAGGCCCCCATCAAGCTTTGCAGGGTAGGGGGTGTGGCCTCAGGTCCCCTGGCCTGGCACTGGGGCAGCATGTGCAGCCTGAGGTCCTCCAGCCTGACACCAGGGCCGGGGCAAAGCCTGAAGTCACCTGTTAAGTCCCATGGGAGTGGGAGAGGGTGTAATCTCAGGTTCCTGCCTATTGCTCGTTAAGGCTCCTTATGGGAACTTGGCCTCGGCTGTGGGTGCAGCCATATTTGTGATGGAGTGATGGCCAATTAGCATGTTCCCTCTTCATTAGCTAGGATTGCCTAAGTCCACACTTCATTCCCATTTCCTTGGCTTTTCTCTGATGTGCTCTTCCTGACCCAGTTGCCATCCAGGATTCCTCGCTGTTTATTCCTCAGTTATGCGCAGTCTCCTCGGGGTGTGACGGTCTCTCAGAGGACCCTGGCTTTGGCGGCCCGCGGGGTTCAGGGTGCGGCCAGGCCTGTTCGGACATCTCTCTCTGGGACTGCCGCTGCGTCTCTCTGACACCCTGGCTACTGCCTCTCTGCCCCCCAGTCCAGCGCCATCAGCTCCCTGGGCTCTGGGCTCCGGGCTCCGGGTTTCTGCTCAGAAAGTCGCCCTGCCGCTCCTGACCGGAGCCACAGCCACAGCCACAGCCACAGCACAGCCACAGCCACAGCCACAGCCACAGCACAGCCACAGCCACAGCCACAGGCACAGGCACAGCCACAGCACAGCCACAGGCACAGCCACAGCCACAGCCACAGCCACAGCCACAGCACAGCCACAGCACAGCCACAGCCACAGCCACAGGCACAGCCACAGGCACAGCCACAGCACAGCCACAGGCACAGGCACAGCCACAGCCACAGGCACAGCCACAGCCACAGCCACAGCCACAGCCACAGCCACAGCACAGCCACAGCACAGCCACAGCACAGGCACAGCCACAGCCACAGGCACAGCCACAGGCACAGCCACAGCACAGCCACAGGCACAGCCACAGCCACAGCCACAGCCACAGCCACAGCCACAGCCACAGCACAGCCACAGCCACAGCCACAGCCACAGCACAGCCACAGCCACAGCCACAGCCACAGCCACAGGCACAGCCACAGCACAGCCACAGCCACAGCCACAGGCACAGCCACAGCACAGCCACAGCCACAGCACAGCCACAGCCACAGCCACAGCACAGCCACAGCCACAGCCACAGCCACAGCACAGCCACAGCCACAGCCACAGGCACAGCCACAGCACAGCCACAGCCACAGCCACAGCACAGCCACAGCCACAGCCACAGGCACAGCACAGCCACAGCCACAGCCACAGGCACAGCCACAGCACAGCCACAGCCACAGGCACAGCCACAGGCACAGCCACAGGCACAGCACAGCCACAGCCACAGCCACAGCCACAGCCACAGGCACAACCACAGCCACAGCCACAGCCACAGGCACAGCCACAGGCACAGCCACAGCACAGCCACAGCCACAGGCACAGCCACAGGCACAGCCACAGGCACAGCACAGCCACAGCCACAGCCACAGGCACAGCCACAGCACAGCCACAGCCACAGCCACAGCCACAGGCACAGCCACAGGCACAGCACAGCCACAGCCACAGCCACAGGCACAGCCACAGCACAGCCACAGCCACAGGCACAGCCACAGGCACAGCACAGCCACAGCCACAGCCACAGGCACAGCCACAGCACAGCCACAGCCACAGGCACAGCCACAGGCACAGCCACAGGCACAGCCACAGCACAGCCACAGCCACAGCCACAGCCACAGGCACAGCCACAAGCACAGCCACAGCCACAGCACAGCCACAGCCACAGGCACAGCCACAGCAGAGCCACAGCCACAGCCACAGCCACAGCACAGCCACAGCCACAGCCACAGCACAGCCACAGCACAGCCACAGCCACAGGCACAGCCACAGCCATAGCCACAGGCACAGCACAGCCACAGCCACAGCCACAGCCACAGGCACAGCCACAGCCACAGCCACAGGCACAGCCACAGCCACAGCCATAGCCACAGGCACAGCACAGCCACAGCCACAGGCACAGCCACAGCCACAGCCACAGCACAGCCACAGCCACAGCCACAGCCACAGGCACAGCACAGCCACAGGCACAGCCACAGCCACAGCCACAGCCACAGCACAGCCACAGCACAGCCACAGCCACAGGCACAGCCACAGCCACAGGGCAGCCACAGCACAGCCACAGCCACAGCACAGCCACAGCCACAGCCACAGCCACAGGCACAGCACAGCCACAGCCACAGCCACAGCCACAGCACAGCCACAGCCACAGCACAGCCACAGCCACAGGCACAGCCACAGCCATAGCCACAGGCACAGGCACAGCCACAGCCACAGCACAGCCACAGCACAGCCACAGCCACAGGCACAGGCACAGCACAGCCACAGCACAGCCACAGCCACAGCCACAGCCACAGGCACAGCCACAGCCACAGCCACAGGCACAGCCACAGCCACAGCCACAGGCACAGCCACAGCCACAGGCACAGCACAGCCACAGCACAGCCACAGCCACAGCCACAGCCACAGGCACAGCCACAGCCACAGCCACAGGCACAGCCACAGCCACAGCCACAGGCACAGCCACAGCCACAGGCACAGCCACAGCCACAGCCACAGGCACAGCCACAGCCACAGCACAGCCACAGCACAGCCACAGCCACAGGCACAGCCACAGCCACAGCCATAGCCACAGCACAGCCACAGCCACAGCCACAGCCATAGGCACAGCCACAGCCACAGCCACAGCCACAGCCACAGGCACAGCCATAGCCACAGGCACAGGCACAGCCACAGCCACAGCACAGCCACAGCACAGCCACAGCCACAGCCACAGCCACAGCCATAGCCACAGCACAGCCACAGCACAGCCACAGCCACAGGCACAGCCACAGCCACAGCCATAGCCACAGCACAGCCACAGCCACAGCCACAGGCACAGCCACAGCACAGCCACAGCCACAGCACAGCCACAGCCACAGCACAGCCACAGGCACAGCCACAGCCACAGCCACAGCCATAGGCACAGCCACAGCCACAGCCACAGGCACAGCCACAGCCACAGCCATAGCCACAGGCACAGCACAGCCACAGCCACAGCACAGCCACAGCCACAGCCATAGCCACAGCCACAGGCACAGCCACAGCCACAGCCATAGCCACAGGCACAGCACAGCCACAGCCACAGCCACAGCCATAGGCACAGCCACAGCCACAGCCACAGGCACAGCCACAGCCACAGCCATAGCCACAGGCACAGCACAGCCACAGCCACAGCCACAGCCACAGGCACAGCCACAGCCACAGCCATAGCCACAGCCACAGCACAGCCACAGGCACAGCCACAGCCACAGCCACAGCCACAGGCACAGCCACAGCCACAGCCACAGCCACAGCCACAGCACAGCCACAGCCACAGCCACAGGCACAGGCACAGCCACAGTCACAGCCACAGGCACAGCCACAGCCACAGCCACAGCACAGCCACAGGCACAGCCACAGCCACAGCCACAGCCACAGCACAGCCACAGCCACAGCACAGCCACAGCCACAGGCACAGGCACAGCCACAGCCACAGCCACAGGCACAGCCACAGCCACAGCCACAGCACAGCCACAGGCACAGCCACAGCCACAGCCACAGCCACAGCACAGCCACAGCCACAGGCACAGCCACAGCCACAGCCACAGCCATAGGCACAGCCACAGCCACAGCCACAGCACAGCCACAGGCACAGCCACAGCCACAGCCACAGCCACAGCCACAGCACAGCCACAGCCACAGCCACAGGCACAGGCACAGCCACAGTCACAGCCACAGGCACAGCCACAGCCACAGCCACAGGCACAGCCACAGCCACAGCCACAGCCACAGCCACAGCACAGCCACAGGCACAGCCACAGCCACAGCCACAGCCACAGCCACAGCACAGCCACAGCCACAGCCACAGGCACAGGCACAGCCACAGTCACAGCCACAGGCACAGCCACAGCCACAGCCACAGGCACAGCCACAGCCACAGGCACAGGCACAGCCACAGTCACAGCCACAGGCACAGCCACAGCCACAGCCACAGGCACAGCCACAGCCACAGCCACAGCACAGCCACAGCCACAGCCACAGCCACAGCCACAGCACAGCCACAGCACAGACACAGGCACAGCCACAGCCACAGCCACAGCCACAGGCACAGGCACAGCCACAGCACAGCCACAGCACAGCCACAGCCACAGCCACAGGCACAGGCACAGCCACAGTCACAGCCACAGGCACAGCCACAGCCACAGCCACAGGCACAGCCACAGCCACAGCCACAGCCACAGCCACAGCACAGCCACAGGCACAGCCACAGCCACAGCCACAGCCACAGCACAGCCACAGCACAGCCACAGCCACAGCCACAGCCACAGGCACAGCCACAGCCACAGCCACAGCACAGCCACAGCACAGCCACAGCCACAGGCACAGCCACAGCCACAGCACAGCCACAGCCACAGCCACAGCCACAGGCACAGCCACAGGCACAGCACAGCCACAGCCACAGCACAACCACAGCCACAGGCACAGCCACAGCCACAGCACAACCACAGCCACAGGCACAGCCACAGCCACAGCACAACCACAGCCACAGGCACAGCCACAGGCACAGCCACAGGCACAGGCACAGCCACAGCCACAGCACAGCCACAGCCACAGCCACAGCACAGCCACAGCCACAGGCACAGCCACAGCCACAGCCACAGCCACAGGGCAGCCACAGCACAGCCACAGCCACAGCCACAGCCACAGGCACAGCACAGCCACAGCCACAGCCACAGCCACAGCCACAGCCACAGCCACAGCCACAGCCACAGCCACAGCCACAGCCACAGCCACAGCCACAGCACAGCCACAGCCACAGGCACAGCCACAGCCACAGCCACAGCCACAGCCACAGCCACAGCCACAGCCACAGCCACAGCCACAGCCACAGCCACAGCCACAGCCACAGCCACAGCCACAGCCACAGCCACAGCCACAGCCACAGCCACAGCCACAGCCACAGCCACAGGGCAGCCACAGCCACAGCCACAGCAGAGCCACAGCCACAGCCACAGCCACAGCCACAGCCACAGCCACAGCGGGAAAAGAAAAGGACAGAGTCCTGAGAGGGCGGCGCCCGGCCATACGCCAGGACGGCCTCGGCCCTGGGCTGACCTCTGTGGAAAAGATGTGGAAACAGGCCACAGCCACGCAGGTGAGCCTGAAAAGCTTTCCCAGGGTAGCGCTGCGGGGGAGGGGGACGGGGAGTCAGCCTGCTCAGCCTCGCCCGGGGGCGGGGCGGGCCAAGCCCTGGGCACGCTACTGCTGAGTCCACCTTGGCCCCAAGTGTCACTCTGGAGTGGAGCTGTTCTTTTAAAAATATATGTGTATATTTTATTGATTTTTTACAGAGAAGGGAGGAAGAGGGATAGAGTCAGAAACATCCACCAGCTGCCTCCTGCACACCCTCCACTGGGGATGTGCCCGCAACCAAGGTACATGCTCTTGACCGGAATGGAACCTGGGACTCTTGAGTCCGCAGGAGAACGCTCTACCCACTGGGCCAAACGGGCCAGGGCAGAGCGGAGCTGTTCTAAGCGTGTGCCCACTGCCCCCTGGAGCACACTGCATGGCCTGGCCCGCCAGCGGGGCTCGCCATGGGGAGGACGGACGGGGTGGTGGAGAGGCCTGCTGGCTGCGCCAGCTGTCTTGGCCCTGGCTTCCTCTCAGCCTCTGCTCCACGGCCCTCAAAAGCAGCTGTTTGCTTGGCTGAAGCTCTATAATTAGCACGCTGCAAGGAATTTTAACCAGCCGTTTCCATGGCAACCTGGCGGCGTCCTGACGGCTTGTCTTCTCCTGGGCAAGGCTTGCCAGAATGCTCAGGAAAACACCCATGACGAGCTCGTCATCCCTGGGCTGACAGGACAGACAGAGGCCTCCTCCAGTTCCATCTGCAGGGACACAGTGCAGGGGTCACCTTCACTGTCCACCCACTGTGAGCGGCTGACCCTGATGGAAGCCGCACATCTCCCTTCCCCACGGAGCTCCTCGAGAGTGGGCGTCCCGTGCAGGCTGGTGATCTGATGTCCCTGGGCAAGGGGGATGTGAATGAGTGAGCGCTGATCTTGGTGGGCGCTTTTGAGAGCAGCGTCACGTCGAGCTCTGAGGACTAAGTGTCCCAACTCAGTCCCCAGAGAGAGGCAAGAGCAAGGAAGGAAGGAAAGGGGGGATGATCTGGACCTGGGAAGGAACAGAGGGTGCAGCCCAGCGCAGAAAAGGGGTATGGAGGGAGGGGAAAAGCGGAAGAGGACAGAGAGGAAGGGGAAGGACAAAGAAATGCGAGAGATGGAAAAAGGGGGTGGGGAAAGGGAGGAAGGAACAGAGGTCTGGAAGGGAAGCTATTCTTTTTAAATAGCTTTGAACCAGAATTTTCTTGGAGAGTAAAAGACACAACCTGTTCATTTGGTTGCATCTTCCCATACAGAAAATCTTAGGGGCTCCTACCTTTTCTGATTAGGGACTTTGTACTTTCGTTTTTCTTTTAAGTGTACTGTTGGGTGATTTAAAAAAATTAATTACTATTTTTTAGAATAGCTTTAGAAATTAACAGAAATCAGTTAATAAGGAGTTCCCATATACCTTCTTTCACTGCACTCCCGTTTTCCATACTAGCACCTTACATTAATATGGAAATTTGTTACAATTAATGGATCTATTTTGATATTGTTTTTTTCTTTTCTAAAATATATTTTATTGATTTTTTAAATCTTTATTGTTCAGTTTATTAATTACATTGTTCCCCCTTTTTCCCGCTATAGCTCTCCTCCACCCAGTACCCATCCCACCCTCTGCCCTTAACTCCTCCCCATCCCCGTCCTCTTCCATAGTTGTATGATTTTTGTCCAGTCTCTTGCTGAACCTCCCACACCCCTTTCCTCCCCAAGAATTGTCAGTCCATTCCCTCTCTATGCCCATGATTCTGTTATATTCACCCATTTATCCTGTTCATCAGATTTTTAATTCACTTGATTTTTAGATTCATTTGTTGATAGATGTGTATTTGTTGTTCATAATTTTTATTTTTACATTTTTCTTCTTCCTCTTCTTAAAGAATACCTTTCAGCATTTCATATAATATTGATTTGGTGGTGATGAACTTCTTTAGCTTTAAAAAAATATATATATATTATATATATATATTTTATATGATTTTTTACAAAGAGGAAGGGAGAGGGATAGAAAGTCAGAAACATCAATGAGAGAGAAACATCGATCAGCTGCCTCTTGCACATTCCCTACTGAGGATGTGCCGGCAGCCAAGGTATGTGCCCTTGACTGGAATCGAACCTGGGACCTTTCAGTCCACAGGCCGAAGCTCTATCCACTGAGGCAAACCAGTTTTGGCATCCTTTAGCTTTTTCTTATCTGAGAAGCACTTTATCTGACCTTCAATTCTGAATGATAGCTTTGCTGGGTAGAGTAATCTTGGTTGTAGGTTCTTGCTATTCATCACTTTGAATATTTCTTGCCACTCCCGTCTGGCCTGCATCGTTTCTGTTGAGAAATCTGCTGAAAATCGTATGAATGCTCCCTTATAGGTAACTGTTTTTCTCTTGCTGCTTTTAATATTCTCTCTTTGCCTTTTGCTTTTGGCATTTTAATTATGATGTATCTTGGTGTGGTCCTCTTAGGGTTCCTATAGTTTGGGGTTCTGTGCGCTTCTTGGGCTTTTAAGTCAATTTCTTTCACCAGGTGTGGGAACTTTTCAGTCACTATTTCTTCAAATAGGTTTTCATTGTCTTGCTCTCTCTCTTTTTCTGGCACCCCCATAATTCGGATGTTGGCATGCTTGAGGTTGTCCCAGAGGCCCCTTACACTATCTTCAATTATCTGGATCCTTTTTGCTTCTTGCTTTTCCAGCTGAGTGGGTTTTGTTTCTTTGTATTTCAAATCTTTTTTTTTTCTTTTTTTTGATTTTTTTACAGAGAGGAAGGGAGAGGGATAGAAAGTCAGAAACATCGATGAGAGAGAGACATCGATCAGCTGCCTCTTGCACGCCCCCTGCTGGGGATGTGCCCGCAGCCAAGGTACATGCCCTTGCCGGAATCGAACCCGGGACCCTTCAGTCCGCAGTCCGACGCTCTATCCACTGAGCCAAACCGGTCTCGGCAATGTATTTCAAATCTTTGACTTGATTCTTACGGTCCTCTAGACTGCTTTTAGGATTTTGTATAATATTTTTTATTTCAGTCTGTGTATGCTTAATTTCTAGTTGGTCCTTTTTCATATCCTCGAGGTCTCGTTCATATCCTCGAAGATCTCGTTCATTTCCTAGAAGGTCTCATTAAGTTCATTGGCCTTTTCTAGGAGCCTCTTGAAAAGCCTTATAACTGTGGTTTTGAATTCTATGTCCAGTCATTCTTTTTCCTCCATTTCTTTCACATCTGATTTCTTTCCATGTCTCTGCATTGTAGCTGCTTCCATGAGTTGGTCAATTAGCTTTGTGTGAGAGATGTCCTCTAGGGGACAGTGGCTCAGCCTCCCCAGTTACCTGAGGTGGATACTCTTGGTGCAGCCCTTTATGGGTTGCACAGTCTTGTTGAAGTTAAGCCTAGATTATTGTTGTTAGCACTAGGAGGGTTTGACCTCCATGCCAATTGGCTGTGAGGATCAGCTGTGCTCAGGTTGGATGGGCAGAGTCTCCGGGCTGAGCAGGCAGCCTTGATTTCCCGTCAGCTCTGCCTTATGCGGCACCTGGGTCTCTGTGCCTGGTGGAAATGGCTGCACGCACCTCTGAGAGAAAGCTGCTGCTGAGCTCTACCCGCTGCTGGACAAATCAGCCTCTCCCAAAGTTTCATCCAGGGTTGTAAAACAATCCAGTCCAGTGGTTTTCCGAACAGGAGAGCAAGTCACGAGTCCTCTTTGCATACTCACGTGCTTCTGCTGTTCCCAAGTTTACGTGCCCTTTCCGCAAGCTCGCAGACCTCCGCTGCGCCTGAGTTTCTGCATGCTTCCTTCTTACTGGCCAGTGTCACCCTGAATGAGTGTGGGTTCTCCGGACCTTGCCCGGAACTGGGGAATCAGTGCAATGGGACTCCTTTGTCTCCCTCCCCGTTCGACAAAGCCAGCTGGGTTTGCAGCTGCCCACCCTATCTGCTCATGCTCGCATGGTTCTGCACCTCTGGCTCTGCGCCAATCCTCAACTCTGCCCTCCGCTGCTCCTCTGAGTCACAGTGTTCTATCTTTACTTTTATTTGTGGATTTTTCTTTTTTTTTTTTTTAAATATTTTATTGATTTTTTACAGAGCGGAAGTGAGAGGGATAGAAAGTCAGAAACATCGATGAGAGAGAAACATCGATCAGCTGCCTCTTGCACACCCCCTACTGGGGATGTGCCCGCAACCAAGGTACATGCCCTTGACCAGAATCGAACCCGGGACCCTTCAGTCCACAGTCCGACGCTCTATCCACTGAGCCAAACCGGTCTCGGCTATTTGTGGATTTTTCACTCAGCCAGCCATCTGGTGATTCTGGATAATGTTCGTTCTGTCATTAAATTGTAGTTTTGAAATTGTTGTGTGGGGCCACAAGATAGGTGTTTGTTTACCTATGCCACCCTCTTGGTTCCTTTATTTTGATGTTGTTAATTAAAATCTAAACGTTCAGATTTCATTGTGTTTTGTTTTGTTTTACTTAATGTCCTTTTTCTTTCTAGAATCTTATCCGGTATTTCACAATACCATCAGTACTCATGTTTCCTCTTGTGACTATTTCTCAGACATTTTTTTGATAACCTTGATAGTCTGAAGAATGCTGGTCAGGTATTTTGTAGAATTCCCCTCTGTTGAAATTTGTATGATGTTTTCCTCGTGATTAGATTGGAATATATGGGTTTGAAGTAGGAAGATCACAGAGGTAAAGTGCCATTCTCTCCACATCACATCAAGGGAACTGATTATCAGCAATGAGTTATCATTTTTTAGACGAATTTATTTATTTGACACATTAATTAGGCAAAGAAAAATATATGTAACTACATAAAAAGAATCACATTCTCATTCTACTTGAACACACAGCAGTAGTCAAAACTAATAAATTGTGGAATGAATCCCAGAATTAATTGCAAAAAAGCACTCTGTATAAAAAAGCTTCAGACCTCTAACTTCACTGAATCCAGTGCTACATGTACTTCTTTATATTCTTCAGCATCTTCCAATTCTTTTACATTCTCTAATATCTGCAGAAGATCAGTATATGCAGCTTCCACCCTGCTCTGGCAATCTGGGATCATCATATGGGACTCTTGCAGGATCTCTGTCTGCTTTTTAAGGGCATAATTTTCACTATTTTCAGCTTTCATTTTTTCAATCTTTTCTTTTCGTTGTTTTGCTTCTTTTTCATACATCATTTTTTCTTTAGCCAATTGCTTCACTACACCGGTTTTGATCTTGATTTGTCTCACATGAGGATCGGCCATGGTCCCTGGAGCACCGGAAGAAGGGGCAGAGAGTCGGGGTAACCGTGTTGCCAATGAGTTATCATTGTTAATGCTGACCATAATCATCTAGCTGAGGTGGTATTTGTTAGGGTTTGGCACTGTAAGGTTACCCTTTCATTTATTTACTAGAGGCCCAGTGCACAAAATTCGTGCATGGGGGGGGGGGTGTTCCCTCAGTCCTGCCTGCACCCTCTGCAGTTCAGGACCCCTACACCTCTTTCTTATCTACCTAACCTCTTCACATTAAAAAAAATTAACTGAAATATCACCTACTCTAGGAAAGCCTCTTTGAACAAATGTCTTTACAATCTGTATTAAGTATTGTCATAGTATATCATTCTTTTTCTTTAACAGCTACTTTAGAGTGGATGCAATGTGGTTTTCAATCTTGAATCTGAATTATTTCTTCTTGCTCTTGTAATAGCAAAGATTATCCAATTTACATTTGCCCTTCAAGGTCTTATATTTGGTTCAGTTTCTAGTTATCTCGCTGCTTTAAAAAAAAAAAGCAATAAATTTGGGTTGTGATAGTAAGCCTCACTTGTAATCAAGCCTGTAGGTGTCTCTATCTAAATATTTCTATAATACCTATCACTTCAGCATACCAGAGATTGGTTCATTTATAGAAAATAATAAATGTCACTTGATCATTTGATCTTCTAGTAATATTTTATAGCAAGATGTATTATTCTAGTAATTTAACTATTACAAAACTGAGGTATACAGAAATAAATTACATTGAACAATAAAGAATGACTCAAATATCAAAGCATAGCATACTTAGGTTCTCCCTTGTCCTGTGCCTCAGATATCAGCATAGCACACAGTCCACATGGAACTCAGCTTCCTTTAAAATGGGAAGGGATGCCATACTCATGAAGCAGCTACTTTCACACATATTCTTTTATTTAATTAACTAGGGGCCTGGTGCATGAAATTCGTGCACTGGGGGTGGGCGGTCCCTCAACCCAACCTGCCCCCTGTCACATACTGGGAGCCCTCAGGGGATGTCTAACTGATGGTTCACCCTCAATCTGCCCAAGGGCTTTAGGTCTTGGGCACCCAGCCATCGCCCTGCTCAGCTCAGCCCCAGCTGCCTGCAACCACCCAGCTCTGGGGGCTGGGCGCTCACCACCACTTCCGCTCACAGTGCCCGGGGGGCCAGGCGCTCCCTGCCACCACCACCACCACCACCACCGCTGTTGCTGCTGCCGCCGCCACTGCTTCCCCTCACAGCGCGCGGGGGCTGGCGCTCACCATCACTGCCATTTCATCTCCACCCTCAGGGCCCGGTGCTCCCGCTCCTGATTGGCTGGTAGAACAGAATGTGATGAGGCATAGGCCGCTGCCCCGCCCGCGTATGCAAATATACCGCTATCTTTGCTGGGTTAATTTGCATATCATTCCTAATTGGCTGTGGGCATATTACTCCCATTTGGCTGTGGGTGTAGTGAAGGTATGGTCAATTAGCATATTACTCTTTTATTAGATAGGGTTTATTTATTTATCATTAATTTTTAATAATTATTTATTGTTAAAGTATTAAATGTCTCCTTTTTTTACCCCCATGGACCCCCTCCAGTTTGCCCCTGTTCCCTGCCTCAGGCCCTCATCACCACCTTGTCTATGGGCCATGCATATATTGGCTGTTGGTAGAACAGCCAATCAGGAGCAAAGGTACGGTCAAACTTGCATGTTTCTCTTTTATTATATAGGATAGCAAATACTCTTTGTAGTGATTATTGGAAAATCATCCTAGTAATTGCCTCTGTTCCTCTCTTTATTGTTGCCTTACATTCTGATGTTATTACTGTGCTTTTATCTTCCACTTGCTCTAACAAGATTTTAAGGGCAGAGATCATGACTTGAGCTTGTGATTCTCTGTTATAGTGCCTAGATAAGTACTCAAAGGCCATCCAGTCCAAATGACTTGTGATGAGAGAGGCCCACCTTTGCTGGAGACCTCTGATTTCTATTTAAGGGCCTCACTTGTTCTGTGCCTTTACAGAGGGGTGAGTAGGGGTTGAGGGAATTTGAGGAAACCCAGACAGAATTCTCCTCCTAAAAGATTTTGCTAAGCTGACCACGGGGACCACAGGGCATTTGTCCAATTAAAATCCAGACACAGGAATAACAAAGGCACTGGTCTCCTACTGCTAATGTGTGGGGATCAAACCCCAGCCTGCAGGAACTCACCCCCCAATCGGGACCAGGCCACTGGGTAGACCTGGGCTGGTGCTCCTAACTCTAGGGAGAGAGAGGCTTCCCATGGCTGCAAGCTAGAGGCCCTGGACTCCTTACCACGCACGCAAAAAGGTCCCAGGTGCAAGTTGGTCAGCAAAACAGCTTCTTTTCCTGGAATTGCGGGGCTGCCTCTCCTGTTTCCTGGTGATGGCGGGTCTGGGCTCTGCCTGTCCTGTTGGCTCCATGATCACAATGGCAGTCTGGGCTCTGCCTGTCCAGTTCCCCGTGATTACGATTGCTGGTCTTTGCTCTGTCTGTCCAGTTCCCCTGAGATTGTGATGGCGGGTCTGGGCTCTGCCTGTCCAGTTCCCCTGTGATGGCCATCTCTGGTCTTGGTTCCTGTTTGCCCAGCCCCATGATCGCCATGGCGGGTCTCTGCTCTGCCTGGCCTCTTCCCAGGCTGATAGGCAGCTTGGACCCTGCTGGAGGCTTAGGGCACTGCCAACCACAACCAGCTCATGTCCCCTTGGGTCCCCTCAGAGGCATAGGCCGCTGCCCCGCCCGCGTATGCAAATATACCGCTATCTTTGCTGGGTTAATTTGCATATCATTCCTAATTGGCTGTGGGCATATTACTCCCATTTGGCTGTGGGTGTAGTGAAGGTATGGTCAATTAGCATATTACTCTTTTATTAGATAGGGTTTATTTATTTATCATTAATTTTTAATAATTATTTATTGTTAAAGTATTAAATGTCTCCTTTTTTTACCCCCATGGACCCCCTCCAGTTTGCCCCTGTTCCCTGCCTCAGGCCCTCATCACCACCTTGTCTATGGGCCATGCATATATGCATGCAAGATTCTACGTTGCTTACTTCCCATCCACCCATCCCCCCCACCTTCTCTCCGAAATTCCACACTCTGTTCCATGTGTCCATGTCTCCAGAGCCACCCCATTCATCGATTTATTTTGTTAATTAGATTCCATATATGAGTGAGATCATGTGATACTGTCTTTCTCTGTCTGACTTCTTTCACTTAGCATGATACTCTACAGGTCCCTCCATGCTGTTTCAAAGGATAAGCGTTCTTTCTTTTTTACTGCTGCATAGTATTCCATGGTATAAATGTACAAAAGCTTTTTTATCTATCTACTGATGGGCATTTGGGCTGTTTCCAGACCTTACCTGTTGTAAGTTGTACCGCTATGAACATAGGGGTGCATTCATTTTTTCTGATTGGTGTTTTGATTTTCTTAGGATATATTCCCAGAAGTGGGATCACTGGGTCAAATGGAAGTTCCATATTTAATTTTTTGAGGAAACTCCATACTGTTTTCCATAATGGCTGCACCAGTCTGCCTTGCCATCAGCAGTGTTCGAGGCTTCCCTTTATTCCACATCCTCTCCAGCACTTGTCATGTGTCAATGGTAGCCATTTTGACAGGTGTGAGGTAATACCTTATTGTCATTTTAATTTGCATCTCTCTGATGATCAGTGACTGAGCATTTTTTTCTTATGTCTCTCTCTTGGCCATCTGTATGTCCTCTTTGGAGAAGTGTCTATTTAAGTCCTTTATCCATGTGTTAATTGGATTGTTTTCCTTTTGTTAAATTGTACGAGTTCCTTATATATTTTAGATATTAACCCTTCATCAGATGTATTATTGCCAAATATGTTCTCGTATACATTGGGTTCCCTTTTTCTTATTGATGGTTTCTTTTGGTGTGCAGAAGCATTTTGTTTTGCTGCAGTCCCATTTGTTTATTTTCTCATTAGTTTTCTTTGCCCTAGGACCATGGTTGGCAAACTGGCTCAAGAGCTACATGCAGCAGCTCTTTGGCCCCTTGAGTGTGGCTCTTCCACAGAATACCACGGCCTGGGCAAGTCTATTTTGAAGAAGTGGCATTAGAAGAAGTTTAAGTTAAAAAAAATTGGCTCTCAAAAAAAATTTCAGTCGTTGTACTGTTGATATTTGGCTCTGTTGACTAATGAGTTTGCTGACCACTACCCTAGGAGATGTATCCATAAACATTGCTACAAAAGATGTCTGAGCCGAGACCGGTTTGGCTCAGTGGATAGAGCGTCGGACTGCGGACTGTGGGGTCCCGGGTTTGATTCCGGCAAGGGCATGTACCTTGGCTGCGGGCACATCCCCAGTAGGGGGCATGCAAGAGGCAGCTGATCGATGTCTCTCTCTCATCGATGTTTCTGACTTTCTATCCCTCTCCCTTCCGCTCTGTAAAAAATCAATAAAATATATTTAAAAAAAAAAAAAAGATGTCTGAGATTTTGCTGCCTATGGTTTCTTCTAGGATTTTTATATTTCAAGACTTACATTTAAGTCTTTTATCCATTTTTTAGTTTATTCTTGTGTATGGTGTAAGTTGGTGGTCTAGTTTCATTTTTTTGCATATATCTGTCCAATTTTTAAAAATATATATATTTTATTGATTTTTTTTTTTACAGAGAGGAAGGGAGAGGGATAAGAGAATCAGAAACATCAATGAGAGAGAAATATCCATCGGCTGCCTCTTGTACACCCCCTACTGGGGATGTGCCTGCAACCAAGGTACATGGCCTTGACCAGAATTGAACCCAGGACCTTTCAGTCCACAGGCCAATGCTGTATCCACTGAGCCAAACTGGTTTCGGCTGTCCAATTTTTTTTTTAACACCATTTAATTGAAGAGACTGTCTTGACTCCATTGTCAAATATTAATTGAGCGTAATGACTTGGGTCAATTTTGGGGGTCCCTGTTCTGTTTCTTTTATCTGTATGCCTGTTCCTGTGCTACTACTGGGCTGTTTTGATTATAGTGGCTTTGTAATATAACTTAAAATTTGGTATTGTGATTCCTCCAACTTTGTTTTTATTTTTTTCAAGATTGCTGCAGCTATTTGGGTTCATATAAATTTTGGTGTATTTGTTCTAGATCTGTGAATTATGCTGTTGGTATTTTAATAGGAATTGCATTGAATATGTAGATTGCCTTGGGTACTATTTTAATATTTTTTATTCTACCAATCCATGAACATGGTATATTCTTCCACTTTATATCTTTTTTCAACGTCCTATAGTTTTCCAAATGCTGGTCTTTTGCCTTCTTGGTTAAGTTTATTCCTAAGTATCTTAAATTTTTTGTTGCAATGGTAAATGGGATTGTTTAGTTTGTCTTTCTGACAATTCATTATTGATTATAAAAAAGTCACTGATTTTTGGGTGTTGATTTTGTATCTTGCTACATTGCCAAATTCATTTTGTTGCAGAAGACCGAAGAAAAACCAAGCAATGCCTTAAAGAAAAGGAGGGACACTTTAATACACAGGCGGACTCAGGGAATAGCTTTCCAAATCTGAGTGCCAAAACATGCATGGGGTTTCTTTTTATATCTCCCTGTGGTCTTTGTCCCACAAATATAGATTATGCTTCTGGTCCTTTTTGTGAGCATTGCAAGAAGGCCCCCACGTGATGGTCTGGCCTGGTGCCAGCGTTAATAACCCTCGCTCCGGGGTAGTTCACTGTTCACAGCATCAGGTTCTGTAAGACCAGCATCTGGGAAGGAGAGAGGGACTTAATTACAGGTTATCAGGAATGTGCACTGAGCTTGCTGGCTTGGATTCAGATCACCAGCCCCAAATATCAGGGTTGCATTGGAATTGGCCCTTGTTAGCCTTTTCAATTTATTAAATCTAGTGGGTTTTTGGTGATCTTTAGAGTTTTCTATGTACCATATCATGTCAACTGTGAAAAATGAGAGTTTTAATTCCTCCTTTCCAATTTGGATGCCTTTTATTTCTTCTTCTATCTGATCACTGTGGCTAGGACTTCCATCACTATGTTGAATAAGAGTGGTGAAAGTGGGCATCCCTGTCTTGTTCCTGTTCCTATGGTAAATAGTTTTAGTGTTTCCCGGTTGTGTATGATGTTTGTTGTGGGTTTGTCATATATGACCTTTTTTATGTTGAGAAATTGTTCAAGTTACACTTTTAAAATTCCCCTTTGCCCTGTCCAGGTAGCTAGAGCATCGTCTCAGTAGTCCCAGGTTTTGGGTTTGTCCTTGCATTAGGGCACCTACAAGAAGCAACCAATGAATACATAAAAATAAGTGAAACAGCAAATCAATGTTTCTCTCTCTCTCTCTCTCTCCTTCTCTCTCCTCTCCCAAATCAATAAAACAAAATACCCCTCCCTGCCCAGTGTGGCTCAGTTGGTTGGGCATCATTCCATGCACCAAAAGGTTGCCAGGTCAAGTCACACACCAGGGTTGAAGGTTCGGTCCTTGGTGTGGGACGTGCAGGAGTCAGCCAATCAATGTTACACTGCCACATTGATGTCTCTCTCTCCCTCTCCCCTCTCTCCCTTGCTCTCTTTCTAAAATTCAATAAACTATTTTTTAAAAATTCCCTTTTCATATTATATTCTTTGGAAGGAAACCACTCTTCCTGGTCTGCACTTTGGTGAAGAGCTATGCCACCCTCCTCCTTTGGGGTGAAGTATCTACATAATTTATTTGGAATTCTCCTGCACATGACTGTTCTCCCCCATTTGTTAATTTATTCAACCATTTATTTTTATTAGTGTGTGTCCATGAATATTTATTTTATTTTGGGGTTATAATACTCAACTACAGCCAACGCCAGTTTGGCTCAGTGGTAGAGCGTTGTACTTTGGACTGAAAGGTCCCGGGTTCGATTCCGGTCAAGGGCATGTACCTTGGCTGCGGGCACATCTCCAGTGGGGGGTATGCAAGAGGTGGCTGATCGATGTTTCTCTCTCATCGATGTTTCTGACTTTCTATCTCTCTCCCTTCCTCTCTGTAAAAAAATCAATAAAATATATTTTTAAAAAATACTCAACTACACTATTTTCTTGCTCAAATTTTTCAGCATTGGGCATTGGGAGCTCTTTCAGGTGATTCCTGTGCCCTTTGATAGAACTCCTATTAATGCAATGTTTCTATTTTTTAACATTTCCTTACTTTCTTACATTGCAACAGGCTCCAGGCTCATGATGTGTATACCTGCTGCAGTCCTACAGTCAGATAGTTTTCCAAAGAGGAGCCTTTCACTTTTATAAGCATAAAACTGCCACCCCAAACATGTAAACTGTTTTTCAATTTCTCTCTCTTTTTTTAGTTCACTAGGAACAAAAGGCTGAACAATGTTTAATAAATGGTATAACTAGGAAAGGCAAAATCCCAGTAAATATTTAAGGATTGATTATTCTGATTTATTGTATAGAACATAAAAATGTGATAAATTATTTAAAACCAAGTGTCCCAGAAAAAGTAGGGTTCTTTGGGTTTCATGTCTATAAATAAATATTCTACTTAAAATACTTTTCATTAATTTTCCTTCTTAAACATTAATTTATAAATTACTTGCCTAAGAATTATTTAATTGTGGAGAAACCAAGATGGCGGCAGAGTAAACTCCTAAACTGCTGCCTCGCACAACAATTTCAAAACTACAACTAAAAGACAAAACGGACATCATCCAGAACCACAGGAAGGCTGGCTGAGTGGGAATTCTACAACTAGAAGGAGAGAGAAAAGAACACTGAGAATCAGAAGAGCTTCAGAAGGCAAAGATACTGAGATGCGTGTGTAGAGAGGACTGGCACCTGAGTGCACGGCTGGCTTTCTCAAGTGGGAGGGAGACAAAGCTTCTGACTGCACGGAACTCCAGTTCAGGGAAAGACTTTGGGGATCCAGACTCATGCGGGAAGAGGCTGGACTGTCAGAAGGAAGAAAACCATACTGAGACTCAGAGGAACTGTAGAAGGCAGAGGTACCAAGGCGCACGCAAGGAGAGGGAGGGCGGCTGAGTATATGACTGGCTTTATCAAGCAGGAGGGAGACAAAAACTCCCAACTGAACTGAACTCCAGTTCTGGACAAGACTCTGGGGACCCAGACTCATTTGTGGAGAAACTGGACTGTGTGGAGGTGGGCGAAACTCAAAGACGACTTTCTTTCAGAGGTGCTTGCAGCAATTACCATGGGACAATGAGACACAGGGGCCTATTAGGCCAGGGCTGATGGACACCAGTGCTGTCTGCTCTGCCCTGAGACTGCACCATCCAAGCTGAGCACAGAGGCTTTTGCAAATCTTGTCTGATAAGGGTGTCTCCAGCACAGAATTTTTCCCAGCGTAGACACAGCTGATCCTCACAGCCAATTGGCTTGGAAGTCAATCCCTCCAGCAACAATCAAGGCTTAACCACAACAAGAGTGTCCACCTCTGATAACTGGAGAAGCTGAGCCACAGGGCCATGTAGGACATCTAGCACACAAAGCTACTCTATCAACTCAGGGAAGCAGCCAAAATGTAGAGACAAAGAAACAGATGACAAATGAAAGAAATTAAGGAAAGCAAATGACTGGATATAGAGTTCAAAACCAAGGTTATAAAGTTTTTCAAAAGTTTCCTAGAAAGGCTGATACATTTAGTAAGACCCTTGAGGATATGAAAAAGGACCAACTAGAAATTAAGCATACACTGACTGAAATAAAAAAAATTATACAGAGCCCTAAAAGCAGACTAGAGAATCATAAGAATCAAGTCAAGGATTTGAAATACGAAGAAGCAAAAAACACTCAACCGGAAAAGCAAAAAAAAAAAAAAAATCCAAAAATATGAAGATAATATAAGAAGCCTCTGGGACAACTTCAAGCATACTAACATCAGAATTATGGGGATGCCAAAAGAAGAGAGAGATCAAGATACTGAAAACCTCTGTGAAGAAATAATGACAGAAAACTTCCCCACCCGGTGAAAGAAATATACTTACAAGTTCAGGAAGTGCAGAGAACTCCCCCAAAAAAGGAATCCAAAGTGGATCACACCAAGAAACATCATAATTAAAATGCCAAGAGCAAAAGACAAAGAGAGAATATTAAAAGCAGCAAGAGAAAAACAGTTAATACCTACAAGGGAGCACTAATAAAGCTGCCAGCTTATTTCTCAACAGAAACGATGCAGGCCAGACGGGAGTGGCAAGAAATATTCCAAGTGATGAATATCAAGAACTTACAACTAAGATTACTCTACCCAGCAAGTCTATCATTCAGAATTGAAGGTCAGATAAGAGCTTCACAGATAAGCAAAAGCTAAAGGAGTTCATCACCACCAAACCAGTATTATATGAAACTAGAGGCCCAGTGCATGAAATTTGTGCATGGGGCAGGGATGTCCCTCAGCCCAGCCTGCACCCTCTCCATCTGGGACCCCTTGAGGGATGTCCAACTGCCTGTTTAGGCCCGATCCCAGTAGGATCAAGCCTAAATAGGTGGTTGGACATCCTTCTCACAATCCAGGACTGCTGTCTCCAAACTGCTCACCTGCCTGCCTCCCCAATTGCCCCTAACTACTTCTGCCTGCCAGCCTGATCATCTCCTAACCACTACCCTGCCAGCCTAATTGATGTCTAACTGCTCTCCTGCCATCCTGTTTAACTCCCAACTTCCCTCCTCTGCCGGCCTGGTCACCCTTAGCTACCCTCCCCTGATTACCCCCAACTGCCCTCCCTTGCAGGCTTGTCCCCTCCTAACTGCCCTCCCCTGTTGGCCTCATCACCCACAACTATCCTCCCTTGCAGGCCTGGAACCTCCCAATGGCCTCTGGGACAACTTCAAGCTGGCCATCTTATGATGACCATCTTGTATCCACATTGGGGCAGGATCTTTGACCACATGGGGGCAGCCCTCTTGCATGTCGGAGTGATGGTCAATCTGCAAATTACTCTTTTATTAGATAGGATAGAGGCGTGGTGCATGGGTGGGGGCCAGCTGGTTTGCACTGAAGAGTGTCCTGTATCAGGGAGGGGGTTCCCTTGGGGCGTGGGGTGGCTTGGGCGAGGTGCCTGTGGAGGTTTGCAGGCCAGGACTGCCCCCCAGCGACCCAAGTGTAGGTCCTTGGATCTGGAATATATTTATGTTCTACAATTGAAACTTTGTAGCCTGGAGTGGAGCCAGGCCTTCTGCTTGCTCCATGGCAATGGCCATTTCTGTTTGGGGTTATTTAAATTCTATAATTGAAACTTTGTAGCATTAAGTGGAGGCCTAGGCACCAGGGCTGCAGAAGCTTGGCTTCCTCCATCACCCAGGTAACCCTCTGCTCTCTCCAGCTCCGTGGCTGCCACCATTTCTGTTGCAATATATCTTCTATAATTGAAACTTTATAGCATTGAGTGGAGACCTAGGCCGGCAACGACAAGTGGAAAGCTTGGCTTTCTCCATCGCTGGGGAAACTCAAGCCTCCCTCCTGCTCTCGGTGGCTGCAGCCATCTTGGTTGGGGGTTATTTGCATAATTTGCTCCTGATTGGCTGATGGGTGAGGCTGTGGGCATAGCTTGATCGGAAGTATGGTCAATTTTCATATTATGCTTTTATTAGATAGGATGCTGTAAGGTATTCTTTAAGAAAAGGAAGAAGAAAAAGGTAAAGATAAAAATTGTGAACAGCAAATACATATCTATCAACAAGTGAATTTGAAAAATCAAATGAATAAAAAATCTGATGAACAGAATAAACTGTTGAATATAATAGAATTAGGGGCATAGAAAGGAAGTGGACTGACAATTCTCGAGGGGAAAGGGGTATGGGGGTGTGGGAAGAGACTGGACAAAAATCATACATCTATGGATGAAGACAGTGGGAGGGGGGTAAGGGCAGTGGGTGGGGTGGTAACTGGGTGGAGGGGAGCTATGGGGGAAAGAAGAGGAACAATTGTAATGATCTGAACAATCAATATTTATTAAATTAAAGAAAGAATTATTTTATTGTGCTGATAAAGCTCAAGAACTGGCTAAAAATCGCGTATCTATTTTAAAAATAGCATATCTACAATAGGATCTAATTTGTATATTTCATCTTATGCTTATTAAAATAGGGGCCCAGTGCATGAATTTGTGCACCTTGAAAGGAACGTGGGCCATGAGGCTCCTGTGGGCACAGGGGCAGTTCTCAGCCCGTCCTCTGTGCGCCCATCCAGCCCCTCTCCCTGTGGCGCGCCCCCCCCCTCCCCTGTCTGCAGGCAGCCCCACTCCTGCTGCTGCAGCTCCCACTTGCTGATGGCACGGGCCCCACCCGCACCCGCTGACAGTTCTGAGCGGCTGGGATTGGCGCTGGGTGCTGGCAGTGGTGTGAGCAGCGGCTCTAGCACCAGCTGTGGGTTCAAGCAGAGCAGGGACCAACAGTGGGTGTGAGTGGTGGGTGGGATGCAGTGAAAGAGAGCAAATAATTTTCAGCAACAACCAGAAGCTCACCCTGGTGACAGTGACTGGCGCCCCACCTTGGTTTGGTGCCCCTGCACACCTGCACCACCATCCCACTGCGGCTGATGCCCACCGTGTTCCATGCTCTGCCTCTTGCTGCTGATGCCCACCATGTTCCGCAAGCGCCCCCTGGTGGTTAGTGCACATAATAGCGACCAGTTTTTGCTTTTTCAGTTGTTCATTTGTTCAGTCTATTTGCTTATTAACCTTTTATTATATAGGATATCTTAAGAAATATTTATCATCCTTAACATGGCTGCCTATTTCTGTAATATTGGCAGTTTTTTTTGTTTTGTTGTACTAAAAAGCATGTTTTACTTTTGAAATTAAAAAAATAAAAGAGTTTGCCCTAGCCAGTTTTCTCAGTGATTGGAGGTTGGTCCATGGACTGAAGGGTCCCAGGTTCAATTCCAGTCAAGGGCACATACTTTGTACCTCCTTTTCAAGCTCGATCCCCAACCCTGGTCTAGGTGCCTTTTGGAGGCAACCAATCCATGTGTTTCTCTCATATCAATATTTCTGTCTGTCTGTCTCTCCCTCTCTCTTCTACTCTATCTAAAAATCAATGGATAGTGGATAGAGACAATAGGGTGCTGAAGGGCTGGGAGGGGGGAATGGGTGCTAGATGGGATTAATGGGGGGGTGGAATAAAGGGGACAGAGTAATATTTTCAACAGTAAAGAATTATTTAAAAAAACAATCAATGGAAGGGCCTGACCCTAATGGCTCAGTGGTTGAGTGGAGACCTATGAACCAGAGGTCATGGGTTCCATTCCTGGTTGGGGCACATGCCTGGCTTACAGGCTCAATCCCAGTGGGGGGCATGAAAGAGGCAGTCATTCAATGATTCTCTCTCATCATTGTTGTTTCTATCTCTCTCTCCCTCTCCCTTCTCTGAAATCAATAAAAATACACTTAAAATATCAATGTAAAAAATATCCTCAGGTGGTGATTAACAACAACAACAAAATTCAATAAACATTATACAAAATTCAAGCACGCTCTAGCTAGTTTTTCTCAGTGGCTAGAGCATCAGCCTGTAGACTGAGGAGTCCAGGTTCAATTCTGGTCAAAGGCACATGCCCAGGTTATGGGCTTAATCCCCAGGCTGCAGGAAGCAACTGATCAATGATTCTGTCTTATCATTGATGTTTCTATCTCTGTCTCCCACTCTCTTCCTCTCTGAAGTAAATAAAAATATCCTATCTAATAAAAGAGCAATATGCAAATTGACCATACCTCCTATTAAAGCCATGCCCACAAGCCACACCCACCAGCCAATCAGGAGCAAATAAACCCCAACCAAAATGGCTGTGGCCACTGAGAGCAGGAGGGAGGCTTGGGTTTTCCCAGCAATGGAAGAAGCCAAGCTTTCTGCTTGCCCATGTGGGCTCAAGCCTCAGCTTAAGAAAACAGAGTTTCAACTATAGAAGATATATCCCAACAGAAATGGCAGCAGCCATGGAACTGGAGAGAGCAGAGGCTAGGGTTGCTTGGGTGATGGAGGAAGCCAAGCTTCTGCAGCCCTAGAACATCCTTTTCAGGCTACAAAGTTTTAATTGTAGAATTTAAATAAACTCAAACAGAAATGGCTGTCATCATGGAGTGAGCAGTAGGCTTGGCTCTGCTCCAGGCTACAAAGTTTCAATTGTAGAACATAAATTAATCCCAGGTCCCAGGGCCTCCACTTGGGTCACTGGGGGGTGTAGCTGGCCTGCAAACCGCAACAGGCCCCTCGCCAAAGGAACCCCCACCCTGATCTGGGACACTCTTCAGGGCAAACCAGCTGGCCCCCACACATGCACCAGGCCTCTATCCTAATAAAAGAGTAATTTGCAGATTGACCATCATTCCAACATGCAAGATGGCTGCCCCCATGTGGTCAAAGATCCTGCCCCCATGTGGACACAAGATGGCCACCACAAGATGGCCAGCAGGAGAGGGCTGTTGGGAGGTTCCAGGCCTGCAAGGGAGGGCAGTTGTGGATGATCAGGCCAACAGAGGAGGGCAGTTGAGAGTGGCCAGACCTGCAAGTAAGGGCAGTTGGGGGCGATCAAGCCTGCAGGAGAGGGCAGTTGAGGGTGACCAGTCTGGCAGAGGCGGCAAGTTGGTGACAAACAGGCTGGCAGGGTAACTGTTAGACATCAATTAGGCTGCCAGGGTTAGTGATTAGGGGGTGATCAGGCTGGCATGCAGAAGTAGTTAGGGGCAGTTGGGGAGACAGGCAGGTGAGCAATTTAGAGCCAGCAGTCCTGGATTGTGGGAGCGATGTTCGACTGCCCATTTAGGCTTGATCCTACCAGGATTGGGCCTAAACAGGCAGTCAGACATCCCTGGAGGGGTCCCAGATTGGAGAGGGTGCAGGCTGGGCTGAGGGCCATCCTCTGCCTCCCGTGCACGAATTTCATGCACTGGGCCTCTAGTATTAAAATAAAAAATAATATAAAATGCACACAGAAAAATAAAAAGCCTAAACATATCTAGTCTTTGTTAAAAAGTAAAAAGTAAAAAGGAATTTATAGATGAACTAGGATTTGAGGTTTAGTTTTGAGGTGAAGGTCATCCATTGTTTGAAGTGGTGGTTTGAAAGGTTGGCTAACGGGTATCTTTTTATTTCCCCAGAAGGAAAAAATTAAACCCAATTTAATATTAGGGGTTTGGGTGCTGTAACTGTTTTTGAAATGTAATTTTCTTATTGTCTTGGTTGAATAAGCCAAGAGGATAAGAGAGATCTCTGAAATTTAGAAATAGAGGGATGTTGTAGTGATTCATGTTTCACACTCTTTGTGCTAGTCATATATCTCTCTATAGTTTATTTATTTATTTTTCAAATTGTAGTTGTTGATTTGCGAGAGAGAGAAACATTGATGTGTTGTTTCACCCCTCCATGGACTTATTATGAGTTGCTTCTTGTATTGTACCCTGACGGGATGGAACGGACAGTCCTGACGTATCGGAGGATTCCCTAGCCAACTGGGCTACCCGGCCAGGGCTCTAGCGAGAGTTTAAAAGGAGGTGGTGAGAGCAGAGGCAGTTTATGAGTCACAGTAATAGTTCTCAGACTTTTTGTTCTTTGGAACATTCTATACTCTTGAAAAGTATTAAGGTACTCGGAGTGCTGTGATTATGTGGGTTATGTCTATCAATAGTTACCAACTTAGAATTAAAAAAATATTATAAAAATTATTTATTTAAAAATAATAAACTTAAGCACATGTTAACATAAATTAAATGTTTCTATGAAAAGTACCTGTATTTTCCAAAATAAAAATTTTAGTCAGAAGAATGACATTGTTTTCCATTTTGCATATCTCTTTCATATCTGGCTTAATAGAAGAGAGTAGGTTCTCTACAGTTGAAATATATGAAGAAAATAGGAGGCCTTAGGAAAATAATTGAATAGTCTTTTGGGATAAATGTGAATATTCCTTCTGACACTACAGAAAACTTGACAATTGGTAGTTTCTTACAGGTTAATTGTAATGAGGAATCTAAAACCACATCAAAGAACCTTTGTATTCTGCTTTTTATGTGTGATGCTCAGTGGATAGAGCGTCAACCTGCGGACTGAGGGGTCCCAGGTTCAGTTCCAGCCAAGGGCACATGCCTGGGTTGCAGGCTCGATCCCCAGTAGGGGGCATGCAGGAGGCAGCCATTCAATGATTCTCTCTCTTCATTGATGTTTCTATCTCTCTCTCCCTTCCCCCTTCCTCTCTGAAATCAATAAAGAAATAAAATTAAAATAAAAAATAAAAGTTGGGCCGAAACCGGTTTGGCTCAGTGGATAGAGCATTGGCGTGTGGATGGAAAAGTCCCAGGTTCGATTCCGGTCAAGGGCATGTACCTTGATTGCAGGCACATCCCCAGTAGGGGGTGTGCAGGAGGCAGCTGATCGATGTTTCTCTCTCATCAATCTTTCTAACTTTCTATCCCTCTCCCTTCCTCTCTGTAAAACAAACAAACAAACAAACAAAAGCAATTAAATATATATTTAAAAATAAAAATAAATAAAAGTTGGTGGTGCTACACTGACAGGCTAAATAGCCATCTCAGTCAGTGATTTTTGAAAAATTGAATTTATTTAAGGAAAAGGGGACAGGGTTTGGAATATCCAATGGGAAGGGCTAAACCGAGAAAAGGGGGCCTTGGAGACAGGTTCAGGGGGTTCGCCATGGACGAGCTGCCATTGGCCATTGCAAGTCTCATGGAGTACCTTAGAGCAGTGGTCTGCAAACTGCGGCTCATGAGCCACATGCAGCTCCTTGGCCCCTTGAGTGTGGCTCTTCCACAAAATACTACATGCGGGCGTGCACGTACAGTGCTGCTGAAACTTTGTGGCCCATGGGCAGAAGTCAGTTTTCAGCTCTCAAAAGAAATTTCAATCATTGTACTGTTGATATTTGGCTCTGTTGACTAATGAGTTTGCCGACCACTGCCCTAGAGGTTATAGGAAATGTGCCTGTGGGTGAAAAAAGAGGAAAGGAAATGTCAGGGGCGTGCTCCATGGAGGAGAGTGGCTCTGGGTCCCTTGTCCTGAGCATATTTCTCTCTCTCTTGCAGGTGGAAATCTTAGGGAAGGTCTCAGAAGAGTGGCTCAATAGAATATTCATCAGCTTCGCAGGTATGCTCTTTCAGGGTTGTGGTCTCTATTGATTGGTCGGTGTCAGAGCAGGGACTTATTAGTCAATGTAGCTGCTCCTGAGGCAGCCACTGAATCTCTTGTCTGATTTTGCTGCTTTTCTGGGCCTGGAGCTGGAAATAAACTGAGGCCTAGTTCTTTAGAGAGGAAAAGATCAGGGGGTTAAAACTGCCTGAGCAGCAATTTGAAAGATCCAGGATCCAAACCGCGTGACCAGTGATATCCTGGGGGAGGATAGGTTACCCTGGGAGTGAGGTTCCTGTTCCCCCAGATTTGCCAGCTAGGTGTCTGGAGCTATCTGCCTTGGTGAGTGTCTTTACCTGGCCCATTGTCCTTGCTCTGCTCATCTCCAACAGTGTGTGCACACACATACACACATACCTGTATATCCATGGTCTATCTTGCAAACTGGGTGAATCTTTTATCCATACATGATTTTGTCATGTACAGCATTGGCCATTTGGAAAATGTTGGTTCATTGTGTCATGTAGATGACCCATATGTTGATAAAATATCAAAATGTCATATTCATTAATCACACTGCAGTTTCCTTAGGAAAGTCTATAAACTGTCAAATTCATGGTGGTGAGCATAACTTTTGCAAATTTTCAAATTTCACTTGAATGTTAAATTATATCATTGGTAACAAATACTATCAAGTGTTCTGCTTGAAGTGTTAGGTTTATTTTGGAGAAATATTGTCTAATTCCTAAGTCACAGTAACATTAGTTTGTAAATTGTTCTTTCAAGGAAAAATGATGTTCCATGAATAAAGCAGATAGTTCAGCTTACAACTCAGTAACACAGGTGTCTTTCTTCCAGTCATTTTAGCATGTGTATTTCCCATTACTTCTCACAGACTATTAGAAAGATATGTACACAGGGTTGACACTTATAAAATTAATACTTTTTACTACCTCATCAAGGATATTCTGAAGTTAATTTTTAAACTGTTTTTGGCAAAGTTGTACAAATGACATGCCTATATCTAATTTTCTCTTTCCTCCTTTCCTGCTAAGTAATAATCAGGTTATCACAATGACTAGTAGGGAAGTTTTGTGTCACCCTCTTGATTCCTGATAATGCAATGTCAGCAATATTACTATTGTTTTGTACATCATCAGTACAAATGTGACCCCCATTTCCCTCCCCAAAAGACAAAAAGCATGTATTATTCTGAAGATTGTTTTTAACCTCTGGACCCCAAAAGGCTTGCAGATTTCCAGAGGCCCGGGAACCACCCTTTAATTGCAGAGTTAATAGAGGGAGAACATGTGAGAAAAAGGTCATATAATGGAAACGTGGTAGGCAGTTAGCCAGATGAACAGAGCAGGGAGGATGGGCCAGGTACAGAAGGTCACCAGGACAGAAAGCCCAGGTGCCTAGCAACGGACAATTGTTGGTAGGGACCTCACCCCCAGGGTGACTTTTCTTCTCCTATTGTATCCATGATCATGAAATTTGGACTCCTTGACCTTTCCTCCATTGAGTCAACAGCTAGGCCTCAGTTGTATTTAAGTTTTAGATCCAGAAAAGCAGCAAAACGAGACCAGTGACCCCGTGGCTGACCTTAGGACCAATTGCATAGAATAATGCCTTCCTGCCTTGGAGCCCACCAATGAATCAGTGGAGACCTAAACCCTGGAAGGATACACCTGGAAAGCTGCTGAACATTCTATTAAGATCTTCCCCTGAGCTCTCCCTTAAAATCTCCCTTCTCAACACACTTAGAGTGGAGGACCCCGTCAGCTCTCCCTCTCAGAGGCATGCCTGTGCCTCTCCCTCCACTCCTCTTCCTCCAGGCTTGTTAGCCTCAAGCTTCAAGGGCCCTTCCCTTGCCTCTAAAACTTGTTTTCTCAGCCCATCTTTCCTATGAATTACCTTTTCCACCTCTGTGCTTTTATAAATAAACTAGAGGGCTGGTGCCTGAATTTGTCCACATTAAAAGAAAATTAATTAGAAGAAATATTTTAGAGGCTGGGAGGGCTCCAGGGAGTGTCCAGCCCATCTCGCCCAGTACCAATCGGCCAGACTCCAGCAGCAAGCTAACCTATCAGTCAGAGTGTCTGCCCCCTCATGGTTAGTATTCATCATAGCGACTGGTTGACCAACCGGTTGGACACTTAGCATATTAGGCTTTTATATATATATATGGATGTTCTTTTACAATTAGAGTCTTGGCAATGAATTCTTCCCTAGCAAAGGTTACCAAGGTTGCTGAACCCAGGTCCAGTCTGATCCCATGGGTCTAACACCCAGTGCTGTCCAGCAACCTACAATGGAATCAAACAGTTGAATTAACTTTAGTATATAATAATTTTATTAAAACAAAGACTTCAAGTGCCAGGAGAAGCAGATTAGGAGAAAGACCAGCGGGGTTTATCAGGTCAAGAGACAGGATTTTAAATGAGCCTTGAGGGATGGTAAAAATTGTCTGAAGAAACAGTTGGAAGGTAAAGGCTTTCTCAAAACATGCAAATGAAGAACTAATCAAGGCTCTGACAAGAATGACCACTGAGATCTTGTGGATATAAAAGGCAAATAAAGAATAACACCAGGCTTTTGTTCCATTGTGGTCCTGTATATAGGAGATGATCAGGACACTGACAACACTGGTTTATTTAAATCAGTGTTGTCGGTGTTACCTTTAAAATTGTGAGGGAGCCCTGTGGGTGGGTGAGTGGTTGAGTGTTGATCTATGAACCAGGAGGCCATAGCTCCGTTCCCCAGGTTGCAGGCTCAGTCCCTAGTGTGGGGCATGCAGAGAAAGCCAATCAGATTCTCTCTCACCATGGATGTTATTTTATTTTAGTGTTTTTAAAAATTTAACAAATCTTTATTGTTCAGATTATTACAATTGTTCCTCTCCCTGCTACCCCCCACCACCTGGTTCCCACCCCACCCTCTGCTCTTACCTCCCCCAACTATCCTCATTTATAGGTGTATGATTTTTGTCCAGTCTTTCCCCACACCCCCCACACCCCTTAACCCTCAAGAATTGTCAGTCCACTCCCTTTCTATGCCCCTGATTTTATTATATTCAACAGTTTATTCTGTTCATCAGATTTTTAATTCACTTGATTTTTAGATTCACTTGTTGATAGATGTGGGTGTTTTTCTCTCTTTTCCACGTCCAGTGTGGAGAGAGAGAGATTGGGTTCAGTTTCTGAGTAGAGGAGCTAGGGATTAAGAAATAAAAGTATAGAAGACCAACACTCAGTGTTAGAAAAAAATAGCTGGGGCCGGATGGGCTGTCTGTTCTCTCTGAGGGAGAGACAGCATCTGACACCCAAACAGCAGCAGTTTATTTATAATCTAAAAATACAAAGGTGCTGGAATCCAATCCCTGACTCACCAATAGAAAGATGTGGATAGGAAGCCCGGAAGGCTGGTAACCAATCTTAATTGGCTCTGAAAGGTCAGAGCTAAAATACTGTTAATTAAAGCAGCTTCCCCATCAAACAATCATGTAAATCCTTACTGATAAGATAATCTGCCTGTTATTTGTGGGTGTATACCAAACCTGAACACAAGGGATTTAGCCCACAAACAGTTAAGGAATGCTCAAGGTGTCTTGCCTGGGGCGCCCCCCACTGATAGATATGTATTTGTTGTTCATAGTTGTGTTTTTTTTAAATACATTTTATTGATTTTTCACAGAGGAATGGAGAGGGATAGAAAGTTAGAAACATCAATGAGAGAGAAACGACAGCTGCCTCCTGCACCCCCCCGCCCCCTTACTGGGGATGTGCCCGCAACCAAGGTACATGCCCTTGACCAGAATCGAACCTGGGACCTTTTAGTCCGAAGGCCGATGCTCTATCCACCGAGCCAAACCTGATGGTTTGGCAATGTTGTTCATAGTTTTTACCTCTACCTTTTTATTCTTCCTCTTCTTAAATAATACCTTCCAGCATTTCATATAATTAATACTGGTTTGGTGGTGATGAACTCCTTTAGCTTTTTTAAAAAATATATATTTTATTGATTTTTTTACAGAGTGGAAGGGAGAGGGATAGAAAGTCAGAAACATCGATGAGAGAGAGACATTGGTCAGCTGCCTCTTGCACGCCCCCCACCGGGGATGTGTTTTTTAAAAAATATATATTTTATTGATTTTTTTACAGAGCAGAAGGGAGAGGGATAGAAAGTCAGAAACATCGATAAGAGAGAGACATTGATCAGCTGCCTCTTGCACGCCTCCTACTGGGGATGTGCCCACAGCCAAGGTACATGCCCTTGCCAGAATCGAACCCGGGACCCTTCAGTCCGCAGTCCGACGCTCTATCCACTGAGCCAAACCGGTCTTGGCACGTCTTGGTATTTTAAATCTTTGACTTGATTCTTGTGTTCCTCTAGTCTGCTGTTGGGTCTTTGTATAATATTTTTTATTTCAGTCAGTGTAGGTTTAATTTCTAGTTGGTCCTTTTTTCATATCCTTGAGGATCTCGCTGAATTTATCAGCCTTTTCTAGGAAATTCTTGAAAAATCTTATTCATGATTTTGAACTCCATATCCAGTCATTTGTTTTCCTCCATTTCTTTCATTTGTGATCTGTTTCTCTGTCTCTGCATTTTGGCTGCTTCCCTGAGTTGATAGAGTAGCTTTGTGTGGCAAGTGTCTTCTAGGGCACAGTGGCTCAGCCTCTCCAGTTACCTGATGTGGACACTCTTGGTGCACCTCTTTGTGGGTAAGCCTTGATTGTTGTTGGTATCACTGGGAGGAGTTGACCTCCAGACCATTTGGCTATGAGGATCAGCTGTGTCTATGCTGGGAGAGCTGTACTCAGCTTGGATGGGGTGGAATCTCAGGGTGGAGCAGATAGCCTTGGTTTCTCATCAGCCCTGCCCTAAGAGGCCCCTGTGTCTCATTGCCTTGTGGTAATGGCTGCACGCACCTTTGAAAGAAAGCTACTCTCGAGTTTTGCCCACTGCCAGACAGTCCAGTTTCTCCCCAAATGAGTCTGGGTATTCAAAGTCTTGCCCAGAACTGAAGTACAGTGCAGTTGGGAGGTTTTGTTTCCCTCCCGAGTGAGAAAGCCAGCCACGTGCTCAGCTGCCTGTCCTCTCCATGAGTGTGTGTGCCTCCACAGCTCCCCTGAATCTCAGTGTGCTTCCTCCTGACAGTCCTTTTTCTCCCTCCTCATTTGAGAAAGCCAGCTATGTATTCAGCCACCTGCCCTTTCCACACACTGGCGTCTCTGTGTCTCCACACTTCTGCCCACTGTGGCTCCTCTGAGTCTCAGTGTCCTTTTTTGTTTCCTTCTAGTTGTAGAATTTCCACTCAGCCCGCTTTCCAATGGTTCTGGACAGTGTCTGTTTTGTCTTTTAGTTGTAGTTTTGAAATTGTTGTGCGAGGCAGCAGTATAGATGTTTACCTATGCTGCCATCTTGGTTCCTCAATCATTGATGTTTTTATCTCTCTCTCCCTCTCCCTTCCTCTTTGAAATCAATAAAAATATATTAAAATAAAATAAAATTGTGAGGGAGGCCCTGGCCAGGTAGCTCAGTTGGTTACAGCCTCTTCTCAATACATCAAGATTGTGGTTTGACCCTGCGTCAGGGCACATATAAGAATCGCCTAACAAATGCATGCACGGGTGGAACAAGTCAATGTTTCTCTCTCTTTCCTTCCCTTCCTCTGCCTCTAAAAATCAATGAATTACAGGGGGAAGGCTGTGGTGGATGGGAGGCAGATGCTGGGGGAGATCAACCGAAGGACTTGTATGCATACATATGAGCATAACCAATGAATGAAAGACACTGGAGCGGGGAGGGGGGCAGGTGGGGACATGTGCTGGGGGGTAAGGGAGGCTGGGGTGAGGATATGGGGGGAAGAAAAACATATGTACTACTATTAAATATAAGCTATATTGTAAATTAAAAAAATAAAAATAAATAAAATCAATGAATTAAAAAAATTATGAGGGAGGAAGTTCTTTACACTGATAGGATGGTAATGATGGGGAGGTCAAGACTCAGAATTTGTCTGTAGATGAAAATCCACTAGAAAAGGAGAATGTCAGAGAAAAAAGCAGTTTTGCTAATGTATTCCTGATTATTTGAAGAGCCCATGGGAGCACTTCTCAGCCTCTGGGCTGAAATCGAGGAAAAGCCTGTGGAGGCAGGTGGTAAGGAAATGGGGGTGCCCGAGGATATTCACACAGGTCTGAAACAACCCAAAGGAAAATACTTGTGTTGAAAACAGATTTCCAACATATTATCAGTATGTCAGATCCCAAATCGGTGGGTTCTGAGTCTCTTGAGGCCACAGGATGGAACGTGGCGGTACCTCTTCAGACGGGGACCGCCAGGCCTTTCGCGATCGCACTAAGGCGGGCCCTCTGCGCTCGCCGTACCGCGGGCTCTACCATTGCGCTCCGAGGGGGGGTTTGGCGGCAGCGGAAGGAGGCGAGCAGAGGGTGTGTGTTGGGGAGCCGGGCCCTCAGGAGGACAGCGTTTCACGGATCCCTACCCAGTCCTTCCTTCTCCCCTTCATCCCTCCCGTGCGCCCCTGTCCGGGCGGCCCGGGCTTCTCTGTGTCTCCGCGCGGTGGCAGGTGAGCGTGGGGCGCGCGGGATCCCAGGTTTCGCGGCGCACCCCCTGAGTCTCCGGGCGGGTGGCGGCGGCCGGGCGGGGAGGCGGCCTCGGCACAGTCATGGCAGCGCTGTGAGCTGGGGAATGCGAGTGACAGCCGCCGCCGCCGCCGCCGCCCACTCTGCTCGCCTGGGCTTCGTCCTTCATCCCTTCGAGTTGTCTCTCCTCCCCTCACCCCTGTCCCCGTCCCGCTTCTGCACAAGGTAAGCCCTCGGGGGGCCCGGGGGCCGGCTGCAGACGCCGGGAAACTTCCCTTCCCGCTGATGGGTGGCGGGGATGGGGCGGAGGAAAGGAGTTGGGGGCAAGGGAGGGGGGGGCGTTGGGCGGCGGGGGGTGAGGAGGGCGGCCTGGGAAGATGGTGTCCTGTGGGAGTTCCCGGCTTCCCAGAGCGCTGGGTCCCAAGTCCAGCCGCCCCCTGGACTGGGGCCCCGGCCTCTACAACCCGGCCTGGCCGCCCCTCCCGTGGCCCCGTGTTCCTCCGAGGGAGGGAAGGTGAGCGCGTGTGTCCGTGTGCTTATTTACATGCTCGCCGGGAGACCCCCCTCTGTGTCTGGGGTGGGGGCGGCGTCAGCCTCTGGCGTCCTTACCGCGGGTGTTTTCACTTTTGTTTCCGCCGGCCGCGGAGAGGGAGAGCTGTGGGAGGAGCAGCGAGGTCCGCGCTGGCCTGTCGCAGCCGTCGAGGTCTGGTGAAATAAGATCCCGAGGTTCCGCTCAGAGCACTCACACACGAGGAGCTCTGAGCGTTCCCTACCGCCTCACAGATACGTGCATGTAAATACGACGTCTGTGAGCTGCACCCCGGTTACTGCTAAATCTCATTCCCCCGCGGGTGTCTGTGACCCTTGAAGGACCTTACTTTGGACGTTTAAAATGTGACAATAATAAGGTCGAAGCTGTTGCCATTATTTGTGGACTCTACCCCCTGCCCTGTGGTTTCCCATGTTTTTTATGAGTGGGAAGTTAGTTTACCTGTGCCTTTCATGATCACCAGCACTAAATTAAATGCTGTGCATCTTCTCATTGTTGCCTCATCTAATCAGTTAAATATTAAGCACCTGGTTCTCATGCCAAGCACAGGACACTGACATTTCAGTTCTCCTGGAGTTTCAGTTTTGGTGGTGGGGTGGGAGAGAGCCAAGATTGAAACATAGAAATAATTTCAGAGAATCATGTGTTATCGTGTGTTATAAAGAAAATAAAATGGGGAGTTGTGGCAGTGACTGGGAGACTGCTTCCGCCTCTGTGGCCTGGAAAGCCCTATCTGAGGTGACATTTGGCTTGGTATCAGAAGAGTGAGAGGGACGGAGCCTTTGGAAATCCGACGGAGCTGTTCCTGTCTGAGGGAACCACAAATGGAAATGCCCAGAGGTGGCATCGAGTTTGGGTTTAGCGACTGAAAGAAGCTCAGGTAAGGCTCTCGGGAAAGATAAGAAGGTCACAGCCTGGGGCCAGATTGTGTGGGGTCTTATTGCCCAAAGGCCATTGGCTTTTATTCTTAAAGTACTTCGAAAAACTGTTGGAATTTTCGCAAAGCTGGGAGTGATAGGGCCTGATTTACAGTCTGATGTGGAGGCGAGGGGATCAGAGGAAAAAGGAAGCTGGGGAAACCGTAAGACTGTGGCAGACTGAGAAGAGTAGTGTTAGGGACAAGTGAAAAAAAGATTTTGAGGTACATTTTGGAGTTAAAGTTATTGAATTTGTGGTTTGGATGGAAGTGCATTTGGTTGGGATTGGTGCTTTCTGGGTTTGGGGCTTTAACTGGAGGATGGCAATGCCATGTATAGAGATGGGGAAGAATTGGGGATAAGGTAGGATTGGACATGCTAAATAGAAACTATCATGTTCAAGTGGAGATTAGATTGCAAATCTGGAATTTAGTGGAGAGGTTAAAGAGTTGTTTATTTAACAAATATGTTCCAAGCACCAGCTATGCACCAGGCAGTGGGGATAGCAGTGAAAAAAATCTCTGCCTTCTTGGGACTTAACTTTTGATGAGAGAAAGAAATGGGGAGTCATCAGCATTTATCTCTTGAGTTATTTATGTTTTGAATAAAAACTACATTCACGTGAGTCAAAATTTAAAATGTTTAAGAGAAAAAGATGTTTAATGGAGTATAGAATGAAAATGTATATTTTTTTTGTCTTCCATTACCAGTTTTGCTTGGAGCCAAACAATATAAATGTTTTCTTACATGTGCTTCCAAAGATGTATTTTATGCACATATAAGCAAATATGTACATATTCTCCCTACTTTGCAAAATTGGTAGCATACTTCACCTGCTTTGACATCTTGCATTTTTTTAGAGTATTAAATAGTATTTAAAAGTTATGGAACATGAAGGGCCCACCTAAGGAAATATGTAGAGAGCAAATGAGGAAGTCGTGGGGCAACATTTTCTAAGTCGGTCTTCGCCCTCTGAGTTTTGGACCTGCAGATGTGGAGTTTTTTAAAGAGCTTTTTGTGAGATGTTTATAAAAGTTTGCATTGTTTCTTTTGCGCCCTTTCTTATCTGTTTTCTTTAAAATTTTTTAAAAAATTGATTTCAGAGAGAAGAAGGGGGAGGGAGAGAAAACTAGAAACATCAGTGATGAGAATCATTGATCTGCTGCCTTCAGCACACCCCCTACGGGGGATGGAGCCCACAGTCCCATTCTGTCCTGAAGGGAAATCAAACCATGGCCTCCTCGATTATGGGTTGATGCTCCACCACTGA
Organism: Antrozous pallidus; assembly: GCA_027563665.1. Lineage (NCBI taxonomy): Eukaryota > Metazoa > Chordata > Mammalia > Chiroptera > Vespertilionidae > Antrozous > Antrozous pallidus. The sequence goes on from CM050515.1 coordinate 6,231,580, forward strand.
GCCATACCACAGGGATGCTTGTCCTCTTTATAAACTGGAAAAATATTTCATTATTACTGAAAGCATTGTTTTCATGTATGTATTGTCATGTTAAAGTAAATTGATGATAGGATTGGGCCTTCAGTCTTAATTTAATATGTTGAAGACTTTTTACTGGCTAATGTTAAATCTTGGAAAAAGGAGAAATTTGGAATGTTACCATGAGATTTATAATAAGTTATTGACCTTTGGGGTATGTGACTGAATTCTCTCTCAGTAATCAGTTAATCACAGTATCTGTTCAGAGTGATCTGGCTCTTTGCCTGGGTTTGAATTGTAACAGTCATGGTTTTATTACTACATTGCAGATTTTAGTATAATCTTTGTGTTACTCTCTTCAATAAAGAGATGCATCCTATGTTACTACTTTCATTTGTAAAGGCCTGTTGGGAATACTGGACCCATGCAGTTCTTTTGGATCTTAAAAGTTTTTTTTTTTTTGAAGTACAGACTAACTTTTTAATCCATATCCTTAAATACCAATCTGGGTAACGGCAAAATGAGAAGCCTACATACTCAACAAATATATATATATATATTTTGATTCTTAAAAGTTTTGAAATGCATAGTGTTAAGATCATGATGTTAGCATCTGCAACAACATTTGGGGTACGGTTGAATCCTGTTAATTGAGTTAGTTACCTGGAGGAGAGGAGATGGAATATTTTCTGTAAGTTGCTTTAAGCATTATTACTTTGAAGAATTAAAAATCTGGACTCATTGGGTTTTCTACTGAATTTATAATTCTTTCTACATTGGATGACATTTTGATTTTCAGTTAGCTGTATTTAGCCAGATGCTTTCTATATAAATTGACATACCTATTTATTTTATTATTTTTCAAAAATGTACTTATCTTTTTATTTTTTATATATATTTTTTCCTTATCCCCCCCCCCCCCACCCCCTGCCCCGTTACCCTCTCCCATCCCCTTCACTCATGCCCTCAACCCCTGTAGTCTGTGTCCATTGGTTAGGCTTATATGCATGCATACAGGTCCTTTGCGGTTGATCTCGCCCCCTTCCCCCCATCTTCCTTACCTTCCTTCTGAGGTTTGACAGTGAGATCAATGTTTCTGTCTCTGGATCTGTTTTTGTTCATCAGTTTATGTTGTTTATTATATTCCATAAATGAATGAGATCATATGGTATTTATCTTTCACCGCCTGACTTATTTCACGTAACATAATGCTCTCTAGTTCCATCAATGCTGTTGCAAATGGTAAGAACTCCTTCTTTTTTACCGCAGCTTAGTATTCCATTGTGTAGATGTACCACAGTTTTTAATCCACTCATCTGCTGATGGGCACTTAGGCTGTTTCCAAATCTTAGCTATAGTGAATTCTGCTGCTATGAACATAGGGGTGCATATAATCTTTCTAATTGGTGTTTCTAGTTTCTTGGAATGTATTCCTAGAAGTGGGATTACTGGGGCAAATGGGAGTTCCATTTTTAGTTTTTTGAAGAAACTGCATACTGTTCTCCATAGTGGCTGCACCAGTCTGCATTCCCACCAGCAGTGCATGAGGGTTCCTTTTTCTCTGCGTCCTCTCCAGCATTTGTTTGCTGATTTGTTGATGATAGCCATTCTGACAGGTGTGAGATGGTACTGTATTGTCATTTTGATTTGCATCTCTCTGAAGATTAGTGACTTTGAGCATGATTTCATATTCTCTTGGCCTTCTGTATGTCCTCTTTTGAAAAGTATCTATTTAGATCCATTGCCCATTTTTTGATTGGGTTGTTTATCTTCCTTTTGTTACATTGTATGAGTTCCTTGTAAATGTTGGAGATTAAACCTTTATTGGTGATAACATATGCAAATCTGTTCTCCCATGCAGTGGGCTTTCTTGTGTTTTTTTATTGATGGTTTCTTTTGCTGTGCAAGATTTTTATTTTGATGTAGTCACATTTGCTTATTTTCTCTTTAGTTTCCATTGCCCTAGGAGCAGTATCAATAAAGAAATTGCTTCAGCATATGTCTCATATTTTGCTGTCTGTGGATTCCTCTAGTATTTTTATGGTTTCTTGTCTTATGCTTAAGTCCTTTATCCATTATGAGTTTGTTTTGTGTGTGGTGTAAGTGGGTAGTCTAGTTTCATTTTTTTGCATGTATCTGTCCAATTTTCCCAACACCATTTATTAAAGAGACAGTCTTGACTCCATTGTATGTTCATGACTCCTTTGTCGAATATTAATGGGCATAGTGGTTTGGGTCGATTTCTGGGTTCTCTGTTCTAGTCTATTGATCTATATGTCTGTTCTTGTGCCAGTACCAGGCAGTTTTGAGAAAAGTGGCTTTGTAAAACAGCTTGATATCTGGTATTGAGACCCCACTTACTTTGTTCTTCTTTCTCAGGATTGCTGCAGTTATTCCAGATGCATTTTTGGAAAGTTTGTTTTAGGTCTGTGAAATATGTCATTGGTATTTTAATGGGGAGTGCATTGAATCTATAGATGGCTTTGGATAGTATGGACATTTGGATTATATTGATTCTACCAGTTAATGAACATGGTATGTTCTTCCATCTGTTTATGTCTTCCTCTATCTCTTTTTTTCCAGTGTCCTGTAATATCCATGTGTAGGTCTTTTACCTCCTTAGTTAAGTTTATTCGTAGGTATCTTAATTTTTTTGTTTTTGAAAATTAGACTTTTAATAGCACTCCCAAGAATGGGCATTCTTTTTATATGATCACCAAGAGACCTAGTAATTAATGGGCTGAGGCCTTTTTTAGTTACCTCCTTTGTCTAGGGAATTTTCCTAAAACCTGTGTTATTGAACATGTATTCTGCTCATATTCTTTCTCCCTACCCCCACATTGTTTGCTCTGGGGAAATTTAGTAATGGCCTGGCCATCAACTGTTTTTTTTCTATTAAATTGCAGACATATTTAATAGACTAACAATAAACAAATTAAACTGAACAACAAAGAGATAAAACAACAATCAACAGACAAGCGTCCATAACACATAGACAAGAATTAATAAATCGGAGTTCTTTTTATGCATCTTTCAGATGTTTTACATTGCCTGGGCCTTTCAACCTGAATGCAGCCTAGATCTCAGCCTATTGTCCACAGATCTTATCATATTCTGCTCTCTATAGCATTGATGGCATTTAAAGTCATTTTAGCTAAAATCTGCCTATCCCCAGGTATCATCTGGTAATTTTCAGACAAAGCATTAAGGAGTCCTTTTGTAAAAGGACTGTTGTCTCCATTTTCTCTGGCTGTTGAGCCTTCCCACATTAGAAGCAGAGGATCCAGGGCCTTAGTGTTACAGACTTTTGATCCCCAATACAAAGTGGACATAATGCAGTTCAAACAAGAGCCCATCCAGTTAAAGATTACTGATCGTTTTCCTTGAGCCTGATTGAAGAGAATACCTTTTGACACCTTAATTCCTTTATCCTTGAGCATGCAAGCTAAAAATTTACAATGATGTTTTTGCCTTTTACTGAATTCTTCCCCATTATAACCTGGCTTAAATAAAAGACGTTCCTCGTCAGCTTATGGTTCATGACTCCAAAGCTGGTATGGGCTTTGTGCACGGTGAACTTCCCCATCATTCAAGTGAATTTCCTTGTTTTGTCGTTTTTTGCTCAGGCAAATCTTCTTCTCCAGATCCCTATTCGGGTGTCAGAAGTCACATCCATTTACAGGTAGGCTTCAGGATTTGAAGGAGGGGCCATCCACAAATGAAAACTCAAAGAAGTTTCTCTTGTTTCTCCTGGTTCTCCTCAATGTGGACATCAACTTTGTAATACCCTGGGTAACTCTGGCTTAGAAATTCTTCCTCTAAGGACCAGGGCTCTTCACCTTGCTCCAACTTTAAGATCACCTGGGGTTTGGTAATGCAATGCCCCATGGAGACAAGGTGGCTGCAGTTCTCCAGCATCACCTCTCTGTACAGGGTCCTCTGCCCAGGACCCAGGCACCGCCACTCGTCCCTGGTGAGCTCCACAGCCACGTCTTCGAATGACACTGATCCCTGAGCTTTGTTCATTTTCTGCTGCTCCTCCTGCAAAGTGGTCCACGGTTCCCACTGTCACACAGTCTGCGAAGGCTTTTGGCTGTGGCAACGTCACTAAGTTTGACTCATGCTGTACAGGCATTAAGACCTGCTTCTAGTGGAGCAAATCAGCATCTGCTCCTTTCTAGAAACATCTGCCTCTGCTTTGAAGTTCTTATGAAGGGTCTGTCAGAATGGCTGTTCTTCCAAGTGGCAGCTATTTCTGGGGCTCCCTCTTTCCTGAATTCAGAGTTGCTTGGCTCCACAGGAACGGGAACCTGAGCCTCTCTCCACGGCCAGCTGGTGCCCAGGGTGGGGTATATCATCCCGCTCTGAGAAAGTCCTTTTACTTAAAATAGCATGTCCATACAGCGCCGACCACAGGGCTCGGGGTTCTCAGCCAGGTGCCTCTTAATTTTTTTGATGCGATGGTAAATGGGATTGCTTTTTTAGTCTCTCTTTCTGTGAGTTCACTATTGGTGCATAGAAATGCCATAGATTTCTTGGCATTAATTTTGTATCCTGCGACATTGCCGAATTCATTAATGAGTCTAATAATTTTTTTTGATGTGGTCTTTAGTGTTTTCTGTGTATAGTAGCATGTCATCTGTGAATAAGGACATTCTTATTACTTTTCCAATTTGGATGCCTTTTATTTCTTCTTGTCTGATCGCAATGGCTGATACTTTCAATTCTAGGTCGAGCAGGAGTGGTGAGAGTGGGCATCCCTGTCTTGTTTCTGTTCTTAGGGGAAATGGTTTTAGTTTTTGCCTGATGAGTATGATGGTGGCTGTGGGTTTTTCATATATGGCTTTTATTACGTTGAGGTATGATCTTTCTATTCCCACTTTGCTGAGAGTTTTTATTAAGAAAAAGTGTTGGATTTTGTCAAATGCTTTTTTTGCGTAAGTTGAAGTGACTCTCTGGTTTTTATCTCTCAATTTGTTTATGTAATATATCACGTTTATTGATTTGCAGATATTGTACCATCTTTGCATCCCCAGGATAAATCCTACTTGGTCATAGTGTATGATCTTTCTGTTGTACTGCTGAATCCGATTTGCTAGAATTTTATTGAGGATTTTGGCATCTATGTTCATGAGGGATATTGGTTTATAATTCTCTTTCATTGTGTTGTCTTTATCTGGTTTTGGTTATTAGGGTGGTTCTGGCTTCATAGAATAGGCTTGGAAGTGTCCCTTCCTCTTGAATTTTTGGAATAGTCTGAGGAGGATAGGTTTTAATTCTTTCTTGAGTGTTTGGTAAAACTCCCCGTTGAAGCCATCTGGCCCTGGGCTTTTGTTTGCTGGTAGCTTTTTGATGGCTGCTTTAATTTTTTCCATAGTTATCAGCCTATTGAGATTTTTAGAATCTTCCTGATTGAGTTTTGGAAGGTTTTATTTGTCTAGGAATATGTACATTTCTTCCAGGTTGTCTAGTTTGTAGAATAGAATTTTTTATTGTAATTTTTAACAATCCTTTGTATTTCAATGGAGTCTGTTGTTGTTTCTCCTCTTTCATTTCTGATTTTGCTTATTTGGAGCCTCTTTTTGCTTATTGATGAGCCTGGCTAGAGGTTCATCCATCTTGTTTATCCTTTCAAAGAACCAGGTCTTGGTTTTGTTGATCTTTTATATATATATTTGTCTCATTCATATCTGCTGTGATCTTTATTATCTCCTTCCTTCTGCTCACTCTGGGCTTTTCTTGTTGCTCTCTTTCTAATCCTTTGAGTCGTATAGTTAGATGATTTATTACCATTTTTTCTCTCATTTTTTTGAGATATGCCTTTAGAGCTATAAACTTCCCTCTCAGGACTGCTTTTATGGATTTTGGATTGTTGTGGTTTTATTGTTATTAGTTTCCAGGATGTTTTAAATTTTTTTTGATCTCTTTGATAACCCAGTCATTGTTTAGTAGCATGCTATTCAGCTTCCAAGTGTTTGAATTTTTTGTAATTGTAGTTTATTTCTAATATTATGCCATTGTTGTCTGAGAAAATGCTTGGTATGATTTCAATCTTCTTGAATTTGGAGAGAGTTTGCTTGTGACCCAATATGTAGTCTATTTTTGAAAATGTCCCGTGTGCTCTTGAGAAGAACATATATTCTGTGGCTTTGGGATGAAATGTTCTGAAGACGTCAATTAAGTCCATCTGATCTAGTGAGTCATTTAGGATTGCTGTTTCTTTGCTGATTTTTTGTCTAGAGGATTTATCCAGTGATGTCAGTGGTGTATTAAAATCCCCTACTGTGATTGTATTGTCGATCTCTCCCTTGATATCTTCCAGGATTTTTTTTTAATGTATTTGGATGTTGCTGCATTGGGTGCATATATGTTTATCAGGGTTATAGCCTATTGTTGTATCGATTCCTTTAGCATTATGAAGTGGCCTTCCTTATCCCTTGTTATGGCCTTCACTTTGAGGTCTATTTTGTCAGATATAAGTATTGTTACGCCGGCTTTTTTTTTTTCTTCATTTCCATTTGCCTGAAAGATATTTTTCCATTCCTTCACTTTCAGTCTGTGTGAGTCCCTTTTTCTGAGGTAAGTCTCTTGTAGACAGCATATATATGGGTCATGTGTGTGGTTTTTTTTTTAATCCATTTAGCCATTTGATGTCTTTTGATTGGAGCATTTAGTCTGTTTACATTTAAAGTTATTATTGAAAGGTACTTGTTTATAACCATTTTCATTATTTGTGCCTGTGTTTTTTCTTATTTATTTATTTATTTATTTATTTATTTATTTATTTATTTTATACCAGTCCCTTTAGCATTTCTTGCATTGCTGGCTTGGTGGTGATAAACTCCCTTAATCCTTTTTTGTCTGTGAAGCTCCTTATTTTCCTTCAGTTTTGAATGATAACCTTGCTAGATAGAGTATTCTTGGATTCAGTCCTGTGCCTTGCATCCCTTCCTAAATTTCCTTCCATTCTTTTCTGACCTGATGCATTTCTGTTGAGAAATCATTTGATAACCTAATGGGAGATACCTTATATGTAACTTTTTGTCTCTTGCTTGCAGCCGTTAAGATTCTCTCTTTGTCCTGAATATTTGCCATCATAATTATGATGTGTCTTGGCATGGGTCTTTTTGGGTTCATCTTGTTTGGGACTCTCTATGCTTGTGTGACTTTTTTCTTCCCTACTTCAGGGAAGTTTCTGACATTATTTCTTCAAATAGGCTTTCTGATCCTTATTCCTCTTCCTGTTGTTCTGGCCCCCCTATTATTCATAGGTTGCTGCATTTCACGTGGTCTCATAGCTCCCTTAGGCTCTCTTCCTGTCTTTAATTTTTTTCTCCATTTGCAGTTCAGTTTGAGTGTGTTTTGCCTCCGTGTCTTCTAATTCTCTATTTTGGTCCTCCACTTCTCCTCTTGTACTGTTGAAACTTTCCGTGGTGTTTTTTATTGCAGCTATATTACCCTTCATTTCTTGTTGATTCTTCCTACATAAGTTACTGATTTTTTTCATCCATTTCTTCATTCTTACGTAAGTTGTTGATTTTTTCCCCTCCATCTAGTTTATGAATGTATGACCCTTATTCTGAATTCATTTTCTGAGATATTACATGCCTCTGTTTCACTTCGCTGCTTTTTTGGTGGTTCTTTCCTTTCCTTTGGGGTTTCTTTGTCTATCAGTTTTGATCTAGATGTTGAATTGTGCAGGGGCTATTCCTTGGGTGGCAGTGGCTCCTCGAGCTGTGGTTGCGCCTTACATGGTTGTGGAAGCAGTTGCTTTTCAGTTGGCAGTGGCTCCTCTGGTCTGTGCTGTTCATGGCAGTAGTGTGGCCTCTGGTTGGTGTGGGAGGCTGCTGCACAGCTGCTGGTTGGACAGGGGTGAGCTGATTATGAGGCTGCTGCTCCTCTGATGGGGGTGGACTGCTCACATGGCTGCTGCTTCTTGGATTGGGGCTGGCTGCATGCTGCTGCTATTCCTCAGATGGGGTGGTCTGCTCGTGAGGCTGCCATTTCTTGGACAGGGGCAGGTTGCTTTCAGGGCTGCTACTGCTCATACAGGTGCGAGTTGCTTGCACAATTGCTGCTCCTCAAATGGGATGTGGCTGCTGCTCTTTGGTGGGGTGGGGGGCTGCTCACCCACCTGCAGCTCTTTGGATAGGTGGAGGCTGCGTGAGGCTTTTGCTCTTCAGACCAGTATGGGCTGCACAGGGCTGCCTCTTGGATGTGGGTGGTCTGCTCGTGTGGCTGCTGCTCCCCGGACTGGGGCTGGCTGCTGCGGGGGCAGGTGGCTGCTGCTCCTCAGGTAGGAATGAGCTGCACCTGTGGTTGCTGCTCCTCAGACGGGGGTGGGCCATTCATCCAGCTGCTGCTCCTCTAATGGGGGACGAGCTGCTTGGTGGTTGATGCTCCTCGGGTAGGAATGAGCTGCACGTGTGGCTGCTGCTCCTCGGAAGGGGGTGGGCCATTCATCCAGCTGCTGCTCCCTAGACAGGTGCAAGCTGTGTGTGGCTGCTGCTCCTGGACCAGTATGGACTGTGCAGGGCTGCTGCTCCTCAGATGTGGACAGTTTGCTCGTGTGGCTGCTGCTCCTCGAACAGGGGTGGGTTGCTCAGGTGGCTGCTGCTCCTTGAATTGGGGTGGGCTGCTCATGGTGCTGCTGTTGCTCATATGGGGGCGGAGTGCTCACACAGCTGCTGCTCCTTGGGTAGGGAAAATGGCCATTTCTTGTTTACCATTCTGCTAAATGATTTCCTACTTTTCCCATCTCAGGTTTGCTGGATGGGAAGCAGAAGGCAGCGATATACCTATTTACTTTTTAAGATTGTTCTTGGTTTAGGAACTGTTTAGTTTGATTTTTGTGGTTATTTTTTATTGTTACCTCTCTTTAATTCTTTTTTGCCTGAGATTAGAATAAGCAACAAGTTTCTACATTGGAGAAATATAATCTTTGATAGTAAAGATTTATTAGTATTTTCTGAAGCGATAGACATTAATTATTACATACTAGAGGCCTGGTGCACGAAATTTGTGCATTGGGGGTGGGTGATCCCTCAACCCAACCTGCCCCCTGTCATACTGGGAGCCCTCAGGGGATGTCTAACTGATGGCTCACCCCCAGCCTGCCTGAGGCGTAAAGCCTCTGGCGAGGCTTTAGGCCTTGGGCACCCAGCCATCTTCCTGCTCTGCTCAGCCCTGGCTGCCTGCAACCACCTGCCCCGGGGGCTGGACGCTCGCTGCCATTTCCGCTCACAGCACCCAGGGGCCGGGTGCTCCCTGCTGTTGCCACCACCAATGCTGCTGCTGCTGTCGCCGCTTCCCCACACAGCACCCCGGGGGCTGGGCGCTTGCTGTCATAGCCATTAAAAAAATTTTTTTTGCAGTATAACTTATATTTAATAGTAGTACATATATTTTCCTTTTTCCCCCTCCATTATCCTCCTCCCAGCCTCCCCTACCCCCCAGCACATGTCCCCACCTGCCCCCCTCCCCGTCCCAGTGTCTTTCATTCATTGGTTATGCTCATATGCATGCATACAAGTCCTTCGGTTGATCTCCCCCAGCATCCACCTCCCATCCACCCAAGACTTCCCCCTGTAGCTTGACAGCCTGTTCAATGCCTCCCTGCCTCTATATCAATCACTCTCCCGTTTCTTTTCTTCCAAAATATCTTGCCTCTGCATACTAGAAATAAATGTATAAGAACAAAAAATGTTTGAGTCTCAGTTTCAATGTCTAACTGTTCTGAGTCCCAGTTTCAGTGTCAAATAGTTCTTTATGTGTACATGTCAGCAACGGTATCCAGATGGTGGACACATCGTGGCAATGCAAGTTCCATCCTCTCTGGTATGGTCCTGGGCCGCCTGCAGCCACGCACAGCTGCCGACTGCTAGCATGGCAAGGGGTTGTCAGTGTCCCCCATCTCTGGACCGTTCTCGTGACTGGAACAGACCCGTCAGTTCCTCATTGTCGTAGGAACCCACATGGTCTTGGAGTTGTTCTCTGAAAACACACAAACACATTCTCAAACAAAAGTTATCAAAGGGATCCTCTCTGCAAAATAGACTTGGGATTCTTTTTATTTTTGCCTAAATGGTTTTCCTTTGGCTTATTTTGATACCATGTGTGTTTTTTCATGAGTGTCCTGCTGTTGGCTTTACTAATGGAAGTTACTTTTCTGGAGTAAGAATTTTCTAGATGTATTTTACTTACAGGATATTTTTCCTTACATGATATTACCCCACTATGCCCCCCTTTTTTGATTAATGGGGGCTTTTGGAAATTTTATATTGCAGTCTTGGTAATTTTAAATTTTAATTTTTGCACACAAATATGACTGCTTTAGGTTCTTTGGATGTTAGGCAATTTTACAGTGATTAAATATATTTTATTTATTTTTACAGAGAGTAAGGGAGAGGGATAGAAAGTTAGAAACATTGATGAGAGAGAAACATCTGCCATCTGCACACCTCCTACTGGGGATGTGCCCACAGCCAAAGTACATGCTCTTGACCAGAATCGAACCCGGGACCTCTCAGTCTGCAGGCAGACACTCTATTCACTGAGCCAAACTGGTTTTGGCTGCCATAGCCATTTTATTTTCACCCCGGGGGCCCGGCGCTCACACCACTTGGCCCAGCCCCTGTTCCTGATTGGCTGGTAGGTAGCATATCCAATCAGGAGCAAAGATACGGTCAAATTTGCATGCTTCTCTTTTATTATGTAGGATACTAGTAAGACCACTGTGTGAAATATGTGAGGGGTTTGTTAAGCTTACTTAAACTCTGTAAATGTATAGGGTTAATGTCCTATTTGAAGATTTTGTTATTGTTGCTATTTAATCATTAGATTACAGTCTTTGTGTATGTCAGAATTTTTCATCAATCAGATTGACAGTTTATCATTTTAGAGGTCTGAAATATAGGAAATATATATTAACTCAGTGACTTAAGTCTTGTTTTAACGTAGGTTGCTTTTCAAATAATGAAATGTTGGGTTTACCCTGTATAAATATTTCTTGGATTTCTCCACTTCGTTTTAATTCAGTTGAAGGAGACAGAGTACTGGATACTTAATAACATTAATACATTAAAAAAAAATAATTTTAGACTTACAGAGAAGGTGCAAAAAATGGTACAGAGAGCTCAATTATACTCTTCAACCAGCTTTCTCTAATGTTAACTTATATAACCAGAACACAGTGATCAAATCCAGGAAATTAACGTTGTTACAATACTATTAAGTAAATTATATACCTTATTTGAATCTCATCAGTTTTTCCACTAATGTCCTTTTTCTGTTTCAGGATTCGATCTGATCAGACATGGCATTTAGTTGTGTTTCCCTAGTCTCTTCTGATTGTGATGTTTCTTTCTTACCATTCATGACCATCATACTTGTAATGAGCGTAATTGGTTATTTTTCAGAATATCTCTAAATTTGAGTTTGTCTGATATTTTCTCATTATTAGGTTGAGGTTATACATTTTGGGGAATGTACTACAAAAGTGATGTTGTGCCCTACTCAGTGCATCACTATCACAGGATACAAGATGTCAGTGAACCGATTTAGAGATGATGTTAGCTCTCATTTGGTTAAGGTTATGTCTGTAAAATATCTCCACTTGTAAAGTTATCATCTTTCTCTTTATAAATACTATCTTGGGGAGATTCTTTGAAACTCTGCAGGTATCTTGTTCTCAAAACTTTTGCATTTTCTCTGCTGCAACCCTGGAATTGATCATTCCTCCAAGGGTCTTAAGTATTTTCCATACTTTTTCTAAACCTGTTCATTTAAAAGACTACTTATAGTATATTATCTTGCCTGAAATTTAGGCTCCAATATTATATTTTACTAGATGCCTGGTGCACGAAATTTGTGCAGAGGGGGGCGGGAGGGTATCCCTCAGCCCAGCCTGCACCCTCTCCAATCTGGGACCCCTTGAGGAATGACTGACTGCCCGTCTAGGCCTGATCCTGGTAGGATTGGACCTAAATGGGCAGTCGGAAATCCTTCTCCTATTCCAGGACTGCTAGCTCCAAACTACTTGCTTGCCTGCCTCTCTGATTGCCCCTAACTGTTTCTGCCTGCCAGTCTGATCACCCCCTAATCACTACTCTGCCAGCCTAATTGATGTCTAACTGCTCCTCTGCCAGCCTGTTTGCCCCCAACTTCCCTCCTCTGCTGGCCTGGTCACCCTCAACTGCCTTTCCCTGCAGGCTTGATCGCCCCCAACTGCCCTCCCTTGCAGGCCTGGAACTTCCCACTGTCCTCCTCTGCTGGCCATCTTGTGGTGGCCATCTTATGTCCACATGGGGGCAGGATCTTTGACCACATGGGGACAGCCCTTTTGTGTGTTGGAGTGATGGTCAATCTGTGTATTACTCTTTTATTAGATAGGATAGAGGCCTGGTGCATGGATGGGGACTGGCTGATTTGCCCTGAAGGGTGTCCTGAATCAGGGTGGGAGTTCCTTTGGGATGTGGCGTGGCCTGTGCGAGGGGCCTGTGGTGGTTTGCAGGCTGCCCATGCCCCCCAGCAACCCAAGTGGAGGCCCTGAGATCTGCCATTTCTGTTTGAAACTTTGTAGCCTAGAGTAGAGGCCTAGACTAGGGCTGCAGAAATTTGGCTTCCTCCATTGCCCCAGCAATTCTAGCCTCTACTCTCTCCAGCTCCATGGCTGCCACATTTCTGTTGGGATATATCTTCTATAATTGAAACTTTATAACATTGAGTGGAGGCATAGGCCGCCAACAGCAAGTGGAAAGGTTGGCTTTTTCCATTGCCAGGGAAACCCAAGCCTCCCTCCTGCTCTCACTGGTAGCATTCATCTTGATTGGGGGTTATTTGCATAACTTGCTCCTGATTGGCTGGTGGGTGTGGCTTGATAGGAGTTATGGTCAATTTGCATATTACTCTTTTATTAGATAGTATGGGTAATTTTTTGAGTGGCCAAATATATATTTAAATACATTTTTATTGATTTTAGAAAAGGAGAGGGAGAGAGAAATGGAAACATTAGTAATGAGAGAGAATCATCAAACGGCTGCCTTGATTTTCTTTCTTTTTTTTTTTTTTTAACATATTTTATTGATTTTTTTACAGAGAGGAAGGGAGAGGGACAGAAAGTCAGAAACATCGATGAGAGAGAAACATCGATCAGCTGCCTCTTGCACACCTCCTACTGGGGATGTGCCCGCAGCCAAGGTACATTCCCTTGACCGGAATTGAACCTGGGACCTTTCAGTCCCCAGGCCGACTCTCTATCCATGAGCCAGACCGGTTTTGGCTGCCTTGATTTTCTTTTTTTCTTTTTTTTTTTTTTAAATATATTTTGTTAATTTTTACAGAGCAGAAGGGAGAGGGATAGAAAGTCAGAAACATCGATGAGAGAGAAACATCCATCAGCTGCCTCTTCCACGCCCCCTACTGGGGATGTGCCCGCAGCCAAGGTACATGCCCTTGCAGGAATCGAACCCGAGACCCTTCAGTCCGCAGTCCGATGCTCTATCCACTGAGCCAAACCGGTTTCGGCTGCCTTGATTTTCTTAATTGCTTCTTTATTCTCATCCTTAAATTAGGTTACCTAGCTGTTTTCTTAGAACTGGTAACTGATTTTAAATCTGTTGATGTCAAGTTATTGAATTTACTGATTTTTAGGGGCATGATAAAAAAGCATGGTTTTATTATTATAATTTTTATATTTTTATTGATTTCAAAGAGGAAGAGAAATGCAGAAACATCATTGATGAGAGAGAATCATTGATTGACTGCCTCCTGCACACTCCCTATTGGGGACCAAGCCTGAAATCCGAGCGTGTGCCCAGACTGGGAAATTGAGCCGTGGCTCCGGGTTCATAGGCCGATACACAACCACTGAGCTATGCTGGTGGGGCTGTTATTAGTATTTTGTTAATTCTCACTCATGGGTATTTTTTTCATTGTTTTTATAGAGTGGGGGGGAGGGGAAAAGAGAGAGAAAGGAATACTAACATGAGAGGCACAATTCAGTTAGTGGCCTCCACATGCACCTCGAGTAGGGCTGGGGATTGAATCTGCAAGTCAGGTGTGTGCCCTTAACTGGGACTCAAACCCGAGACCCTTTGGTATGCAGGTTAACCTCTAACCACTGAGTGACACCAGACAGGGCAAGTTTTATTTTTATTTTAAAATGTTTTTATTGACTTCAGAGAGTGAGGGAGAGGGAGAGAGAGAGAAATAGAAACATCAGTGATGAGAGATTATCATCAGTTAACTGCTTTCTGCATATCGCTGACTGCTGATCGAGCTCACAAACCTGGCATGTGCCCTGATAAGGAATTGAACATTTACCTCCTAGTTCATGCTTTGATGCTCAACCACACAGCCACACTGGATGGGCAAGTTTTATTTTTTTATTTTTATTTTCTTTAATCTTTATTGTTCAGATTATTATAATTGTTCTTTTTTGCTACCATAGCTCCCCCTCCACCTGGTACACACCCCACCCTCTGCCCTTACTCCCTCTCCCCCACTGTCCTCATCCACAGATGTACGATTTTTGTCCAGTCTCTTCCTGCACCTCACACACCCCTTTTCCCCTGAGAATTGTCAATCTAATCGCTTTCTATGCTCCTGATTTTATTATATTCACGTTTATTCTGTTCATCAGATTTTTAATTCTCTTGACTTTTAGTTTTAGGTTCAGTTGTTGATAGACATGTATTTGTTCATAATTTTTATCTTTACTTTTTTTTTCTTTTCCTTAAAGAATACCTTTGAGTATTCTATCTAATAAAAGAGTAATATGCAAAATGACCCTCAATACAACACAGAAGATGACTGCCCCTATGTGGTCAAAGATGGCCACACAAGATGGCCAGCAGGGAAGAGCAGTTGGGAAGGACCAGGCCTGCAAGGGAGGGCATTTGGGGGCGATCAAGCCTGCAGGGGAGGGCAGTAGGGGTGACCAGGCCAGCAGAGGAGAGAAGTTGGGGGCAACCAGGCCTGCAAGGAAGGGCAAGGCAGTTGGAGGGGACCCAGGCCTGCAGGGGACAGTAGTTGGGGGGGACCAGATCTGCAAGGCAGGGCATTTGGAGGGAGCAGGCCTTCAGAGGAGGGCAGTTGGGGGCAATCAGGCTGGCAGGGGAGCAGTGATGCATCAATCAGGCTGTCAGGGGAGGGGTTAGAGGGTAATCAGGCTGGCAAGCAGAAGTACTTAGGGGCAGTCAGGAAGGCAGGCAGACAAGCAGTTGGGAGCCAGCAGTCCTAGATTGTGAGAAGGATATCCTATGTGGATTGGGCCTAAACAGGCAGTTGGACATTCCTCGAAGGGACACAGATTGGAGAGGGTACAGGCTGGGCTGAGGAACACACCTCCCGTGCATGAATTTCATGCACTAGGTCTCTAGTCCTATCTAATAAAAGAGTAACATGCAAATGTGACCGTACCTTGGCTCCTGACTGGCTATGCTACCAGCCAATCAGGAGCAGGGGGTGGGACTGAGGGGCGGGGCCGAGCCGAGCGGCATGAGGGCTGGGCCCCAGGGGTGGAGAGGAAGTAGTAGCAGCGGCGAGTGTGAGAGTGCCGGGGCCAAGCTTGGAGGACGCCAGGGCGGGGGCGGGGCAGGGCAAGCACAGGAGCACCGCTGCCCCAGTTTGGAGGCGGCTGGGGGGTGGGGCACGGTGAGCACAGGAGGTTGCCAGAGGACAGGGCAAGCAGCTGGGGCGTTGGAGCAGAGGTGAGCACCTAGCCCCTGGGGCCAGGTGGTCACAGGCAGCTGGAGTTGAGCTGAGCAGGGAGATGGCTGAGCGGGGCTTTAGGCCTTGGGCAGGCTGGGGGTGACCCGTCAGTTGGACATCCCCTAAAGGCTCCCAGAATGGGAGATGGGGCAGGTTGGGCTGAGGGACTCTCCCTCCCACCCCCGTGCACGAATTTCGTGCACCAGGCCACTAGTTTCATATAATACCGGTTTGGAGGTGATTAACATCTTTATCTGACCTTCAATTCTGAAGGATAGCTTCACTGGGTAGAGTAATCTTGGTTGTAGGTTCTTGATATTCAAAACTTTGAATATTTTTTTTGCCATACTCGTCTGGCCTGCATAGTTTCTGTTGAGAAATCAGCTGACAATCGTATGGATGCTCCCTTATAGGTAACTGTTTCTCTTGTGCTGCTTTTAATATTCTGTTTTTCTTTTGCTCTTGGCATTTTAATAATGTGTCTTGGTGTGGTCCTCTTTGGATTCCTTTTATTTAGGTTCTGTGTGATTCCTGGACTTGTAAGTCTATTTTTTTTTTTTTCACTAGGTGGGGGAAGTTTTTGGTTAATGTTTCTTCAGATAGGTTTTCAGTACCTTGCTCTCGCTCTTTTTCTGGCACCCTTATAATTCTGATGTTGGTATGCTTGAGGTTGTCCCAAAGGCTCCTTACAGTATCTTCAAATTTTTGGATTCTTTTTTCTTTTTTCTTTTCTGGCTTAGTGTGTTTTGCTTTTTGTATTTCAAATCTTTGATTTGATTCTTGTGGTCTTCTAGTCTGATGTTAAGTCTCTGTATAATAATTTTTATTTCAGGCAGTGTATGCTCAATTTCTAGTTGGTCCTTTTTCATGTCTTTGAGGGTTTTGCTAAATTTATCAGCCTTTTCTAGGATATTCTTGAAAAACCTTATAACCATGGTTTTGAACTCCGTCTTATGTCATTTGTTTTCTTCCATTTCTTTTGTTTGTGATCTGTTTCCTTGTCTCGGTGTGTTTGCTGCTTCCATGAGTTGGTCGAGTAGCTTTGTGTGCTATCTGCCATCTAGGGGACAGTGGCTTGGCCTCCCCAGTTACCTGAGGTGGACACTCTTAATGCACTCTTTTGTGGAGTGTGTGCACCGTGTTGTTGTAGTTAAGCCTAGATTGTTGTTAGTATCACTGGGATGGGTTGACCTGCGGGCCAATTGGTTATGAGGATCAGCTGTGTCTACACTGGGAAGAGAGCTTCTGTGCTCAGCTTGGTGGGGGTGGAGTCTCAGGGCTGAGCACTCAGTCTTGTTTTCCCGTCAGGTCTGCCTTAAGATGCAAATAAGCCCCCAACCAAGATGGCTGCGGCCACTGAGGGCAGGAGGGAGGCTTGGGTTTCTCTGGCAATGGAGAGAGCCAAACTTTCCGCCTGCCCTTGCCGGCCTAGGCCTCCATTCAGTGCTGCGAAGTTTCAATTATAGAAGATACTAGAGGCTCGGAGTACGAAATTTGTGCAGTGAGGGTGTGGGATGTCCCTTAGCCCAGCCTGCACTCTCTCCAATCTGGGACCCCTTGAGGGATGTCTGACTGCTCTGGATCAGGCCTAAACGGGCAATCGGACATCCTTCTCACAATCCAGGACTGCTGGCTCCAAACTGCTCACCTGCCTGCCTCCCTGATTGCCCCTAACCGCTTCTGCCTGCCAGCCTGATCACCTGATAACCACTACTCTGCCAGCCTAATTGATGTCTAACTGCTCCCCTGCCAGCCTGTTTGCCCCCATCCTCCCTCCTCTGCCGGCCTGGTCACCCCTAACTGCCCTCCCCTGCTGGCCTAATCGCCCACAACTGCCCTCCCTTGCATGGCCTGGAACCTCCCAACGGCCCTCCCCTGTTGGCTATCTTGTGGTGTCCATCTTTTGTCGACATGGGGGCAGTCTTCTTGTGTGTTGGAGTGATGGTCAATCTGCAAATTACTCTTTTATTAGATAGGATAGAGGCCTGGTGCATAGGTGGAGACCAGCTGGTTTGCCCTGAAGAGTGTCCCAGGTCAGGGTGGGGGTTCCCTTGGGTGAGGGGCAGTCTGGACGAAGGGCCTTTGGAGGTTTCCAGGCCAGCCATGCCTCCAGTGACCCAAGTGGAGGCCCTGGTATCTGGGACTAATCTATGTCTACAATTGAAACTTTGTAGCCTGGAGCGGAGTCAAGCCTTTTGCTCGCTCTGTGGCATCAGCCATTTCTGTTTGAAACTTTTTAAACCTAGAGTGGAGGCCTAGGTTAGCAACGGCAGCCTGAAAGTTTGGCTTCTTCTGTTGCCAGGGAAACCCAAGCCTCTGTTCCCTCTAGTTAAGTGGCTGCTGCCATTTCTGTATCTTTTATAAGTGAGACGTTGTTACATTGAGTGGAGGCTGGCATGGCAGGCAGAAAGCTTGGCTTCCTGTGTTGCCGGGGAAACCCAAGCCTTCCTCCTGCTCTCAGTGGTGGAAGCCATCTTGGTTGGGGTTTATTTGCATAATCTCCTTCTGATTGGCTTTTGGGTGTGGCTTTTGGGCATGGCTTGTGGGTGTGGCAAAGGTATGGTCAAATTTGCATATTACTCTTTTATTAGCTAAGATATCCCAACAGAGAAGGCGGTAGCCAGGGAGCTGAAGAGAGCAGAGGCTAGGGTTGCCTGCACGATGAAGGAAGCCATGTTCCTGCAGCACTAGCACCTAGGCCTCCACTCTAGGCTACAAAGTTTCAGTTATATCACCGCCACGGAGCCAGCATAAGGCTTGGCTCCACTCTAGGCTACAGTGTTTCAGTAGTAGAACATAAATTAATCCCAGATCTCAGGGCCTCCGCTTGGGTTGCTGGGGCCATGCCTGGCCTGCAAACCACCACAGGCCCCTTACTGGGGCCGCCCAATGCTCCAAGGGAATCTCCATGCTGATCTGGAACACCCCTCAGGGCAAATCAGCTGGCCCCCACACATGCACTAGGCCTCTATTCTATCTAGTAAAAGAGTAATATGCAGATTGACCCTCACTCCAACACACAAGAGAGCTACCCTCATATGGTCAAAGATCTTGCCCTCATGTGGACATAAGATGACCACAAGATGGCCAGGAGGGAAGGACCATTGGGAGGTCCCAGGCATTCAGGGGAGGGCATTGGGGGTGATCAAGCCTGCAGGGGAGAGGAGTTAGGGGTGACCTGGCCAACAGAGGAGGGAAGTTGGGGGCAAACAGGCTGGCAGGGGAGTGGTTAGCAGGTGATCAGGCTGGCAGGCAGAAATGGTTGGGGAGGCAGGCAGGTGAGCAGTTGGGAGCCAGCAGTCCTGGATTGTGAGAAGGATGTCTGACTGCCAGTTTAGGCCTGGTAGGATTGGGCCTAAATGGGCAGTTGGACATCCTTTGAGGGGTCCCAGATTGGAGAGGGTGCAGTGCAGGCTGGTTTGAGGGACACTCTCTCCGCCCCCCCCATACACGAATTTCATGCAGCAGGCCTCTAGGAGATAATAAAGAACTAATATGCTAATTAGAACAGACGGTGGAATGACTTTCTGCAACTACCAGAGGATGGGGTGTGGGCCTGTGAGGCAGCTGGGGCTGTGAGGACCTACTCTTGCATGAATTTTGTGCATAGGGCCTCTAGTATATAGATAATGGACATGATATTAGTTTCAGATGTACAACATAATGATTTAGTGTTTGTGTATATTGCCAGATGATCACCACAATATGTCTACTTAATGTCCATCACTATATATAGTTATACATTTTTTCTTATAATGAAAAATTTAAACTTTATTAACAACTTCCAGATGTGTAATATAGTGTCATTGACTATAGTTACCATGCTGTACATTACATCCCTATGACTAAATTTATTTCATAACCGGGAGTTTGTACCTTTTGACATCCATCACTCATTTGCCAGCTCTTCACCCTGCCCTCTACAATGCATTCCACCTCCCCTTTCCCTACCCTGCCTCACCTCTGGCAACCACCAATCTTTATCTGTATCTGTGAGTTCGGTCTTTTTCTTTTATTTTAGCTTTTTTTTTTTCTATTTGTGAAAAAATGCCTTTGGAGTTTTGATAGGGAGTGCATTTAATCTTTAGATTGCTTTAGGTTGCTTTGGCTAGTATTGACCTTTAAAAATAATAATTTCAATCCATAAACGTGGCATTTCTTTCCATTTATTGTGTCTTCAAGTTTTTTATTAGTGTTGTATAATTTTATGTACTGCTCTCTCACTTTTTTGCTTAAATTTATTGCTAGGTTTTTTGTTTTGTTTTTTAAATACATTTTAATTGATTTCAGAGAGGAAGGAAGAATGAGAGAGAGAAACATCAATGATGAGAGAGAATCATTGATCGGCAGTCTTCTGCTCGCCCCCACTGGGGATTGACCCCACAACCTGGGCATGTGTCCTTGACTGGAATTGAAGATGGGACCCCTTCTTCCCACAGGCTGATGCTCTATCCACTGAGCAAAACCAACTAGGGCTATTCCTAAGTTTCTAATTTTTTTGATGCAATTGTAAATGGAATTGTTTTCTTAATTTCTCTTTGTGATAGTTCATTATCTATACTAATAAAAGGATAATATTCTAATTAGACTGGATAGAGCAGACATCTGGGGAGTGGTTAGGTGTGATCAGGCCAGCAGTGGAGAGCAGTTATAGTCCATCAGGCTGGCAGGGGTGAGAGGTTAGTGGGGATCAGGCAGGCAGGCAGGCAGGCAGGCAGGCAGGCAGGTGAATGGATAGGAGCCAGTGGTCCCAGATTGCAAGAGGGATGTCTGACTGCCGGTTTAGGCCCAATCCCTAATTTTGTGCACCGGGCCTCTAGTTAATGTATAAAAACATGGCTATTTTTTTGCATATCGATTTTGTATTGTTCAACTTTACTTGGATTCTAACAGTTTTGTGGTGGAGTTTTTAGGTTTTGTTTTTGTATGTAATATGCCATATACAGTGACAATTTTACTTCTGATTTTGATGCCTTTTATTTCTTTATTTTTCTTGTCTAATTGCTCTGGCTAAGATTTCCAATAGTATGTTGGAAAATAGTGATAAGAGTATAGGCTATCAATGTGGTTTGTCACATATGGCCTTATTATGTTGAGTATGTTCCCTCTATATCCATTTTGTTTAGCGCTTTTACAATAAAAGAAAATTGAATTTGTCATGCATCTATTGAAATGATCATTTGATTTTTATCCTTCCTTTTGTTAATGGTATATTACATTGATTGATTTGTGCAGTTGAACCATCATGCCCCTGGAATAAATCCCACTTGATCATGGTTTATGTTTCTTTTAATGTATTGTTGAATCTGGTTTGCTAATATTTTTTGAGGATTTTTGGGTCTATTCATTGGGGATATTGGCCTGTTATTATCTGTTCTTGTGGCATCAGGCTAGTGCTGGCCTTATAAAAGGAGTGTAGAAGTATTCCTTCCTCTTCTGTTTTCTGGAAGAGTTTGGTGAGGATTGGTATTAGTTCTTATTTGAATGGTTGGCAGAATTCACCAGTGAAGCCATCTGGTCTTGAACTTTTATACGGTGGGAGGTTTCTGATGCAATCTCTTTAGTAATCAGTCTTCATATTTTCTGTTTTGTTTTTCTCATGAATCAGTCTTGGTTGTATGTTTCTAAGAATTTATCCATTTCTTTTAGGTTGTTGAAATTGTTGCGTATAATTATTCATGGTAGTCTTCTATGATCCTTTGTATTTCTGTGCTATTAGGTATAATGTCTCCTTCATTTCTGATTTTAGTGTTTGAATTCTTGCTTTTTTGTTCATGGTAAGTCTAGCAAAAGTTTTGCCGTTTTTTTTTTTCTTCAAAAAGCCAGCTCTTAGTTTCATTGATCTTTTCTATTGTCTTTTAAGTCTTTTCATTTAGTTCTACTCTGGTCTTTGTTATTTCATTTTTTTGTATAAACTTTGGGCTTTTTGTAATTTTTTGAGGTTTGAAGTTAGGTTGTTTATTTGACATTTTTTTGTTTCTTAATGTGGACATTTCTTCCCTTTTAGCACCAGCCTTGCTATAATCCTTAAGTTTTGGTATGTTGGATTTCCATTTTCATTTGTTACAAGGTAGTTTAAAAAAATTTTTTTTTTATTTCTTCTTTAACCCATTGGTCATTTAGTAGCATGTTGTTTAAGCTTCACATACATGGGTGAGCAAAAGTAGGTTTACAATTATTCCTATAGAAAAAGATATGCAGGTTATGATTATTACAATAGCTTTATTTATTTATTTATTTTTATATTTTATTGATTTTTTACAGAGCAGAAGGGAGAGGGATAGAAAGTCAGAAACATCGATGAGAGAGAGACATCGATCAGCTGCCTCTTGCACACCCCCTACTGGGGATGTGCCCGCAGCAAGGTACATGCCTTTGCCGTAATCGAACCCGGGACCCTTCAGTCCGCAGTCCGATGCTCTATCCACTGAGCCAAACCGGTCTCGGCTCAATAGCTTTATTTTAAAAAAAATATGCGTTTATTGATTTTAGAGAGAGAGGAAAGGAGAAGGGGAGAGAGATAGAAACATTGATCGGCTGCCTCCTACACACTCCCAACTGGGGATTGAGCCTGCAACTCAGGCATGTGCCCTGACCTGGAATCGAACCCGTCCCCTCTGGTTCATGGGTTGATGCTCATACACTGAGCCACATCGCCAGGACTACAATAGCTTTATTAACTCAAAAGGATAAACATGGTTTTGCATGCTCAAAACTAAACCTACTTTTGCCAATCCTATATTTGTGACTGAGTTTTCTTCTTGTAATTCATTTCTCCTTTATAGCATTATGGTTAGAGAAGATGCTTGATGTTTCAATTTTCTCAAGTTTTATTAAGACTTATTTTGGGGCCTAATATATAATCTGTTCTGGAGAATGCTCTGTGTGTGCATTTGAGAAGAATATGTATTTTGTTGCTTTTGGGTGGAATGTTCCATGTATATCTGTTAAGTTTATCTGATGTAACATGTTGTTTAAGGCTGATGCTTCCTTATGATTTTCTGTCTGGATGAGCTATCCATTGATGCATAGGGGGTATTAAAGTCCTCTCCTGTTATTGTATTGTTGTTTATTTCTTCCTTTAGGTCTGTTAATAACTTCTTTTATATATTTAGACGTTCCTATATTGGATGAATAAATAATTATAAATATGATATTCTCTTCTCAAATTGACCTCTTTATCATCAAGTTCCCTTCTTTGTCCTTATTACAGCCTTTGTGTTAAGTCTACTTTTTTTTTTCTGGTACAGGTATACAGCCACAGCTTTCTTTTGGTTTCTATTTGCATGGAATATCTTTTTCTTCCCTTCACTTTCAGTTTGTGTTTGTCTTCAGATCTGAACAAGGCAGTGTATAGGTGAGTCTTTTTGTTTTTTTTAAATCTATTCAGACATTCTGTATCTTTTAAAAATGTTTTTATTGATTTTAGGGAGAGAAAGGGAGAGAGAAACACCAATGAGAGAGAAATATTGATTAGCTGCCTCCTGCACGACCCCCACCAGGGAACTGCCCTGACTGGGGATTGAACCTGGGAGCCCTAGGTTCATGGGTTGATGCTCAACCGTTGAGCCACACCAGCCGGGTCCACACTATTTCTTTTGATTAGATAATTTAGTTCATTTACATTGAAAGAATTATTGATAGGTATGTGCTTACTGCAATTTTTTGTTTGTTTTGTTTTCTGGCTGTTTTATAGTTCTTGTTTGTTTCTTCTTTTCTTCTTCTGTTCCTTTGTGATTTGATGGTTTTCTTTACTGGTATGCTTAGAGTACTTTTATCTTTTGTGTATCGCATGTTTTTTGCTTTGTGGTTTACCTTGAGGGTTACATATAACGATTTGTATTTGTAACAGTCTATTTTAAGTTGATACCAATTTAAGACTGAATGCATTCTAATGCTCTACATTTTAACCTTCATCCCTAAGTTTTATGCTTTTGATGTCACATTTTACATTTTTTACTTTGTGTAGCTTTTAACAAATTATTATAATTATATTTTTACTACTTTTGCCTTTTAATCTTCATATTAGCTTTATAAGTGGTAACCCAGCACTTTTACTATAGATTTATTATTTCTTCCCAGCATTATTCCAGGATCAGGGTTTTTAATTTTGATGAAGTCCATTTTTTTAATGTTTTAATTTTTTTCTTTTCTTTTTTAAAATTTAATCTTTATTGTTCAGATTATTACAATTGTTCCACTTCCCCCACTCATATCTCCCCCCAGTTCCCACCCCACTCTGTGCCCTTACCTCCCCACAACTGTCCTTATCTATAGATGTATGATTTTTGTCCAGTCTCTTCCTGCATACTCCTTTTCCCTGAGAATTGTCAGTCCACTTCCTTTCTATGCCCCTGATTCTATTATATTCACCAGTTTATTCTGTTTATCAGATTTTTAATTCACTTGATTTTTTGATTCACGTGTTCATAGATACGTATTTATTGTTCATAATTTTTATCTTTACCTTTTACTTCTTCCTCTTCTTAAAAAATACCTTTCAGCATTTCATATAGTATTGGTTAGGTGGTGATGAACTCCTTTAGCTTTTGCTTATCTGTGAAGCTCTTTATCTGACCTTCAATTCTATCATTCAGATTACTCTACCCAAGATTGCTGGGTAGAGTAATCTTGGTTATAGGTTCTTGCTATTCATCACTTTGAATATTTCTTGCCACTCCCTTCTGGCCTGCATAGTTTCTGTTGAGAAATCAGCTGAAAATCGTATGGATGCTCCCTTATAGGTAACTAAGTGTTTTTCTCTTGCTGCTTTTAATATTCTCTGTTTGTCTTTTGCTCTTGGCATTTTAATTATGATGTGCCTTGATGTGGTCCTCTTTGGATTCCTTTTGCTTGGGGTTCTCTGCACTTCCTGGACTTGTAAATCTCTTTTACCAGGTGGGGAAGTTTTCTGTTATTATTTCTTCAAATAGGTTTTCATCATCTTGCTCTCTCTCTTCTTCTGGCACCCCATAACTCTGATGTTGGTACGCTTGAAGTTGTCTCAGAGGTTTCTTACACTGTCTTCACATTTTTGGATTCTTTTTTCTTTTTTCTTTTCCAGTTGAGTGTTTTTTGCTTCTTTGTATTTCAAATCTTTGACTTGATTCTTGTGGTCCTCTAGTTTACTGTTAGGAATCTGTATAATGTTTTTTATTTCAGTCAGTGTATGCTTAATTTCTAGTTGGTCCTTTTTTATGTCTTTGAGGGCCCCGCTAAATTTATCAGCCTTTTCTAGGAAATTCTTGGAAAACCTTATAACCATGGTTTTGAACTCTATATCCAGTAATTTGTTTTCCTCCATTTCTTTCATTTGCTGATCTATTTCTTTGTCTCTGCATTTTGGCTGCTTCCCTGAGTTGGTAGAGTAGCTCTAAGGCACAGTGGCTCAGCCGCCCCAGTTAGCTGAGGTGGACACTCTTGTTGCACCCTTTTATGGGCTGTGTACACAGTCTTGTTGTAGTTAAGCCTAGATTGTTGTTGGTATCACTGGGAGGAGTTGACCTCCAGGCCGTTTGGCTATGAGGATCAGCTGTGTCTATGCTGGGAGAGCTGCTTTGCTCAGTTTGGATGGGGAGGAGTCTCAGGGCTGAGCAGTCAGCCTTGTTTTTCCATCAGCCTCACCCTAGGATGAGGAGGCCCCTGTGTCTCATTGTCCTGTGGCAATGGCTGCACACACCTCTGAGAGAAAGCTGCCCTTGAGCTGCCAGACAATCCTGTTTCTCCCCTAATGAGTCTGGATACCCATAGTCTTGCCTTGAACTGGAGTACAGTGCAGTTGAGAGGTTTTGTTTCCCTCCCGAATGAAAAAGCCAACCACACGCTCAGCTGCCTGCCCTCTGCACAAGTGTGTGCACCTCCGCAGCTCCCCTGAATCTCAGTGTGCTTCCTCCTGACAGTCCAGTTTCACCCCAAATAAGTCTGGGTTCCCCGAGTCTCATGGAGAACTGGAGTTCAGCGCAATGGGGAGCCTTTGTCTCCCTCCCCGTTGGAGAAAGCCAGCCACGTAGTCAGCCGCCTGCCCTTTCTGTGTCTCCTCACCTCTGCCCTCCTCAGCTCCTCTGAGTCTCAGTGTCCTTTTTTCTTTCCTTCTAGTTATAGAATTTCCACTCAGCCAGCTTTCTGGTGGTTTTGGATGATGTCCACTTTGTCTTTTAGTTGTAGTTTTGAAATTGTGCGAGGCAGCACTATAGGTATTTACCTATGCTGCCATCTTGGTTCTTCCTCCTTAATTTCTTTTATGTAGTTTCCTCCATATTTATGAAACTTGATGATGATCTTTTTTTACCTTTTTACTTTGGAAAATTGCAAACATATGCAAAGAATGAGTATTATAATAAACTCTTATGTACTTGTCACTTATCCTCAATAATTATCTATTCATAAATCTCAGATATCATTTTATCTTTTAAAAATATGTTTTTATTGATTGTTAGAGATGAAGGGAAAGGGATAGAGAGACAGAAACATCAGTGAGAGAGAATCACCAATTGGCTGCCTGCTGCTTGCCCCTACTGGTGTCTGAGGCTTCTTCCTGGGCATGTGCCCCAGGCAGGAATTGAACCAGAGACTCCCTTGTTCACGTGTTAACACTCATTTATCTCCTGAACCACACTGGCCTGGGCAGGATGTCATTTTAAAAAGACTCATTGTGCCCTGAGGTAGCTCAGTTGGCTAGAGTGTCATCCAGATACACCAAGATTTTGGCTACAATTCTCTGTAGGGCACATACCAGGTGTATCAGTTATTAATGAGAATTTTTGTAATCAAAGAAAACACGGTAATTTCAAGGGAAACATCAAAAGTGCTTTATTTAAAGTAATGTCCATCACTAGCTACACATTTCCCCATCATTCAGGTAATTTGTGGATACCATCCCAATAGAACTTTTCTTGTTTTGAGGCAAACCGTTCAGATACCCAATTTTCCACTTCTTCACACATTTTGAAGTCCTGCTAAGAAAGTGCATCTGCCATCGATTGGAACAAATGGTAATTTGGAGGAGCAAGATCTGGTGAATACGGCGGGTGGGTTAATACTTACCTTGCAAGATCTTTAAACATGTCCTGAACTGGTTTTGAAGTGTGTGATGGTGCACTATCATGAAGCAAAATTACTTTGCCGTGTCTTCTGGCACATTCTGGTCGTTTCACGATCAAAGTGTGGTTCAAATTAATTATTTGTTGTTGTTAACAATCAGTATTAACCGTTTCACCTTGTTTTAGAAGCTCATACTACACCACACTTTCCTGATCCCACCAAACACAGAGCATTGTCTTCTTTCCTAAGTGATTTTGGCCTTGCAGTCGATGTTGATGGTTGACCTGGATCAACCCATGATTTTGTGCCTTTGGGATTCTCAGAATAAATCCACTTTTCATCGCCAGTCACAATTCGATGCAAAAAAGACTTTCTTTCATGCCATTGAAGCAACATTTTACTGATGATAACTTTTTGGTTTTTCATTTGTCTTTCATTCAGTTGATGTGGCACCCATTTTCCTTCTTTTAAAATCTTTCCCATTGCTTGTAAAGCATCGGAAATTATTTGCTGAGCAATGTTTAATCTTTCTGCAAGTTGTTTCTGAGTTTGACATGCATTTTCATCCAATAACTGTTGGTCTTCAAACATATTCAGTTGACCTGGACATTCTTTGCCTTTCACATCGAAAGCATCACTTTTAAAGCGTTCACAGTATTTTGAGATGGAGCGTGTTCACAATAACTTTCCCGAAGTATATGATAACTTTCAGCAGCACTTTTCTTCAAAACAAAGTAATGAATTAAAACTTCCCACAAATGCCCTTTTTTTGGGGGCATGAAATGTAACTTTTTTAAGTGTAAAAATATCTATATGTTAACATCTTCAGAAGATTTGACATATAAAGTTTTGAAGCTTGCTGTCAATACAACAAAATAGCATACATATCAAATCTCATATACATCAACATGTGTAACTCCATCTACTGGAAAAAAATCTGCATTATTAACTGGTCCACCTGGTAGAAGAATCAACCAATGAATGCATAAATAAGTGTAACAACAATTTTGATTTTTCTCTCTCTCTTCATCTTGCTCTCTAAAATTAACAATAATAAAAAGGCCTCATTTTAGTATTATTATTATACAAATAAATTCTTTAAAGTCAAATATCCCACCAGTATTTTTTTTTTAATCCCACCAGCATTTTACAGATGTTAAATCTGCTAGCCAGCATGGCTTAATGATTGAGCGTCGATGCTCAGTGGTTGAGCGTTGGTCTATGAACCAGAAGGTCACACAGTTCAACTCCCAATCAGGGCACATAATCTGGGTTGGGGGCTCTATCCCAGGTGGGGTGTGTAGGAGCAGCCGATCGATGGCTTGTCTCTCATCATTGGTGTTTCTATCTCTCTCTTCCTCTCTGAAATCAGTAAAAATATATTAAAAAAATAAAAGTGTTAAATCTAGATCCAAATAAGGTTAATCACAGTGTGGTTCATTAATGTCCCTTTTAGTCTATTTTAGGACAGTTACCCTTTCATATGTCTCTCCTCTCTACTTTTCTCCTCTCTCTATCTCTTATGTGTGTGCATAGTTTATTGAAGGAATTTGATAATCCAGGAGTTTGATAATACAGTCTAGATTTTGTTGGTTGAGCATTAGCAATGCTTGTATATATGACATATATATACACATATGGACATATAATGTGTATATGTACGTATATATGTAATCAAAAGTATACAGAAGGCATTTAATAAATGGTAGTTAACGATAATGCATTTTCCTTTCATCAATAAATATGAATTGCAAATGTAACTAATTGTTAAAATCTTTACTAGAAAACTTTCTAAAGACAGTTTACTAATCCACTTTTGAAAACCACTTAACTCAAAATTATTAATATTAAACAAGACATTTTAATTGTGGGGAAGTCATCATTTATCATGCCAAACATAATAGAATGGATCCAGATACAGGCAAATGAAATAGTACTAAGATTAAGGAAATCCTATGTATTAATATGGAATACTCCCCCAAGGTACTGTTAACTGAATATACTATTGAGTAGTACAATACCATTTATGTAAAACAGATGAAAAATAATGTATATGTGATTTGTATAAAGGGGCAGAATAACAAATCCTATATGTGTAAATTACATCCCGACATATATATTGCCTCTGTTGGGAGCTGATGACTAGAGCATAGGAGTGAAAGGGACAGAAATTTCAGAATTTGCAATCATGTAAATGTACCTATTCCCTCCCTCATTAAAATGCACCAAATTTTTTAATAGAATTTTGATTTCACTTTTTAAATGTATTTTAACATTTAACATCTTTATTGAGATGTACTTCACATACCACCAAGTGTACCCATTTGAAGTGTACATACAATTCAGTAGTTTTTAGTACAATTACAGAATTGTGCAACTGTCATGACAATCAATTTTAGATCATTTTTATCACCCAATTTAGCAGTTACTTTACATATTTCTCCAACTCCCCTAGCCCTTGGCAACCACTAAAACCCTTTCTGTCTCTACAGATTGATATATTCTGCATATTTCATGTAAATGAAATCAAACAGTATATGTTCTTTTGTGACCAACTTCATTCTCCATGTGTATTGTTTTTGAGGTTCATCCATGTCATAGCATCTGTCAGTGCTTCATTACCTTGTATTGTGGAATAGAAATTTTTGTATGGGTATACTACATAGACACTGGAGTTATTTCTACTTTCCAGCCTTTATGACTATAGTAGGTCCTCGTGTTTCAGAGAACAAGCATAAATTGAGCAGTGCTTGGGGAGTTTGGAGTCACACTTTATTCACCAGTGGGCTCAGAGAAAATAAATTCAAATTCTAAGCAGAGCTACAAGCAGAACTTTCCTTTTTATTAAAGAGCCAGCCCTATGTGTACTTTGTGGTTATCCTGATAGTGGTCTTGAAACAACACAGTTGTATCCAATTAGAGAATACCTTGCATGGCATTGAGAGTATGGGCATATCTAGTCTCTGGCATACAAGATCAGACAGCTAAGTCTGTTTTCCTCATTATTCAAGCAGACTAGAAAGCAAAGTTATTTTTTTAGAATAAGAGGCCATCTAAAGAATAGACGAGAATTCCAAACAGTCGTTTTACAAAATAGGGGTTAACCTTCTCACTTGGGTTACAGAGATCCGTGCCTACGATGCGAGGTAACGCGATTTTTGCCATAAGTCGGAGCCCACCTACATAAGCACCTACGTCACTCATGTGGAGCACATACACAGCAGTAATGAAGTGACACAGTAAAAAAAATTTAAAAGATAGCAATTCCTAACCTTTACTTGTGGTAAATAAATAATAAAAACATAAAGCACATATGTCATAATGGTGGAACTTTTTTCTTTATTTTTTAAAATTTCTTTATTAAGGTATTACATACGTGTCCTTATCCCCCCCCCCCATTACTCTTCCATTCACCCCACTCATGCCCTCACCCCCCTGTTTGTGTTCATTGGAACTTTTATATATATATATATATATATATATATATATATATATATATATGTATATAAAATAGAGGCCCAGTGCATGGTTGGGGTTTATTTGCATAATTTGCTCCTGATTGACTGATGGGTGTGGCTTAATCGGAGGTGCAGTCAATTTGCATATTATTCTTTTATTAGATAGAATAAGCTGTAATTGAAAAAAATTTTAAAAATAAAAATGTAAAATAAATAAGCAAACAATTAAAAACTGAATACTTCTTCCTAAAGAGTCACTAATTGTGAGCATTCAGTTACATTAGTGGGATATTGGATGCCCAGTGCACGGATTTGTGCACCAGTGGGGTCCCTCAGGCTGGCCTGTGGGGATTGGGCCAAAACCAGCCCAGTGAATGGATTCATTCACTGGTGGGGTCCCTCAGCCTGTCCTGTAGGGATCAGGCTGAAACCGACTCCCTGACATCCCCTGAGGAGTCTTGGATTGTTAGAGGATGCAGGCCAGACTGAGGGACCTGCTGTGCACAGTCAGGGCCAGGGATGGCATGCTGGAAGGCTTCAGGGCATGTCTGGCCCATTTTGCCCAGTTTAGATTGGGGCAGATCAGGGCTGATTGAGACCATCTTGTCCATTCCCAGTCAGGGACATCAGGGCTGGCCAGCCAGGGAGGGACCCGCAGGAGGTCAGCTGGCAGGGGAAGGACCGTGGGAGGGCTCCAGGTCATGTTCAGCCCATCTTGCTCAGGCCCAATCAGTTGTACCCCTTCAGCAAGCTAACCTACTGGTCAGAGCATCTGTCCCCTGGTGGTCAGTGAGCATCATAGCGACTGGTCAAACAGTCGAACTGTTGGACACTTAGCATATTAGGCTTTTATATATAGACTAGAGATCCACTGCAGACAATTCCTACAAGAATAGAGCTTCCTGCGGCCTGAGCAAAGCTTCCTCCCTTCTCTGCTGCCTTGCTCCCTTCTCCACTACCTTGCTCTCTCCTGTCTCTGCTGCCTCAATCTCTCCCACCTTCGCTGCCTCGCTTCCTTCTCTGCTGCCTCCCTTCCTCTCCTCTCCTCTGTCTTGTTCCCTCCCTTCTCCCTCGCCCTGCTTGCTTGCTTCTCCGAAGCTTTGCTCCTTTCTGCAGTGCTTGGCTTCCTTCTACACCGTTTCTGTATGCAGATATGCAAATTAACTGCCATCTTGATTGGGTTAATTTGCACACTTGCTCTGATTGGCTTGTGGTTGTAGTGAAGGTACGGTCAATTTGCATATTACTGTTTTATTAGTTAGGATAAATGGGAGATGGTGACGTAACCATGAAATGAAGTATGTCCAGTCCGACGTAACCTGAGGACTGCCTATATAATGCTGCTTTGAACATTTGTATAAGTTTTTGTGTGGATATGTTTTCTCTTGAGTATATATACCCAGGAGTTGAATTGCTGGGTCATATGGTAACTGTTTATATAAATCACTTTTGTAATTATTTAATTTACTACTCTTGATAGTTTAGAAATGAAACTCTAGTGAGAAAATCTAATTTATAAATTGTTTTCAAATAAAGGAAAAAGTTTAAAATATTATAGTTAATATTGGCATGTTATCTGAAAACGTAATTAAACATGAATTTTTACTTTGTCTTTTAAAAGTATTTAGAGCTTGTGATTTATTTTTAGGACCCATAACATTCAGGGGTCCTAGGCACAGTACCTATGTGCCAAAGAGTTAAAAATCAAAAGAAAGCTAGAGGAGATTGTGGTAATTTGAGATTTGAACTTTGCCAGATACTCAGTGGGACATAATTTAACTGAAAGTGGGTGGAAGTGGTCCTGGCAAGACAACAGGAATAGGAACATGATATCTCTAGTTAGGTATAGGAATGAACAAGACTCATATTTTAATGAGTTGTCTGACAGCTTGAGAGGCAGAGAAGAATAGTGCAGTGGTCATGGTCCTTTCTTTCTTTCTTTTTTTTATTTTTATTTTTTATTTTTTTAAATATTTTTATTGATTTTTTTACAGAGCGGAAGGGAGAGGGATAGAAAGTCAGAAACATCGATGAGAGAGAGACATCGATCAGCTGCCTCTTGCACACCCCCTACTGGGGATGTGCCCGCAGCCAAGGTACATGCCCTTGCCGGAATCGAACCCAGGACCTTTCAGTCCGCAGTCCTACGCTCTATCCACTGAGCCAAACCGGTCTCGGCCATGGTCCTTTCTTTAGCCTTTCTCTTTCACATCCTTACATAAATTCTCCATGAATAAATGATCATAACAGTTTAAATAAAATGAAAGAACTTACATTTTTTCATTATATGAGCTTTTTTATTGGGCAAGCAGACAATTTCCGTATACTTTCTGTTATTGGTTTATTAGCTTTTTAAAATACAGTTTTGATTTCAGAATGGAACAAAGAGAGAGAAACATCAATGATGAGTGAGAGTCATTGATCAGCTGCTTCCTGCATGCCCCCTGCTGGAGGTCGAGCCTGCAGCCCCAGGCGTGTGCCCTTGAACAGAATAGAACCAGGACCCTTTAATCTGCAGGCCGAAGCCCTATCCATTGAGCCAAACCGCCTAGGGTGCTTTGTTGGTTTTTAATGTGTTTCACTGGGCTTATTCTTCTCCATCTTGGCTTCCATATGTTTCATTCACCTAAGAACGGGTTATCACTACATTTGTGTCCATTCCATCATAAATCTGCTGGTTTCTGTGACAGTGATTCTGTCAAGGCGGTGAGACTAAAAGACAATCTCTGCAACCATTAAAATAATTTTAAGCAGTGTGTGTAATATCCCATTTTTATAAGGGGAAAAATGTGAAGGGGACATTGCCAACTTTTTGATATTCAGTTATAAAGTAGTCCCTACCCTTAAGAAACATTCAGATAATTACAGTAGAGATAAGCATAGAGTTCTCATGTAATATGTAAATACCTTACATAGCTTAAGTGGACTCAGTTTAGGTTTAAAAACAGATACACTGGACCACGGCTTTAATGTTAGTAGGAATTAGTTGAATGGGTGAAAGGTGGAGATAGGAAATAGAAGAATTTTAGGTGTAGAAAACAAAGGTAAAGGCAGGTGTGTGAATCAGTTCACTGACGTCTAAGCACAAGTTACTTGATGATGTTGTTGAGGAGGGTCCCATAAGAAGAAGCTGGAGAGGTGCTTTAGTGTAAGTAGGGTCAAATCATGGAAGTTGAGTGTGCCATGTTGACGTTAAACTGAATGCTGTGCATAGTGGAAATTATTAAAGGGTAACATGCTCAACTTTTTGGTTTAGGTAGGTTATTTTTGTCTTTGAGTGCCTGATCTGATATTCTAATCTTTTTAAAGGTCATAAACTTCCTTTAGTGATTACTGTATCCTCAGAGCCTAGAATAGTACCGGGCAAATGTTTAAGTATTCCCTAAAAATGTTAGTAAGGCAGTATAGTTGCATATAGCAGTTTGAAAGCTTGGGCTCCCGCACAGGTCTGAATCTTGATGCCACCATTAAATAGCTCTGTGACCTTGAGAATATTTCTTAACCACTTAGTTTTTTATCTAGGAAATGTAAAGAACAGTAGGACTTACCTAGTCAGATAAAATGAGTTTATATAAAGCAATTAGAATAGTCTTTGGCTCATAGTAAGCACTATATGAATATTAACAGTTATTTCTTTTATGAATGAAAGATACAATACAAACTAGAGCTGCTAACAGCTTGATCCCAGAGCATATGCGGAGTTACATAGTAAGGGATGGAGTTAAGAAATATTCAGAAACACAGTTGGATAGGCTGTGGTAAATAAGGATGAGAAGGAATTAAGGTTAGTTCCCTAATGTAAAGCTAGAGCTTTTAAGTTTTCTCTCCAGGGTTCCTGTCCCCTCCACAACCCCAACACACACACACACACACACACACACACACACACACACACACACAAAGAGCTACTAGTAAATGATGACTGATTTATTCTAGTTAGTACAGGAAATTTAAGGCCAGGTGGTGTAGTCTCTGGTATGTTGAGGAAAGCATTGATAAATTGTGGCACACCCTCTTTTGGATTTTTGTTTGTTTTTTCTCTGATTCCTTTTCTTTCTCTTTCTTGAAGTCTATTTCTTGGACTCCTTTTGAGTTCTTTTCTTTACAGGACAGAAACATAAGAAGGGCCTAGGACTACCTTCACCTATTTTCCTTGTCTCCTTTTCTCCTTCTCTTTCTGCCCCCCCCCCCCCCCCCCCCCATTATTTTCCTAGCCTCTTTCTGCCACAGCAGGAGACCAGAGAGCAGACGAGTCTTCCTTGTTTGGCCTGGCTACAGACTAGCTTGGTGTTTCATAATCCCCAGTAAAAAGGGAAAACAATGTTTTTCTTAGTACCAGAAATTATTCTCTTGTACACTTAAATTTAACTTTAAAAGGTTTCTCTTTTAGTTCTGTTCTCTTTTGTGATGTTGAGAAAGATTTGAATCTAGCTTTTGAAGCAAGTTTCTATAATCTTGGGACCTTTTTTGTTTCAGAAACCAGCTAATTCCTAGAATACAGCTTGTCTGCTAGGCAAAAGGAGTCTTAGTTCAGTATTAGGGTGGTCAGGTTCACCTGAGCCAAGGGTTCTAAGCTAGAGTTGTGCTGTTTATTAGAATAGTGGGTCTGGAATATCCTAAGAATCTGACAAGAGAGAGCAACCCTGCTCTCTCTCTCTCTCTTTTTTTTAAATTTTTATGGATTTCAGAGAGGAAGGGAAAGAGAGAGAGAGAGAGAGATAAAAACATCCATGATGACAGGGAATCATTGATTGGCTGCCCCTTATACTTTCCCCACTGGGAATCGAACCTAGGACCCTTCAGTCTGCAGGCTGACCCTCTATCCACCGAGCTAAACCAGCTAGGGCCCTGCTCTTTCTTTGAAATCTTTTAAAAAAATATATATTTTATTGATTTTTTACAGAGAGGAAGGGAGAGGGATAGAGATTTAGAAACATTAATGAGAGAAACATCGATCAGCTGCCTTCTGCACACCCCCTACTGGGGGGATGTGTCCGCAACCAAGGTATATGCCCTTGACCAGAATTGAACCTGGGACCCTTGAGTCCACAGGCCAGCGCTCTATCCCCTGAGCCAAACTAGTTTCGGCTCTTTGAAATCTTTACCTTAATGGTTCATGTGAATTGTGCATTCTACTCTAGAATTCATGTTTCTTTGTCTTACTATACATTTTCATTTCCTTCCTAATATTTTACCTAAACTGATGCTCTGGGAAGATAATTCCTTCTGTTTTCTTATGTGTTCTCCTGGACCCCTGCAT
The DNA here is from genome assembly GCA_027563665.1 of Antrozous pallidus. Taxonomy (NCBI): domain Eukaryota; kingdom Metazoa; phylum Chordata; class Mammalia; order Chiroptera; family Vespertilionidae; genus Antrozous; species Antrozous pallidus. The sequence continues at coordinate 6,267,067 of CM050515.1, forward strand.
ACCACTTCATTTTCCAGCTTTAAGGATTTAGGGCCGAAACCTTATTATTAAGTGTCTCTTGCATATTTCTCATGGTGGCAGATGGCCTTTGTCTAACTGGGTTACAGCTTCTTTGTCTTAACACATTAAATGATGATTCTAAATCCTGATTATAGATAATTGGTAGTAAAAGTTTTTCCATTGTAGAAAATACAAATATTCTATGGAACTCCTTGTCTGGGTAGTCATAAGAAGGTAACAGCCAATGTTATTGTGTTCTTACTATGTGCCAGTTTCTGTTGTCACCCGTTTAGTCTGTCATGCTATTTAATTACGCAGTGCTTTAAATGTAAATCACTGGTCTTGTAGAACTCATGCTAGCATTACTATTATTTATAACGAACAGATTTCAACACTACACTTGCACAATGTCTTTGAAACCAAGAGTAGTAGATTTTGATGAAACATGGAACAAACTTTTAACGACAATCAAAGCTGTTGTCATGTTGGAATACGTCGAAAGAGCAACATGGAATGATCGCTTCTCGTATCCTTTAAGTGGCATTGATACATGGTCTATTGATAATGATATTGTATTGATAAATATATCAGTTAACATGATAAATGTTCTAAAATTGATGCACTTGTTCAAAAGTGAGAACAGGTTGAAACATAAATGGAAGAACATTCCAGTGTTCTTGTATTACTGTAAACATTTCAAAGTTCATCACCTATATGTGGCAGTCATTAATATTTGATAACATTTCATTTAACTTATATGTCAAGGTTTTAGGGAATCCATTTGTGAATAAAATAAACTACTTTCTGTTCATTCTACTAAGGGAAATTGAAACAGATATTAAAAAATCTAATGTCAGTGCTTCTAACAGGGAGTCATAAGTACTGTGGAGAAAGTAAAGCAGGATAAGGACCATCAATTCCAAAGGAGACTAGCCAAGAAATGAAGAGAAGCCTGACTCAGAAGGGTAGCAATGAAAGAATTAGGAAAGATCATCAAGAGCAAAAATGTGTCATTAGAGACACGGCTAAGATCATCCACCCTTGTGTTTCCAATTATGTCAACTGATGTAAAAGCTGGCAGTGAAGAAGGTTGATAGGAAAAAAATGGATTCACTTGAAATAGGATGTTGGAGGATAGCTCTATGGATACCCTGAATTGGAAGAAGGACAAGTGTGTCCAAAAGCAAATAAAGCCTGAAACATGAGGTAAAAACGAAAAAAATGAAACTGTCCTACTTCAGGCGTTTCATGAGAAGGCAGGGTTCTTTGGGAAGCTGATAATGCTAGGAAAAGTAAAAGCCAGCAGGAAAAGGGGAAGACGAAAATAAAGAAGCCACAGGCATGAATCTGCAGGAGCTGAGTGGGGAATAACACCCATTCATGGGATGGTAGGAGTCAAAGCCGACTCAACAACACAACAGGGGTGTGGAGAATGGTTGAACTACCTATGGGAGTGGCTCTTTTGGAAGGGATGTCAAAACCTTTTTGAGGAGGATGATAATTGAGTAGAGACTGGAACAAAGTGAGGAGCGAGTCCTATAGATATCTGAAGGGAGGGACTGAACGGCAGGTTCAATGACAGAGAGAAACATTTTTTTTTTTTTAAAGATAATGATTTTTATAGAGAAGGAGGGAGAGGGATAGAGAGCTAGAAACATCGATGACAGAGAAATACCCATCAGCTGCCTTCTGCACACTCCCTACTGGGGATGTGCCTGCAACCAAGGTACATGCCCTTGACCGGAATCGAACCTGGGCCCCTCAGTCTGCAGGCCAATGCTCTATCCACTGAGCCAAACCGGTTAGGGTAACATGTTATTTTTATTGGGTTGTCTATATCTGTGAATTAGGAGTTGCATATGAAGAAACAAATATGAGGTTTCCCAGTCTAAAACCTGGTGTCCTGCATTTCTACATGATGGCAATCTCTAAAAAAAAAAATATATATATATATATATATATATATATAATGTGTACAGTATATGATTACTTAATATAATAAGTATATTTATTTGTATAATAAAATGTAATTTAAATAATATCATATAAGAGCCACACTGCAAACCTAGCACCTTGGGTATAAACTCTGGCACCAAGAAAAAGCCCCAAATATTAAAATATTTTAGCTTCTTGGTATTTGGGAAGTTGAGGGATCTCTGGGAATCCTTTGCTATAGGTAACAGAGTTGTGGACAGCAGTCTTACCAACATGGCCTAGTGTCTGCCAGGGGCCATGGTGGGGTCAGAATGGGGACCACATATGTACATTGAGACATGTATACTGTCAGACTTCTGAGCCATCTCGGTCTTTTACTACAGGAACAAATAACCACGTGTCACATCTCAGGGTGAAAAGGGGGGCAGGGTAGAGGCCTGGGTCTTCCTGGGTCCAAATAGTGTGGCAGTATTCTAGGGCCCTGAAGAAGGACTTGAGGACTGGATGGCCACTGTAGGATCAGAGATTCTCTCCGGAAAAAAACGAGGTGAGATATATTCAGAATGTGTATGGAGGAGGTTCATAGTTTTTTCAGACTCTGTGCTGCCCTCTCCAGCAATCTTCTGCACCTAAAGGACGGGTACTTTTAAGGCTATTTGAACTAAAATAATGAGCAGAGAGACAAGAGAAGGAATTGGTGATTACAAGAAAAGGGAAAATGAGTATAAAATAAAAAAGAATAGAAGTTTTCTTTATTATTATACATAATATACAGCTTAATTAGTTGGTTTGTAAATGACTTTGAAATAGCTGACTTACCTGGAAAGTACTCTTTTAGTCAGTTACTTCTAAGATGTTTACTTTTTGATATATCTAATGTCCAGTTATTCTTGACCTGATCATGGATTTTCTCCTCCTTCCCTTAAAATAAAAAAAAAAAATCTACAAAAACAGTAAATTAAAAGTATAATCTCTCACTTTAATTTGTAGTTAAGAAAATAAAGGGCTGTGTTATAATTGTACCGAAGTAGAATTCCCTCCATTTCCGTGTTATTTTGCCCAAGAATATATGGTTGACTTCTGACCTTCAGATATCTTAGGTAGAATTTTAAATGCCATAAAACCTTAATATATTTTGAAAATGAAAAATGCTCCTTGAAAACTGTACTACCGTATGTATTAGTATTTGGGAGAATGTGAAATATAATACGTATGTGGAAAAGTTTGTAAGATATACATGTAGGGTTCAATAAATAATTATAACACCTGTATAATCACCACACAGGTTGGTTAATAACTAGAACACTGCCAGCATCCAACAACCCCACATCACCATGTGTCCCTCTCAGTTTACGAGTCCCTTCTTTCCCTTGGATGTACTAGTATCCTGACTTTTGCATCTATTGTTTCCTGCTTTTCTAAAAGCAGTGTAACTACCTATATATACAACCTTAAACAATATTGGTTAATTCTTTCTGTGTTTTGAACTTTATATAAATTGAATTGTACTATACGCTCTAGCCTAGTGACTCCTTGAGACCCCATCCCGCACAATCTGCAAACCCGCCCGAGCTGTGTGCAGTGGCATTTGCATATAAATGGCCTGCGCTATCACAGCTTAACCTGAACTGCAGCTCTGGTCAGACCAGGAGAAATCTGCAGACCTCCCTGTAGCTCCTGCTGGGTCGCCTCAGACAGTAGCTGACCTGCACCCCATTGGAGATCCAGAAGCTAGTGTATCTAGAGGTCAGTGTGAGACGACACCAGAATTCAAGTCCTCACATCCATAGTGACACACTCAAGAGGCAGACTCAGTGAGCACTAAAGCCCCACTGAAGCAAGTCCTGCTCCATAGGCGTATCTCTAGCATAGCAGTTCTTCCAGTCCATCAGCACAGGGAAGCAGCAATATGTGGAGACAAAGAAACATGTCACGAATGATAGCAATGGAGAAAAGCAGACCGTCAGACTAGAGTTCAGGACCACGTTTATAAGGTTACTCAAGAATCTTCTAAAAACCACCAAAAAACTTGATGAGACCTCCAAAGAGCTTAGTGAAACCTTCAAGGACCTTAATGAGAATGCCAAGAAAATGGAAAAGGACCAGTTATAAATAAGCATACACTGTCTGAAATAAAGACTATACAGAAATTCAGTGGTAGATCAAAGAACTCCAAGAATCAAACCAAAGACCTGAAATATGAGGAGACAAAAAGCATCCAATCAGAAAAACAAAAAGAAAAAAGAATCCAAAAATATGAAGATAGTGTAAGGAGCCTGTGGGACAACTTTAAGCATACCAGCATCTGAATTATTGGGGTGCCAGAAGAAGAGAGAGCAAAACATTGAAAACCTATTAGAAGAAATAAGGACAGAAAACTTTCCCCACCTGGTGAAAGAAATAGACTTACAAGTCTAGGAAGCACACAGAACCCCAAACAAGAGGAATCCAAAGAGGACCACATCAAGACACATCATAATTAAAATGCCAAGGGCAAAAGACAAAGAGAGAATCTTGAAAGCAGCAAGAGAAAAACACTTGGTTATCTACAAGGGAGCACCCATACAACTGTCAGCTGATTTCTCAACAGAAACTATGCAGGCCAGAAGGGAGTGGCAAGAAATATTCGAAGTGATGAACAGCCAGAAGCTACAACCAAGATTACTCTACCCAGCAAGGCTATCATTTCAGAATTGAAGGTCAGATAAAGAGCTTCACAAACAAGAAAAAGCTAAAGGAGTTCATTACCACCAAACCAGGATTATATGAAATGCTGAAGGGTATTCTTTAGGAAGAGGAAGAAGAAAAAGGTAAAGATAAAAACTATGAACAACAAAAGTGAATCTAAAAATCAAGTGAATGAAAAATCTGATGAACAGATTGGACTGATGAATATAATAGAATCAGGGACATAGAAAGGGAGTGGACCGACAATTCTCAGGGGGAAAGGGGTATGAGGGGTGAGGGAAGAGATTGGACAACAGTCTTACACCCCTGGATGAAGACAGTGGCAGGGAGTAAGGGTTGAGGGGAGCTACAGGGAGGGGGGAAGAGGAACACCTGTAATCTAAACAAAAAAGATTTCTTAAAAACATAAAAATAAATAAAAACTTTTTACCAGAGGATATGTTTATTGATTTGAGAGAGAGAGAGAGAGAGAGAGAGAGAGAGAGAGAGAGAAACATTGATCGGTTGCCTTCTGTACATACCTCTGCAGAGTCAAACTCACAACCTAGGCATGTGCCCTGACCAGGAATTACACCCATAGCCAGAGAGAGAGAGAGAGAGAGAGAGAGAGAGAGAGAGAGAGAGAGAGAGAGAGAAACATTGATCGGTTGCCTTCTGTACATACCTCTGCAGAGTCAAACTCACAACCTAGGCATGTGCCCTGACCAGGAATTACACCCATAGCCTTTTTGTTGTATTGGACCATGTTCCAACCATTGGAGCAACCATATCAGGGCAATAAATAGAACACTCTAGTACCCTAGAAAACTTCTTGTTCCCTCTCAGTCACTAACCTTAACTACTATCCTGACACCTAATACATTTAATTCAAACAGCTCTTTTGTATTTGATTTTACTAGGGTAATGAGTGATGAGTAATTGAGATCGAGTATAACTCTCTATGGTAGAACAAACACAACAAAACTTTTAGAGATTTAAATTATGTAGGGAACTATAACTTTTTTAAAAATAAAAGGTGTTTATAGCTGAAACCTTGAGGGACTCCAAGTAGGTTCCAGAGTTTATATAATACCTTATTTTGAAGCTCCTTCTCTGTTGATGCCTATTTCATCTCTCATCCACCAAACCATTATTAATTTTCTATAGATTTTGTGTCCAGGTAAATTCTAACTTAGGTGGTGTATGTTCAGATCTCTGCCTTCTTTGTAATATAGGTTAACATTTTGATATGTTATTGTTAATCTTATGTAATATTTTACTTAGATAATATTTTCATTATTTTATCTGAGTTGATTTAAAACAATTGTAATAGTTTCCTATTTGTGTGTGTGTGTGTCTTTGTATATATATATACACACATATCCTATATAAATAAAAGGCAAATTGTCCCCACAGGCAGAAGTTAGACTGGGGAGTTAGACATACGCTGATCACCACGGGTTGGTGGTGACGTGCAGCCGGGGGAAGAGAGGCCCTGACCAGTGGCCAGCAGCCGCTAGGGATCCTACCCATGCATGAATTTCATGCACTGGGCCTCTGGTGTGTCTGTCTATATCTATATATTTATATATCTGTATCTATATCTATATCTATATCTATATCTATATCTATATCTATATCTATATCTATATCTGCTTTACAAAAAAATCTGACACAGTGATGTTACACTATATTAATATTTTTGGTTTACTATGTTTGTTTTTTTAATATAAAGAAAATTTTAGCCCTAGACAGGTAGGTCAGTTGCTTAGAGCAGTGGTTGCCAACCAGTGGTCCGTGGACCACTGATGGTCCTTGAGGTCTGAAAGGTTGGTGACCGCCGGTTTAAGGAAACATTTGGAGCAGTAGTTGGCAACTGGTGGTCCATGGGATCTGAAAGGTTGGCAACCACTGGCTTAGAGCATTGTCCTGATATGCCAAGGTTGCAGGTGTGATTGCTGGTCAGGGCACATATAAGAATCAACTAATGTATGCATAAACAAATGGAACAACAAATCAATGTCTCTCTTTCCCTCCCTCTAAAATCAATAAAACATTTAAAAAAGAAAATATTTTTATTTAATAGAATATTATTGAAGAAATATATACATATACATGAAAATAGTTTGTTACTAATTAAAAATAAAGAAAAGGATTTAAAAGGAATATGGGAAAGTCTGACTGATGTCTGCCAGACTTCCATGTGAAGAGGGCTCATGTGAGGAGAGCTGCTTGCTCTTTCCAGAGTAATGGTACTAGCTTAATAGGCAGAGCATGTGTAATTTGATTCCTGTTTCCTTGCATCACCGAGAGTTGACTAAAAACCTATTACATGCCCGAACTCTGTGATTAAGAATAGGCTAGTGTGGATAACAAAGGTATAGATAATTTTTATTTTATAAAAATTAGTTTTATAGAAGAATATATAAAACTAGTAGCCCTGTGCATGAATCCATGCGCCAGTAGCTCGCTTCCACCCTTCTGTAGCTCTCCGCCATCAGCTTGTAGCCAGTAGCTCGCTGCTGCCCTCCTATAGCTCATAGCTTGCTGCCCTGCCCCCTCCTGTAGCTCTCTGCCACCTGCTTGTAGTTTGCTGCCCCACCCTCCTGCAGATCTGTGACACAGTTGGTCGTTATGCCTCATGGCATAATGGATAATTAGCATATTTCTCTCTTATTGTATAGGATGTTATAGGGATTATAGATGGGAAGAACCTACATTCTATCTCTGGTATATTTTTAAGTACACATTTTTATTTTGTCATATTTCCTGATTATATGTTTAATAGAAATACTTGACTCCATCCCAAATAACCTTATTTTCAGATTTTATCTGCATCTCTAATTAGGCTGATCTCAGTTTGCTTCATGTGTGTTTTTTCCACACTGGGTGCTTTTACATAGAGGAGCTTACTTGAGCCTTACAAGGATCCTGTAGAGATGTCATGATGTTATCTTTATCTTAGAGATGAGATAGCCTAGAGATGTTAAGAGACTTGGCCAAGATCACTGGCTAGTAAATGCCTCAAGCAGATACCATTTTCTCTGACTCCTGATAAAGAACTCTTCAGCATACCACCTGTGATACCTAGCAAGGTACTTATTGGGTGCTCAAAAACTTAATTGATATTACCATTCATACTACAATTCTTCTGATAGATTAAATGTTCAAGGACAGCGGATAGGTTGTAGAATATTCTGATGAGTGCTATGGTGTGGGAAAATATGTCAAGTGAATAATTTTTCTAACCTGATTTTCAGGATTGCTTAGAGTCCATAGAGTCCATATCTGCCGCTTGTGATATCCTGTAGCCCTTTGGTGATATCATGTTTATGTGCTTTTTAACATAAATTGTATTTTATAGCTGTCTGGGTAACTCGACTTCCCAGAATCCCCCTCTGAATTTTAATCTCTCTGAGAGGAACAGTTTTCTTTACAATACCATCAAATAATCCTCAATAAATATTTGTTGAATGAGTAAATGAACATATCTTCTAATGCTTTTAAAGTAAGCATGGTTATATATTTTACCTTTTATTCTATATGTCTATATAATCTTAAACCACAAAAATGTATGAAGCTTATGTTAAATCTCATTTGTTGTAAAGAATATTTCCAATAAATGTGAAAACCTTAACAGTTTAACTAGAGATATCTATGCTTTATGTGTGGCCTATCCTGAACCCCTCGGAGAAAGACTTTATACAGAAACTAAGATTTTTTTGGAAAATCACGTACGGCATTTGCACAAGGTAAGGAATGATATATACATGATATAAATATGCTTGTAGCTGCATAGTTACTTGCTTAGTTCACTGTTTTGCAGTGCAAGAACTAGGATCAAATTAAGGTTTATTTGTTTAGTTTCCTAAATGGCATTTTTCTAATTATATATATTTAAGATCTATTTGTCAAGAACTGTGCTTTTCCCACAAGGGAAATTAGTGTAGCTGCTCAAGATTATGTAAGTAGTAAGTGAAAGAGCAGGGTTTACTCACTTTTAAAATGTGTTCCTATGTTCCCTGGATAGGATCAAATTTCCTCTTACTGTTGTTTCCCACCTCTTGGTATATCTGTCTTAATTATTATCTGTCAACTTATTAGCTGCCTCTTCATATCCCGTTTAAAGTCTTATAAAAACCTAAAATTAAAAAGGGAAATGGTAAATTTAAAAGCATGCAAGAATTTTTTTCTGAATAATTTATTTGGTTAGTATATCATGTATATAAGGGTAATATCACAGACTTGTTCTGTGCAAAAATGAATTTGCAGTATCTGACTTACCTACTGATCTTGTCAGGAGCTGAGTGAAGTCATTTATTATTTGAGCTAGCATTTGACTCTTACCTTTTAGTAGCTGTGTGACCATGGGCAACTCACGTACCTACTTTAATTTTATATATAAAATGGCGATAAAATTACACAGTCTTAATTTCTAACCCTGCACAAGGCTTAGAACAGATAGTTTTCAAAGTGTAAATAACTCATAAGTAAAGTCAGTTTATCGATCATATGATAGTTTCCTTTTTTAAAAAAATCTTAAAAATATATTTTATTGATTTTTGCAGAGAGGAAGGGAGATTGATAGAGTTAGAAACATTGATGAGAGGGAAACATTGATCAGCTGCCTCCCACCCACTCCCTACTGGGGATGTGCCTGCAACCAAGGTATATGCCCTTGACTGGAATCGAACCTGGGACTCCTCAGTTCACAGGCCAATGCTCTATCCACTAAGCCAAACCAGCCAAACATGATAGTTTTCTTTAAAACACTCAGAGGATATGCTCTATTTTCTTTTTTATATGGTAGATACAGTGTTTTTAATTTGTACATTTACTAGTTCGTGAAAGTGATGTTGATCACAAGTACTTCAAATCAGTCTTAAAATATTTCCTATGTTGTTAGTTTTAAAATTAAAGTTCTCCTAGGGTAAGCATAATTGATAACTGTTTAAGGCAATTATAAATTTTGTAATTTTATATTTTAGCATAGGTTATAAGTATTTTTTTTTAAAAAGCTACGAAGTAACTTTAGATTGCTGGAAAAATTGCAAAAATAGTAGAACTTATTCTCATATACTTTTTATCCAGTTTCTTAATGATAATGTCATGCATAATAGTGGTAAGGTATTAAAACTAAGAAGTTAACATTGGTATTGTTGTGTGATTAAAAATTGTATTTTGAAATAGTTTTATGATAGCTTATAATAGTTATATTAATTATACACTATATGCTCTCAGATCCAGAGACAAAAAAAGTTGGCTAATGTGTAAATGATAAAGTAAATTGTTAATATAGCCAGCCAACAAAATCAGTTTTATCTCTGAGAAGAAAAAATTAAAAATATATATTTTTATTGGTTTCAGAGAGAAAGGGGAGGGGGAGATAGAAATATCAATGGTGAGAGAATCATTGATAGGCTGCCTCCTGCAACCCGGGCATGTGCCCTTGGCTGGAATTGAACCCGGGACCCTTCAGTTCACAAGCTGATGCTCTATCCACTAAGCCAGATCAGCTAGGGCTGAGAAGAAAATTTGATTTGATTCGGGCAGGGAACTTTTAAAATTACTAAAATATTACATTACCATTACAAATAATTTAGAATATACAGATAAGCATTAAAAAAGAAAGTAAACATCACCATAACGTATCTCTAGAATTAATCATTGTTAATAGTTTCCATATATGTTCATTAAAATAAATTCTTTTGGTACATATTAACACACATGTAATTTGACTTAATAAATACTATAATGTATACTTTTGCTTTGTGTAGACTTCTTTTTTATTAGAAAGATAACTTTAAAATATTGGACTTTAGATTTAAGTTTGATTTTCATTTTTTCAAAATATAGCATTTTCTTTTAAGTAAATAAAATAAAAAAACTTGCTTGGGGAATGTGGAAGAAGTGTCAATTTTCATAAGTAGTCTTATTCACAAAAGTGAATAATTTGAAGTAATGATATATCAGTCTGATTTACTTACATAATAGCAGGTTGGTCACATGTTATGGATTTGAAATAACACATAGAAACATGACAATAGAATTGTATTCTATATGAATGGATCTTAATATATTCTAGCCCAAAGAAAATATTAAATCAGCCGAGACTGGTTTGGCTCAGTGGATAGAGCGTCAGCCTGTGGACTGAAGGGTTCGATTCCGATCAAGGGCATGTGCCTTGGTTGCGGGCACATTCCCAGTTGGGAGTGTGCAGGAGACGGCTGGTCGATGTTTCTCTCTCATCGACGTTTCTGATTTTCTACCCCTCTCCCTTCCTCTCTGTGAAAAATCAATAAAATATATTTTAAAAAAAGAAAGAAAATATTAAATCATTACATCTTGTCTTTTTATCTTAGAATGAAACAATTACTTTCCAGTATGATGCTTCAATTTCATATCTAAGACTCACATGTTTTTCCTAGTTGTTTCTTAGAATAGAATTTATAAATGTAATTTATAATGCTTAGAGTATGTCCGTTATTTTAAAATACTAACTTTTGATAAATTTTATAGCTAACAAATAAAAATGATTAGTGCTTTCCAAGTGAAAAATTTTTCTTCTTTGTCTAGAGAGTTCTGGAGTCTGAAGAGCAAGTACTTGTTATGTATCATAGGTACTGGGAGGAATATAGCAAGGGTGCAGACTATATGGACTGCTTGTATAGGTAAGTATTTTTTTAAGCTCTATGAAAATTTCAATAGTATTGCTTACATTTATAATTGAAGGGTTTTTAAAGATATTTTTATTTTTTAACTTTATTTTTATTGTTGACACTACTCTTATCACTGTTGTCTGTGTCTACAGGTTATGCACATATGCTTTTTGGCTAATCCCTTCACCTTCTTTCATCCAGTACCCACCTCTCCTGTCCCCTCTGACAGCTATCAGACTATTCCATGTATCCATGTATCTGCTTCTACTTTGTTCATTAAAGTCCACATATTATTGAGATCATATGGTATTTGTCTTTCTCTGACTGGCATATTTCACTTAGCATAATACTCTCCAGGTCCATCCATGCTGTTACAAAAGGTAAGAAAGCTTTCCTTTTTTCTTTTTTTATGGTGGTGTATTCGTTTGTATTAATGTACCACTAGTATTTGTGTATGTATGTATGTATGTATGTATGTATGCATTTATATTGATCTTGGAGGAAGGGAGGGAAGAAGAGAGAGAAAGAAAGAAATCTCCATCAGATATCACCTATATGTACCCTGATGGAGTATCAAACCTGCTACCTGGGTATATGCCTTGCCTAGAAATAAAACTTGCCACTTTTTGGTGTATGGGATGATGCTCTAACCAACTGGGCCTCGTTGCTAGGGCATACCACAGCTTAAAAAAAAGGGGGGAGATGGGCATTAACCCATGAACCAAGAGGCCACTGACTCAATTCCCAGGCAGGACACATGCCCAGGTTGCAGGCTTGATCTTCAGTAGGGGATGTGCAGGAGACTGCTGGTTGGTGTTTCTATCCCTCTATCTCTCTCCCTTCTTCTTTCTCTAAAAATAAATAAAAATATTTATTTTAAAAGCTTAAAAAAAATGGGAGAGAAAGATAGAAACATCAAAGATGGGAGAGAATCATTGACCAGCTGCCTCCTGCATGCCCCCCCCTACTGGGATCAAGCCTGCAACCCAGGCATGTGACCTGAATGAGAATTGAACCATGACCTCCAGGTTCATAGGTCGATGCTCAACCACCCAGCCTGGCTGGGCACCATAGCTTTTTTATATACTCATCTACTGATGTGCACTTGGCTGTTTCCAGATTTTGGCTATCTTCCTATCTAATAAAAGAGTAATGTGCAGATTGACCATCACTCCAACACACAAGAGGGCTGCCCTCATTTGGTCAAAGATCCTGCCCCCGTGTGGACACAAGATGGCCACCACAATATGGCCAGCAAGGGAGGGCAGTTGGGAGAGACCAGGCCTGCAAGGGAGGGCAATTGGGGGCGATCAGCCTGCAAGGAAAGGTAGTTAGGGGTTACCAGGCCGACAAAACAGGGAAGTTGGGGGTGACTGGGCCTGCAAGAAAGGGCAGTTGGGGACCTAGGCCTGCAGGGGAGAGCACTTGCAGGGTACAAGGCTTGCAGGGGAGGGCAGTTAGGGGTGACCAGGCCATCAGGGGAGGGATTTTGGGAGAGACTAGGCCTGCAAGCAAGGGCAGTTGGGGGCGATCAAGCCTGCAGGGGAGGGTAGTTAGGGTTGACCAGGCCGGCAGAGGAAGGGAGTTGGGGGCAAACAAGCTGGCAGGGGAGCACTTAGGCATCAATCACGCTTCCAGGGGAATGGTTATGGGATGATTAGGCTGGCAGGCAGAAGCAGTTAGGGGCAATCAAGAAGGCAGGCAGGTGAGCAGTTGGGAGGCAGCAGTCCTGGATTGTAACAGGGATGTCCCATTGCCCGTTTAGGGATCGGGCCTAAACAGGCAGTTGGACATCCCTTGAGGGGTCCCAGATATAAGAGGATGCAGACTGGGCTGAGGGACACTCCCCCCCTTGCAAGAATTTCGTGCACTGGGCCTCTAGTATACAATAAAAGACTAGCTTCCAAATAATCCCCTCCGGAGTTCCACTGACTGGGATTTTGACTGCTTGCTATGACGTGTGCTGACCACTAGGGGGTGGTGCGGAATGAAGGAAGGCCCTGTCCAGCAGCTGGCAGCTGAGAGAAGGAAGGCCCTGATCAGCCCTGATTGCTGGCCCGGCCTAGGGACCCTACCCATGCATGAATTTTATGCACCAGGCCTCAAGTTGTAAATAACGCTGCTGTGAACATAGGGGTAGACATATTCTTTTGAATTGGTGTATCGGGATCCTTAGGATACATTTCTAGAAGTGGGATTACTAGGTCAAAACACAGTTGTATTTTTTATTTTTTGAAGAAACCCCATGCTGTTTACCATAATGGCAGCACCAGTCTGCATTCCCACCAGCAATATAATAGAGTTCCCTTTTCTCCACATCCTCTCTAGCACTTGTCATTTGTTATTTTGTTGATGGTAGCCATTCTGACAGGTGTGAGGTGATACCCCATTGTTGTTTTAATTTGCATCTCGCTGATGATCAGTAACTTTGAGCATTTTTTCGTGTCTTTTGGCCATCTGTAAGTCCATTTTGGATAAGTATCTGTTTAGGTCCTTTGCCCATTTTTTAATTGGATTGCTTCCTTTTATTAAGTTGCATGAGTTCCTGCCCTAGATAGTTTGGCCCAGTGGGTAGAGGGTGGGCCTGTGGACTGAGGGGTCCTGGGTTTGATTCTGGTCAGGGGCACATGCCCAAGTAGCCAGCTCAATCTCCAGTATGGGGAGTGCAGGAGCCAGCTGATCAATGGTTCTCTCTCATCATTAATGTTTCTACCTCTCTCTCCCTTTCCCTTCCTCTGAAATAAATAAAAAAATATTTTTTAAAAAGTTGCATGAGTTCCTTATTATATATTTTGGATATTAATCCTCCATCAGATGTGTCATTGCCAAATATGTTCTCCCATAAAGTGGGCTCCCTTTTCATTCTATCGATGGTCTCTTTTGCTGTGCAGAAGCTTTTTATTTTGATGTATTCTCATTTGTTTGTTTTCTCCTTAGTTTCCTTTGCCTTAGAAGATGTATCCATAAACATATTGCTATGAGAGATGTCTGAGATTTTGCTGCCTATAGTTTCTTCTAGGACTTTTATGGTTTCTCGACTTAGCATTTAAGTCTTTTATCCATTTTGAGTTAATTCTTGTGTATGGTGTAAGTTGGTTGTCTAGTGTTTTTTTGTTGTTGTTGTTCGTTTGTTTTGTTTTGTTTTGCATATATCTGTCCAGTCTTCCCAATACCATTTAATAGACTGTCTTGAGTCCATTGTATGTTCTTGCCTCCTTTTTAAATAGTAGTTGAATGTAATGGTTTGGGTTGATTTCTGTCTTCTCTGTTCTGTTCCATAGATATACACTGAGTGGCCAGATTATTGTGATCTCTGAACGCATAATAATCTGGCCACTCAATGTGTGTATACACACACACACACACACACACACACACACACACACACACTAGAGGCCCAGTGCACAAAATTTGTGCAGGGGTGTGTGTGTGCCTATGTGTCCCTCAGCCTAGTCTGTACCTTCTCCAATTTGGGATCCCTCTCACAATCCAGGACTGTTGACTCACAATTGCTCGCCTGCCTGCCTGATCACTCCCAAAACACTTTCCTGCCAGCCTGATTGATGCCTAACTTTTCCCCTGCTGGCCAGATTGCCCCTAATTTCCCTCCCCTGGAGGACTGGACCTCCCCAACTGCCCTCCCCTAGAAGCCTGGTTGCCCCCAACTGCCCTTCCCTGCTGGCTTGGATCCCTCCCAGCTGCCCTTTCCTGCAGGCCTGGGTCCTTCCCAACTGCCCTCTCCTGCAGTCCTGGTCCCTCTCAATTGCCCTCCCTTCTTGGCCTGATCACCCACAACTGCCCTCCCCTGCTGGCCATATTGTGGTGGCCATCTTTGATCACATAGGGGCAGCCATCTTGTGTGTTGGAATGTTGGTCAATTTGCATATCACCCTTTTATTAGGATATTAGAAGTCTGGTACATGAATTTGTGCCTGGGTGGGGTCTGGCCAGCCTGGCCAGGGGGAGGAGTCATGGGCAGTTGGCTGGCCTGCCTGCTGGTTGAACTCCTTGTTGAGGGGACAATTTGCATATTAGCCTTTTATTACATAGTGTGTACACTGAGTGGCCAAACCATTATGCATTCAGAATCATAATAATCTGGCCACTCAAGTGTATATGCCTGTTCTTGCCTTGGGTAGTATGGACATTTTAATGATGTTGATTCCATGAACATGGTATATTCTTCCACTTGTTTATATCTTCTTCCATCTCTTCTTTTCAATGTCCTATAGTTTTTCAAGTACAGGTCTTTTGATTCTTTGGTTAAGTTTATTCCTAAGTATCTTCTTCTCCTTCTTCTCCTTCTTCTTCTTCTTCTTCTCCTTCTTCTTCCTCTTCCTCTTTCTTCCTCTTCCTCTTCCTCTTCTTCCCTCCTCCCCTCCCCCTCCCCCCCCCCTCCCCTCCCCCCTCCCCCTCCCCCCTCCCCCTCCCCCTCCCCCCCTCCTCCTCCCCCTCCCCCCTCCCCCTCCCCTCCCCCTCCCCCTCCTCCTCCCCCTCCTCCTTCTCCTCCTCCTTTTGCTGCAGTGGTAAATGGGATTGTTTGCTTAGTTTCTCTTTCTGAGAATTCATTATTGGTGTATAAAAAAGCCAAAGGGGTGGGGGGAGAAGCCATCAATATTGAGGTGTTGTTTTTTTGTATCCTCCTACATTTCCATTCTTTTATTAACTCTAGTAGTTTTTCTGGTGGAGTCTTCAGGATTTTCTATGTACAATATCATGTCATCTGAGAATAATGATAGTTTTACTTCCTCCTTTCCAGTTTGGATGCCTTTTACTCTTGTCTGATCTCTACGGCTAGGACTTTCATTACTATGTTGAATAAGAATAATGAAAGCAGACATCCCTGTCTTGTTCCTTTTCTTAGGGGAAATGGTTGTTTTTGCCCATTGAATATGATGTTTGCTGTAGATTTGTCATATATAACCTTTATCACGTCGAGATAATGCTCCCTCTGTTCTCATTTACCTGGGAGTTTTTATCAAAAATGGCTATTGAATTTTGTCAAATTTTTTTGTGTGTCTTTTGATATGATCCTGTGATTTTTGTTTTTCAATTTGTTTGTGTGATGTATCACATATATTGATTTGTGAATATTGTACCAACCTTGTATCCCTGGAATAAATCCCACTTTGCTTTGGTGTATGATCTTTTAAATATATTGTTGGATCCGACTTTATTGAGGATTTTAGCATCTATGTTTATTAGGGATAGTGGCCTGTAATTCTCTTCCTTTGTAGTGTCTTTATCTGGTTTTGGAATTAGGATAACGCTGGTCTTATAAAAAAAAAGTTGTAAGCATTCCTTCCTCTTAGAGGTTTTGGAATAGTTTGAGGAGTATAGGTCTTCTTCCTTAGAGGTTTTGGAATAGTTTGAGGAGTATAGGTGTTCTTACCTGTAGGAGTATAGGTAAAACTCCCCTGTGAAGCCTTCTTAACCTAGGCTTTTGTTTGCTGAAAATTTTTTGAGTAATGCTTCAATTTGATCCTTTGTTCTTGGTCCATTCAGGTTTTCTGATTTTTCCTGATTCAGTTCTGGGAGATTGTATTTTTCTAGGAATTTGTCCATTTCATCTATATTGTCCACCTTGTTGGCATATAATTATTAACAGTATTTTCTTTCAGTCTTTTGTATTTCTGTTGTGGCAGTGGTTATGTCATAGTTTTCATTTCTGATTTTATTTACTTGGGTCCTCTTTCTTTGTTTCTTGATGAATCTGGCTAATGGTTCACCAGTCTTTTTTATCTTTTAAAAGATCCAGATCTTGGTTTCTTTTTTTTCTTTTTTTTTTTTTTTAGTCTCTATGTCATTTATTTTTGCTCTCATCTTTATTAATCCCTTCCTTCTACTTACTCTGAGCTTTTCTTGTTCTCTTTTTAATTCTTAAGTTGTAAGGTAAATAGTTTATTATTAATTTTACTTGTTTTTTGAGGTGTATGCCTGTAGTGCTAAGAATTGTGTCCTAGAGATTTGGGGTTGTTGTGTGTTCATTTTGTTCATTTTCATTTGTTCCCAGGAAGTTTTTTATTTCTTGATCTCATTGGTAACCCATTCATTGTTTAATAACATGTTATTTAGCCTCCAAGTGTTTAAATGTTTTTACTGTAGGTGATTCTAATTTCATTCCACTGTGATCTGAAAAGATTCTTGATAAGATTTTAGTCTTCTTGAACTTGTAGAGACTTGTTTTGTGTCCTGACATGTGTTCTATCTTTGTGCATGACCCATGTACACTTGACAAGAATGTATATTATGCAACTTGGCATGAAATATTGTATAAATGTTAGTTAAATTCATCTGGTCCAGTGTATCATTTACATTTACTGTTATTAAATTTTTGTCTGGAAGATGTATCTAGTGAGGTCAGTGGTATGTTAAAGTCCCCTACAATAACTGTATTTTGTTGATCTCTCCCTTCAAGTACTCTAGAATTTTTTTTATATACATACAGGTGCTCCTATATTTGATGCATATATGTTTACCAGAGTTACATTCTTATGTTGGGTCTATGCATTTAGTATTTTTAGAGACCTTTATTGTCTTTTGTGATGGCCTTCTTTTAGAAATTTATTTGGTCAGATATGAGTATTTTTACCCCAGCTTCTTTTCTGTTTTCATTTGCATGGCAAATTTTTTCCCCATCCTTTCACTCTCATCCTGTGTGAATCTTTTTTATTTTTTAGCTAGAGGCCTAGTGCATGAAATACATGCACTTGGGGGGTCCCTCAGCCCAGCCTGCACCCTCTGACAGTCCTGGAGCCCTCATGGGGATTGAGCCTAAGCCATCAGTCAGACATCCCTATGCAGAGGTGGTTGAGACTCCAGTCACTGCCACTGCACTCGCCAGTCCTGAGTCTGGCTTCTGGATGAGCGGCGCTCCCTCTGTGGAAGCACACTGACCACCAGGGGTCAGCTTCTGCATTGAACATCTGCCCCCTGGTGGTCAGTGGATGTTTAGTGACTGGTCATTTGCTGTTTGGTCAATTTGCATATTAGCCTTTTGTTATATAGGATTGATTTCAAAGAGGAAGGGAGAGGGGGAGAGGAGAGATAGAAGTATTAATGATGAGAAAGAATCATTGACTGGCTACCTTCTGAATGCCCCCCACTAGGGATCGAGCATGCATCCCAGGCATGTGCCCTTAACTAGAATTGAACCCAGGACCCTTCAGTCTGCAGGCTGACACTCTATCCACTGAGCCAAACCAGCTAAGGCAGTGTGTGAGTCTTTTGTTGTGAGCTGAGTCTCATGTAGATAGCATATAATTGGATCATGTTTTTGCATCCATTCAGCTACATTATGTCTTTTCATTGCTGCATTTAATTCACTACATTTAAAGATATTGTTGATAGATACTTATTTATTGCCATTTTACATCTCTATGTCTACATTTTTCTTTCTATTTCTTCTCATTACAGCAGTTCTATGAGCATTTCTTGTAGTAGTGCTGGTTTGGTGGTAATAAACTCCTTTAGTCTTTATTTTGGAAAGCCCAAAAATATTGTCAAGCATATTTATTTCACTATCTATTTTGAATGATAGCTTCGTTGGATGTGATAATCTTGTTTTTGGATCCTTGCTTTTTATTACTTTGAGTTCTTCATTCCATTCCTTTCTGTCCTGTAGAGGTTTTGTTGAGAAATCAGCCAACAGCCTTATGAGAGCTCCTTTGTAGGTAACAAATTGATTTTCTCTTGCTGACTTTAAGATTCTGTCTTTGTCTTTAGTTTTTTGTCATTTTAATTATGAAGTGTCTGGGTGTGGGTCTGTTTTCATCTTGTTTGGAACTCTATGCTTCCTGGACTCGTGTGACTTTTTCCTTCACCAGATTAGGGAGGTTTTCTGCCATTATTTTTTAAAACAAGTTCTCTAGCCCTTGCTCACTTTCTTCTCCTTCTGGTACACCTACTATGCAAATATTGTTAGATTTCATTTTGTCCTACCGCTCCCTTAAGCTGTCCTCTTGTTTTTTGATTTTCTCTTTTTGAGAAAAATCTCTTTTTGTTTGATTGATTTATTTTTTCTACCTTATCTTTTAATCCACTAATTCAATTCTTTGTTTCCCCTAATCTGCTGTATTCCTTCCATTGTGTTTGCTATTAGTGCCATGTCATTCTTCATAGCTATCATATCTTTTTTCTGATGTTGTTGTTATATAGGATTGATTTGAGCATCTTTACCATCATAATTCTGAACTCTATGTTTCATAAATTTCTTATCTTCATTTTATTTAGCTCTTCTCCTAGAGAATTTTTTTTCTTTCTTTTGGAGGTTTTTTGTCTTTCCATGTTGGCTGCCTGTTTGGATTTGTGACTATGTATTAGGTAGATCTTACCTGCCTCCCAGTCTTTAGTGCAGGACTGTTTCGGCATTAACCAGGGTCAAACATGTTTCTGACTAATTAGATCAGAGGGAGATACAAAGCCCCTAGAGACCCACCGCTGTCTGTAGACTGATTGTATTCAGCCTTGATTTGCCTCAGGCAATCCTCCACAGGTTGGGGGAGAGGTTTTCCTGTAGCATGGGGCACTTTTCTTTTGCAAGAAGCTAATTGTTATTCTCAGTCTCTTAATGGCCCTCAGAAACTCCACAAGGTGGGGCCCAGGGTTTTCCAATAGTGTGGGTCAACTGTCTACCCCCCCAGTCAAAAACCCATCTTGATAGCAAAGGTCTCCCCCAGAAAGATGACCTCTGCATGGTGAGGGAATGATTTACTATAGGAAACTGGGGTGTCTGCTCTCTAAGATCTAACCCCAGAGCCCTCAACCCTGGCTTCTGCTCACATAGCTCCAGACCACTCTGTCCTTTCTCTGCTTGTGCACAAAGTGAGTGGCTGCACACTAGATTTTGTGTGTTGGCTCTTTAACCAGTTAACTGCCGCAATATTTTGAATTTAATTAAAAAGGTCCGATGCTTGCATCTACAGAAGCTTATGGCATACAAATGGTTAAGAGGGTGCCTGCATTTCCCTGGCAGACAGCAACCTTGATGCTTTTCACAGCCTGATGTTATATGGGCACCTTTCTCAGTTCTGATCCTCTTTGCTGGGGGCTTAGCTTGCGGATTAGATCACAGAGTTCTCAGTGGCAACTCCCTATAGCTGAGCTAGCTCTCTGGAACTTCAGCTGCTGTCTGTGGGGGCCTGCCCAGCCCTTCTGTGTCTCTGCCCTTCCTACCAGTATCTATGCAGTCGCAACTTTCCATCCTTGTTTATCAGGGTTCTCTGTCGATAGTCTTAAGTTGATTATTTAGGAAGATTATTTTGTATTTTAGTTGCAGTTCCAGTTTCCTCCTGGGTTTGTGTATATAGCATCCATTTACTCCACCACTATTTTTAATCTTTTAGAAACATTTTCTTTATAAAGCTGTTTTCCTCAGGTAGACAAAGTGACCAGAATGTCAGCTTTACTCATACTTCTTACTCTCTATAATAATCAATTTCATTTTCTTACTCACTGATTGGAATTTTTTGTTTTTGTTTAAAATTGAAACCTTGCATTTCCCCCTCCCTAGGGAAAAGTATAAATTAGAGAACATACCTGACTTTTTTTTTTTTAACCATTTTCTTTTTTAATTCTTTGCAAAGCAAACTTATCTTGACTTACCGAGAAGAATCTGGAAATGGTCTAATGAGATTGTTGAAGTGTTGTATGTTGGATAGACCTATTAGGTTATAAGGCTTTTGGAGTTTTTATAAACATTTGATCCTCCCTCCCTCCCTCCCTCCCTCCCTCCCTCCCTCCCTCCCTCCTTCCCTCCCCTACCGCCCTTCCTTCCCTCTTTCCTCCTCCCTTCCTTCTTCCCTTCCTCCCTTCCTTTCCCTCCCTCCCTCCTACCTCTCTTCCTATCTTCCCTCCCTTTCTTCCTCCCTTCTTACCTTCCTTCTTTCTCCTCATCCAAGTAAATGTTTATTGATTTTAGAGAGAAGAAAAGAGAGATGTGAGAGAGGAAGAAACATCAATGCCTCCCATATGTCCCCGATTAGGGATCGAACCTGTAACTGACCAGAAATTGAAATTACAATCTTTTGGTATATAGGATGATGCTCCAACCAACTAGCCACCTGGCAAGGGTCCCTTGAGTTTTTAAATTGAAACTGTGATTATAGGGTTTTTGTTTTGTTTTGTTTTTGCTTCTCTAAAGGTCTTATCCTTTGTCTCTTAAATCCTTACATAGAAAGTTGGGTAATAATTTAAAATTTTAATTTAATTTATTTTGGATATATTACTCAACTATTTTGTAGTTGATTTGTAACCCTAAAATTACTTTTCAAAGTTGCAAGTTATTTGTTTTCCTACCTATTTGACATACTCTTCAATGATAATTGCATTTGTTTTTCAGGTATCTCAACACTCAGTTTATTAAAAAAAATAAATTGACAGAAGCTGACCTTCAGTATGGCTATGGTGGTGTAGATATGAATGAACCGCTTATGGAAATAGGAGAGGTAGGAAATTCTTTAAAATATTGTCAAGCATCATAATGTTTTTATTTATTTAAAACCATTTGGTTCATTGTCCTTTTTCTAAGGACACTGAGTTAACTAAGTCAAAATTCAAAACATCCTAAATTTTAAGTAAATAAAATACTGTAATGATTTTCTAAAAAATTTCAAATAGATGAGAAGAACAGGAAAGATATGATAAGTATTATAATAATTACACTGATGGTAGGTTTATAGTTCCATTATGTGATAGAGTTCATGAAAAGTGTTGCAAAACTGTGACTCCTGTAATTAAAAAGTGCAAGGGACGTGGACTTAAAAGGATTCCTAAAGGAGAATAAATATAAACTTTCTAGCTAATGAAAGAGTAACATGCAAATTGGCCATACCTCCCCTATGCTACCAGCCAATCAGGAGCAGGGGGCGTGTCCAGCAGACAGGGAGTGTGGCCACCAGATAGAGGGCATGGCCACCAGACAGGGGGCGTAGCCAGGAGACGGGTGTGGTTACAGTGCCGTGTAAGCAGGCACCACGCTATAAGCTCTGCCCACATGGTACTTAAGGGCCTTCGAGATCCATCCCTCCTTACAGTTACTGTTGACTGAGTTGCGACCTTTCACGGTGACCTTGGGACGGTTAGGGGAATTTGATCCCCTCACGAGGCTCGCATGTAGGTTGCTCTGATAGTTAGGCTGTGACTGAGGTGTGGGGTTTACCTGTCACGTGGGACATGCAAATGAGCACCAGGGGCACCTTGAGTAATGAGCCCTAGGGGCAAAGTGGGGCTGTGAGTCCTCAGGGTCCTGTGCTCTGGCCCCATTCCTGTGGAGCACCAGGAATGCTGGGAAATGTAGTTCTGATGGCAGATGCACTGATCAAAGTGAGTCTGGAAGAAATTACTCTTGCGGGTGGGGGATGGAGGGAAAGCAAAGGTTGGGGTCTCAATTTGTTCATGTGATGAAAAGACAGACAGAAACTTCCAGATTGGAGGGGGTCCCCTGAGGGTTCCCAGATTGTAGAGGGTGCAGGTCAGGCTGAGGGACCCATGATGGCTGCTGCTGTATGCGGCGAAGATGCTAAAACCATTAAAAAGGCCCAACTTCTTATTATTGATGAATGCACCACGGCATCCAGTCATGCTATAAATGCCATAGACAGATTACTAAGAGGAATTATAAATTTGAATGTTGCATTTGGTGGAAAAGTTCTCCTTCTCAGAGGGGATTTTCGACAATGTGTCAGTATTGTGCCACATGCTATGCGATCGGCCATAGTACAAATGTGTTTACTGTGATGTTTGGAGATGTTTCAGAAAGCTGTTTCTTAAGACAAATATGCGATCAGAGAATTGTGCTCTAGAGAATGGTTAGTAAAACTTGGAGATGGCAAACTTGATAGTGGTTTTCATTTAGGAATGGATATTATTGAAATTCCCCATGAAATGATTTGTAATGGATATATTATTGAAGCCACCTTTGGAAATAGTATATCCTCTATAGATAATATTAAAAATATATCTAAACATGCAATTCTTTGTCCAAAAAATGAGCATGTTCAAAAATTGAAATGAAGAAATTTTGGGTATACTCAATGAAGATTTTCACACCTATTTGAGTGATGATTCCATTGACTCAACAGATGATGCTGAAAAGGAAAATTTTCCCATTGAATTTCTTTTCATTTAAAAAAAATGCATTTTATTGATTTTTTACAGAGAGGAAGGGAGAGGGATAGACAGTCAGAAACATCGATGAGAAAGAGACATCAATCAGCTGCCTCCTGCACCTCCCTACTGGGGATGTGCCCGCAACCACGGTACATATGCCCTTGACCGGAATTGAACCTGGGACCCTTCAGTCCACAGGCCGATGCTCTACCCACTGAGCCAAACTGGTTTCAGCGAATTTCTTAATAGTGTTATTTCTTCAGGAATGCTGTGTCACAAAATTGAAAGTGGGTGCAATCATCATGCTATTGAGAAATCTTAATAGTAAATGGGGTCTTTGTAATGGTACCAGATTTATTCTCAAAAGATTACTACCTAACATTATCGAAGTTGAAGTATTAACAGGATCTGCAGAGGGAGAGGTTGTTCTGATTCCAAGAATTGATTTGTTCCCATGTGACACTGGCCTCCCATTCATATTAATTCGATGACAGTTTCCCATGATGCCAGCTTTTGCAATGACTATTAATAAATCACAAGGACAAACTCTAGACAGAATAGGAATATTCCTACCTGAACCCATTTTCACACATGGTCAGTTGTTATGTTCCTTTCTTTCAAGTTCGAAGAGCATGTGATGTTAAAGTTAAAGTTATAAATACTTTATCCCAAGGGAAATTAGTCAAGCACTCTGAAAGTGTTTTCACTGTTAATGTGGTATACAGGGAGATATTAGAATAAGCTTAATCACTTTATCAGTCATTATTTGCATCAATGTTGTTTTCATATCATGAGTTTGTTGTTATATCATTTTGTTATTTATTTATTAATGAAATTATGTATTATTTTCATATACATTGTACTCATTACCTTTTATCTGTCATACTTTTATTATAGAGAAAGGGCAAATAGCACTATTAAAATATTTCCTCTAATTAATACCCTTTTAATGTGCACGAATTTTGTGCACCAGACCACTAGTATGCATATAACAAATTTATTTTAAATTTTGAAAGTACTTAAATTCAAAGTAAGACAGTGATGTATGCAGCTCAAGTAGTTTACTCAAATTTAAGTGTGGAGTATTGTATAGTGCTTGTGCTAATTGTGAAAGCAGTACTTTAGTATAATGTTTGCTTTTCCAGGTAATATGTATTTGTTGAGTAGTCAGACATTGTAGATGCAGTGGTGAACAGACAGAAGGTCCCTGTTCTCATGGGAAGCAGATGCCAAAGAAGTAAAGAAATTAATGTTAAATTATGATGAGTGTTATTGAAGGAAATAAAGATAAGATATAGAATTATTAGAGATTTACATTAGAATCACCTTTTTCGGAAATTTGTTGGAAATTTGTTTGAAAGTATTCCTTGCAGTCATGTTAATGGATAGACAGTGTAAATTTTCAATGGCCAACACTAAAAAGTTTATATGGAATTGTATATCCAGTATGATTTTGTTATAAAGGTAGGCAAATGAGTAAAACGGTAGTAGAAATTGTTCACAAGACCTTTAATAAGAGTAGCATAGTATATTTAATAGGAATAAAATTGAAGGGGAAAAAAGCATACCCTGAGAAATACCAAAATCTTAACAATGGTTGTTTAATTTGTAGGTTTATAAGTGAGTATTTTACTTAATGATTATTCCTTATTAACATGATCAAGCTTGCTCCTTTTCCTAGAGGAAATCACTATACACGATTTGATTTATGTCTTTTCTGAATTTTACCTGTATATTTGCATATAAATTTCATGCATACATGTATAATAGTTTTTATTTTATTTTTTAAACAATAGTGTCATACCATATCTAAAGTCCTCCAACTTGCATTTCATACCTTTTTTGTTAACATGTCTAGGAGTTTTTTTCACATAAGTTAATTTTTGTGTGAGAGGGTGATATTCTACATAATAATTTATTAATAATTTATTAAATGATTTATCTTTTCAGTTTTTTGTTATTACAAACAATAGTATAGTGAACATCATTTATTTACTAAATATTTTTGAATCCCTCTGTGTGCCAGGCACTGTTCTGTATTTTAGGAATACAGTAGTGAACAAAGGAGAGGAAGAAGTTACACTCATGGAATTATATTTATGTATGTATCTCTTTATGTAGAAGCAGAAATTTTCATGGAGTGGCTACCTAGAACTTGATTTTCTGTGTTAAAGTTTGCTCTGCCAACTTGCCTTTCAAAAGGCTTCACTAGTTTGCCCTCCCACCACAGCTCAGATTTAAGTGTGGAGAATTGTATAAAGCATAGGCTGATTATGAAAGGAATACTCTAGTGTAATGTTTGCTTTAAAACATGTACTATAAAATCTCATTTTCTTACGTATATTACCTTCTATTTTTACTTATTCATGCTATTTTTTTTAAAAAAAGGCAAAACCTGAAGGATGTTCCTTGTAAGACAGATGCTTTTATTTATTTGAAATGGAATTACCAATGGATCTGAGTAGAATTACTCCAGAGAAACAGAATATAGAGGCAAAAAATAGACTTATACTTCTGTGGATGCAGTTCAGTTAGAAACAGGAGCAATTAGTTTTTGATTCTGGAATAATTTGTACTATGTATAGGAAAAATATACAGGAGTTTAAAGGCTTAAAATGTGAAAGGGGAAACTTGAAAACTTTTGGAAGACAATATAGAAGACCTTATGATCCTATGACTAGACCCTATTACCTTAGGGTAGGGAAGCAGTCCTTAAAAAACACAAAAAATACAAATAATAAAGGAAAAGATAACTTTGAGTATATTATAATATATGTTTACTAAAAAACTAAAGTAATTAAAAAGTCAAGTCACAGGGGGGGAAAATGGTCAAGTCACAAACTATGACAAACTATAATATGTAAAACTGTAAAGGGATTAATTTTTTTAATATATAAAGAATTTCTAGGTTTCATTAAGAATGAGACAAACATTAATGAGATCATGGGCAAGAGGTGAATTTCACAAGAAAAAAACTGATCTGCATCATAAACATATAAAATAATACCCAGTCTCATATGAGAAAAGGCCATTTAAAATTACATGGAGATGCCATTTTATATCCAACAGATTGGCAAAGTTTAAAGTCTGACAGTCATACTTGTTGCCAAGGATGTTAACTAATGAGAACAGTCATTCATTGCTTATCTTCTTCTACTAGGGGCCCGGTGCATGAAATTTGTGCACTGGGGGTGGGAGTTCCCTCAGCCCAACCCTACCCCCCTCACATACTGGGAGCCCTCAGTATGGCTCACCCCTGATGGCTCACCCCTGGACTGCCCAAGGCCAAAGCCTCTGGCCGAGGCTTTCATCCTTGGGCAGGGGACCTTGGCCAGGGGACCCCAGCCAGTGATCGCCTGCGATCTGGCTAATTGCTGGGACCTCAGCCAGCAGTCACCCTGTGATCCAGCTATCACTGGCTGGCCCTGCCTCAGCCCCGGCCCAAACCTGCCTCAAGGCCAGAGAAAAAACCTCTTCGAAGAGGTTTTTTCCCCAGGCCTTGGGAACCCACCGATTGCCCTACCATGGGCAGCAGCCATCTTGGTTGGGTGTTAATTTGCATATAGCTCCTGGATTGTGGGCGTGGCTTGTGGGCATGGCTTATTGGGTATAGTGAAGGTATGGTCAGTTTGCACATTACTATTTTATTAGGTTGGGCGTTAATTTGCATATAGCTCCTGATTGGTTTGTGGGCATGGCTTGTGGGCAGAGCTTATTGGGTGTAGTGAAGGTATGGTCAGTTTGCATATTACTTTTTTATTAGACAGGATAGAGGCCTGGTGCACAGGTGGGGGCCAGCTGGTTTGCCCTGAAGAGTGTTCCGGATCAGGGTGGGGGTTCCCTTGGGGTGTGGGGTGGCCTGGGTGAGGGGCTTGTTGTGGTTTGCAGGCTGGCCATGGCCCCCCCTTCCCCCAGTGACCCAAGTGGAGGCCCTGGGATCTGGGATTAATTTATGTTCTACAATTGAAACTTTGTAGCCTAGAGTGAAGCCAAGTTTTCTGCTTGCTCTGTGGTGACAGTCATTTGTTTGAGTTTATTTAAATTCTCTAATTGAAACTTTGTAGCCTAGAGTGGAGGCCTAGGCACTAGGGCTGCAGAAGCTTGCCTTCCTCCATTGCCCGGATAACCCTAACTTCTGCTCTCTCCAGCTCAGTGGCTGCGCCATTTCTTCAATTATATCTTCTATAACTGAAACTTGATAGCATTGAGTGGAGGCCTCGGCTGGCAACGGCAGGTGGAAAGCTTGGCTTACTCCATTGCCGGGGAAACCCAAGCCTCCCTGCTGCTCTCAGTGGCTGCACTGCCATCTTGGTTGGGGTTTATTTGCATAATTTGCTCCTGATTGGCTGATGAGTGTGGCTTGATTGGCTGTATGGTCAATTTGCATATTAATATTTTATTAGATAGGATAATAATAAAAATGTAATATGCTAATTAGACCAGACCATCTTCTGGATGAAGCCGGGGCTAGGAGGGAAGCCTGGGTCCTAGGTGCCTGGGGTGCCAGCTGTGGGAGGGAAGCCAGTGCTGGCAGCCAGGGGAAGAAAGGCCTCCTTTTGCACAAATTTTGTGCATCGGGCCTCTAGTGTGAGTATATATTGGAAAACCATTTGGTTTGACTTAGTAAAACTGTTTATGTCCCTAACCCTATAGTGCAGCATCTCCAATCATAGGTGTATATCCGAGAACTTTTTGCTTATGTTCAACAGAAGATATATACAAGAATAGCAGAATTTTTTTTAAATAGCAAAACTAGAATCACAAACATATGTCATGAGCAGTAAAAAGGAAAAATAAATCATGGTATATTAATACAATAGGATACTATGTAGCAGTGTCAGTGATTGAACTATACAGCTGTATCTTTCAATTTAGATGGATTTCAGTAACAGTTGAAAATTTTAAAACCCATACATAAAAGTGTACAGTGTGATTTCATTAGCCAGGTCAGAAATGGTCAACTTCAAAAATATTATATGGGGATACTTACACATTTGATTCAATTGTAAGGGAGGGAATGATTTAATACAAGATTCAGGATAGCAAAAATGTCTGAGGGGGAAGTAATAGTACATTTGGGGCAATGGTAATGGTGAAGTTGTATTTCATACACTAGATGGTAAATACAGGTTTATTTTATCTTACTATCCTTTAAGTTGATTTATCCTTTTATGTTTGTATCAGAGGCTTTATAATTTAAAAAATTTAGCTAATAGCCAAATTAACTCCTTTGGTTGTTACAATCTTGGCATCTATAGTTCCTCCATAATACTGAGCATTTAATAACCAAATAAGGTTTTATAAAGATCAATTCTTTCTGTAAAATTTCAGCTAATCTAAAAAAAAGTCTATTCTGTTCGTTGTACAAGTCTGATATGTCATTTAAAATTAGACATTAATTTTTCTTATGTTTATTGAATTTTCATTTGAGATTTGAAATATTAGTTTGAGATACTTCTTTTGTGGATATTTTTTAAAAGTCTTAAACAAATGTTATAAAGAAATACTAAGTAATTCAGCCTTTGATGGTTTTTATTTTTTCTGGCAGCTAGCATTGGATATGTGGAAGAAATTAATGGTTGAACCGCTTCAGACCATCCTGATCCGAATGTTGCTCCGAGAAATCAAAAAGTGAGTTCTGACATTTACCTTCTTGAGTCAGTTCTAATTTGCTGTTTGATATTGTTTAATACTCACTTGGCTATTGACATAGGTCTCATTTTATTGTAATGAGCCTCATTTTCCATCTTAAAAATTGTTGTTAATTTTGGGGCAAGTCTTTGGTTTGTACTTATAGCTTAAACATATTTAGTAAATAAATAAGTCCCTGAGGGAAGTAAGTCCCTTACTGTTTTTCAGTTCTGAAAACTCTTGGGCTTTATAGGGAGTGCTGAATTGTTTGAGCATATTATTCCAGTTTAAAATTGGATGAGGATAACCTATTCAAGAAAGCAGATTATTCTAGTTAGTTCCTTATCTCTTAGCCTCAGTGGTAAACCAGTGACTTGCTTGTTACTGTTTGGCAGATTTATGGGAAATAGCTCCCTATTCTACTCGTGGCCCAGAGTGATTGACTCTTTACCTGATTGCTATGTGAATTGAGGTTGAGAAAACAAGTTTTCAGAATAGAATATCCTTGGGTCAGTTTTGGATTAAAAGATTTTTTAGTAATCTTTGGAAGTCAGAAGAGCTAAATCAGCTTTGGAAAAGCAAAAGCATTAAAAGTCAGTTATGCATTTTCAGGTTACTGGAACTAATGTATATAGGAATTACTTAGACTAGTGCATTGCAATGTGAAATTGACCACTATCGGAATCTTCTTTCTTTTTTACTTCTTATTTTTTCATTTAATTTTTAAAATTTTATTTTATTATTAAGTTACAATTTCTAGTCTATTACTTTGTATTAGTTTCAGGTCTGTGAATAAGCATATATTTTTTACAGAGGTCCCCTCGATATTTCCAGTACCCACCTGGCACCATACATAGTTATTATTGGCTATACTAGAGGCCCGATGCACAAAATTCATACATCGGTATGGTCCTAGTCCTGCCTCGTGATCAGGACTGATCTGTGGGGTGACCAGCAGGGCGATCAGGGGACCCCCACTAGCACCTAGCTTGGCCGGCCTGGTGCTGCCCACTCACCAGCCTGCCCCCTGCTGCTGCCACTGGTTGCCTCCCTCTGCAGGAGATGCCCAGTAGGGCGTTTGGGAGGCAGTGCCGGCCCGTTCACCAGTCAGCTCCACCCGCTCGCCAGTCCCCCTTTGGCTGGCCTAGGGCCTGTGGGCTGGGGACAGCTCCTGTGTAGAGCATCTCCCCTCTGGTGATCAGTGCGTGTTATAGTGATCGGTCATTCAGATGTTTGGTCGATTTGCATATTAGGCTTTTATTATGTAGGACTAGAGGCCTGGTGCACGAAATCATGCAACAATGGGGTCCCTTTGCCTGGCCTGTGTGATTGAGCCAAAAATGACTCTTTGACATCCCCCAAGAGGTCCCAGATTGTTAGAGGTCGTAGGGCAGGCCAAGGGACCCCACTGGTACACAGTTGGGACCAGAGAAGGACATGGGAGGTTGGCCAGCTGAAGAGGGACCACGGGAGGGCTACAGGGTGTGTCTTATTGCTCAGTCCCGATCAATCATACCCCAGCAGCAAGCTAACCTACTGGTTGGAGTTTCTGCCCCCTGGTGGTCATTGCACGTCAGAGCGACTGGTGGACCGGCCAACTGTCTGCCCCCTGGTGGGCAGTGCATGTCATTGTTAGAGGTTGAGTGCCTTAGCATATCATTAGCTTATTGCTCTTTGATTGGTTGAACAGATGACCTGACATTAGCACATTAGGCTTTTATTATATAGGACTAGAGGTTTGGTGCACGAAATTCGTGCATGGGGTTGAGGGAGAGGGTTAACCCTCAGCCCAGCCTGTACCCTATTTAATCTGGGACCCCTTCAGGGATGTCTGTCTGCCTGTTAAGGCCCGATCCTGGTGCAAATCAACCCCCCATATTTGTTGAGTTAATTTGTATACTCACTCCTGATTGGCTGGTGGCTATTGCATAGGTATGGTCAATTTGCATCTTTCTTTTTTATTAGTGTAGATTTTTCTCCCTGACCCTTGCCCCCAAATTCATTTTTAGAGAGAGTGAAAAGGAGGCAGGGAGGGCATGAAGGGGGGGGGGGCAGAGAGAGAGAGAGGGAGAGAGAGAGAAAGAAAGAGAAACAGAAACATTGATGTGAGAGAGAGACACATCAATTGGTTGCCTCCAGGGATGGAATCTGAAACCTAGGTACATGCCCTTGACTGGGAATCAAGCAAAAGACTCTTTGGTGTATGGGCTGACACTTTAACCACTGAACCAAACTAGCCAGAGCGCAAATATTTTTCAGTCCCTTGCTTCTTCACCTTTTGGCTCCCTTACAATGTGGATGTTCTTATACTAGATGTTGTCCCAGAAATCCCTTAAACTATTCTGATTTATTGCAATACTTTTTCTTTTTCTTTATTATTATTTTTTAAAATAAATCTTTATTGTTCAGATTATTACATTTGTTTCTCGTTTTTCGCCCCATAGCTTTACTCCACCAGATTCCAACCCCACCCAATGCCCTTACCCTCCTGCCCCCACCATTGTCCTCATCCATAGGTGTATGATTTTGTACATTCTTTTCCGGCACTCCCGATCCCTTTCACCCTGAGAATTGTCAGTCCACTCCCTTTCTATGCCCCTGATTCTATTATTTTCAACAGTTTATTCTGTTCATTAGGTTTTTTATTCACTTGAGTTTTAGATTTACTTGTTTATAGAAATGTATTTGTTGTTCATAATTTTTATCTTTACCTTTTCCTTCTTCTTCCTCTTCTTAAATAATACTTTTCAGCATTTCATATAATACTGGTTTGGTATTGATGAACTCCTTTAGCTTTTTCTTGTCTGTAAAGCTCTTTATCTGACCTTCAAATCTGAGTGATAGCTTTGCTGGGGAGAGTAATCTTGGTTGTAGGTTCTTGCTATTCATCACTTTGAGTATTTCTTGCCATTCCTGTCTGGCCTGCATCGTTTCTGTTGAGAAATCAGCTGACAATCATATGGGTACTCCCTTGTAGGTAACTGTTTTTCTCTTGCTGCTTTTAATATTCTCTGTCTTTTGCTCTTGGCATTTTAATTATGATGTGTCTTGGTGTGTTCCTCCTTGAATTTCATTTGTCGTTCTGTGTGCTTCCTGGACTTATAAATATATTTCTTTCACCAGGTGGGAGAAATTTTCTGTCAGTATTTCTTCAACTATGTTTTCAATATCTTGCTATCACTCTTCTGCTGTCACCCCCATCATTCAGATGTTCCTATGCTTGAAGTTGTCCCAGAGGCTCCTTACACCATCTTTATATTTTTTAATTCTTTTTTTCTCTTAGCTTTTCCGGTTTGGTGTTTTTTGCTTCTTTGTATTTCAAATCTTTAACTTGATTCTTACGATCCTCTAGTCTGCTGTTGGACTTTTTCTTTCTTTCTTTTTTTTAATATTTGAATCTTTATTGTTCAGTTTATTAATTACATTGTTCCCCCTCTCCCCCCCCCCATAGTTCCTCACCACCCGGTACCCATCCCACCCTCCGCCATCACCCCTCCCCCCACTGTCCCCCCCTAGGTGCATGATTTTTGTCCAGTCTCTTGCTGCACCTCCCACACTCCTTTTCTCCCCAAGAATTGTTAGTCCATTCTCTCTCTATGCCCATGATTCTATTATATTCACCAGTTTATCCTGTTCATCAGATTTTTAATTCACTTAATTTTTAGATTCATTTGTTGATAGATGTGTATTTGTTGTTCATAATTTTTATTTTTACCATTTTCTTCCTCTGCTTAAAGAATATCTTTCAGCATTTCATATATTATTGATTTGGTGGTGATGAATTCCTTTAGCTTTTTCTTAGCTTTGAAGCACCTTATCTGACCTTCAATTCTGAATGATAGCTTTGCTGGATAGAGCAATCTTGGTTGTAGATTCTTGCTGTTCATCACTTTGAATATGTCTTGCCACTCCCGTTTGGCCTGCATCATTTCTGTTGAGAAATCTGCTGACAATCGTATGGGTGCTCCCTTATAGGTAACTAACTGTTTTTCTTTTGCTGTTTTTAATATTCTCTCTTTGTCTTTTGCTCTTGACATTTTAATTATGATGTGCCTTGGTGTGGTCCTCTTAGGGTTCCTATATATTGGGGTTCAGAGCGCTTCTTGGACTCCTAAGTCAATTTTTTTCACCAGGTGTGGGAAGTTTTCGATCAGTTTCTTCAAATAGGTTTTCATTGTCTTGCTCTCTCTCTTTTTCTGGCACCTCTGTGATTCGGATGTTGGTATGCTTGCGGTTGTCCCAGAGGCCCCTTACACTATCTTCAATTTTTTGGATTCTTTTGGTTTCTTGCTTTTCCAGCTGAGTGGATTTTACCTTTTTGTATTTCAAATCTTTAACTTGGTTCTTGCAGTTCTCTAGAGTACTTTTAGGTATTTGTATAATATTTTTTTATTTCAGTCAGTGTATGCTTAATTTCTGATTGGTCCTTTTTCATATCCTTGAGAGTCACGTTCATATCCTCGTAGGTCTCGTTCATATCCTTGTAGGTCTCGTTCATTTCCTCGTAGGTCTCATTCATTTCCTCATAGGTCTTGTTCATTTCCTCGTAGGTCTTGTTCATTTCCTCATAGGTCTTGTTTATTTCCTTGTATGTCTCGGCCTTTTCTAGGAGCCTCTTGAAAAGCCTTGTAACGGTGGTTTTGAATTCTATGTCCAGTCGTTTTTTTCCTCCATTTCTTTCACATCTGATTTCTTTCCATGTCTCTGCATGGTGGCTACTTTCCTGAGTTGGTCGATTAGCTTTGTGTGGTAGATGTCCTCTAAGGGACAGTGGCTCAGCTTCCCCAGTTACCTGAGTTGGATATGGGTTGCACAGTCTTGTTGAAGTTAAGCCCAGGTTAATCATTTTAGCACTAGTAGGGTTTAACCTCCAGGCCAATTGTCTATGAAGTTCAGCTGTGCTCAGGTTGGATGGGCGGAGTCTCTGGGTCAAGCTGGCAACGTCAGCTCTGTCCTATGCAGCCCCAGGGACTCTGTGTCAGGTGGCAATTGCCGCCAGCACCTCTGAGAGAGAGCTGCTGCCGAGCTCCACCCGCTGCTGGACAATTCAGCCTCTTCCCAAATGATTCTGCACACCCAACATCTCGCCCAGGGTTGTGAAACAATGCAGTCTGGTGGTTTCCTGAACAAGAGAGTAAGTCACGAGTCCTCTCTGCGCAATCACTCAGCTGTGCTGTTACCAAGTTCACACGCATTCTGCACAAGCTCGCCCTCTCCACCAGCTTGCAGACCCTTGTAGTGCCCGAGTTTCGGCATGCCTTCCCACTGTACAGTTTTTACCCCGTATGATTGTGGGTTCCCTGGACTTCGCCCGGAGCTGGGGTATCAGTGCAGTGGGACGTCTTTGTCTCCCCCGTTCTCGAAAACTGACTGGGTTTTCAGCCGCCCGACCTCTCCGCTGGCACGCACACGGCTCCAAACCTCTCTCCACGCTGTCCTCAGCAGCTCCTCTGAGTCACAGTCTCCAATCTTCTCTTTTATTTGTGGAATTTTCACTCAGCCAGCTCTCCGGTGATTCTGGATGATGTCTGTTCTTTCGTTAAGTTGTAGTTTTGAGATTGCTGTGTATGCCAGCAAGATAGGTGTTTACCTATGCCGCCATCTTGGTTCCTCTCTCTTGCTGTTTGACTTTGTATATTTTTATTTCAGTCAGTGTAAACTTAATTTCTACTTGGTTCATTTTCATATCCTCAACCTTCTCACTAAATTTATTAGCCTTTTCTAGAAAATTCTTGAAAAGCCTTTTAACTGTGGTTTTGAAATCTATATCCAGTCATTTGCTTTCTTCCATTTCTTTCATTCGTGACCTGTTTCTTTGTTTCTGAATTTTGGCTGCTTCCCCATGTTGATAGAGTGGCTTTGTTTGCTAGGTGTTTTATAGGGCCCATTGGCTTTGCCTCCCCAGTTACCTTATGTGGATATTCTTATTTTTTTATTTTTATTTTTTTACAGAGCAGAAGGTAGAGGGATAGAAAGTCAGAAACATTGATGAGAGACATCAATCAGCTGCCTCTTGCACGCCCCCTACTGGGGATGTGCCCGCAGCCAAGGTACATGCCCTTGCCGGAACCGAACCTGGGACCCTTCAGTCCGCAGTCTGACCCTCTATCCACTGAGCGAAACCGGTCTCGGCAAGGTGGATATTCTTTTTTAAAAAATATTTTTAATTAATTTTTTTTACAGAGAGGGAGGGAGAGGGATAGAAATTCGGAAACATTGATGAGAGAGAAACATCGATCAGCTGCCTACTGGGGATGTGCTTGCAACCAAGGTACATGTCCTTGAATGGAATCAAACCTGGGCCCTTTGAATTCGCAGGTCTAAGCTCTATGCACTGTGCCAAACTGGTTTTGGCAGGTGAACATTGTTGGTGCACCCCTTTGTGGGCTGTGTGCACAGTATTTTTGTAGTTAAGCCTTGATTGTTGTTACTATCACTGGGAGGAATTGACCTCCAGGCCAACTGGCTGTGAGAATCAGCTGTCTCCACTATGGGAGAACTTTTGTGCTGGACATGCCCTATAAGGCAAGACTTGCTTTAGTGGGGCTTTAGTGGTCACTGAGTCTTCCCCCTGAGTGTGTCTCTTATGGATCTGAGAAGTTGTAATCTGGATGGCCCCACTCTGACCGCTGGGTACACTGGTTGTTATATTTCTAAGAAGGTGCTAATTTAGCCTCTGCCTGAGGCTACCCAGCTGGAGCTCTGGCAGATCTGCAGATTCCTCTGCTTTGTTTAAGTTTGGAGGTGCCCAGATGAGGCCCAGCTATGAAGCAATGCAAGCTTCTGGGACTTTGGACCTTCTTTTGGATGTTCTGGGTCTCTGACTACTCTGCAGTCTGTTAGGTATTTAGATTTGAAAGGACCAGGCCACTCATATGCAAAAGCCTCTGGGCACAGCTGATGGGGCGGAGTCTCAGGGAAGAGCAAATAGCAATGGCTTTGTGGGGTGGGATCTCAGGGTGAAGCAAACAGCAATGGCTTCCCATCAACCCTGTCCTAAGAGGCCCCCTGGTCTCAGTAATTGCTACAAGCACCTCTGAGAGAAAGCTGCCCTCGATGCCAGACAGTCCCGTTTCTCCCCGTATGATCCTGGTCCCCAGTCTCGCCCGGAACCGGAGATCAGAGCAGTCGGGCTTGTGTCTCCCCGGGGGTTGAAAAAACCAGCCGCGTACTCAGTTGCCAGCCCTTTCCGCATGTGTGAGCTTCTACACCTCTGCTCTTTACTTCTGCAGCTCCTCTGAGTCTCAGTGTGCTTTTCTCTTCCCTTCTAGTTGTAGAATTCCCACTCAGCCAGCCTTCCTGTGGTTCTGGATGATGTCTGTTTTGTCTTTTAGTTGTTATTTTGAAGTGGTTGTGTGAGGCGGCAAGTTCAGGTGTTTACCTTTGCCGCCATCTTGGTTTCTCCCCTCTACCAGTATTTCTTTCAACACATTTTCTATCCTTTGCTCATGTTCTTCTCCTTCTGTCACACCTATTCAAATATTGTTATGTTTCATGATGTCCCACAGCTCCCTTACTCTGTTCTCCTGCTTTTTCTTTTTCTTTTTGAGTGATTTTTTTCTACCTTATCTTCTAATTCACTGATCTAGTCCTTGGCTTTCCCGCATCTTCTTTATATTCCTTCCATTGTGTTCTTTATTTGTGCTATGGCATTCTTCATAGTTACAATATATTTTCCCATGCTGTTGAGCCTCTTTGCCATTCTTATTCTGAACTCTATGTCAGATAAATTTCTTATCTCCATTTCACTTACCTGTTTTCCTGGAAAATGCTCTTGTTCTTTTGTTGGGTGACTTTTCTCTCTCCCCAGTTTGGCTACCTGTTTGGTTTTGTGTCTCTGTGTTAGGTAGATCTGCAATGTCTCCCAGTCTTTGGTGCAGGACAATGTCAAATGTTCGTTCTGACTGATTAGATTAGACCAAGTTGCAAAGCCTCCAGAGACTCACCTCTGCCTGTGGACTGATTGGCTTCAGTCTAGAGTAGCCGCAGGCTATTGTCCACAGGTGGGGGGAGGGGGGGGAGTGATTTCCCAAATGGATGGGACAATTGCTTCTGCCTGAAAGCCAATTGTTATTCTCAGTCTCTTAATGAGAAACCATACATTATAGGCCAGGGGTTTTCCAATGGTGTGTGTCATTTGCCCCTCCCATTGCCCTTCTTGGAGGCAGATACCACCTGAATAGCAAAGGTCTTTCTGAGAAAGGTGTCCTCTGTAGTATGAGGGAACAACTAAGCTATGGAAACCGTTGTGACAGCCCTACAAGGACTAAACCCAGAGCCCCTAACCCTGGCTTCTGCTCCCACAGCTGCAGTCCACTCTGTCCTTCCTCACAAGGTGAGTGGCTGCATATCAAATTTTGTGTATTGGTCCTTTATGAGGGTACATCATTTTCAGCCATCTTTTCCTGGCAGACAGCAAACCTGCTGCTTTTCCCAGGCACATGTTATGTGGACACCTTTCTCACTTCTGATACTCTCTGCTGGGTGGCCCGACTTGGGCTTTAGAACCCAGGTTCTTAGTGGTAATCCCCCACAGCTGAGACACCTCTCTGGAACTTTTAGCTGCTGTCTGTGGGAGGGAGGTCAGCCAGCCCTTTTGCACCTCTCCAGCCTCTATGCAGTCTCCACTTTCCATCCTTAGTTGTCAGGGTTATCTCTTGGTAGTCTTCAGTTGATTATTCAGGATGGCTTTTTTTTTTGGTATTTTATTTGTAAATCTAGCTTGGTCCTGGGAGCGTGTCTATTGTACATAATTGTTTTTAAACTAGTTTATGGTATTTGGTATGGTTCTACCTCATGTTGTTAAATGCTTCTCGTAGTTATTTATATTAGGTTGTTTCCCGTTTTTTTCACTAATACAACTATTGCTTCTATGGTGCACATAATAGTATGCAGCTCTTTGTCTAAAATCATAGTTTGTGCATTTAGACTTATCCCAGTTTGCCCTATAAAGTACCTGATTTCCCACAAGTGTAGTCTGAGAAGATCTGTTTCTCTACCACTCACCAGTGCTTGATATTTTTAGATCTTGTTAATCTGAGGGTAAAATGTGTCCTTGATTTTCCATTGTCTTTCTGAAGTGGCCATGGGGGGAATCCAGGTGGTTCTCTCAGGTGAATGCTGCAGCAGTCACTGGGCAGAGGTGTCTCTTGCTCACCTCCTCAGGCAGGGCATGCACTGCTCCAGGGGGACAAACAGAGTTGGTCTTGTTGCCTGGCTCCAGAGACTGGTTTGTTCTTCCGATGACTTTGTTGGTTTTGCCCACCTCTGTGCCCCAACCAGCATTCAGTGTATGCCATTTTTTTTGCCTGTCTTCATTTCTCTCTCCTTACAGAAATTCTTTGTCTTTTACATTTGGTTCTGTAGTTTCATTTTTCTATGCTATCCATTCTTCTTTCTGTCTTTTTTCACTTTCTATCTTTTTTCTTTCCAAGGACTCCTGGCCAGCAATGGAATATTTAAAAGTGCTCCTCCTCTCATTTCTCTGATATAAGTGGGAGCAGGAGACTGCATTTAGTTTGCTGAAACTCTATTCTCATTTTAAACATGGGGTAAATGAAGGTTCTTACTAAGAGATTAATTTGATTCTTGTCACATATTGATACTGGGACTTTTGACAATTCCAGTTTTTTTAATGGCACTTATAAATCTGGCCAGCTATCTTGGGTTAAATGCTCAGTTAGTTGATTTTAAAAAGCCTTGATTTAGAAAGGAAAAGAAAGAAAGAAAGGTTTAAAAATCACAATCACCCCTGGCCAGTGTGGCTCATTGGTTAAGTGTCATTCCATGCTGTGAGAGGCCACCAGTTTGATTCCTGGTCATGGCACATGCCCAGGTGTGGG
Organism: Antrozous pallidus; assembly: GCA_027563665.1. Classification (NCBI taxonomy): domain Eukaryota; kingdom Metazoa; phylum Chordata; class Mammalia; order Chiroptera; family Vespertilionidae; genus Antrozous; species Antrozous pallidus. The sequence goes on from CM050515.1 coordinate 6,305,909, forward strand.
CTTGATTCCCCAGTAGGGGGAGCGCAGGAGGCAGCCGATGTTTCTCTCTCTTCCTCTTCTCGCCTCTTCCTCCCCCCCCTAAAATCAATAAAAACATTTAAAAAATCATAATCAGTACTTTATTGAACTCTTAGCTTTATTATCTTCTCTAATATATTGAAAATGCTTTTATTTTGCTATCAGTATTTACAGCACTCACTAATGTTTATTGATTGTTTACTCATGTACCAGGAACTTTGCTATGTGCTTTCTTGGCTTATACTTAATCTTTACCACATCCTCATGAAGTAAGGAATTATATTATGCATACTTACAGAACAGGAGATCTGAGTACTAAGAATATGAGTATCTGCCCAAAGTGTTTATATTATCACAGCTAGAAGTCAAACCCAGGAAGTCTGACTCCAAAATCCTGATCTTAAGGGCCATACTTTCCTACTGTTCCCATTATCCCAGATTGTTTTTTTCTCTTGGGAATTTCATTGTGATTATTATGGGCATTTTCCACATAGTCCTGTTAAGGTCAAATAATATGTTTTATTTCTAAAAATTATTTTAAAAAAATGATTTCAGAGAGAGAAACAGCAATTTGTTGTTCACTTATCTTTGCATTTGTTGGTTGATTCTTATGTCTCCTGACTGGGGATTGAACCCACAACATGGTATATCTGGATGATGCTCTAACTAACTGAATTATCTAGCCAGAGTTAAAAATTCTTCATATTCTTTTTTCAAGGCTGATCTCTAAGGACCTCTGTTCTTAGATGAGACCAGATTTTATTCAGATGACCAACTTAGCATGATTTCACTGTTTTCATGACATGTCAGCCTAATAGAAATGAAGTATGCACTATTTATAATGATTGAGTTCAGATATTATTCTTATAGGGAGGCAACTTAGTTATTAAGCACTAGGAATATCAATGTTTTTTCTAGGCATTACCTTATCGGAATCCAGCTTATCTGGGCCTTTTGGGATCAGAAACAAATGTCAAGAGTGCTGAGAATAGCAGGAGTGGAAGTTTTCCTGGTGCTGAAGAGGGACAATAGGATTTGGTCATGAAAAGAATTTTAGGTAACCTGATTTTCCAGATATTCAGATATTTCTCATTCTTGGCTGATTTTCATTTAGGTCTTAGGCAAAGTTAAAAGGAAAATAAAAGTGATGTGTTCCAAATAAATAAGATAGGTTAGATAGTATTTCACCACATTTTTCATTTGGCCTTAAGAGGGAACTAACGAAGGTAAGCAGAGGAAATGAGCTCATTGTGTCATCTTATTGTTCTTATCTAATCTATAATAATGAAAGCATAATATGCTAATTAGATCAGACATCTTTCCGGACAACCTTCTGGACAAAGCCAGGGCTCCCAGTGAAGCTTGACTCCCAGGTGCCTGCTGGCGGCTGAAGGAAGCCCAGGTTCCAGGTGCCAGAGAGAAGCCGGTGCCTGCACTTGGGGGAAGGAAGGCCTCCTCTTGCGTGAATTTCATGCATCAGACCTCTAGTAATCTAATAAAAGAGTAATATGCAAATTGATTATACCTGTGCTACACCCACAAGCACTCCCACAAGCCAATCATGAGCAAATATGAAAATAAAGCCAACCAAGATGGCTGGGGCCACTGAGAGCAGGAGGGAGGCTTGGGTTTCCCCAGCATTGGAGGAAGCCAAGCTTTCCGCCTGCCCTTGCCAGCCTAGGCCTCCACTCAATGCTACAAAGTTTTAATTTAGAAGGTAAATAAATTCCAACAGAAATGGCTGCCGCCACTGAGTGAGCAGAGGCTTGGCCCTGCTCCAGGCTACAAAGTTTCAGTTGTAGAAGATAAATAAATCACAGGTACCAGGGCCTCCGCTTGGGTCACTGGGGGGCGTGGCCAGCCTGCAAACCGCCACAGGCCCCTCGCCCAGGCCGCCCCACACCCCAAGGGAACCCCCACCCTGATCTGGGACACCCTTTAGGGCAAATCAGCTGGCCCCCACCCATGCACCAGGCTTCTATCTAATCAAAGAGTAATATGCAGATTGACCATCTCTGCAACACACAAGACTGGCTGTTTGCATATGGTCAAAGATCCTGCCCCCATGTGCTCAGAAGATGGCCACCACAAGATGACGAGCAGGGAAGGGCAGTTGGGAGGGACCAGGCCTGTAGGGGAGGACAGTTGGGGGGACCAGGCCTGCAGGGAAAGGCTATTGGGGACTACCAGGTCTAAGGGCAGTTGGGAGGTTCCAGGCCTGCATGGAAGGGCAGTTGGGAGCGATCAAGTCTGCAGTGGAGGGCAGTTAGGGGTGATCTGGGCGGCAGAGGAGGGGAGTTGGGAGCAAACAGGCTGGCAGGGGAGCAGTTAGACATCAATCAGGCTGACAGGAGTGGTTAGGGACAGTCAGGAAGGCAGGCAGATAAGCAGCTGGGAACCAGCAGTCCTGGATTTTGAGAGAGATGTCTGACTGGAGAGGGTACAGGCTGGGCTGAGGGACACCCCCCGCCCCCATGCACGAATTTCGTGCACCGGGCCTCTAGTCAGTAATATAAAAATGTAGACTTTGTATCTAAGATTTGATGACTGACAGAATTATTGTAGCCATTAATTCATGTACAAAAACTTTCCCCAGAATATCCAGATACAGGTAGACCTTAGGTTATATTGGACTTGACATGTCATTTTGTGGTTATGTTGTTATCTCCCATTTATTTATATATATATAAAAAAGTTTCCGTCATTTCAACGAATGTACACATGTGCTTTATGTTTTTTAAAATTATTTACCACAAGTAAAGGTCAGGAATTGTTATCGTTTATTTATTTCTTTTTATTTTTTTTACTGTTTCACTTCATTTCTGCTCTGTATATGCTCCATGTGAGTGACGTAGGGGCTTATGTAGGTGGGTTCCGACTTAGGGCGAAAATTGCTTTTTGGTGTGCTATAGGAATGGATCTCTGAAGTAACTCGAGGACCTACTATAATTAAGGGAAGGGTGACTAGAGGATTAGAAGGATGCAGAGGCAGGGAAGGATACTAATATATAAAGGTAATATCTTTATATCCTACTACAAAGAACAAAAAGTGTTTACTAGGGAATTATAGTAATATATTTTCTATAGTTCTCTTTGTAAAATAGTTATTAATTAAAAACACCTATCTGGAGGCAAGGTAAAAGATTGCCAGGAGAAAGGTAAACCTTTGACTATATAATGGCTTAAACTGAGCATTAATACTAGAGTTAGAAACTTCTTAGGTCCAGACTATTTTACTGTGGCTTTAGGCAAGTATTTTTTCCTATTTCAGTATTAGAAAGGCTAATATTCACCTACATTTAAAAAATCATGATTAAAACTTCCATCGCAATAGTGCCTTGACTAAGTAGGAACCCTTCAGATGTCAGATGAATAACTGAGATGATTTTAGATCTCTTTGCAAAATGTAAAAGAATATAGAAAGGCAACTTATACTAAATATGTCACTGAACTTCTAAATAGATAAATTCATTTGTGCTTGAATGGGAAGAGCAATTCTTGCAGATCTCTTAGAGAGAAAATAGTTATTAGCCATTTCAGTGAATGATAGTTCTATAGAGTGTACCTCTGAGGGATGCGCACCATCACATTACTATAGGCATACTTGACGGTTCAAAGACTGAATTTCTCAGACCAAATCTTATAATAGTGTTTATGGCAAGTGAGGTTTAAATATCCTTGACCACCAATATTAAAGTCTAGAATTGATGGGCTCATATCTACTCTAAAATAAATAGTATAAATAGTATCAACAGAATATGCTTAATTTTACAATCAAGGCTTTTATTTATTGAAATGACATCTAATATGTTCACTAAATATTAAATATTAGTTCAGCTGTTAAGTGAAAAAATTAAAATTTTAAGCATTATGATACATTGACCATTTAAAATGCTTTATAACTGATTGAACTAATAGAATAAGCAGCCATGTTTTGTCATGCTTTGGTATTTCCATAGATAACTTGTGTTCTCAAGAGTACTTTGTGTTACACCTTCTTTCAGTGATCGTGGAGGAGAAGACCCAAACCAGAAAGTAATCCATGGGGTTATTAACTCCTTTGTTCATGTTGAACAGTATAAGAAAAAATTCCCCTTAAAGGTAAAAGTCTCCTTTAAAACTTGAGTAATCAGACCTTTTATTTCTCAAATTGCTTGTTTTCATTATGATTTTAATTGATTTATTTAGTTTTATCAGGAAATCTTTGAGTTCCCCTTTCTGACTGAAACAGGAGAGTATTACAAACAAGAAGCTTCAAATTTATTACAAGAATCAAACTGCTCACAATATATGGAAAAGGTAAGAAAGAACCGTATGTTAAATACTTCATTTCTTATATTCAGGCATGGTTTTATGTAACAGTTTTCTTGTTAATATATATTTTTGGTGAAAAGGTTTCTGTTTGGTCTTTACTCCAAGTTATAGTTAATGTACAATACCTATTGATAAATCATGTTTCTTGCTGTAGCATATTCCATGAGGAAAAGTGCTATTCTGACTTTTATCATGACTGATACTTTTTTATAAATCCTGATTGCTTGATTTGCCTATCTTTAAAATTAACATGTATTTACGTTTTCAGCAAAATCTGTATTTTATGCTTAGTGGATATGTTTAGGGAATAGTATAAATGCTAGGTATTTAGGTTTTTATCTTCTTCCTTTAAAATGGAAGGAAAAATATAATGATTCTGTAGCTACTTGGATAGATCACTCTTCTGGTCTGTTAAGTTTTTAGTGAAAAAAAATTAATTTCTCCACAAGAAATGTTTATTTTTTAAATTGGTTTCAGAAAGGAAGGGAGAGGGAGAGAGAAACAAACACTGATGAGAGAGAATCAGTGATCAGCTCCTCCTGCATGTCTCCCACTGGGGATCGAGCCTGCAACCCTGGTATGTACCCCAACTAGGAATCAAACCATAACCTCTTGGTTCATAGATTGACACTCAATCATTGATTCACAATAGCTGGGCTCTCCACAAGAAATTTTAATCATTAAACCAACACACACTGATGACCATATTTAAAATTCTGTGTGTATTTTCTCAGTAAAAGAATTAGTCATAGTATAAAGTCAGTCATCACACAAGATATGTAAGAAATTTTAATGAGTTTTTATTTTTATTTTTTATCATTGGATTTCAAGCATTTCATTATAGGATGATTTTTTTCTAATTTAAGCAAGAAAAATAAATATAAGTAGAATGAATAGCTATAGTATGTACGTAGGTCATAGTATAGAACATAGGTAAAAAAATATCATTACTTACTGATAAGCTGTTATGTATTTCACAAAGCCCAGGTCTAGAAGTCTGAACTGTTTGTTTAGTCTCTTCCTGTTTTTGTCACTCATTAGCTCTGGGACCTGAGTAAGTCATCTGGGGCATTTTCCTCCATCTGTTACACAGTGGTTCTCAGCTCTTAGCCTTTTTTGCATCTGAGACTCTTGTTAAAGGATCTAGATCAGTCTTGAAAAGTGCTCACAAAATTAAGTGATGCATGCTCCTCATTATATCTGGCTCTCAAAAAAGAGGCCATTGGCAAAAATATTGTATGGTTCCACTTAGATGAAATATCTAGAATTGGCAAATTCTTAGAGACAGAAAATAGAAGTCTTTAGAAGGTGTGGATAGGGAGTTATTGCTTAATGTTTACAGAGTTTGGTGTGATCAAAGAGTTTTGGAAATTGTTGTTACATTGTGAATATAATTAATGCCACTAAATTATATATTTAAAAATGATTAAAATGGCAAATTTCATATTATATACATTCTATCATAATTTTAAAAACACTAATAATGTAATATACCGAAAACTTGAATTCACCCTTGCATGGGTGAATCATCTGATACGTAAATTTTATCTCAAACTGTTAAAAGGAAAGCATTGGAAGCTCTGTTGGGAAAATAGCATTTATAAGAGTAATTCACTTAAACTCAATAATGTAGCCTTCCTACTTCCCTTTCTGTATCTTTCCTCTTAATTTTGGCCTTTCCCCCAGCTTAGTGGTTTTATAGCCTTTGAATCCCTGAATCCAGACACTCCAACCTTGTCTATTTTCTCTTGATATGCACCCCAGCCTCAGCCCCATCCATTTATCATTGTTTTTCCTTTTCTCCTCCTCCCTCACCTCTCTCTGACCCACACTCTAATTACTGTTGCTTTAGTTAGTCCATAAACATATTAAAGTCACTTAGAGTATGGTATAAATAACTACTAGACATACTACTTTCAGTACGTTTTTATTTTAATTAATTTTTAATTGAGCTTATTGAGGTGTTTGCCTATCTTCACATGGCCATCTTCCCTCTGTATGAGAACTTAATTTTTTAATTTTTAAAAATAATACTTTTATTAATTTCAGAGAGGAAGGGAAAAAGAGTGAGAGATAGAAACATCAGTGATGAGAGAGAATCACTGATCAGTTACCTCCTGGGGATTAAGCTGGCAACCTGGGCATGTGCCCTGATTGGGAATCATAGGCTGGTGCTCAAACACTGAGCCACCGCTGGTCGGGCAGGACTGTTTTTATTTTTAGAGAAAAACACGATGACCAAAATGACTTTCTTAGTTGATGAAATACTCTAGACCCCACCTTTGATTTCTACAACTTTGCCCTGAGTTCCTGGCTCTACACAGCATGGTAGCACAATAGGAAAGATTGGACTGTCTCTCAGTCCTGAGCCTTACTTTCATCAAAAGATATCTGAGAGGTTTCCAGGAATGTGTTATTTCCCCTCTCAACATCATTTTTTCTCTCAGCATCACCTTATGCCCAGACAAACTTAAGCAGTATTTCCCAAAGGCTTAAATGTAAATAGTTCCTGGGACCAGTTCAGAAACTCTAGATCCATAGTTTTACATTACGGAATACTTTCCTTTTTTCTGTTTTGTTAATCCTTACCTGAAGATATATTTTTCATTGATTTTTAGAGAAAGTATAGGAGAGAGAGAGAGAGGGAAGCATCAATGTGAGAAAGACACATCAGTTGGTTGCCTCCCACACAGGGATGGAACCTGCAACCCAGGTAATGTGCCCTTGGCTGAGAATCAAACCCAAGATTTTTCAATGCATGGGCTGTTGCTCTAACCACTGAACAGTGTCAGTCAGGGCCAGAATATTTTCAAATCTAAACATTTGCATATGCATGTGCTATGCTGGCATGATTTTCATTGCAAATTAGTTTTTTTTTTTTTGAGGTAGAAATTAACCCAGTTCTATGGCTGTTATCTTTGTTAGTTCTTTATTAATGTTAATCAGTGTATTATTTGTAGTTCAGTGATTTTTATATAGGAAAAATTTTAATAAAGGTCTTGATTGACATATTTAACTATGCTTAAATATACTTTGATTTCCAAAAATTTTAATGAAATCTTTATGTGATAGTTAACTGTATTTTTACCATTTACGAGGCACCAACATAAAATAATCAGATTAATCTACTTGATTCAGTTAATATGACCTATTTTTAGATGAATAATTAGATATTTATAAAGTGACTACCTATTTTGGTTTTTAATAATCTTTACTCGCTTTTCCTGTTGCTTGTTAGATTGTCTATATAATAGGATGATCAGGATCAATAAATGAAGACAAAATATAGGACTATATAACTTTAGTTCTTTTTCGTAAGACTGTGGTGAAATATAGGTGACAGCTAGTAGCTTAAATAAAATTTGAATTCATTTATGGAATGTGGGCTTAAATTTGTTGTGTAATCATTATTTATTACTTGGCCATGTTTAACTGAGCCACTAAATTAGGCTACCTAACCTACTTACTGATATTACATTTTTTTTCTCCTGGTAGTTTATGCTATAACAAAATATTTCTAAAGGTTCTAGGTAGATTAAAAGACGAAGAAATTCGATGTCGAAAATACTTGCATCCAAGTTCATATACTAAAGTGATTCATGAATGTCAGCAACGAATGGTAGCAGACCACTTACAGTTCTTACATGCAGAATGTCATAATATCATTCGACAAGAGAAAAAAAATGGTAAGTGACACGAAATATAAATGTAAATTAAAATGGAATTATAAACCACTTTTTACATAGTCAAGTTAACTTAAATTTCAAGTATATTTTAGTCATAATCTCTAAAATATTTGCTGTGCCTTATTCATAATTTATTTTAAAGGATTATTTTAGAACCAAGTGTATTCACAAAGGTCATTCTAAATTAAAGAAAAACCTGAGAAAATAAGTTTGCACATTTTTATGTATTATAAGGACTAATTGCCTTAATACATTAAGAATTTTAATAACAGGAAAAAGGCAAAGAATATAACAGGGAAATATAAATGAATTTTAAATATATAGAGATGCACAGTCTCACTCATAATAGGTGGTGGACAAAATAAAAATACAGCAGCTCTCTCTATGGAGCATGCCTGCACCTTTTTCCCAGGTGCGTTTTCCTGGCCTCTCTCTTCTAAGAGCCTTTTTTGCTTCTGTAACTTGTTCTTTAAGCCCATTTCTTCTATAGCTCACTTCCTTTAACTCTCTAACTTTCTAAATAAACTTTCTCTTATGGTTTCTATTAAGTAAATAAAAAAAAATGGAAATACTTGATCTAAGACAAAAGGGGCACTGCAGAATATTGGGTGAAAGATGATAGTCTTTCCAACCCATAATGTTGAGTCAACTGGATATTCATTTAGAGAAATGTGAAGTTTGATCTCTACCCTAGACACCATATACAAAATCAAGTTATTGTAAGCTTTTATAAATCCTCACCCAAGGAGTAAGGATATTTTTTTCACTGATAACTAGAAAGAGTAGAAGAAAGGAGGGAGGTGGAGAAAAAGAGAGAGACACATTGATTGGTTGCCTCCCAGGAATCGAACCTGGGACCTAGGTTCTTGCTCTTCACCAGGAATAGAACCCTTGAAACTCTGGTGTGCAGGCCGACACTCTAACCACTGATTCATGCTGGCCAGGGTCATTGTAGGCTTTTGATGTAAATGTAAAACAATAATAATTCTAGAAGATAACATAGGAGAATAACTTTATGACTTTGAAACAGGGAAAGATATTTTAAGTAAGACAAAAAGCATCAACCACAAGGAGAGATTGGTCAGTGGACTGCCTTAAAATTAAGAACTCTGCATCATCGAAAGATAGTCATAGGGCAAATATATATTTGCAAATGACTACAAAAGGTTTATGTTCAAATATAAAATGGCCAAGAACTTTGAACAGGCACAAGGAGAGTAGAGGATATCCAAATGGCCAATAAACATAAAAAAGGCACTTAATCTCATTAAAACGGGGGGAATGCAAATTAATACTATACTAAGCTATTAATACTTAAATTCTGGTAGAAAATTTGAAACTTAAAAAAAATAAGTTTTCGACCCTGGTCGATGGTGGCTCAGTTTTTGGGGCATCATCCCATGCACTGAAAGGTTGCCAGGTAGATGCCCAGTCAGGGCACGTGCAGGGATTTCCCGTTTGGTCCCCAGTAGGGGCTGTGCAGGAGCAGGCAATCGGTGCGCACTCTCACATCGATGTTTCTCTCTTTCTCTCTCCCTTCCTCTTTCTAAAAATCAATTATAAAAATATAAAATAATAATAAATGTTGGGAAGCATGTGGAATAGTGGAAACTTGTTATACACTAGGCTGAGAATATAAGTTGATACAACCACTTTAAAAACCTGGCATTCACTGCTAAAGTTGAATATATGAAAGCTCTCCTTTCCCTACACATATAATGCCCTGGAAAAAAGAGTATGCACATATATACAAAAATGTTCATAGCAGCATTTTTTGTAATAGCCAAATGAAACAAGTCAAATGTCCAATAACAATAGAATGGATAAAGTACAGTATATTCATACAATGGGATATAACAGAAGAGTGAAAATAAACAAATTACATTTACGTACAACATACATATAAACATGTTGAACAAAAGAAGGTAAACATAAAAGAATTGTGTTGATTCCATTTTTGTAGGTAATTCAAAACAGGCAAAAGTAATCTTTAGTTCAGTACTTATGACAGTGATTACCTTTGCAGAAGAGCAAGAGGAGTAATGATTGGGAAGAGGTGTGAAGGGGACTTCTAGGTGTAGGGAATGTCTGTTTTTACCCTGGGTAGCGAAGGGGTGTGTTTGTGTTCACTTGTGATAATTTATTGAGATACACACTTTCAGTTTATACGCTTTTCTCTATGTAAATTATATACTTTAATAAAAAAGTTTAAAATGAAGCCTTTACAAGACAGACATTTTTCACCTCTCATTGGTAAAGATTAAAATGCTTGATAACACATTGTTGGTAAAAGAGCTTCCTGCTGTTTGGAGCTCTGTTTAGAAGGATCCTTCCAAAAGATTAAGTTTTGGCACAGCAGTACCACTTCTGGGGATTTACACCATAGATGTTAATGTCCATATACAGGACTATTAATTGCAACATTGTAGTATCAAGAGATTGGAAACTATAAATTGTTAAGTAATTTTATTTATAATGGAGTGCTGTATGTTGTAAAATATGAGGAAATGCTCAGTGTACTGATAAGAAAAAAATCCCTGAGTGAAAATATGTTCTGCAGTTGCAAATAATACACAAAATACACTACAGTCTTATGTATTTGCCTGAGTGCACAAGGAAGAGCTTTGAAAGAACACAATATTGCTTTCCCATGGGAAGAGGACTGGGTGGTTGGGAGACAGGAGTGTGGGACTTTCTCTGCATACTAGTTATAATTCTGCATTTTGAGCCATATATTACCTAATATTTTAAAAAATATTTGGAAATCTAATACAAATTTTTCCCCCCTCAGACATGGCAAATATGTATGTCTTACTCCGTGCTGTGTCCACTGGTTTACCTCATATGATACAGGAGCTGCAGAATCATGTCCATGATGAGGGCATTAGAGCGACCAGTAACCTTACTCAGGAAAATGTGAGTTACGTAAGGAACTGGGGGATTTTTCTCTTACTCAGACTATCATGCATTTAGGTTTTTTTGTTATCACTTTACTGTCTTAAACAATGAAAGAAAAGTCTTACTATAACAATACATTAAACATCTTTATTAAAATGTTTCAAGCTTAAAGTTTGTTGGACACATTTTGGAGTAATCAAATTATTAGAAAATCATTGAATGAGATAAGCTTTTTCTTATATTGATTTATTCACTTAGAAATTTTAAATAATTGTATTTCTGTATAACTGGCACTAATAGTTGTAGTGGTAATGGAATTAATCAATAGTAATATGGAGAACTCACAGTTTGCTTTCTTTATGTATACTCTGAGTTTGATAGCCCAGGAAGCAAATTTTGATCAAAATGATCTTCCCTAACTATATGCTTGCTGCCCAACGGTGACCAACATGTCCCTAATGCCCACTTTTCTTTAAGAATTCTCTGACAATCAAATGACTGCTTACAAAAGGCATCTTTCCTGTCACTATATTCCTGTCATCAATCTTGTTGGATCATCTTGTTTTTACTAGTGATGTCTGATGAAAAAGTAGATAAGACATGAAATGTTCTTTTTCCTAAGTAGAGCTACTTACTTGTTCTCTAATTCAGTAATCTATTATAGACAACATTATTCAGATGGTTATCACTTTAGTTGTAGATTTATTTGTCTTTGGCAAATCTTAGATTTTATGTCCTACCACAGTAGTACAAACTATTAGTTGCCCTGTCTGGTTTGGCTCAGTGGATAGAGCATTGGCCTGTGGACTGAGAGGTCACAGGTTCAATTTCGGCCAAGGGCACATGCCCAGGTTGCGGGCTCGATCCCCAGTAGAGGGCATGCAGGAGGCAGCCAATCAGTGATTCTCTCTCATCATGGATGTTTTTCTCTCTCTCTCCCTCTCCCCTCCTTTCTGAAACAATTAAAATATATTAATAAAATATATTAAAAAATAAAAATCTATTAGTTGATATATTTTTATCTTTATTAATCTGTGTTATTTATTGGGTTTATTAATTAATTTTATTAGTTTTATAGATTCAGGGTGTTAAATGATATTCGGCATAGAAGCATAGAGTTTGCTTCAAGATCTGGGAGATAGAAATAAAAAAGAATGAATCTGTAATAAATTCACATAATTTTAGCTGACTTAGTTAACTCTTAAGTACTATATAATTATCCCCATTAAGAGTGAAAACACACACTCTAACTTGTTGCTTAGTGGTTAGAGCATTGGCTTGGGGACTGAAGGGTTGTGGGTTCGATTCTAGTCAAGGGCATGTACCCCGGTTGCAGGCTCAATCATCTGCCCCACGCAGGGCACTGCAGGAGGCAACCAATCAATACGTCTCTCTCACGTCATTGTTTCTTTCTTTGTGTCTCTATCTCTCCCTTCCACTCTCTCTAAAAATCAGTGGAAAAATATCCTCAGGTAAGGATTAACAAAACAAAAGAAAAAGGAGTGAAAGCTAACTATTTCCTCATTCTGAGATGTGGGGGATTGTCCAACTCCAGGGCTCTCAGTTTGCACAGATACTTGCTTTTGAGCTCTGCTCTCTCTTTCATCCTTCATCAGCTTTGAAGGCAGTTTTTGTTAATATAATCCTCTTTGAAAGTGATAGGCTTCAGAGACTGTATCTTGTTACCCTTAAGAAACAGTATCCCAACATCGGAGCGAAGTGTGTTTTCAGTGAGTTCTTCTGGCAGAGGAATTAATGACCCTGCATTGCTGGTGTTGAATGACAGCTAATTTCAACATTAAAGTTTTAGATTCTTAAGACAGTTTCTAAAATATATATATTTTGTATTGATTTCAAAGAGGAAGGGAGAGGGAGGGAGAGAGAAACATCAGTGATGAGAGAGAATCATCAGCTGCCTACTACCCTCCCCACACTGGGGACAGGCCTGTGTCACAGTCAGGAATCGAACCGTGCCTTCTGGTTCACAGGTCGATAGTGAACCTCATGGGCCTGGCCAGACAGTTTTAACTAAAAATACTTTTTGAGAAAGTGTGTGCTTGCTTAGAAAAAACTTTACTCTGAATTAGATGACAATTTTTAATAACCCTAATTATATCTTTGAACTTCTTAAAATGTATTTTGTATTTTATATTTGTAGATGCCAACACTATTTGTGGAGTCAGTTTTGGAAGTACATGGTAAATTTGTTCAACTTATCAACACTGTTTTGAATGGTGATCAGCACTTTATGAGTGCATTGGATAAGGTAATTTTAATAATATCTATATCTACAGATGCTTCTCAACTTATGACAGGGTTATGTCTTGGTAAACCCATCATAAGTTAGAAATATTTAAAATAAAAATTCATTTAATGCACCTAACCTACTGAACATCTTACCTAGGCTGAACCTGCCTTAAACATTCTCAGGACACTCTCATTAGTTATAGTTGGGCAAAGTCATCTAACACATTACATACATGGGAGAGTATCATCATTTATCCTTGTGATGGCACACCTAACTGGAAACTGTGAAATGCCACTCCCCACATTAGGAAAAAATATTGTGCCACATATCACCAGCTCTGGAAAAGATAAAAATTCAAAGTATAGCTTATTGAATAGATATCACTTTCTCACATATCAAAGTAAAAAAAAAATCATAAAAATCATCTTAAGTCAGGGAATGTCTATAAATACAGTTGGTCCTGGAACAATTCAGAGGATAGGGGCTCTGATACCTCTCCCCTTTAGTTGAAAATCCACATTTAACTTTTGACTTCCTCAAAACTTCACTACTAATGGACTACTGATATTATCAGAAGCCTTACTGATAGCATAAACAGTCAATAAGTGCATATTTTATATATTTAATATAACTATATTATCACAATAAAGTAAATTAGAGAATAAAAAAGGTTATTAAGAAAATCTTAAGGAAGAGAAAATACATTTACAGTATTTGTATAAAAAATCTGGGTGTAAGTGGACCTGTGTTTAAAGGTTAAATAGAATTCTATTTCTTTATTCATTCTTTAGGGTGGTTTCAGGATTGAAGCTTCTAATTACAAGTTTTCTAATCTTGACATGGAGATTCCATAATTAAAATGTGAAAATCAAAATAATAATAACATAACTTTCAAATTAATAACAAATGGTTAAATTTAATGTTTGAATTATATGGAGATTGAATTTCTCATGATTATGAGAACAGTGATTCTAAGGGGAATTGTTAGTAAACATTCTAACATGTTCTGGAAAAACATGTATAATTTTAATGTTTTAGTGCTGATTTTTAATTTAAATACCTATAGGCTATATAAGTAATATTTCAAAGAAATAAGTATATTTTACAAATATTTGAATTTTGGTATACTTTAAAGAAAATTTGCTAATATGGTTATTTTAAGATATTTAAAAAATTTAGTCTTATTTTATCTATGTTCAGATATCAGTAATGAATTATAAAGAATAACTTTGAGTAGGAATGGAATATATAATCCTATCTAATAAAAGAGTAACGTGCAAATGTGACCGTACCTTGGCTCCTGATTGGCTATGCTACCAGCCAATCGGAGCAAGGGACGGGGTCGAGAGGTGTGGGCTCCAGGCCCCAGGAGGGGAGAGGAGGTGGTGAAGGCATCAAGCGCCCGGCCCCGGGCGCAGAGACCAAGCAGTGGCAGCACCGGTGAACCACAGCTGCGTCTAACTGAATCACCACAGCTGTGTCTAACTGAGGCCCCTGGTAATGTTTTACGTGTAGCTTCAGCTGTATGCCAGCAAAAACGGAAGGCAACCACCAGAGGGAAGGCCCCCCGAGTCCCAGCTTCAGCATCCCAGCTGTGGAAACTGACAACAGGTAGGAGGAAGTCTCACCCCCACAGAATCTGTCCAAACCAGCCATTGATCACACTGCTGCAAGGCCTGACTGTCAAGACTGTCTGTCATTCTCCTCTATCTCAGAATGTGCCAATAGAGAGGTGGGGCTATGTCCAAAGAAAAACTATTGATACAACGGAGCTGTGTAGCAGAAAGGTGCCGACGATGTTATCGATAGAAAATGTCTGAAGAGCGATGTGCTTCTGATCTTGAAAGAAGGCGATGCCTGTGACAGAATGTATCTGAAGAGCAGCTATTGGAAAAACGTCGCTCTGAAGCCGAAAAACACCAGCATCTTTGACAGGAAATGTCTAAAGAACAACTTGCCTTTGAAGTTGAAAGAAGGTGGTAGCAAAGACAGAATATGTCCAAAGAACAGTCATTAACCTGTACTAGCAATAGTGGTAGGAACTGCCTTCTCAGGAAAATGGAGTACGTGAGGATGAATTCTCGAACGTAGTTGTGGCGAAATGACTGTTAGATGTGAATTTTGCCTATCACTAAATTTCTCTGATGAAAAACCATCTAATGGGAAATTTACTTGATGTTGTAGCAAAGGGAAAGTCTGTCCAAATGATACACATTTTCCAGATTACCCGCCATATTTTAAAAGATTAATGACAAACGAAGATTCTGACAGTAAAAATGTCATGGAAAATACTCAAATCTTTAAATAGTTCTTTTGCTTTTGCTTCCATGGGTGCAAATGTTGCATCACCATCAGGGGATGGGCCATACTGTTTTAGAATACATGGACAAGTTTATCATCGTACTGGAACTTTACATCCTTCTGAGGGTGTTTCTCGGAAGTTTGCTCAACTCTATCTTTTGGATACAGCCGAAGCTACACGTAAAAGATTAGCAATCCCAGCAAACCAGGCCTGCTCAGAAAGACTCATGATCAACATCAACAACCTCATGCATGAAATAAATGAATTAACAAAATCGTACAAGATGCTACATGAGGTAGAAAAGGAAGCACATTCTGAAGCAGCAGCAAAAGGTATAGCTCCCACGGAAATAACCATGGCAATTAAATATGATCATTAACAATGACCCAGGTAGATATAATTCTCCCTATGTAACTGAGGTTGCTGTCATATTCAGAAGTGAAGATGGAGAACCTCCTTTTGAAAGGGACTTGCTCATTCATTGTAAACCAGATCCCAATAATCCAAATGCCACTAAAGTGAAACTAGTCAGTATCCTGTTTCCTACATTAGATGCAATGACATATCCTATTCTTTTTCCACATGGTGAAAAAGGTTGGGGAACAGATATTGCATTAAGACTCAGAGACAACGGTTTACTCAACAATAATACTAGACAAAATGTAAGAACACAAGTCACCCAAGTGCAGTATTATGGATTTCATCTCTCTCTGAGGGACACGTTCAATCCTATTTTAAATGCAGGAAAATTAAATCAACAGTTTATTGTGAATTCGTATTGTTGTTATATTGTTTTGTTATTTATTAATGAAATTATGTATTATTTTCATATACATTGTACTCATTACCTTTTATCTCTCACACTTTTATTGTAGAGAAAGGGCAAATGGCACTATTAAAATACTTCCTCTAATTAATACCCTTTTAATGTGCACAAATTTTGTGCACCAGGCCACTGGTTGATCAATAACTATTATGAGGCATACAGTTAGAGGAGTTTACCCTGTGTTCAGAATGAAAACAAAATTAATAAACTACGACCAAAATGTTGTTTTGTTTGGGTTAATAATTTATGAATGTGCAGGTTATACCCTATTACTAGTTAATTACTGGCTTGTTTTCTATTTAGGCTCTTACATCAGTTGTAAATTACAGAGAACCCAAGTCTGTTTGCAAAGCTCCTGAATTGGTAAGTTGAATGATTGCTTACAAATAATCTTATGGACATCAATATTAGAAAATGAAAAGTGAGGAGAATGTTAAATTAATTTGTATTTTTAATCATTTTTTCAGAAAAAAATCCATGGAACTAAATTATGAAAAGTAAAAATTACCTATATCATACATAATTTGGCACTTATTGAAGGAATACAGTTGGACATATGTTTTATAATACCTTTTCTTGAGAAATAACTGAAGGGAAAAAATACTTTATTTAATAAAGTTTGGTGTGTGTTTTTTTGTAAGGCTTCTAAAATCCAAGCAGTACAGTTTGGGTTTTAAAGTATGTCTTCTTTGAAGTAATTTGCATTACTTCTCATAGAGATTTTCTTGTGTCTAAAATTGAAAGGAAATTTGATGATAATTAAAGTAAACTTAATTATAAAGTTGTGCCAAGAATAAAAAAAAATTCTTTAATGTCAAAAATTGTGGAACTACTCAAAATGCATCTAGGTGTTCTTTTGAAACTTCTATTGTTTATGTTAGTGTTTTATTGGTCACTAAACATTGATTAGATTTTTGACTGGTTTATAGTTTTCTAAAAAATTCCCCTTATGACATATTTTGAATTATTCAGTGCATGTTAATAATTTTAAAAGACATAAGCTTTAGGATGGCAGAGACTTTATTCATTGATATTTTGTACTATCATCCTTTGCGTCTATTGAGGCATATGTATAGAAGGGCCCTTTATAAGATATACTTTCAATTTCTATTTGAGCTTGCTAAATACTGTGACAACTTACTAAAGAAATCAGCAAAGGGGATGACTGAGAATGAAGTGGAAGACAAACTCACCAGCTTCATTACTGTTTTCAAATATATCGACGATAAGGATGTTTTTCAAAAGGTATGTTGTGAATAGAGAAGTTTTATTTGGTTTAGTTAGATTTTATTTATTTCTGAAATGTAAGTAATCAGAAAGGAAGTAATCTTTAGAAATGTTTTTTTAATATAGTTCTACGCAAGAATGCTGGCGAAACGTTTAATTCACGGGTTATCTATGTCTATGGATTCTGAAGAAGCCATGATCAATAAATTAAAGGTAATGTGAGCCTTTGATCTGATTATGTCCTAGAAATTACTCTGCTAGCATAAAAAGATGTTCATTGTAGCATTAGATGGAACAACAGGAAATAATCAGCAGGTGACTGGTTAAATGTATAATGGTATATCTATATTATGGGATATGCAAATACTGTATTAAAGAAAGCTCTCTCTATATACAAGGTGTCCCCTAAAAATGTATACACATTTTGAATATACTAGGTGCACCAGTTAATAATGTGGATTTTTTTCAGTAGGGGGAGTTACACATATGTTGATTTATATGCGGTTTGATATTTATGCTATTTTGTTGTATTGACAGCAAGCTTCAAAACTTTATATGTCAAATTTTCTGGAGCTGTTAACATCATAAATATGTTAGACTCAAAAACAACTTGCCAGAAAGATTAAATGTTGCTCAGCAAACAATTTCCAATCATTTACAAGCAATGGGAAAGATTTTAAAGGAAGGAAAATGGCTGCCACATCAATTGAATGCAAGAAATGAAAAACCGAAAAGTCAACAGTAAAATTTTGCTCAAAACAAGAAAAGTTCTATTGGAATGGCATCCACAAATTACCTGAATGATGGGGAATTAAGTAGTTAGTGATGGACATTACTTTTTTTGTTGTTGTTGTTGTGTGTGTGTGTGTGTGTGTGTTTTTATATATATAAAGTATTACAAATAGTAGTACATGTGTTTCCTTTTTTTTTTCTCATTGACCTCCCCCCCCCCCGGCCTCTTGTAAACACCCCCCCCCCCCCCAGTGTCTTGTATCCATTGGTTATGCTTATATGCATGCATACAAGTCCTTCGGTTGATCTTTTTTAGCCCTCCTCCCCCAACTTCCTCTGCCTTTCCGCTGTAGTTTGACGGTCTGTTCAATGCTTCTTTGCCTCTGTATCTATTTTTCCCCCATTTATTTTCTTTTAAAAATCTTGCCTCTGCAGACTAGAAATAAACATATAATAACAAAAAATGTTTGAGTCCCAATTTCAATGTCCAAGAGTTCTGAGTCCCAGTTTCAATGTCAAACAGTTCCTTATGTGTACATGTCAGCAATGATATCTGGATGGTGGACACGTGGTGGGAATGCAGGTCTGACTCTCTCTGCTTTGGTCCTGCTCAAGCTGCAGCAATGCACAGCTGCCGACTGCTAGCATGGCAGGGCGCTGTCAGCGTCTTCCATCTCTGGACTATTTCTCCTCTTGTTTTCCTGATTGGAGCAGACCTGTCAGTTCCTCTCTGTTGCAGAAATCCACAAGGGGTCTTGGAGTTGTTTTCTGAAAATATACAAACATATTCTCAACCAAAAGTTAATAAAGGAATATTTTCTATAAAATTGACTTGGGATCCTTTCTATTTTTGCCCAAACGATATTCCTTTGCTTATTTTGACAACGTGTATTTTTCATGGAAAATTAATTTTTGTAAAGTAAAAATTTTCTAGGCGTAATTTGCTTACAGGATATTTTTCCTTACATGATATTACCCTACTATCCCCCCTTTTTTTGATCAGTGGAGGCTTTTGTAAATTTTATAATGCAGTGTTGATAACTTTAAATTTTAATTTTTGCACAAAAATATGACTGCTTTAGGTTCATTGCAAAGCAATTTTACCATGAGATGAACTACCAAATAGAAATTTTAGTAAATACTTTAGGAACAGCTTTTTGTCCCGTACAATTAGATTTTCTTGAATATTCACTTATTTCAATTATCCAATTTAAATTAACCTGAAAACTTGATTACTATTTTACTGTCAAATTTAATACTCTACCAACAATCTTAGTTTACCTTGTAAATATTAGTGGAAAGTATTATTTGCATTCTTGGGTAGGCCCTGAGCATTCCTGGTGCTAGGCTGGATTTAGATATAGGGCAGCTGCTGTCAGACAAGTCTCTGTTACCTGGGTGACATTACTTTGAATGAAGCACTTTTGATGTTTCTCTTGAAATTATCATGTTTTCTTTGATTATTATTAAACAGTACACCTAGTAATTATAAAGGTAGTGTTTATTAAAATATATTTTATTTTAATTTAACAGCTATCACCTATTAAAACTGTGTATGCATTTTTTGGGACATTCTGTATATTGATATAGACTTATCCACAAGATAGATGGTATTAACAAGAGATTTGTGTTATTAATAAATGAATGCACCTGAAATATTCCTTTAAGTACAAGTTTTGTAGTGTTGTTGAATTTTAGTTTATTTTTTCTTAATTTTAGCTCACACATTGATGAAAAAAGTAGTAGCGGAGACATATTTATGCTGAAATATTCGGTAGTTGATAATTTTTCTGAAGAGTAGACTTGAATATAATATGCATACCTTTGACCATAGAACTAGCAATAGTAACATGTTCTCATTAATTAATATGTGTTTTTTTTTTAATGAGTTTGTTTTAAACTGTTTTTACAGCAAGCATGTGGTTATGAGTTTACCAGCAAGCTGCATCGGATGTATACAGATATGAGTGTCAGTGCTGATCTCAACAATAAGTTCAACAATTTTATCAAAAATCAAGACACAGTAATAGATTTGGGAATTAGTTTTCAAATATATGTTCTACAGGTATGAATACATGTTTTATTGTGGGCATTTACTATTCATTTCAAATAGTCTGATCCAAACAATTAATAAATAGAGGCCTCATTGCATTTTCTTTAATGAATGGATTATAACTTCTAACATTATATGTTATATTGATTTGGAATGAAATGTGCCAAGATAGTAATGCTAATGGGTTTTATCAACATTTTGAGAAAAGACAGAAGAGTTGCTTTTGTTTAAATCATTTTATAAACATTTATTATCAAGTTAGATGCTTGTCTATTTAACTTTTTTATTTTACTTATTTTCTTCAAGGCTGGCGCATGGCCTCTTACTCAGGCTCCCTCATCTACATTTGCGATTCCCCAGGAATTGGAAAAAAGTGTACAGATGGTAAGTTTGCAGGATATATATTAGAAGACCTAAGGAATTTTAATAATTGTCTTCATGTTATATCACTTTAAATATTTTCCAAAGTCTTAATTGCTTGCGATAGAAAAATATATTTAGAAATCATACTTACGTACTTTGGAGGAAGAATGTAAATTATTAGTTACTAATATTAAAACGCATAAGCAAAGGTTGTCATAGAAGTTCTTTGTCAAAACATGACTCTTACTCATATTTAAACCTATTATCAGCTCTTAACAGTTTTAAATGACAAAATCTTTTGAGATTAGAAGCAAGTTTAGAACTTAATAATTAAATCACTTTCGAATTTTATATTTGAATTTAGAGCCATTTTTATACTTCATTTATCCCTTGTAGTGTTTTTATTTTTGGGCAAATTTTTTTTTTAACTAAATTTATTGAGGTGACATTGGTCAACATGAACATATAGGTTTCAGGTGTGAGTTTCTGTGTTATAAGATCTGTATATTGCACCAGATACCCACCATCCATGGTCAGATCTGTCACCATATATTAGGACCCATCTCTACCCAAAATCCCTTCCCTCTGCCAACCACCACACTGCTGTTTGTGTTCATGAATTTCAGTTTTCTATCCTACATATGAATGAAATCATATGGTTCGGAGCCTTTTTTGCCTTATTTCACTTAGCATAATGTTCTCAAGGTCTATCCACATTATTGCAAATGGCGCTGTTTCATCCTTTCTTATGGCTTAATGGAATTCCATTATATGTTAGGTATATCGCTTAAAAATGTGAATTTGTATTCAAAGAAAGCACAATAATTTTAAGAAAACCATCAAAAGTGCTTTATTTAGAGTAATGACTATTGCTAGCTAGACGTTTTCCCCATCTTTCAGGTAATTTGTGGATACCATCCCAATAGAACTTTTCTTGTTTTGAGTCAGACCATTCAGAGACCCAATTTTCCACTTCTTTTTACATTTTTAAAAATATATATTATATTGATTTTTTTTATAGAGAGGAATAAAGTCAGAAATATCCGATGAGAGAGAAACATTAATCACCTGCCTCTTGCATACTTCCTACCGGGATTGTGCCCCCAGCCAAGGTACATGTCCTTGACCAGAATCGAACCTGGGACCTTCCAGTCCTCTGTCCACTGAGCCAAACCAGTTTTGGCTCTTTTTACATTTTGAAGTGCTGCTGAGAAAGTGCATGTGCCATTGATCGGAACAAGTGGTAATCTGAAGTAGCAGGGTCTGGTGAATATAGTGGTTGGGTTAATACTTCCAAGGCAAGATCTTTTAATATGTCTTAACTGGTTTTGAAGTGTATGATGGTGCATCACGATGAAGCAAAATTATTTTGCCGTGTCTTCTGGCACATTCTGGTCATTTCATGATCACTGCGTGGTTCAAATTGATTATTTGTTGTCGGTGGCAATCACTGTTAACCATTTCACTTAGTTTTAGAAGCTCATCATACACCACACCTTCCTGATTCCACCAAATGCAGAGCATTGTTGTTTTTCCAAAGTGATTTGGCCTTGCAGTCGATGTTAGTGGTTGACCTGGAATAACCCATGATTTTTTGCATTTGGGATTCTCAAAATAAATCCACTTTTCATTGCCAGTCCCCATTCAATGCCGTTGAAGCAACATTTTACTGATGAATTTTCATTTTTCATTTGTCTTTTGTTCAGTTGGTATGGCACCCATTTTCCTTCTTTAAAATCTTTTTCGTTGCTTGTAAATGATCGGAAATTGTTTGCTGAACAACGTTTAATCTTTTTGCAAGTTGTTTTTTTACTTTGACATGCATCTTCATCCTATAATGTTGGTAATTGTTGGTCTTCAAACATTTTCAGTTGACCTGGACATTCTTTTTCTTTCACATCGAAATCATTTTTAAAGCATTTACATCAGTGTTCCCAAGTATCTTCAGATGGAGTATGTTTACCATAAGCTTTCTGAAGTATTCATCAGTACTTTTCTTCAAAATAAAGTATGAATTAAAACTTCCTGCAAATGGGCCCAAAAAAGATGGTGGCTTGCAGGACAGAGGTGACGGAGAGGAAGTGAGTGAGTGAGGATATGAAAGGAGACTGCGTGGATGTGTGAGGTGTGTATGTGAGTGAGTAAGGGACAGTTAAATCTCATGGAGCAGCAAGGGCTGGGAAACCAAGCTCTCTTGGACAAGGAAAGACTACTTCCACTGTGGGCACTCCCTGGACTGCAAGACTTGGACGCAGAGCCCATGCCATCCTGAAGGGGACAGCGCCTTTGTAGGAACTCATCAGAACCACCACCCAGACAGGATTTTGACACAGCCTGTGACCCCAAATCACAGTCACTTGAGCCAAAATCCTGCTATCTCAGCTACAGACCCATGGACCCTGGGACCTCCACCTCCAAAGGTACACTTTCCTCATAGCAGTAAGTGCACCTTCCCCCGCCCCAGACACCACTTTAGCACATTTCCAGCTCTGTAGGCATCCAGGGCACCCTACTCCACAGGCAGCACCTGGGAGCCACAGGGAGTCCTTGCTGGGTGTGATTCAGTATAGATGAGGGCATGCTGCCCTGCAGTAGAAATTCTGAATTTCCTCTGCCTGAGTAACTGCCCCCACACACCCCAGCTGTGTAACTTCAGTGCCAGGGCCGCTCAAGGTGTGTCAAAGCTCTGCGCCGGCAAATGCACTGCCACAGACGTGCACATTTCCAACGGGCAGGCACCCTGAGCCCATCTATCCACAGGGTCCTCTGGGCAGCTCCTTTGAGCCCCTGCTGGGTGTGATTCTGAACAGACAAGGACACACTGCCCTTTAGTAGAAATTCTGAAGGAGGGATCCTCCTGAATAACTGCCCACATGCACCCCAGCTGCTTACCTTCAGCGCCAGGGCCCCTCAAAGTGCGTCAGAGCTCTGCGCCAAACACCGCCAGTCTGTGTGTGCATTTCCAGTGGGCAGGCACTCTGAGCCCATCTGTCCCTAGAGTACGGGTGGGAGCTGCTGTTAGTCCTTGCTAGAGATGATCTTGGACAAATGGACGCAATGCCCTGGGGAGCAGAAAGTCTGAATTCACTCATTCTGGACACCTGCACAGACACCCCAGCAGTGTAACTTCAGTGCCAGGGCCCCTCAAAGTGCATCAGAGCTCTGTGCCAGCAAACTTACTGCTACAGACACACACATTTCCAGAGGCAGACAGCCTGAGTCCATATATTCACAGGGTCCTCTGGGGAGCTGCTTTGAGCCCCTGCTGGGTGTGATTCTGTACAAACAAGGACACGCTGCCCAGCAGTCGAAATTCTAAATTCCTTCCTTCTGAATAATGGCCCACATAGGCCCCAGGGCCCGTAAAAGTGCTTCAGAGCTCTGTGCCAAATGCACCACCAGTCTGCATATCTATTTCTAAATGCAGGCACCCTGAGCCCATTTATTCACAGGGCGCTTGTGGGAGCTGTTGTGAGTCCTTGCTACATGTGATCCTGAACAAACAGGAACACATTCCCCCTGGCAGTGGAAATTCTGAATTCACTCTTCCTGGACACCTGCACACAGATGCCTCAAATACGTGGCTTCAGTGCCAGGCTCCTTCAGAGTATTTAAGCGCTCCTCACTGGCAAACACACCACAGATGCCCCTGTGATCCTCCACTGGGAGCGTGTGTATATCCACCACAGGTGCAGCAGCAAAAGCTGAGTCTGCCTAACCTATAATGTACAGAACTCTGCACAACACAGTCACGCCTTTCCAGAATGCAGGCCTCCGGAGACCCATTACCCAACAGATGGTTCCTGGGTGCCACTGTGAGTTCCCACTGGACACGTGTGATTTCAATCAAATGTGCAATACAGCAAAAATAGGGACCACCCCCCACCATTCCACGGCTGCTTTCTAGACACTGCAGTTGTATCTTTCCAACTCACAGGCCTACATCAACAGAACCCAAATAGCTCAAGTAGGGAGCTACACTAGATTACCAAGCCCAGGAGACCTAAGAGACACACCAGTAGCACCATCCCCAAAAGAACCCGAGTATCAAACCAATCAAACGTACAATTAAAACGTTACAGCAAAACATGGGAAGACAAAAAAGCAATTCCCAAAGGAAAGAAAAAGAGGAATAACCAGAAAGGGAGTGAAATGAAATTAAGGCTACCAGCTTATCAGAGAAAGAATTCAGAGTAATGGTTATAAGGATGTTTAAACGGCTGGAAGAGAATGTCACCAACATGAAAAGAAACCAAGAGGAAATGAAGAATGACATAGCTGCAATAAAGAACTCAATGGAAGACTTAAAACAGTAGACTAGAAAAGGCTGAGGAACACATCATTGAATTAGAAGACAAGGTAGGAAAAACAAACACAACAGCAACTTGAAAGAGAACTTAAAAAGCAAGAGGAGAGCCCAAGGGAGCTTTGGGACAACACAAAACGAAACAACTTTTGCATAATAGGGGTACTAATAGGAGAGGAAGAGAAACAAGGGATAGAAAACCTGTTTGAAGAAACAATGACAGAAAACTTCTCTGATATTGGCAAGGAAAAAACTATGCAAGTCCAAGAAGTACATAGAGTCCCAAACAAGTTGCATTCCAAAAGACTGACACCATGGTATATAATAATTAAATTGGCAAACACCAGTGACAAAGTAAGAATCTTAGGTGCCAGAGAGAGACAGAAAGTTACATACAAGGGGTCTTCTAATAGAATATCAACTGATTTCTCAATACAAACACACTAGGCCAGAAGGGAATGGAATGAAATATACAAAGTTATGTAGAACAAGAGACTGAAACCAAGAATACTATACCCAGCAAGGCTATCATTCAAAATTGAAGGTGGAATCAGGAATTTCACAGACCAAAAAGGAGTAAGGGAGTTTATTACCACCAAATCAGCAATGCAAGAAATGCTAAAGGGTCTCCTGTAAAAAAAAAATAATAATAATAATAGTAAATAGAAAGCGAAAAGGAACACAGGCATAAAGAATAAGAATGGCAACAAACAAGTACCTATCAATAAAAACTTTAAATGCCCCAAACAAAAGTCACAAGGTAACTGAGTAGAGAAGAAAACATGACCCATATGTCAGCTGTATACAGGAAACCCACCTCAGAAAAAAAGACGCACACAAACTGATGGTTAAAGGATGGAAAAAGGTTTTTCAGTCAAATGGAAATGATAAAAAAAAAAAAAAAAAAAGCTGGGGTAGCAATACTTATATCTGACAAATTAGGTGTGAAAGTGCAGGACATGAAAAAAAGATAAGGAAAGCCATTTCATAATACTAAAGGGAGCAATCCAACAAGAAGAAACAACTCTGGTAAACATATACACACCCAATACAGGATCAACCAAATACATTAATAAAAACTCCTAGATGATATCAAGGGAGAGATTGACAGCAATAAAATCATAATAGGGGACTTGAATATCCCACTATTACCACTGGAGAAATCCTCTAAACAAAAAATCAGCAAAGGAACATCAATCCTAAATGATTCACTAGACCTAATGGAATTAATTGACATCTTCAGAACATTTCACCCCTAGCCACAGAATATACATTCTTCTCAAGTTCACATGGGTCATTTTCAAAGATAGACCATATATTGGGTCACAGGCAAAGACTCTTCAAATTCAGGAAGATAGAAATCATATCAAGCATCTTCTTAGACCACAATAGTATAAAACTGGAAATCATCTGCAATAAAAACAATCCAAGAAAAATCAAACACATGGAAACTAAACAGCATGCTATTAAACAATGACTTATTACTAGAGAGATCAAAGAAGAAATTGAAAACTTCATGGCAACAAATGGCAATGAAAACACAACAATCCAAAATCCACAGGACACAGTGAAAGCAGTCTCGAGAGGGAAGTTCATAGCTCTACAAGCCTATGCAAAACAAACAAACAAACAAAAAACCCAATGCTAATAAATTACCTAACCCTACAACTCAGAAGAGTTAAAAAGAGAGCAACAAGAGAAACCCAGTGTAAGCAGAAGGAAGGAGTAATAAAGATCAGAAGGGAGATAAATGACATAGAGACCACTCCCCCCCGCCCCGCTCCCCCCCTCCCCCCCCCAAAAAAGATCAACAAAGCCAAAAGCTGGTCCTTTGAAAGGATAAACAAGATTGATGAATCTCTAGCCAGGTTCACCTAGAAGCAAAGAAAGGACCCAAATAAAATCAGAAATGAAAGAGGAGAAATAACAGACCTCAGCAAAATACAAAGGATTGTTAAAAAAAAATACTAGAAGAGCTCTCTTCCAACAAACTGAACAACCTCAAGGAAATGGACATATTCCTAGAAAAATACAACCTTCCAAACCCAATCATGAACAATCTAAACATCTCAATAGACCAATAACTATGGAAGAAATTGAAGCAGTCATGAAAAAGCTTCCAGCAAACAAAAGCCCAGGGCCAAATGACTTAACGGGAGTTTTACCAGACATTCAGGGGAGAACTTAAACCTTTTCTCCTCACACTATTCCAAAAAATTCAATAGGAAGGAACACTTCCAAGCTCATTCTATGAAGCCAGCATTACCCTAATCCCAAAACCAGATAACACAGTGAAAGAGAATTACAGGCCATTATCCCTCAAGAACATGGATGCCAAAATCCCCAACAAAATTCTAGTATAATCGAATCTAGCAGTACATCAGAAAGATCATACACCATGACCAAGTAGGATTTATCCCAGGGATGCAAGGATGGTACAATATCCACAACTCAATAAACGTGATACTTCACATAGACAAATTGAGAGATAAAAACCACATAGCAATATCAATTGATATAAAAAAAGCATTTGACAAAATCCAACACCCTTTCTTGATAAAAACTCTCAGCCAGTTGGGAATAGAAGGATCATACCTCTACATAATAAAAGCTGTATATGACAAACCCATAGCCAACATCATTCTCAATGGGGAAAAACTAAAACCATTTCCCCTAAGAACAGGAACAAGACAGGGATGCCCACTCTTGTATGACATAGTACTGGATGTATTGGCCATTGTGATTAGACAAGAAGAAGAAATTAAAGGCATCCAAAATGGAAAAGAAGAAGTAAAACTCCTTATTTGCAGATGACATGATATTGTACATAAAAAGCCCTAAATACTGCATTAAAAATCTATTCGACTTAATAAATGAATTTGGCAGTGTAGCAGGATACAAAATTAACACCAAGAAATCTATGGCATTTCTATATACCAATAGTGAACTTACAGTTTGAGAGACTTAAAAAGCAATTCCATTTACTATCGCATCAAAACCATTAAGATAACTAGGAACAAACTTAACTAAGGAGGTCAAAGACCTGTACTCAGAAAACTACAGGACACTGAAAAAAGAGATAGAGGAAGTCATAAACAAATTGAAGAACATGTTAATGGATTGGTAGAATCAACATTATTAAAATGTCTATACTACCCAAAGCAATCTATAGATTCAATGCAATACCCATTAAAATACCAACGACATATTTCACAGACCTAGGAAGAACTCTCCAAAAATTCATTTGGAATAAGAAAAGACCCCTAATTGTCACAGCAATCCTGAGAACAAAAACAAAGTAGGTGGGATCTCAGTATCAGATTTCAAGCTGTATTACAAAGCCATTGTTCTCAAAACAGCCTGTTACCGGCACAAGAACAGACATATAGACCAATGGAATAGATATCGACCCAAACCACTATGCTCAGTTAATATTTGACAAAGGAGGTATGAACATACAATGGATCCAAGACATTCTCTTCATTAAATGGTGGTGGGAAAATTGGACAGATACATGCAAAAAAAATGAAACTACACCACCAACTTACACCATATATAAAAATAAACTCAAAATGGATAAAGGACTTAAATATAAGAAACCATAAAAATACTAGAGAAACCCTCAGGCATTGAAATCTCAGAAAAAATGCCGAAGCAATTTATTCACCAATACCACTCCTAGGACCATGGAAACTAAAGAAAAAATAAACAAATGGGACTACATCAAAATAAAAAGCTTTTGCATAGCAAAAGAAACCATCAACAAAACTACAGGAAGCCCACTGTATGGTAGAGCATATTTGCAAATGTTATCACTGATAAAGGTTTAATCTCCAACATTTACAGGGAACTCATGGAACTTAATAAAAGGCAGATAAATGATCCAATAAAAAATGGGCAACACACTTAAATAGACACTTTTTGAAAGAAGACAGAAGGAAAACCAAGAGACATAGAAAACCTGTTCAAAGTCACTAGTTATCAAAGAGATGCAAATCAAAACGACAATGTGGTACCATCTCACACCTGTCAGAATGGCTATCATCAACAAATCAATAAAGGAAAAATGCTGGTGAGGATGAGAAAAAGAAACCCTTGTTCACTGCTGGTGCAGCCGCTGTGGAGAACAGTATGGGGTTTCCTCCAAAAACTAAAAATGGAACTCCCATTTGACCCAGTAATCCCACTTCCAGGAATAGAAACTAGAAACACCAATCAGAAAGGATATATGCACCCCTATGTTCATAGTGGCACAATTCACATTAGCTAAAATTTGGAAACAGTTTTAAGTGCCCATCAGCAGAGAAGTGGATTACAAAACTATGGTACATCTATTCAATGGAATACTACACTGCTATAAAATAGAAGAAATCCCTATCATTTACGGCACTGGAGAGCATTATGGGACTGGAGAGCATTATGCTAAGTGAAATAAGCCAGGCAATCAAAGAAAAATACCACATGATCTCACTCAATGGAAAATAAAGACCATTATAACTTGATGAACAAAAAAATAGATACAGAGGCTGGAAAGTGTTGGGGAGAGGGCGAAAGAGATCAACCGAAGGACTTGTATGCATGCATATAAGCACAACCAATGGACACAACACTGCGGGGACGGGGTTGTGCGGAGATGACGGCATGTGACAGGGTGTTGGGGAGACTGGGGGAAGGTTAATGGAGGAAAAGAGATATATGTCCTACTATATGTAATACTTTAAACAATAAAATAAAAACTTTATGCGAATGTTCTTTTTGGCATGAAATTTCACAGTTTAAGATAAAAATATCTATGATGTTAATACCTTCAGCAAATTCGACATGAAGTTTTGAAGCTAGCTGTCAAATATAATATTGGTTTAGCCGTGATGAACTCCTTTAGCTTTTTCTTATCTGTGAGGCTCTTTATCTGACCTTCAATTCTGAATGATAGCTTTGCAGGGTAGAGTAATCTTGGTTGTAGGTTCTTGCTATTCATCACTTTGAATATTTCTTGCCATTCCCATCTGTCCTGCATAGTTTCTGTTGAGAAATCAGCTGACAATAGTATGGATGGTTCCTTGAAGGTAATTAACAGTTTTTCTTTTGCTGCTTTTGATATTCTCTCTTTGTCTTTTGCTCTTGGCATTATAATTTTGATGTGACATGGTGTGGTCCTCTTTGGATTCCTATAGTTTGGGGTTCTGTGTGCTTCTTGGACTTTTAAGTCTATTTCTTTGACCAGATGTGGAAAGTTTTTGGTCACTATTTCTTCAAATAGGTAAGTCTTGCTCTCTCTCTTTTTCTGGCACCCCTATAATTCGGATGTTAGTATGCTTGAGGTTGTCTCAGAGGCCCCTTACTTACACTATCTTCAGTTTGTTGGATTCTTTTGGTTTCTTTTTCAGCTGAGTGGGTTTTGCTTCTTTGTATTTCAAATCTTTGACTTGGTTCTTGCGGTCCTCTAGAGTACTTTTTGGTCTCTGTATAATATTTTTTATTTCAGTCAGAGTATGCCTAATGTCTAGTTGGTCCTTTTTCATATCCTTAACAGTGTCGCTCATATCCTTGAGGGTCTCGTTAAATGTATTGGGCTTTTCTAGGAGCCTCTTGAAAAACCTTATACCCGTGGTTTTGAACTCTATGTCCAGTCGTTTTTTTCCCTTCATTTCTTTCAAATGTGATTTGTTTCCATGTCTCTGCATTTTGGCTACTTTCCTAAGTTGGTCTAGTAGCTTTGTATGGTAGGTGTCCTCTAGGGGACAGTGGCTCAGCATTCCCAGTTACCTGAGGTGGATACTCTTGGTTCACCCCTTTATGGGCTACAGTCTTGTAGGTAAGCCTAAATTGTTGTTGGTATCACTGGGAGGGTTTGACCTCCAGGCCAATTGGCTGTTAGGATCCGCTGTGTTTAGCTGTGAGAGCAGCTGCTCAGCTTGGATGGGCGGAGTCTCTGGGCTGAGCAGGCAGCCTTGGTTTCCCATCAGTCCCTCGGTAAGCGGTGCCTGGGTCTCTGTGCCCTGCAATAATGGCTGCACGCACCTCTAAGAGAAAGCTGCTGCCAAGTTCTGCTGGCTGGCAGACAGTTTAGCCTCTCCCCAAATGAGTCTACACACCCCAAGTCTCAGAGTTGGAAAACAATGCAGTCCAGTAGTTTCCCTTCTTCTTCTTCTTTTTTTTTCTCCCAACCTCCCGAATGAGAGGGCATGTTACGCATCCTCTCTGCATGCTTGCACACCTCCACAGTTCCCAAGTTTATGCCATGAGCTCTCGGACCTCTGCAGATCCCGAGTTTCAGCGTACTTCCTCCTTACTGTCCAGTTTCACCCTCTATGAGTCTGGAGTCCCCCAGACTCACCCGGAACTGGGGAGTCAGGAAGGTGGGATGCCTTTGTCTCCCCATTCGAGTAAACCAGCCGGGTATTCAGCCTCCTGCCCTTTCTCCGCGCATCTCTGAAACTCTGCTCTCCACAGCTCCTCTGAGTCACAGTGTCCTTCTATTTTTCTTTCTATTTGCGGAATTTCCACTGAGCCAGCTTTCCGGTGACTCTGGATGATGTCTATTTCATCTTTTACTTGTAGTTTTGAAATTATTGTGTGGGGCAGCAGGAATAGGTGTTTACCTATGATGCCATCTTGGCCCCTCCTGCCTGTTTGTTTTGTTGTCAGTTTCTTTTGCAGTAAAGAAGATTTTTAAGTTTGATGCAGTTCCTTTTTTTTTCCTTTACTTCCCTTGCTTTTGGCGGCAGGCTCATAAAATATTCTCTATGAACAGGGTCCATAAGTTTGTTACCTATATTGTTTTTTATGTAACTTATGGTTTTGGGTCTTATATTTAGGCCTTGATCCATTTTGAATTAATTTTTGTACAAGTGGACAAACTAATCCAGCTTAATTCGTTTGCATGTGGCTTTTTAGTTTTTCCAACACTATTTATTGAAGAGACTGTCTCCATTGTGTGTTTCTGGCTCTTTTGTCAAAACAGCTAGGCTCTCTACTCTGTTCCATTGATTTGCGTGTCTGTTTCTCTGCCAATACCGTACTGTTTTGATTATTGTAGCTCTGTAGTATAATTTGATGTTGGGTAGTATGATACCTCTGGTTTCATTCTTTTTTCTCAGGATTGCTTTGGCTATTCATGGTCTTTAGTTGTTCTATACGGATCTGATTTCTCATTCTATTTCTTTGAAAAATGACATTGGGTATCTTGATGGGTATTGCATTAAATCTGTATATTTCTTTGGGTAATATGGCCATTTTAACTTTGTTGATTCTTCCAGTCCATGAACATGGGATACTTTTTCATTTTATTGTGTCTTTTTCAATCTCTTTTAATAATGCTTTGTAATTTTCAGTATATAGATCATTTACATTCTTTGTTAAGTTTATTCCTAGGTATTGTATTCTTTTGGTTCCAATTGCGAAAGGAATTTGTGTGTGTGTGTGTGTGTGTGTGTGTGTGTGTGTGTTCTACTTTTTCTTAACACATTTCGTACCACATAGAAATCTCTAAGACATATGGCCAGGGACTGCATGTTTTTGGGCAAACTGCACATTATTTAAATCATGATAACTACAGATCATAATGCACTTTAGGTGTTGTTTTTCAATAATTATAACATTTTTATTTACAAAAACAATCAAGCAATTAAAGTTCCTAGTACTCTTTTTAACATGTGGTACTGCGTACAACATGTTCCTCTCTGAAGAGGGACCAAACAAAATTTACGTAAGAATCTAGATTTGCTCCCCTTTCCATGGGCGGCACACGCACTGCAGGCTCTCGTAGGAAACTTTTCTTTCCGCTCGCTGGAGTACACGTAGGTTCAGGCTGCTTCATGTCACCTGACAACCTTTTGGCTGGATCTTTACAAGGTGCTCTCCTTGCGCCCCCAGGGGGAAGGGCTGGACAGATTTGTCTCTGGTTCCGGAGAGCCTTCTTTATTGTTTTCTGCTATCCAGTCTCTCTCCACCAATAGCAGAAACTGTTTATACTTCATTTTTGCTTGTGGATTGAGGACGTTGTACACTCCAAATGAATTGAAAAGTCCACAGTTTATAAGGTACAGAACTACTTTTTGTGTCCATTTCTTCATTTTCCTTAGAATGGAAATTGATCTGCATGGTTAACACCTTTCATGTGGGCGTTGTATTCCTTGATGCAGGGAGGTTTTACAATATTCTCTCCCGTTTTTCTATTTTTTTTCCTGTTGTCGAGACAGAAGTGTCATGGATCGTTGATATCATTTGGACAACCCGCTTGTCTTTCCATGCTAGGAGAAGAATATCGTCTTTTCTGGAAAATATTTTATCACCTTTCTTCATTCTTGATGTTTTCATTGTCAAATTTGGTGGTAAACCTCTACTCTCCCTAATAGTCCCACAGACTCTAGTTTTGTTCTGCAGCAGCAATTCAGCAGTAGATGTAGCATTGTAATAATTACCCTGGTAAATATGGTGCTATATGCCAAGAAGGGGTCCAAGGACTGAAAGAACATTTTCTTGCAATTCCTTCCCTTCAGCAGTGTGTATCTCCACACTGCAGATACAGCCGGTGTCATTCTCGCACACCGTCCGAACAAGTAAACCGTATGTTGTTATTGTCGCTGGGTTGTACGTGCGAAATTGTAAACGTCCTCTCCATGGAATCATCCCCTCGTCCAAAGACAACTGTTGCTTTGGTTTGTATATTACTCGAAATTTAAGCAGGAAATAATCTTGAAAAGTCTCCCCAAGCGACTGTTCATTTTGGCGTTATCATTGAAATGTCAGAATGTCCATATTTGCTCAAATCTATGGTGACTCGTTGTCTGTGGAAATATAGGGACACATATCAAAGGATCTGTTGACCAATAGTCTTTCAAGCTATCTTTTCTTGTTTGACCGTCAGAGGAATTGGGCCAAGGATTTTCCTGATGTCCTTCTGTGTAACCAAGACCGCTGTAGTGTTCTAGATGGTGTTTTGCGTTTCATTATGGTTTGCACAACTTCTCAAACAATTCATCACCAAAAAAGAGATTGGTCACAGAGGGTGCAGAGTCACACTGATACGGAAATGTAGTGACAGGAACTTCAAACATTTGTGTGTTGGTGTATCAAGGTTCATGCAATTATATAGTTTTTCATAGATTGACCTGCACGGTTTCCACCAATGAGATAGCTTCATTTGATGTGGACAAGACAGTGTGTTGACATCTAAGGTCCATAACAGATGGCACGTGAAAAACGAGTAAACTCGTGAGTGGTCCTTAATAGATGGCGCACGAAACACGAGAAAACTCGTGAGCAGTACGAAATGTGTTAAGTCTTGTTGTTAGTATAAAGAAAGACAATGGATTTTTGCATATTGAATTTGTATCCTGTAACTTGACTGTATTTGTTTTATTGTTTCTAATAGTTTGCATTTTCTATATACTGAATCATATCATCTGCAAAAAGTGATATTTTCAAATCTTTTTTCCCTGCTTGGATGCCTTTTTTCTTTTTCTTGCCTTATTGCTCTGGCTAGGACTTTCAGCATAGTCTTAAATAATAGTGGCGAGAGTGGAAATCCTTGTCTTCTTGTTCCTGATCTTAAGAAGCAAAGCTTTCAGTTTTTCACCAGTGACTATGATATTAACTGAGGGTTTATCAGACATGACCTTTATTCTGTTGAGGTACATTCAATCTTTTCCTTTTTTATTGAGTGTTTTAATCATAAATGGATGTCGTATTTTATCAAATGCTTTTTCTGCATCAGTTGATAAGATCATAATGGTTTTTATCCTTTCTTTTGTTAATAGGGTGTATTACATTGATTGAATTGCCTGTGTTGAACCATTTTGTGCCCTTAGAATGAGCCCCACTTGGTTGGAATGTATCATTTTTTATGTACTATTATATTTGATTTGCTAGTATTTTGTTTAGGATTTTTGCATCTGTATTTATCAGAGATATTGGACTGTACTTTTCTTTGTTTGTGTTATCTTTGCTAGGTTTTGGTATCAGGATTATATTGCCCTCATAGAATGTGTTAGGAAGTATTGCTTCTTGATCAATTTTTTAGAATTCAAGGAGAGGTTTTAAATGTTCTTAGAACGTTTGATAGAATTTACTGGTAAAGCCATCTGGTCCTTGACTTTCATTTATGGGGAGGTTTTTTTTGTGTGTTTTTTTTTGTTTTTTTTAAAATATATTTTATTGATTTTTTTTTACAGAGCGGAAGGGAGAGCGATAGAAAGTCAGAAACATCGATGAGAGAGAGACATCGATCAGCTGCCTCTTGCACACCCCCTACTGGGGATGTGCCTGCAGCCAAGGTACATGCCCTTGCCGGAATCGAACCCGGGACCCTTCAGTCCTCAGTCCGACGCTCTATCCACTGAGCCAAACCGGTCTCGGCTGTGTGTGTTTTTTTTTTAATGTATTCTATTGATTTTTTACAGAGAGGAAGGGAGAGGGATAGAAAGTCAGAAACATCGATGAGAGAGAAACATCCATCAGCTGCCTCTTGCACGCCCCCTACTGGGGATGTGCCTGCAGCCAAGGTACATGCCCTTGACCGGAATCGAACCGGGGACCCTTCAGTCCGCAGGCCGATGCTCTATCCACTGAGCCAAACCGGTCTCGGCTTTGGGGAGGTTTTTAATGGTTGTTTCAATTTCCTAAATACTGATCTGTCCATTTAGTTTTTCAGTTCTTCGTGATTTAGTCCAGAATGGTTACATATTTCTAGGAACTTATACATTTCTTCTAAGTTATTGAATTTGGAGGCATAATAATGTTTCATAATATTCTAATATGATCCTTTGTCTATCTCTGATGTCTGGTAATTTCTCCTCTCTCATTCCTGATTTTGTTTATATGGGTCTTTTCCTTTTTTTCCTTAGTGAGTGAGGCCAGTTGTTTGTCATTCTTTTCAAAGAACCAGGTGTTTGTTTTATCAAATTTTTGTATAGTCTTTCCCCCCCCCTCTATTTCATTCAGTTCTGCTCTAATTTTTATTACTATCTTTTTTCTGCTGACTGGGGTTGCTTTTGCTCTTTTCTTCCTAGTTCTTTAAGATGTGTTGTTAGGTTGTTTACTTGTGATTTCTCTTGTTTCTTGAGATAGGTCTGTAATGATATAAACTTCCCTCGTATTACTGTTTCTGCTGCATCCCAGAAGTTTTGCTATGTTGTATTATCATTCTCATTTATCTCTGTATATCTTTTGATCTCATCTTTTATTTCTTCTTTGACATAGAGATTTCTTAGTAGTATGTTGTTTGATCTCCAAGTATTTGTGAATTTCCTTACTACCTTTTTGTAATTGATTTCTAATTTCAAGGCATCGTGGCTGGAGAATATGCTTGGTATAACTTCATTCTTTTTTAATTTGTTAATGTTAGTTTGGTGACCCAACATATGGTCTATCCTTGAGAATGTTCCATGTGTAAAGAATGTGTAATCTGATATTGGGGGATGAAAGGTTCTGCATATGTCAGTTATGTCCATTTGGTGTAGTGTTTCATTTAAGGTTGATATTTCTTTATTGATTTTCTGTTTGGTTCACCTGTCTAAAGCTGTCAGTGGAGTATTAAGGTCCCCAACTATGATTGTGTTTGCATCTGTTTTTCTGTTTAATTCTGTGAGTAGTTTTATGTACTAGTATTTTGGTACTCCCTGATTTTATGCACATATATTAAGAAGTGTAATATTTTCTTGATGTAGAGTTCCATTTATCATTATAAAGTGAGATAAAAGTATGCCTACACCTGCTTTTTTGTGGATGTTATTTGCTTGGAGAATCATTTTCCACTTTTTACTTTGAATCTACCTTTGTTTTTGTATCTTAGTTGTGTCTCATGCAGGAGCATATGGTTGTGTTTTGTTTCTTTGATCCACTCTGCTATTCAGGGACTCTTTATTGGTGACCTTGACCATTTACATTTAGGGTAGTTATTGATGTATGAGCATTTCCTATAGCTATTTTGTCTTTTGTTTTCTGGTAGCTCTGGGCCTCCAATTGGTTCTTTTCCTTTGTGTTTCTGTTTGTTTTTGTTTGTTTGGTGGTATTCCATACTTTCCTCGTTTCCTCTTTTTTTAAGCTATGTGTTCTGGTTTGGGAATTTGTGTGTATGGTTACCATTAGGTTTATAAAAGGTAGACTTACATATATGTCACAGTTTTTTTCTTTTGAGTGCATCTGATCTCCATCCTCTTTTGCCAGCGCAGATCTTTAGCCCCTCTCGACTCTATCTGCTGACCCAAACCGACTAGGGCTGATAATGATTATTTATTGATATAGTTAAGCAAGGTCTTACAACTTTTGTCTTTTTTGCTTTTTCCTCACATGAGAATATGCTTTTTAAATGTAGTGTTCCATTTATCATTATAAAGTGAGATAAAAGTATGCCTATACCTACTTTTCTGTGGATGTTATTTGCTTGGAGAATCATTTTCCACTTTTTACTTTGAATCATTTTCCACTTTTTACTTTGATTTTTAGATAAAGATAGAGAGATTGAGAGAGAGAGAAAATATGTAAGAGAGAAACATTGATTGCTGCCTCCTGTGTATATTATGACCAAGGATCGGACCAATAATACAGGCATGTGCCCTGGCAGAGAATTGAACCTGCTACCAATTGAGCACCACCAGCCAGGAAACAGCTTTTGTCTTTTTTTTTTTTAATTGTCTTAAGTTTTACTTATGTCTCCTTTTTACTGAAATGAACACCCCCCCACTTCCTCAACCATTCCCATCCCTGCATGCCCCCACTGCCCTAGTGCCTGTGTCCATTGGTTATGCTAATATGTATGCATACAAGTCCTTTGGTTACTCTCTAACCTCCCTGCCCCTCCACTGCCATTTATCTCTGGATCTATTCTTCTTCATCAAATTATGTTGATTGTTATAACCCACATATGAGTGAGATCATGTGATAATTTTATCTTTCTCTGAATGGCTTATTTTTTAAAAAATATGTTTTATTGAATTTTTACAGAGAGGAAGGGAGAGGGATAGAGAGTTAGAAACATCGATCAGCTGCATCCTACACAACCCCCCACTGGGGATGTGCCTGCAACCAAGGTACATGCCCTTGACCAGAATCGAACCCGGGATCCTTCAGCCCAAAGGCCGACACTCCATCCACTGAGCCAAACCGGTTTCGGCTGACTGGCTTATTTTGCTTAGTGTAATGCTCTCCAGGTTCATCTACGCTGTTGCAAATGGTAAAAGTTCCTTCTTTTTTATAGCAGCATAGTATTCCATTGTGTAGATGTACCACAAGTTTCATCTGCTCATGGGCACTTAGGTTGTTTCCAAATCTTAGCTATTGCAAATTGTGCTGCTATCAACATAGGGCTGCATATATCCTTTCTGATTGCTGTTTCTGGTTTCTTGGGATATAGTTCTGGAAGTGGGATTACTGGGTCCAATGGGAATTCCATTTTAATTTTTTTAGGAAACTCCATACTGTCTTGCACAGTGACTGCACCAGTCTGCATTCCCACCAGCAGTGCACGAGGGTTCCTTTTTCTCCACATCCTTGTCAGTACTTGTTTGTTGATTTGTTAATGATAGCCATTCTGACAAGTGTGAAATGGTACCTCATTTGTCATTTTGATTTGCATCTCTCTGAAGATTAGTGACTTTGAGCATCTTTTCATATATCTCTTGTCCTTCTGTAAGTCGTCTTTTGAAATGTATCTATTTAGATCTGTTGCCCATTTTTTAATTGGATTGTTTTTCTTGCTTTTGTTAAGTTGTATGGGTTCTCTATAAATTTTGGAGGTTAAACCTTTATCTGAAATAGCATTGGCAAATATGTTCTCCCATGCAGTGGGTTTTTTGTTGTTTTGTTAATGGTTTATTTTGCTGTGCAAAAGCTTTTTATTTTGATGGAATACCATTTGTTTATTTTCTTCTTAGTCTGCATTGCCCTAGGAGCTGTGTTGGGTAAAGATATTGCTGTGACATATCTGATATTTTGCTGCCTGTGGAGTCTTGTAGGATTTTTATGGTTTCCCATCTTATGTTTAAATCTTTTAGCCATTGGAGTTTATGTGTATGTGTAAGTTAGTGATCTGGTTCCTTCCTTCCTTCCTCCCTTCCTTCCTTCCTCCCTCCCTCCCTCCCTCCCTCCCTCCCTCCCTTTCTTTTCTTTCTTTTTTTTTTTTTTGCATGTAACTGACCAAATTTCCCACCACCATTTATTGAAGACTGTCTGGACTCCATTGTATGTTCTTGACTCTTTGTCAAATATTAATTGAGCATAACGGCTTGGGTTGATCTCTGAGTTCTCTGTTCTGTTCCATTGGTCTGTATATCTGTTCTTGTGCCAGTATCAGGCAGTTTTGAGAACCGTAGCTTTGTAATATAGCTTGATATCTGGTATTGTGATCCCTCCAACTTTGTTCTTTTTTAGGATTGCTGTGGCTATTCAGGGTCTGTTTTTATTCCAGATGAATTTTTAAGAGAGTTCTAGATCTTTGAAGTATGCTGTTGTATTTTAATGGGATTGCATTGAATTTGTAGATTGTTTTGGTTATTAGTATGGACATTTTAATGATGTTGATTCTTCCAATCCATCAACATGGTATGTTCTTCCATTTGTTTATATTTTCCTTTGTCTCTTTTTTCAGTGTCCCGTAGTTTTCCAAGTACAGGTCTTTTACCTCCTTAGTTAAGTTTATTCCTAGGTATCTTAATTTTTTTGGTGCAATGGTTAGTGGAATTGTTTGTTTAGTTTCTCTTTCTTTGAGTTTATTATTGGTGTATAAAAAAGTCATAGATTTCTGGGTGTTAATTGTGTATCCTGCTACATTGCCCAGTTTATTTATTAGATCTAGTAGTTTTTTGATGGAATCTTTGGGGTTATCTATATACAGTATCATACTATTTGCAAATAAGGGCAGTTTTACTTCTTCTTTTCCCATTGGGATGCCTTTTATTTCTTCTTCTTGTCTGATCTCTATGGCTAGCACTTCCAGTACTATATTGAACAGGAGTGGTGAAAGTGGGCATCCCTATCTTGTTATCCTTAGGGGAAATGGGTTTAGTTTTTGCCCATTGAGTATGATGTTTGCTGTAGGTTTGTCATTTTAGGCTTTTGTTATGTTGAGGTATGATCTCTCTAGTCCCACTTTGCTGAAAGTTTTTATCAAGAAAGGGTGTTGAATTTTGTCAAATGCTTTTTTTGCACCGATTGATATGATTATGTGATTTTTATCTTTTAGTTTGTTTATATGATGTACCACATTTATTGATTTGCGGATATTGTACCATACTTGTATCCCTGGAATAAATCCCACTTGGTCATGGTATATGATATTTCTAATGTAATGCTGAATTCGATTTGCTAGAATTTTGTTGATGATTGTATGTTCATCAAGGATACTACCCTGTAGTTTTCTTTTTTTGTGGTGTCTTTATCTGGTTTTGGGATTAGCGTAATGCTGGCTTCATAGAAAGAGCTTGCAAGTGTTCCATCCTCTTGAATTTTTTGGAATAGTCAGAGGAGGATAAGTTTTAGTTCTTATTTGAATGCTTGGTGGAACTCCCATGTACAGTTGTCTGGACCAGGGCTTTTGTTTGCCTGGTGGTTTTTGATCACTCCTTCAGTTTCTTTGGTGGTTACTGGCTTATTCAGGTTTTTCCTGATTTGAGTTTTGGGATCTTGTATTTTTCTAAAAGTATGTCCACTTTGTCAAGGTTGCCCTTTTTGTTGGAATAGAGTTGTTTATAGTATTTTTTTTTCTATTTCTGTGGGATTGCTTGTTACTTTGCCTCTTTCATTTCTGATTTTGTTTATTTGTGTCCTCTCTCCTTGCTTCTTGTTGGGACTGGCTAGAAGTTCATCCATCTTGTTTACCTTTTCAAAGAACCAGCTCTTGATTTTGTTGATCTTTTGATTTTTTGTTTGTTTGTTTTTCTTTTGGTCTCTATGTCGTTTATTTTCACTCTGATCTTTATTATTTCCTTTCTTCTGCTTATGCTGGGCTTTTCCTGTTGCTCTCTTTCTAACTCTTTGATTTGTAGGGTTAGTTAATTACCATTGTTTCTCTTTTTTTTTGAGGTAAGCCTGTAGAGCTATGAACTTCCCTCTCCAGACTGCAATGACAAAACACAACATACAGGGCATCAAACACAAATGTATTCATGATACCAGTAACCCCGAATAAAGGTGACCACCAGAGAAATGAGAATTAGGGGAGAGTAAAGAGTGCAAAAATCATAATGAGAAAAGGAAAAAAATGTAAGAGAGAATAGAGAAGAAAAAAGAAGTGGGGGAAAATATTATACATGGGGGGAATACGCCAACAAACCAACAACTAATCCAGAAAATGAAACAACAAACACTCAGAGAAGAGTACAAACAACAACTAATCCAAAAAAATGCAAACAACAAATACCCAGATGATTCTGAAGAGGCAGAGCTTATTTCTAGAAGGTAAGGTCAAGGAATTGAATGAATGGGGAAATGGCCATGATTCAGTATAGAGAAGGGAGATAAAGAATGAGTGTTTAAGAAGTAAAGTAATAAAATATTTTAAAAAGAAAGAAAAATGTATATATTAAAATATATTTATTTTAAAAACCCTATATCATAAAAGGGTAATATGCAAATTGTTTCCTTTACTGGGAGTTTGACCAGGGGCGTGGTCAGCCGGCCAACCTCCCACATCCCCTCCCCCACAGCCAGCCCTGGGCCAATCAGCCTCTATTGAGATGGGCCGACCAGACCCCACCCATACACAAATTTGTACACCAGGCCTCTAGTATATATATAAAAGAAGAAATATATATATATATATATATATATACACACACACACACACACACATACACACACATATATATATTAAAAAATTCTTTTCACTTTATTCTATCTATATATTCATCTATTTTTGTAAAAGGAGAATAGAGAGTAGATAGGCCTGGGTTGCTGATTGAAACTAAGCTATTAATAGAAGAAGAGAACAAGTGAGGGGAGAAATAAACAGAAGCAAAAAAAGAAAAAAAACAACAAACTACCAAACAATCAAACAACAATAAGAAGACAGAAAGAAAGAAGAAAAAGGGGAGTAAAAAAAAAAAGGGAAAAAATTTTGGCTAGTGAAGAAAGAGAAAAGAGAAGTGTGCATTGACTTGTGACAGGGGAGAGGAAATAATGAGTAAGATCAGTTTTTAACAGTGAGTGAAAAGAAAGGATAGACAAAAACTAAAGTAGGAACAGGTAAGACAAACAGGGGAAAAGTGAAGAAGAGAGTGTTGGCATAAAACAAAAATTGAGATAGAGTAAAATAATGATAAAAGAAAAATAGAATGTATAACATTGATCCAAAAATAAAATAAAACTTTAAAAAGGAAAAATTATAGTAATAATAAAATATTAACAGTAAATAAAGTGAGAAAAGATAAAACAATTTGGTTTTTTAAGTAAAAAAATTAAAAAGTGAAGTAATGAAGTTCATTCACTTCATCAGTGGGGCTTCAGTGACCCATGGGAGCTCTTTTAAGACCCCCTCTCTACTGTTCTGCCTCATACATCTATTTCCTGTCAGGTAGTCAGCACAGTGTTGAAGTTCCCTGCAGTCCACCGTACCTGTTTTCAAGAAGATGGGATCTCTCTGCTCCTTTTGTTTCTCTGTCTGCCTTTACTTGTATTTATACAAGAGTCAATTTCTGATACTCCCTGGGTGACAGTGTTTCTGCATTAGTTTCCGGGACCAAATGGCCCCTGGACCCAGTGTTTAGACTCTTCTTTCCCTGCCATACTTAATACTGGGTTGGAGGGATGGACTGACCTAGAGCTGTTTTCCTGCTTGTCTTTCCTTATTCTGATACTCAATTTCCACAAAAACAACTTTCCTCTGCAGTCTCAATGAGTGTTTTTAATTGGAAGATCCTATGTACTGGACTTAGCAAGCAAAAGCAAGGAAGTCCAAAAGACAAAGCAACTGCATGGTCAGTATGGAACTCTAGATGCCACAATCTCTCATGGCATCTAGAGTTTCCCTCTGCTAGCAGTCCTGTGTACCCCCTTTCACATTTGAGGGCTGCACTGACCCCAAGGGCCACGGATTTTGTGGGGCGCGGTCTCCCTCTGATACTCTAGCCCCCCTGTGTGTATTTCTCCATCCAGCCTGGATCCCAGACCTCACCTCTCTCCAAGCAATCTCTGACCTTTCCATCCACGGATTGCCTCACCAGCTATGTTTAAATTGCTAAGTCTGGGTGGGCGTTAATTGATTTAGCTGTTTCTTCTATCTGCTCTATGAGAAGCACGGGACCCAACCACATATTCGGCCAACACCTTATCTCCCCTTGGACAGACTTTTTAGGGGCCTGTGGCCAGGCAGGCGGGAGTCTTGGTGTTGGTCAGTTCGCACCTGGTCTCTGGGCATTGTGGCTGTA
This sequence comes from Antrozous pallidus, assembly GCA_027563665.1. Taxonomy (NCBI): domain Eukaryota; kingdom Metazoa; phylum Chordata; class Mammalia; order Chiroptera; family Vespertilionidae; genus Antrozous; species Antrozous pallidus. The sequence goes on from CM050515.1 coordinate 6,349,244, forward strand.
GGTCCCAGGAGGTATCCGAGGTCTCCCTGGTTGAAGGTAGGGGTAGGCTTCTGAACATAGCTGTTCTCACTTCCAGATGGCGCAGTCTCTGCAGCAGCGCCTGTTGTTCTGGGAGCGATTTCATTGTAGTGGAGGCTGCCCGGCCAGCGGAGCCTGGTCTGCTAGTCCCCAACAGTCCCGGGAATATAGCTGTCCCTCACTCACAAATACACACCCTGCACATCCACGCACTCTCCTTTCGCTCTCACACACTGTCTTGCAGCCTGCCATCCCATTGGCCACCATCTTCGATCTCAGCTTCTGTCTTTTAATACCAAAGAAATTTATAATATCCTCATTTAGAACTGCATATTTTTGTTATGATTAGCTGTTCAGATATTTAAGTGTAAAGTAATGGGTGTTTCTTTGGCATATCGATATCATCAATAAAACTTTAGTGATAATACCAGTTGCTAGGAGTAAAAACATGTGCCGCCAAGCTTTGAATATATTCCTTTTGAATATACAAAGATGCTTTTGCAGTTAAATAATTTGTAAAGGGCGTTTATCAGTTGTACCGGTTAATGCGGATTTTTTTCAATAGAGTTACACATATGTTGATGTATATGTGATTTGATATGTATGCTATTTTGTATTGACAGCAAGCTTCAAAACTTCATATGTCCAATTTGCTGAAGGTGTTAACATCATAGATGTTTTTATGCTTAAAAATTTCAAATTTCATGCCAAAAAAGAGCATTTGCAGGAAGTTTTAATTCATTATTTGAAGAAAAGTGCTGCTGAAAGTTATAGTATACTTCAGGAAACTTATAGTGAACATGCTCCATCTCAAGATACTTGAGAACGCCGGTTTAAATGCATTAAAAATGATGATTTTGATGTGAAAGACAAAGAATGTCCAGGTCAACTGAAAAAGTTTGAATACCAACAGTTACAAACATTATTGGATGAAGATGCATGTCAAACTCAAAAACAACTTGCAGAAAGATTAAATGTTGCTCAGCAAACAATTTCCAGTCATTTACAAGCAATGGGAAAGATTTTAAAGGAAGAAAAATGGGTGTCACATCAACTGAACAAATGACAAATAAAAAACCGAAAAGTCATCAGTAAAATGTTACTTCAATGGCATGAAAGAAAGTCTTTTTTTGCATCGAATTATGACTGACAATGAAAAGTGGATTTATTTTGAGAATCCCAAGTGCACAAAATCATGGGTTGATCCAGGTCAAACATCAACATTGACTGCAAGGCCAAATCACTTTGGAAAGAAGACAATGCTCTGTGTTTGGTGGGATCAGGAAGGTGTGGTGTATTATGAGCTTCTAAAACCAGGTGAAATGGTTAATACCGATTGCTACCGACAACAAATAATCAATTTGAACCACGCTTTGATCGGGAAATGATCAGAATGTGCCAGAAGACACGGCAAAGTAATTTTGCTTCATGATTGCGCACTTTAAAACCAGTTCAAGACATGTTTAAAGATCTTGCAAGGGAAGTATTAACCCACCTTTGTATTCACTAGACCTTGCTCCTTTAGATTACTACTTGTTCAGATCGATGGCACACTCACTTTCTTAGCAGCACTTCAAAACATGAAAAAGTGGGAAAATTGGGTCTCTGGTCTGCCTCAAAACAAGAAAAGTTCTATTGGGATGGTATCCACAAATTACCTGAAAGAGAGTAAATGTGTAGCTAGGCGATAGACATTATTTTGAATAAAGCACTTTTGATGTTTCTCTTGAAATTATTGTGTTTTTTTAATTACAAAATCCATGATATTAACTGGTATACCTGGTAAACTTTTTTCAGTTTCAGAAATGTTTTCATTTGCTTTTGTCCACTAATTCATTATAAATGTTTAATAATCCTATCTTATCGAATAAAAGAGTAATATGCAAATTTGTCCACACCTTCGCCACGCCCACAGCCATGCCCACCAGCCAATCAGGAGCAGATTATGCAAATAAACCCCAACCAAGATGGTTGCTGCCACTGAGAGTAGGAGGAAGGCTTGGGTTTCCCTGGTAACAGAGGAAGCCAAGCTTTCTGCCTGCTGTTGCCTGCCTAAGTCTCCACTCAATGTTACAAAGTTTCAATGATAAAAGATACAGAAATGGCGGCAGCCAATGAGCTGGAGAGAACAGAGGCTTGGGTTTCCCTGGAAATGGAGGAAGCCAAGCTTTCAGCCTGTTGTTGCCGGCCTAGGCCTCCACTCTTGGCTACAATGTTTCAACCAGAAATGGCTGCTGCCACAGAGGGAGCAGAAGGCTTGGCTTTGCTCTAGGCTACAAAGTTTCAGTTGTAGACATAGATTAATCCCAGATACCAGGGCCTTCGCTTGGCTCGCTGTGGGGTGTGGCCGGCCTGCAAACCTCCACAGGCCCCTCGTCCTGGCTGCCCTTCACCCAAAGGGAACCCCCATCCTGATCTGGGACACTCTTCAGGGCAAACCAGCTGGCTCCCACCCATGCACCAGGCCTCTATCTTATATAATAAAAGAGTAATTTGAAGATTGACCATCACTCCAACACACAAGATGGCTGCTCCCATGTGGTCAAAGATCCTGCCCCCCGTGGACACAAGATGACCATCACAAGATGGCCAGCAGGGGAGGGTTGTTGGGAGGTTACAGGCCTGCAAGGGAGGGCAGTTAGGGGTGAACAGCCCGGCAGAGGAGGAAAGTTGGGGGCAAACAGGCTGTCAGGGGAGCAGTTAGACATAAATCAGGCTGGTAGAGTAGTGGTTAGCGGGTGGTCAGGCTGGCAGGCAGAAGCAGTTAAGGGCAATCAGAGAGGCAGGCAGGTGAGCAGTTTGGAGCCAGCAGTCCTGGATTGTGAGAGGGATGTCCAGTTGCCTGTTTAGGCCCGATCCTACTAGGATCGGGCCTAAATGGGCAGTCGGGCATCCCTTGAGGGGTCCCAGATTGGAGAGGGTACAGGCTGGGCTAAGGGACATTCCCCCGCCCCCCATGCACGAATTTTGTGCACCGTGCCTGTAGTACAATATAACCCTAATATGCAAATTGAGCGAATGGCAGAATGACTGTTCGCCATGATGCACAGTGACCTCCAGGGTGGAGACGCTCAACATAGGAGCTGCTGTCAGCCTGCAGGCCCCAACTGGCGATGGCAGCAGGGAGCGGGGCTAGTATGTGGGCGGCGCCAGGCCAGCCAAGGCAGATGCCAGCGGGGGATCCCCTGCGGGTCACCCCACAGATTGTCCCTGATGGCCAGCCACGTCTAGGCATCCTACCTGTGCATGAATTTTGCATACCATGCCTCTAGTTAAATTATAAGTTATATAATAGTAATTTAATTTTATGAACACCCTTGGGAATTATTAATTTGTCAAAGTATACTTCTGGGATCCTTTTATGATGTATTTTTATTTTCTCTTTTATCTACATTTGATCAGGAAAAAAATCTTCAGTATTCCAGGTGCCAGTCATTTCCTATTCATCATGCAAAAGTTTGATGGATTTGCTCTTAGAGGAAAGTGATGCACTCTTGAAGGGAAAACATGCTTTACAAGTTTTGGTTTCCTAGGACAAAGTAAAGTTGGAATAAACTGTTGAAAGAATTTATTACTTTCCTTGGCTAAGAGTGATCAGTTTTGTTGTAAGGAGTGGGCATAGTGCAGCTTATAGGTCAAATGTTACTGATTGCTTTATTTAAACTTCTTTTTGAAAGTACAAATGGTAAAGTTTCATATACAAATAAAAGCTTTAGATATATTACATATGACACAATGTCACATCACTCTAAAATGTCAGTCTGCATTCTGGCCAGTGTAGTTCAGTTAGTTGGGTGTTGTCTAGAGTATTGAAAGGTTACTGATTTGATTCTTGGTCAGGGCACATGCCTGCATTGTGGGCTTGATCTCCAGTAGGGGGTGTGCAAGAGGCAGCCAATTGATGTTTTTTTCTCTCCCTCTCCCTCTCTGTTAAAATCAATACAAAATCTTAATAAAAGTCTGTACACAATTTGAAATTGTGACATTTCAGTAAAGTTGAATTCTTATCCTTTTAATGCATCAGTTTTTGGTTTTTTTTACTATATTTATGTGATAGCTCGTTAAAAGATAATAATTGTGTCCTGGCTGGGTTGCTCAGTTGGTTACAGTGTTGACCTGATATGCCAAGATTGCAGATTCAATCCCTGGTCAGAGCACATACAAGAATCAATCAATGTATGCATAAATAAGTGGAACAACAAATTGATGTTTTTCTCTCTCTTTCTCTCTCCCTCATTCCCTCCCTTCCTCTCTAAAGAATATAAAATAATAAATAAATAAAAGATATGAACTGTGGTTTTTGGACTGGTGTCCTACAATTGCACAGTCAGTCCAACAAATGAATATTTTAAAAGTTACAGTAATAAAATGTTAAATTTAATATTTTGTAATAAATCAACAAGATACAAAGACAAGTACTCTGAAGTTTTGCTTGTATTAGTGTTCGACTGGATGTGGAAGTTAAATGTTGTCTGTCACTTTATAGGTAACCACTGATACATTAACCTGTCCTTCAGCAAAGATATATATATATACATTGGCAAATAAATTAGAAATGAAAGTATGACTTGTATTTTCATATCAAAATTTATGATAGTGTTTTTCCTTCGTAATTAATACTTGTAAAGTCTGAATTGATAAACTTTTTAAAAAATGATAGTGAATCACTACATTATTTCCGAGTTTATTTTTTAAAAAAGTTAAATTTGCAGGGCTGTGTTTTAGTGGAAAGTATCCTGGACAAGGTTGTAAGTGAAAAGAGTTGGAGTAATTTTCATATGTTGTTTAGAGACTTGCACAGATGTATTTTCTCTTGTGTTAAAACAAGCAGATACATCTGATGGGGTATAATGTCTTTTTATAACACGATCTTTTTAAAAACATATTTTAGTGTAGTAATAGCCAAGTAAGTTGTAACAGTAGCGGAAAATAATTTGACTTTTTTAATTTTTTACAGTTTGAATTGTTTTACAGCCAGCATTTCAGTGGAAGGAAACTTACATGGTTACATTACCTCTGCACAGGTAAAACAAACTTAATTATATCTAATTTAATGAAATTTATCTGCTCTGATTATGGTAATAATTTAGAAAGATTTTCTGTAGCTTAATTATAGATTGCTATTTTTTCCTCCTACTGATGGTTTTTAACCTTTTCTTCTCTACTTTCCTTTCTGGTTACTATTAAAGTAGCAGCTAATAATGAAATTCAAGTGCAGCACTTTTTTTTTTAATTGATTTCAGAGAGGAGGGGAGAGGGAGAGATAGAAGATTAATGAAGAAAGAGAATCATTGGTAGGCTGCCTTCTGCACACCCCACATTGGGGATTGAACCCATAACCTGGGCATGTGCCCTGACTGTGAATGGAACTTCGGCCTCCTGATTCATAGGACAATGCGTAATTCCGAGCCACACCAGCTGGGCTATGTTACTGATATGAATACTGTTTATGTTTCACATTTGTGAATTTTTAATGGTTTACTACATTGCCGTAATGAACCACTTTTTATAGACATTAGTATTTTATTTAGAAACCCAGACTTGATGAATCAGATATTCCAGGAAAACCTCTTCTCCCTAAATATGCCAGACACAAACACACAACATTATATTAAGTATCTTTATAGCATCATAAGGAGACACCAACCACTTGATTTTCATTTGTGGTACTATTAGTGAATTTCAATAGTAAAGGCTTTTTCCAGAAAGTCCAGCTTACTTTCCAGTAGTTTCCAGTTTTTTTAAAGTTTAATCAGAATCTAATTTGTTTTGCTGCTTTCTGGAACATTGGGGTGGAGTGGGGGAGAGGGGGTCCACTGTTCAAATTTTTTTTTGTTACTTATTTACAGTAATGATTAATAATGGTTTATTATTTTAAGTAGGGATAATATCTGAATGATTTTTACACTGTGTGACATTGCTCTAGGTTACCTGAAGATGTTAGCCTAAGCAAACACTGACATTTTCTCTACTTATGCTTTGAAAAATGCAGTATATCAACTTTTCCTTTGTATAAGAAGGAAAGGGTATATATGTTAATATGTCTAGAAATGGTACAAGAAAAAAAAGAAGACAACACTGTACAAGAAAGTATCTCTTAGAAATAGTAGAAGAAAATCTGACCAGTCACCATAACCTTTATTAGGAAAGTCTTTCTGTTCATTCACCTAGGAATAATTTCATGTAAGTAATTTCTCTTAAGTACCATTTATTTGACTAATTGACATTTACAATATGATATCTTATTATGTTAGTAAAAGTAGGTTATAGTAATTAATACATGGTAATACATACTTATCAAGGTTATCTTTATTAAATGAGGGCATTTTAATTTTTCAATAGTTTGCGAAATAGAGATGATTATTGATATTTTTTAGTAATGGTAATTTAGTCATTGTCCTTTAATTTTACATCTGTTGTAACTATTTCCTATTCTCATTTAGTAACTATAGTTGATTTTAAGGGGGAAAATGGTGTTTTAGATAATTAAAAAAGCAACTATATCTTAATGTATTTAAATTTAATTTATTTTTAATTCTCCATATCAAAATTATTTTGGGGAATTGAAACTCTTGATTATTCTTATTACCTTAGCGATAGCAAAGTGTCTCCTAACGTAATTTTAATGAGAGGTGCACTTTTTTGGTGTTAGGTAACTTGCTGTATACAGAAAGAAAGAAAAAACCATGTACATCGTTTTTTGTGTTTAGAATTTGGCCTGACAATGGTTATCAAGTAATTAACTGTAGTACAATATTTTGAATGTTGTAGTGGAGACGCAACATTCAGGGTGTTACATATCACACAGAATGATGGTAGCAAACACCTACTGGGTAGATAACATCTAAACTTGGTTTTCAACAGTGAATACGACTTAGCTAGAATTGAGGCATAGAAGAGTATATTACTAACAGGGAAAACATTTTTAAAATTAAGCAATCTATTGCCCTGGCTGGGTAGCTCAGTTGGTTGAAGTGTTGTTCTGATAGACCAGAGTTTTGGGTTTGATTCCTGGTCAGGGCACATTCAGGAATCAGCAGTGAGTGCTCAGATAGGTGGAACAACAACAACAAAAATGTTTCTCTCTTTCTTCTCTCTCTCTAAAACCAACAATTAAAAAAACACAACAGTCTACAGCAGATTTCAATCTTGTTTTTATATTATGGCACACAGAAGTTAATTTAAAATTCTTTAGCACATGAAAAATATATTTTTAGCCAGTCAGACAAAAAAAATAGGTATAATTTTGACTCATTCGTTCTGGGTGGCTATTGTGTTGGCTGTTGTCATTTATTTTTTCATTTGACAATCTAATAGAAAAGAGGTTCATGTCCATGACTAAAAATCAGCTATTGCATGTTTTAAGAACATGTGCATAGTGACATCAGAGGAATGGCAGTGTAAGACAGACCCTTATCCTCTCCTCCCTGAAATTTCAACAAGTTAACCAAATATAACTCAACAAAGAAATCCCTGCTCAACACAGCTGCGTGCCTGAGAGACCTACGCATTGAAACATCTAAAGGAGAACAACCAGGAATAAGGGGGGGAGAGGGGGGTAAGGAGGAAAGTGCAGATGCAGCTATGCAGCTTGGAACTGGCAACTGTGCCAGCCTAGAGAGGAGAGAAAGCCAGTGAATGGCAGCAGGCACTTCCCTCGGCCTGGAGGAACAGAGGGCTCTGGAGGTGAGGAAGGGGACAGTCTAGCTGGGTGAGGGTGAGAGAGCAGACTGTCGGAGTCAGTAGAGGCCTGACAAAGCACAGGTTCTACCTTGGAGCTTTCCACTATCAGGCCTGGCGTGGAATTTCAGACAAAGAAATGGAACCACAGAACTTTTTGGCCGCTTGGACTCCCCAAACTCGCCACCCATTGTCATTGGAGTTGGGTTCAAGAGCATATTATCTGTACATCAAGAGCTGTTGCAATAGAACCACTATTTCCATTTGATCCCAGGAGGGACCTTGGGGTGGAACCCCTCTGAGGTCAAAAGTTGCCATTATGGGGAGAGCAAAGCAAGCTTCACCCCCAAGGAGGGAGACGGTACTGTCTTACGGAAGCCAGGGAGGTTCAAGACAGGGAGATTACAGAGGTAAAAAAAATCTTGTGAATCAGTGCTATCCATTGGAAAATGTAGAAAGACCTCTTCAGAGATTAATGAAGAGGCAAAGGAGGACAAGCAAATAACATGGGTAAGCACAGTAATGAGGATGACCGGAAAGAAAAGGAAAAATCACCAGAAAGCAAGCTGGAACACATGGAAATAAGTGATATAAATGACATTTCAAGATTGCATTTTTGAAAATACTCGAAGATATGTGAGAAAATACAGATAGGCAATACAGTGGACTCAGAAAACGAATGAACCAAATGGGTACAGAATAAATTGAAACTTGAAAAAGAACAAATCAGAAATCCTAGAAATGAAATGTGAAATTGAGGATATTAAGAGTGAACTACTAGCCTGACCTGTGTGTTTCATTGGTTGAGTATTGACCTATGAACCAGGTGATCACGGTTAGATTCCCAGATGAGGCACATGCTCCCAGTCCTCTGTGTGGGCGGTACAGGAGGCAGCTGATTGATGATTCCCTCTCCCCCCCCCCCATACACACACACACACACACACACACACACACACACACAAACACACACAAACACACATACACAACATACATATGCATGTGTAAATAATGTGTGTGTATATGTATATGTGAACTATTGAGCACAGGAAACAGACAACCAGATGGAGGAAAGAATGAGTGATATCGAAGATGGGAATCTAGAAATGACACAGAAGGAAGAAGAGAGAGACCTCAGTATAAAGAAAAATAAAAGGACTCTACAAGAACTGCCTGACTCCATTGGAAAAAGCAATATTAGAATTAGAGGCTTTGTAGAAGAGAAGAAGGAGCATGGAATGGAGAGTCTGTTCGAACAAATAGTGGATGAGAACTTCCCAAACATGTGGAAAGAATGATACACAACACCTAGTTACCTCAATCCAAAGAGGGCCCTCTCCAAGGCACTTGGTATTAAAGCTGTGAAAAATTAAAGACAAAGAAAAAATTCTCAAAGCAGCCAGGGAAAAGAAGGAAGTGACACACAGAGGAAAACCCATCAGAATTTCATCCGACTTCTCAGCAGAATCTTTACAAGCCAGAAGCAAGTGGAACCAAATATTCAAAGATCTGAAAGAAAGAAATTACCAGCCATGAATACTATATCCAGCAAAGTTATTCACTAAATAGGAAGGAGAAATAAAAATGCTCCCAGACATACAGAAGCTGAGAGAAATTATCACCAGAAAACCTCCATTGCAGGAAATATACAAGGGAGTTTTTCTACCAGAAACAAAGAACATAAGGTCACAACACTATGAGTAAGATTATAAAAAAAACTTACAGCATAAGTGGGGATAATTTTCAACAACAAAATCAAAAGGGGAGGGGCTAAAGGTCTATGCTGGCAAAAGAGGATGAAGATTAAATGCACTCAAAAGAAAAAATGAAACTACAGTATAGATGTAAGTCTATCTTTCATAATCCTAATGGTAACCACACACACAAATTCTCAAACCAGGATTAAAAAAAAAAGAGGACACAGCGGAAAGAAGTATGGAATACCACCAAACAGAAACACAAAGGAAAAGAACGAATGGAGGCCCAGAGCTACCAGAAAACAAAAGATAAAGTGGCTATAGGAAATTCTCATACATCAATAACTACCCTAAATATAAATGGTCCTGACTGACCTCCTTGAGCCACTGCAATTTTCGTAGAATGCATTGTCTGTTTTTCTTTATTTGACTTGTACAGGTTAGATAAAAACAACAGGAGATGCTAGCAATTTAATAAACCCTTCTCTCTTTGGCTAAAAGATAGTCTAGAGTGAGTATGGGGACCATTGTAGGGATATAAGAGATCTGCCAGATTTAGAGGCATCATGAAAGTAAACAAATAGATGTGATCTTGGAGAGAAATCCTGTGAATTGCCCTGGAGCCAGAGGTCTGTAATGAGTTCAAAATATCTTGCACTATTCAGATGGGATAGTCTGTGCCAGGTTGGGGAATGCTGCACAAATTGCAGCTCTGGTCAGACAGCTCCAAAACTTCCAAACCCCAAGAAAGAGGAAAAATATCCAGACCTCACTGTAGCTCCTACTGCGCGGCCTCCGACAGTTGTTGACCTGCACGCCATTGGAGATACCGAAGCCAGTGTACCTAGTGGTCAGTGTTAGACAACACCAGATTTCAACTCTTTACATCCATAAGTGATACATTCAAGAGACAGACTCAGTGAGCACCAAAGCCCCACTAAAACAAGACCTGCCCCATGAGGGTGTCCAGCACAGCAGTTTTTTTCCACTGTAGACACAGCAGGTCCTCATAGCCAGTTGGCCTGGAGGTAAATCCCTCCCACTATACCAACAGCAATCAAGGCTAAACTACAACAAGACCGTACACTCAGCCTACAAAGGGGTGCATTAAGATTATCCACCTCAGGTGATTGGGGAGACCGAACCACTGGGCCCTATAGGTCACCTACCACACAGGGAAGCAGCCAGAATGTGGAAACAAAGAAACATGACATGAATGAAAGAAATGGAGGAAAGCAAACTATTGGACATAGACTTCAAAACCACATTTATAAGGTTACTCAAGAATCTGCTAAAAACCTCTGAGGGAGTTAGTGAGACCTTTAAAGAGAATGCCAAAAAAAGTGGAAAAGGACCAGTCAGAAATTAAGCATACACTGTCTGAAATAAAGAATATACAGAAATTCAACAATAGATCAAAGGACCCCAAGAATCAAACCAAAGATTTGAAACATGCGGAAACAAAAAACACCCAATCAGAAAAACAAAAAGAAAAAAGAATCCAAAAATATGAAGATAGTGTGAGGAGCCTCTGAGACAACTTTAAACGTACCAACATCCGAATTACTGGGATGCCAGAAGAAGAGAGAGAGCAAAATATTGAAAACCATTTAGAACAAATAATGGCAGAAAACTTTCCCTATCTGGAGAAAGAAATAGACTTACAAGTCCAGGAAGTGCAGAGAACCCCGAAATAGAGGAATCCAAAGAGGACCAACCACACCAAGACACATCATAATTCAAATGCCAAGAGCAAAAGACAAAGATAGAATATTAAAAACAGCAAGAGAAAAACAGTTAGTTACCTACAAGGGAGCACCCGTATGACTGTCAGCTGATTTCTCAACAGAAACTATGCAGGTCAGAAGGGAGTGGCAAGAAATATTCGAAGTGATGAACAGCCAGAAGCTACAACCAAGATTACTCTACCCAGCAAAGCTATCATTCAGAATTGAAGGTCAGATAAAGAGCTTCACAGATAAGAAAAAGCTGAAGGAGTTCATTACCACCAAACCAGGATTATATGAAATGCTAAAGGTTATTCTTTAAGAAGAGGAAGAAAAAGTAAAAGGTAAAGATAAAAATTATGAACAACAAAATGACAACAAATACATACCTATCAACAAGTGGACCTAAAAATCAAGTGAATAAAAAAATCTGATCAACAGAATAAACTGATGAATATAATAGAATCAGGGACATAGAAAGGGAGTAGACTAACAATTCTTGGGGGAAATGGGTGTGAGGAGTACGGGAAGAGATTGGACAAAAATCTTATTCCTATGGATGAAGACAGTGGGGGTGGGGGTAAGGGAATGGGGTGGGGTGGGGAATCATGTGGAGGGGAGCTATGTGGGAAAGAAAAGGAACATATGTAATAATATGAACAATAGATTATAAAAAAGAAAATATATCTTTAATGAAGCATAAGACATAGTAACAGTTTTAAATTTACTTTATAGATTTTCTGTAATAAAAGCTAAAATTATGTGAACTTAAAACTTGTTGAAATATTTGGATGTTTATGATTTAATATAGTAATGTTTTAAATCTTTAAGTTGCCAAAGACTTTGAAAAATTATGTATAGGTATATGAGGCAGGAAGAAAGGGTGGGGGAGAAGGGAGCAGGACTATCGGTCTGTCCCAGGCCTCTAGTTGCTTGGATTTAAAACTGTCATGTTTTTTCTTGGAGATAATATGCTAATGTTTGGGTGATAATGAGTTCAGCTTTTGATAGTAGCCAGACAGTTAAGTAACTGTTAGTAGTTTTACTATAAAGAAAGTTGCTTTTTGGGAAAGGGGGTGGGGGGAGATGTGAGAAGCGCTGAGATCAGAGTTTTCGGAGCATTACAGTGGTGATGATGCTGGCCTTGGGTTCTAAGGCTCAGAGGGGAGGCCCTATGCCATGGTATCGAGGAGCATTGTAAGAAAACTGAAATTGGGGACGCAGAGGCACGCGCAGGAAAGGAGAGTATTTCTGCTTTAGAGGAGGGGACCGTGATGGAGGCGATCAGGCGTTTACAGTCTAAGCCTTAGACTCTAAGGCAGCGGTGGGCAACCTGTTGAGCTTGGTGTGTCAGATTTCACCAAAAAACTGGGCATAACTCAGGTGGTGTGTCACCTTGAGGAAAAACCCATAGTTTCGCGATTTTTATAATTTAAATAACAAAAATGTATAATTGTAATATATAACTGTATTTAATAAACCAAAAACTAATTATTTAACTTACCTGCTGGGTCCCTGTTAGGGACAGCTTCCGGTCCCACCGGGGATGTGGGGGGCAAGGGGCCTCTCAGCGGAGGGTGTCTGCGTGGCCCTGGGCATGAAGCCAGATCTGGTGCCAGCAGTCTCCTGAAGGGGGCACTTTAAGGCCAGGGCCGGAATGGGGCAAGGAAGAGAGCCAGAACTGCTCTGGAGTGGATGAGGTGGCCTGGTGCTAGGTAGGGGGGCTCTCCGGCTGCTGAGACAGAAGAGCCATAGACTATGGAACCGGGGGATGACCAGTGGGATCCAAAGTGGTGAAGGAGGAGGGGGATTTGAGATTCTCTGGGGGCTTAAAGTGAAGAAGGGAGAGCATCTGTTACAGAGAAAAGACGGTGTCATTGAATGTAAAAAAAAAAAAAAAAAAAGGCTGGACATAAAGGATCTCAGACCACTTGCCCCGCCTGTGGCAGTAATTGTCAGGGTCGTTAGGATTTGGAGGTTGAAAGTGCCATTGTACTGAGGCCAGACAACCTGCAGGAATTCTGGGGCCTGAAGGCTTTTAAGTAGACAGCCGGAGGGGGGGGTGTGGTGCGGAGAATGGTCTTCTGACTGCGAATTCCCCAAGGGGCTTGGCAGCGGCTTAACACCTTAAGCGCTGGGCCTTTTTGCCTGGGAAAGTGTGATGTCAGTCACTGGTGACTGGCCGGACACTTAACGTGTTAAGGCCTGTTTTCCGTGAACTTAAGGCCGAGAAAGGCGTCCCCGTCTCCCGTAATGTTCACAAGAAACAGACGGAGCCCGCCCTCCGTGACAGGCGTCCCCGCCAGGAGATCGGGGCGGGGAAGCCGGTTCCCCAGCGGACGTTCTTGCCCGGCGCTGGGTTCCCATGGGGCCGGCTGAGCAGTGTCAGCCCAGAGCCTGGCCCCAGACACAAATGACAGGACAGTCCGCACAGAGGAAAGCAGACTAAAGCCACTTAGGAACCTCTGCCTGGTGTGGGTGCAGCAGGGACACGGCAAGGAGAGGCCCGCTGTCCAGTCACGGGGGGCCCGACCCAGACGGGTCCTGAGGAAGGCTGGGGCCCGATGAGTGTCGCGAGTTGCGCTGTGCAGGCCTGTGGCCCGGGGCTTCCCCGGACCCGGGCGCTCAGAAGCCAGACAGACGGTCACGGTTTCTCTGATGCCAGGGTACCGGTTGCTGGAACTCTGCAGTGACTCTAACCGGGCCTCTCACTAGACTTTCCGGGTTTCGGCACCAAGTGAAAGGTTCCGAGTGGGCCGGGGTCGCGCACCTGTGACATGAGGCCATACTGTATCAGAACAGATTTTATTCCAGCACCCGGTACGGGGGGGCTGAGCCTGAGAAAGACAGCGAAGAGAGCAGGGAGAGAGGGCTTTATTAATTTTTGCTGGCCGTCCGCTGCTCTGCTGACGTAAGGGTCTGGTCCGTCTTTGGCTCCTCCCGTGCCAGCTGTCTTCTGGTTATTTGAGCTACTGTTGTGCTCAAGGCTGCAAGCTTTCTGCAAGATATCTGCTAAGCACAATAAGTTTTTCTCTGCCCTATTTTAGTCTCTTTAACCCTGAATTTCAGTTACTTTTATACTGTTGAGATCCTGTCAAGCTCGTCCTGTTTACATTTTAGCCAGAAAAACATTTAGTAATAACATTTATAACTGCCATACTTGATACCTTTTCCTTATCTAACACTTTCTCCATCTTCTTTCCCCATCCCACTCTAACCTTCTGGACATTTTTTTTTTTTAAGTCCGGCATTCTAGATTTATCACATTCCTTAATTGTGATGTATTATATTTGTTTTCTGATTCCCTCTAATTTCTTTAAAGTGGCAATTAGGTCTAGAAGTTTCATTATATTCAGATTAAATATTGTTGGCAAGAATACTAAGGATTCTCTGATCTTAATATTATAACAGAGGACATGTAATATCAGATTGTCCCACTATTAGTGACCCTAAAGTTGCTCACTTGATTACAGATAGCTCTACTGTAAAGATATTTTCCTCTTTTCATTTAGCAGGTAATTTGAAGGACCATATTTAGGTCCCAGTCTTTTCAGCCATGAGCTGACCAGTAAGAGCATAATGCTGGAAAAATGGGAAGAGGCCATGTACCCCTGATCTTGATAATTTATTGGGGGGAAAAATAGCAAGAAAAAGGTGTGATACAAAGCTTACTAGTTGAACCCTTTTTAAGTTGCAGACTATACTTGATAGTAAGTGACACTTTGATGCCTTATTTGCCCTCTCCTCATGCTGTTTTGATTCTAGTGGTAATAAGAGCCTGTGTATGTCACAGAAGACTCATTCTGTTTCCAAGCCCATGGCAGCATAGTACATCAAGGACATGCTTTCTGATGGTCTCATTTAGTCATCGAGGTGCTTAATACATCCTATATAATAAAAAGCTATAATATGCAAATTGTCCCCTTTACCACAAGTTCGACTAGAAGTTCGACCAGGTGGTGGGACTGGCCCAACCCAATTGGCCCCTATCGGCCTGGGCCAGCTGAAGCCCACCCATGCATGAAACCATGCACCGGGCATGCTAGTATGCCTGAGCAGTCATCATGCAAATGATAGAATGTAGTTTATGTGGTGTTTTGCTCCTCGCCACATTTTCCAAACTGTGTGTACTCTGTATACTAATTGTTAGTAGTGTACACTAGTGGTAATTTCTTACTTAAACTCTGTGTGTGAATAAAATATTCTAACTAATATATTAAACTTTCATGAGAATTCAAAGATATGGGATTTTTTTCCCTCCCAAAAATTTTTGAAGAATATTTCTGAATATCAGGTTTTTTAAAAGTAAGTCAAGGTATATTGAAAGTTAAAATAGGCATGAGTGTGTTGATAATAAATTGGTGAATAAAATTATATTCTTTAAAATCTTTAATTAAATAGTGAATATTTAATTAATAAAGTCTTGATCAGAGTTATTAATATGGGGAGTGCAGTCTCTGGAATTCAGTTAACTAGTATGTGAAATATAGCTTCCTTGAGTTAAAATGTAGGGTTCTGAAACCAGTTTTCATGCTGGTTTGACTGTCAATTCATTGACAGTCAAATAATGCAAGGGGTGTGTGTGTGTGTGTGTGTGTGAGAGAGAGAGAGAGGGAGAGAGAGAGAGAGAGAGAGAGAGAGAGAGAGAGAGAGAGAGAGAGAGAGAGAGAGGGAGGGAGGGAGGGAGGGAGGGAGGGAGAGAATACTAGTACAATCACTGTATCACAACTGTAGGAAGCAGTTCTTTGGCTTAACTTTTTTTTTTTACTGTTCCTGAGTTTTACAGAATGCATACATGTTGATCATACAGTTTGTTGCAAGCTTTTCAGTGTTGTATTTCTGGAATATTGCAAAACTGCAGTATGTCTAAACCTGCTGTATATTTAATAGCTCTTGGAGGGTAAGATAGAGTCTAGCACACTGTTATTCTATCAACTCTTTAAATAAAATTAAGATCTGTCTGTTTCTCCTCCCATTCTTGTTTTCCCCTAGAAAATTGCTTGGTAGAAAGATGTAATTTTAACAATTTTGGCAGAAGTTATAGTTTAATCATAGCTATAGGATAAGCATTTTCTTTCTGCTCCTAGACCTTCCAGTAGGCTTGACCCTTCCCTGGGATAGAGCACATGGAGACAGCATATGATGCCATTGCTAACAGCAAGCCAACATTCTCTCCCCTTTGTCTGTTGTTGTTTTCTTTTTTTTTTCCCATCCCCACCTCCTCTTACTGTGTTTTTTTTTTCTTTTCTAAGTTTTAGTTAGCCTTCAATTAACTAAAGACATTGTTTAAATCCTGCTGGTAAACTTATGATAGCTTAACCATGATTTATACTCAAAACTAAGAGTTCTACCCTCAGTCCATCAAACAAGCAAAATAATTACATTGCTTGCAGGAATGGCTTTACAACAATTAATAAGTCCCTATTTCAGGAGAGTAATATCTAAAATAAACAGTTATTATTCAAGTAATTTCAAAATGTTTCTTTGAATGGCCAGTTTATTGTCACAATTTTGTTTTAATTGTAGGTGAAGTTAAAATGAACTATTTGGGCAAACCATATGTAGCCATGGTTACAACATACCAAATGGCAGTTCTTCTAGCCTTCAACAACAGTGAGACTGTCAGCTATAAAGAGCTTCAAGACAGCACGCAGATGAATGAAAAGGAACTGACAAAAACAATCAAATCATTGCTTGATGTGAAAATGATTAACCATGATTCAGAAAAGGTATGGGAATTTAAAGGTCAAGGAATTTAAGTGCTATAAACATTAAAGCATTTTCATGGGGTGTTCACAGTATTGAAAGTAGGTTCTGATTGTTAATTCCCTTAGTACTTTGGAAAACACTTAGTGCCGGTTCCTTACAACTGTGAACCTGAGGAGCCACAGAGAAGACTGTAAATTGGTGCCTATGTGCCCTTTAAAGTTTGATTTCATTCGTCCTATACTATGACAATATACTGAAAAATTGGAAAAAATTGCCTTTGAAAATTTTTGATTGAGGTTGAAAACTGTAGCTTATCATAAAACTTTCCAAGATATTTTCCCCCAAGTATTTGGTTAGTGTTTAACTGCATGGTTCTGTAGTAGGAAATGACAGCTTATTGATGTCATTTGTATGATATTTAACATATGTAACTTCAACCCAAACACACTACTTTCATGTTCTTTAATTTCAGATCCCAGTAACCACCAAATTTTTAGAATATCTATCATGAGGCTAGCAAGGCAATAGTATATTCCTTTTATTTTATAACTTTTCTTTACAGTAGTAAGTTTTTGTTATTACAATATATCTTGGATAATTAAATATGTATTAAAAAGCAACAGATGTGAGTTAAACCTCCTACTTTAAATTATTGTACCTATAAGAAAAAAATTCTTGTAGATAGTATTTCATTTTTATTTTGGTAAAGTTATTAGCCTACAACTTATTTCTCTCATCAATTCATTCTGCTGACATCTCTAAGATTATGATAACATTTTATAGTTGAACAGCTCTAAATTACATATATTCTGAAATTCTTAATTTTGAGAAGTGATTAAATTTTTTTACTTCAGAATCTTTAAATGTTAAAATTCTTCTTAAGATTTTTAAATACAGAAATTAATTATGACTTAAAGCAATGAATTCAGCAATTAAGCTTAAAATTCTTTAACTTAAATAATTTAAGTTAAAGAATTTTAAGCTTAATTGCTGAATTAGAAGTTATATATATTTTTGAAATGTGTTGTTTTCACTGCCCAAAAATATAAAAAATAAATATAGATTGTTTGCACATTAAATTTTAAATATGAATCTGCCGGTGTCTTAGAATTTCTTAGTTTATTATTGAAACTGAGTCTTATACCATACCACGTGCTTCTTTTTTGTTGTTGTTAATCCACATCCAAGTAATACCTTCTTCATTGATTTTCAGAGACAGTGAAAGGGAGGGAAGGCAGGAGGGGAAAAAGGAAGGGACATCAACATTGCTGGGTTGCCTCCGCATGTGCCCGACCAGGGATAGACTGTAACCCAAGCATATGCCTTTGACAGGAATCAAACCCTCTACCCTTCGGTGTGAGGGTCAAAGTTCTAACCACTGACCCACACCGGCCAGGGCCTACTTAAGTACTTCTTGATCCTGCTTATAGAGAAATTTCAGTATATGATATGAGTGGCTTTCTTAAGCCTGATAGAGAAGTTGTGGTTCTAAAAGTTGCCTTAAAAACTTTCACTTGAGAAAAGGCCACTTGCTTCTGGCAGAGTGAATAAAACATGAATTGAAGAGCAGACTCTTGGCAGAATCACACCAGGGTCACGGAGAAATGATACTTGTGTGCCACTGGAAACAGCTTGCTTTTATAGTCAGGTAACTTATAATTGGTATTGTTATTGCAGCACTTTAAAAAAAACACATTTGGTTCAGTTTTTCACAATGGGGTGATGGGGAAATTTTGAGTTGACATTTCATAAAAATTAAAATATCAAATTCTGTTTCAGCCAGTGAGCTTGACTCTTTTGTCTTATCCAAAGGTAATAATGTAGCAGGCCAGAAATTGACTTATTTACTTAATCTAAGTTGATTAAAATTCTATCAAGTGTAAAATGAAAAGAATTGTTTTTTACTTCTTCATTTGACAGAAGGCAATTATTTTTCTCTCATAGTTTTTATAATATTAAAGATTATGAGAATTTAGGATGTTTTTTCTTGGTTATTGCATAACATATTGTTTGTAGCAACTCTTATGTAATCTTTTTATGTTTTGTAAATATAAGTGAATTATTTATAATTGTAGGAAGATATTGATGCAGAATCTTCATTTTCATTAAATATGAACTTCAGCAGTAAAAGAACAAAATTTAAAATTACTACATCAATGCAGAAAGACACACCACAGGTAAGTGCTTTTCTATGCCATTTCTTTTGGAAATATTTAAGCATTGTACTTTGCAAGTAGAGAAACACTGAGACATGATGCAAAACTCTGCACATCAAAATTAATAATACACTATATCTTTTCTGGCATATTCTTTGCATTTACAAACAAAATCTCTGCCAGTAGTTTAGATTTTAAAAACAGTAGTATAATTGGTACCTAAGGAAAAGGGTGCTGAATTGCTCTTAAAATAAATGTATTGCTTTGCTTTGCATCTTTTTAAAAATTCCTATCTTGAATAGTAATATAATACCTTACATTTTTAATTTATAAAGTAAAGGAAAGTTTTACAACTAATTTCTTTCTAAGGAAAATAGTTAAAAATGCTTCTCAGACTTTCATGTATAAATGAACCACCTGGGAATCTTGTCAGAACCCAAATTGTGACCTATAGGGTGTGGAATGGAGTCCAGACTACCAGATATAAGCCAGTTTGCATGTGTGCTGTTGATTCTTTAACTCAGTAGTGATTATTGCTTATTTCTGGGATGGCCTGTTCACATCACTTACGCTTCCTTATTGCTACCTATGTTCTTGGGTTTGTGGCAGGATGTAAAGATATATATGATGTCAGGCACTCTTCAGGAACTTCCCCAGGGGAAACAAATCTTAATGAATTGCTATTGAATTTGAATCCTAAAATGTTCAATATTCTATTTCCTTCAGACTAATCCTATCTAATAAAAGAGTAATATGCAGATTGACCATCACTCCAACACACAAGATGGCTGCCCCCATGTGCTCAAAGATCCTGCCCTCATGTGGACACAAGATGGCCAGCAGGGGAGGGCAGTTGAGAGGGACCAGGCCTGCAAGGGAGGGCAGTTGGGGGTGACCAGGTCAGCAGAGGAGGGAAGTTAGGGGCAAACAGGCTGGCAGGGGAGCAGTTAGACATCAATCAGGCTGGCAGGGGAGTGGTTGGGGGTGATCAGGTTGGCAGGCAGAAGCAGTTAGGGGCAATCCAGGAAGGCAGGCTGGTGAGCAGTTGGAAGCCAGCAGTCCTAGATTGTGAGAAGGATGTCTGACATCCCTCAAGGGGTCCCAGATTGGAGAGGGTACAGGCTGGCCTGAGGGACAACCCGCCTCCCCCCGAATCCCGTGCACGAATTTCATGCACCGAGCCTCAAGTGGATAATAATTTGTAAGATATGGGTTATATATCTGTTCAAAGCTGTTATGAGATCCCTATTAATGTGGTCTTGCCTACTTCCCTGTCTTGCTTCTAATGTTACCTTGAGCTGTATGATTATGCCCTTTTTGGCCCATCCTTTCTGGCTTCTCTGCTTGAGCCAAATAGAACCCTCCACAGTTCTTCCCCTGGAAGCCTAGTCCAGTATGCACTTTGAGCCAATTACTGAAGCATCTAAAAGCATTGTGGAATAGTGTCTGTACTCACTGATAGAACAGCAGTCTTGAAAATGACTGTTTTGTGTCATATAAGTTCTTTATTGCCTGTTTACATTAAATACAGTCTGCACTAGTATTAATTTTTTAAAATAACCTTCCAACTTAAACCCAACAAATTGTGTATAACTCATTGTACATATTTTTTGGTAAAGATTATGTGATTTTTGGACTCATAATAACTGTATAATTTGATGCTCGGTATTTTTTTTTTTTTTTTTTGCCTTTTTATTGAATTTATTGGGGTAACACTAGTTAATAAAATTATACAGGTTTCAGATGCACAATTCTGCCACATATCATCTGT
The DNA here is from genome assembly GCA_027563665.1 of Antrozous pallidus. Taxonomy (NCBI): domain Eukaryota; kingdom Metazoa; phylum Chordata; class Mammalia; order Chiroptera; family Vespertilionidae; genus Antrozous; species Antrozous pallidus. The sequence continues at coordinate 6,370,002 of CM050515.1, forward strand.
TCACTATATTGTATGTTCATCACCCCAAGTCAAGTCTTCGTCCATCATTATTTATTCTCCTTTACCCTCCTCTACCCAATGCTCAGTATAAATGCTCACTGATAAAATGAATTCAGAACAATTATGATTTAATGTCTCATTTGCTTTTTCCACCTGTAAAACAGGAAATGGAACAAACTAGAAGTGCTGTAGATGAGGACCGGAAAATGTATCTCCAAGCTGCTATAGTTCGTATCATGAAAGCACGAAAAGTACTTCGGCATAATGCCCTTATTCAAGAGGTAAAAGGGGGAAAAGTCTTAAAAACTTCTTGGGGTAGAGAGTATTACCAATGTACAGATGAGTAATGTTTCTTTGTAAAGATGATACAGAAATCCATTGATTTGCAAATAGCATAAAGATATGCTTCATTACATAATGGGAACAGTACCCACTTACAATTTCAGAATTAAGTTCAGATTTGCTTTGGCTTGAATTCAGACATATAAACTTAACAGTTTATTGAGTCTTTTCTCCAGTTATTAGAGGAAGTTGACCACATCAAAGACTCATTCCATAAATAATATTGAGTGTCTGTGATGCGATAGCCCTGTGCTTGCTGTTGGGGGTTTAAAGCAGAGCAAAGCAAAATGTGGTTCCTGCCCTTTTATAATTCATAGTCTAATAGGGAAGAAATACATTATTGAAATAATCTCTATATATAAAAGCCTAAGTGACCATCTGACCATTCAGCTGGTAGCTATGACATCCACTGACCACCAGGGGGCAAATGCTCAATGCACAGTCATGGAAACATGGAACAGACTGATGAATCTCAGAGGGAAGTGAGGAGATGGGAGGTTGGGAAGAGAATAACCAAAGATTAATCTCCTGGCCTGCGGAGATTGGGCCGAAACTGGCCTCGTGCACGAATCCATGCACTGGTGGGATCCCTCGGCCTGGCTTGAGGGTATTGGGCCAAAACTGGAGTCCAACATCCCCTGAGAAGTCCTGGATTCCGAGAAGGCACAGGCCAGGCCGAGGGACCTCACCAGTGCACAAACCCATGCACTGGGTCTCTAGAATGCACTATAAAATTACAGTAACATGCACTGAAAAAAGTTATACAGTACTGTGAGAATGTACATAAAAATCTTGACTTAGGAATACTGGGGAAAGCTTTCTTGAAAGTGTTACTTCAGCTAAGAGCTAAAAGTTGAGTAAGGGAAGCTTGAGGTGTGGGTATGTAGATAGATTACTTAGTTTCTAGTTTAATTTATGTATGAATATTATATTTTGCTATATATATATATATATATATATATGTTTTGCATTTTAATTCCTTCACAACATAAACATTAGGCTTTTCCTTTGTACAAATTATTACTTTTGGTCATTATGTCAAAATTGATCTAATTCTCTCTCCTTATGCACTGCTCTCTGAGTTTAAAATTTATAATATTGTTATGGCACTCTCTTACTTGATATATCACATATATCCATTTAATATGATTTTATTATGTTTAATATAATTTCATAATTATTTTAAGTATATTTTTCTATATGGCTTAGATATCCTTGATGGAACCTCAATAAAATTGAGAAAATTTTATAGCTGATTGGTTAAACGTAATTATTTATATCTGATTAATTGGCAATAGTTTGACACCCATGTCTCTCCTACAGGTGATTAGCCAGTCAAGAGCTAGGTTTAACCCTAGTATCAGCATGATTAAGAAGTGTATTGAAGTGCTGATAGACAAACAGTACATTGAACGCAGCCAGGCTTCAGCAGATGAATACAGTTACGTAGCATGATGTTGCCTCCTCCTGTGTGGGTGTGAGAAGATCATTGCATCACCATCTGGTGTGTTCCTGTGGGGAAGAAGCAGGCCTGTGCCTCCATAATTCGGTCATTTGGCAGCCCCCGTTTTTCTGCTGTTTACAACATCACCAGTGCCACGTCATGAGCGTCAGAGAAAATGCCTAGAGATATTTCAAGCTCATGTCATTATGACATTTCTTAAAACTATTAAAGAATGAGTGAAGCATTGCTGAAATGTGGAAATTTGGTTGGGTACCATGCTTTTTTTCTCTTTCACGTTTGCAGTTGATGTGTTTTTTTTTTAAATGTATCTTAAAGGACATAAAATAAAAAACTTAAATATCGTAATATGACAGATAACCTAATAATTGTATCTACATTAAAATGACAAACATAATATTGCTGCTTGTCAAATAAAAAAATAAAGAAATAGAACGCCTTTTTCATGTGGATGGAGTATCACACTAAATCATTTATAAATGTTCCTGAGTCATCAAAGCAGCGAATGCAGCTTTAGTTGCATTTTTATCTGAATGGTTTAATTCACTTGTACTACTTAAATCTTACTGAAATATGTCGATCTTTCTAGAGTGCATAAAAATGCATTCAGCATAAAGAATATTTTCTTTTTAAGGATTGGAACTACATTGGATATGAGCATTTTGAATATTAAGGATTTAATTCCATCAAGAGTTTCTGGTGATGTGCCACACTACAAAAATGGGAGTATGAGGGGAATATGTGATGACTTCAAGTCTGGCACAGAAAAGTCTTTCATTCAAAAGTCGTCTTCTGTTTTCATAATATATTAATTCTAACATAGAATAATGCTACCACTCTATCGCCTTCCCCTCTCTACCTTTCTCTGGGTTGCAAGAGATCTATCATACCAAAAGATCCTTATACCCCTCTAACATTTTCATGCTAGATTCATAAGTCACAGCTATGCTTAGCAATGCATAGCCTAAACACTTCTTAAAAAATCTGTATATTGGTACGGGTTGCCAGACTCTGTTGGTTAAGAAGGCCTTCTAGCCTAAGGCCCTCCTCTTGAGTTACCAGCTCGTCGTCATCAACCAAGAGACTACGTTCATTCTAATCAAGACTTAGAAGGGATAAAAGTTGGAACCATCCTGGGAAGGACCCTACCTCATCTTGCTTACCACTGAGACTGCTGTCGGACTGCAGAATAAGGTTGGACCCATCACACACGGGTTAAGGGCGGACCACCAGCTTCTCAGGTGGAAACACCTCAACTTGGACGGCCATACCAGGATATGACCCCTTGAAATTAATGCTAAAGAAACTGTAAGCTGTCTATTTGCTTTAGGCCCTGGCAAATTGCAGTGGCTTTCAATGTGGGCTGGGGAAATGTGTACAATCTCGATCGTGCTTACCCAGTTATTGATTATAGATAACTTGAATGACTTGGATATTTCAGCCTTTAGGTCAAAAGATTGGCTAGAACTAGATTTAGGAATAGATGTTACAAGACAAGATCCCCTAGGCCAGTGGTTCTCCGCCTTTCTAATGCCGCGACCCTTTAATACAATTCCTCTTGTTGTGGTGACCCCCGACCATAAAATTATTTTCATTGCTACTTCATAACTGTAATTTTGTTATTAATGAATCATAATGTAAATATCTGTGTTTTCTGATGGTCTTAGGCGATCCTGTCATGACCCACAGGCTGAAAACTGCTGCTGTAGAGCCTAAGACCGTTGGAAAACACAGTTATTTACATTACGATTCATAACAGTAGCAAAATGACAGTTATGAAGTAGTAATGAAAATATTTTTATGGTCGGGGGTCACCATAACATGAGGAACTGTGTTAAAGGGTCGCGGCATTGGAAAGGTTGAGGGCCACTGCCCTCGGCCAGTGCCACCACCATGCAAACAGAAGTAGGACATAAGGGAACGAATGCCTGGTTGGAATGATTAAATAAAAGCGACAGTTATGCTTGTGCAGCAGGAATGTTAGAAGCCCAAGTGGTCCCATGTCCGTTTGGATGGACCTCAGACAGTAATGGGATGGAATATGTACTTGCCCTGTATCAGGAGAAAATCGCCTGGGGAAACAATTCCTGTAAGACTTACTCCCTGTTCCCATCCAACAGAGGTAAAGAGCTACCACACACGCACACGCACACACACACGCACACGCACACCGCCAAATGATCCGGCCTCTGTCCTCACTGTAAACTATACCTTCTGCCTCTCAAGGTGGGAGAACCGTACTCGGAGTTCATGGGAAATGAATCTGGATGTGTACATGGCCGAGTATCCTCAGAAGCCAATCATTCTGCACTGTTGATAGCCTATACTGATATCTGGTGGTATTGTGGGGGACCATTATTTGTGACCTTACCCAGCACTTGGAGGGAACTTGTGTTCTGATACAATTGGCTATCCCTTTCACTTTGGCATATTGTAAACCTTTTTCAATGCACAGACAGACTAGGAAGAAGAGAGAGAGTCCAGGGGGCTCCTTTGATCCCCATATTAACACAGATCCCCTTAGGGTTCCAAGAGGGGTGCCAAATGAGTTTAAGGCTAGAAATCAGATTGCGGCAGGGTTTGAATCAGTCCTGTTCTGGTGGTCCACTGTAAACAAGATTGAATTAATTACATTTACTATAACCAGTAAAAGATTGTTAACTATACTCGATGCAGTTAAAGATACAGCTGAACAACTAGATGCCACCAGCAGAATGACCTTGGATATGATTCTGGCAGAAAAGGGAGTTTGTCTAATGTTGGGGGCCAGTGTTGTACATTAATCTCTGACAACACAGCTCCAGACAGAACCATTACTAAGGCCCTACAGGGTTGAACAACTTTAGCTAATAAGTTAACTAAGAATTCTAGATCTGAGGATCCTTTCTCTGATTTAACTAGAGCAGTGGTTCAGAAAGTGGAAGGGGGAGATGATATTCATATTCACCTCTGATAATCGGGTTAGGAGTCACAGTGATGGAGTGTTATATGATCCCATGCATGAGCGGTCAGTCTATCCAAAAGTTAATTGAAACAACATTGATCAAACAATCTCCTTCTACATACTGCAAAGTCAGTGAATGTTAGCCAAGTTTGAAGAAAACAGTTAAATAAGAAAAGGGAATTGTAATCTTTTTTGTCAAAGAAGGTAGTTTGAGTTGCCATTTTGAAACAGCAAAGGTCAGCTTCTCCCTTTTTCCTTTAGCCAATTGTGCAAGAATGTGAGCCTGGCTGTAACCAATCAAGAGTGAGGGACAGATGATGTTCATCAGGCATAAAACCCTGAGCAGACTGCCTGCTCAGTGTACATGCTGCTAGACTCTGTTGGTGCGTACCCTTCTGCAGAAGTGAACATATTTTCCTTGCAAAAAAAAAATCTGTATATTGTATTGCACCAGGTGCCACTTATGTAGAGACGTGAAATTCCATTATTTTGTTCATTAGATATATCAACAGCCAGTATTAGAATACTGTAGTCTGTTAATCATATTTATTATCTATTTACCCTCTTTCCCCCACCAATACAACCACACATACAACTTTTTTAAAGCATCTTCCACACAAACTTTCATTTACAATACTTTAGTGTATGTATATTCTAACAGATAAGGCCTTTTATAAAAAATAAAAACAATTGACTTTTACAGTTGGTTTGATTGTGCTTTTTTCTAACTCATGTCTCTTAAGTGTATAAAAAAAATTCTCATGAGCTTATAATAACTTAAATACTGTATATCTCATTTTACCTTTTTTCCTAGAGAGAAAATAATGGCAACCATATAATATACATTTCACTGTCAAAAAACAAACCTTTGTTCTAATAACTTTTTGATAAAAGTTTTCCAAATTGATCCGTTTTTACTTAAACATAAATCTTAAATCAAGTCTTATTCCATTATCTGTCAAGAAAATACAGGGTGGGACAAAAGTAAGTTTATAGTTCTCATATGGAAAATAATAGAATAATTCATAAATGATACAAAAATAAATTCTGTGTTTTGTGTACTTACAACTATAAACTACTTTTGCCCAACCTGTGTATTATATTGAAAAAGGGAAAAATAACAGTGCTGAAGTCTACAGAAATGACTGGCAAGAGTTTTCTTCACATCTTTTTTCCATTTTATCTGAAAGGAAATAAATTGAAGTTATGCTTGTGCATGAGTAAGCAAGGCCAGATACATTTAACCAAGCCATCAGCTCCAAAGGAAACAGTGTTTAGAATGAATTTTACGCCTTATCTTCCCCTCAGGGGAATGAGGGAAGAGTTACAGTCTCCTGAAATCCTTACTGCAGGAGATCTGAGCACAGCCCAGAGGAGGTTGTATGCTTCCTGCTTGTGGACAGAAAGGCTTAGAGCTTAATAAAGGAAAGAAGAGGAAGGAATGAGGATGGGTTTTCTGTGCTTTATTTCAGAAGCCAAAAATAATGTGATTAAAGCTTCAGAGGCTTAAAAAATATATTAACACTGAGGTAGTTAACATGCATGAGTCTGATACATTTAACAGTGCAGTTCTTGTCAACAATCCATCCATTCTTTCCCTTTGAAACCTAAAATGCTTATACATTTTAGACATTGCTACAGTAGATGCAGATTCATTCTAAGATTTAGTTAAATATTTTATGATAGTTTGATTTAATACAAACAAAAGACTAGGCAGTCTGAGATTTGTGTTTTACTTTAGTATATCTATAGTATTTTGTAACCTGTAAATCCTGCAGTGCTGTAATTTTTTAACTTTTAAGTGCAGACTAGGACAGGTGCATCCACATATGTTCTTTTGTTTGATCTTGAGATAATCTTGTTGAGGCAATGTTCCTCTTGTTACTGAAACAGGTCAGGCCACTTAGTAGGTGTCAACCCAAAGAACACTCCAAGCTGATTGTGTTAGTAGGAACTTTATTGCAAGCCAGCAAGCCAGGGGATTATTCCCTGAGCAGAACCTCCCCAGGTATTACAGGGATGGTTGCTTACCTCTTCACATTTTAAGGTATGTTTTGGGTGGACATGGCTGTACATATATTGCCTGTGTAGAAGAGGTAAGTTCCACCTTGGGCAGAGATTTTAGTATTATAATAAAGGTATAATCAGAAAAGTTCACGCTATCAAAGGGTCCTCTGGTCTGGAGTGGTTTTCTTTAGCTTCTAGCCCTAAAGGCAAGCTTTTGTTAGTAATCAAGCAGTGGCCAAGGTTAGCACATGTTTAGGTCATTACATAGGTTTTCTCCTGTACCTTCATGATTGAGAAAACTAATTGTTTTTCTAATAAAGGAGTCATTGCCAGAAACTGCAGAACCCGAATTTAATCCCATTCAACGCTGATCCTAATAAACATAGCACAGCCTATAGATAGAAATAGTTTTTCCTGCCCTAACCGGTTTGCTCAGTGGATAGAGCATCGGCCTGCAGACTAAAGAGTCCCAGGTTCGATTCAGGTCAAGGGCATGTACCTCGGTTGTGGGCACATCCCCAGTGGGGGGGAGGGGGATGCAGGAGGCAGCTGATCAATGTTTCTCTCTCATTGATGTTTCTAACTATCCCTCTCCCTTCCTTTGTGAAAAATCAATAATATATATTTTTTAAAAATAATAGTTTTTCCTGACTTTTAAAGAAAAATCTGTTTCTAGTTAAATAATTTGTGATACCAAACACTTCTTCTTTTGGTTCTTGAAATACTTATTTAAGATGTGAATATAATGGTTAAGTGACTTGGCTCACAGCTGAATCATGGCAAAGGGTATCTGTGAATATACTATTTTACATTCACATGTACAACTATAGAACATTTATTTTAGGTGTATTTACTTAATGCAAACCTGTTTTCAGTTAAAATCGGTAATTTATTGAGCTCTTCATTTTTGGTTCCTAGGAAAAATTCTTGGTTGAGCAAGTTCAAAGTAAAGATGTGAACTTTTAAAACTCTAATCCTAAGGGCAGCTATACATGGGACTTAGCTAAGTGAATGGCAATTAATATGGATAGGCTCACTGGTTGGAGTTTGATATTTTTATGAAATATTTCTAAGGCTGAAGCAATCAAATTAGGCAGTCCTTATATGAAACAACTCCGAAGCTAGAATTCATTAAAGATAGGATTATTTTCATATGAAGTGACTACACTTAATAGGGAATTCTAAGGTATTCCCCAGCCCTCCATCTATAACTCAGGAAGTCACCTTCCTTTCATCATCTAGCAGACCTTTACTGGTACCAGGGTATAGTGGATACAGTTATTGCAATGATTAGCCTAAAATATAAGGTTTGTGCCCATATGGAACTTTTAGACATGTCATAGTCATAAATGTGTCATTCCAAATGTCAATACTTGTGAAGGGAAATTGTGGGTACTCTGAGGAGAGTTGCATGGGAGAAGTAAAGGGGCAAAGAATGCGGGAGAGTATATTCTAACAGGAGTGACAGCTAAGAACCTGAGGTAAGAAACAGCAGCCAGAACCACAGAATCAAAAGACCTGTATGACTGAATTATGTGGATTTTAAGCAGGGAAGTTATATTTGCATGAAAAAATATGTTTTCTTAACTTGGGTGATGGGTAAATGGATATTCATTTTATGCTTTAAGGTGTACATATTTACATTTTTTTTTTTTTTTGGTGTTTGTGAGCTATTTCATAATATTTGCAGAGTTTAGTGGGAAATGGATAATCTGGATTAGGATGAAGAATGAACTCTAGGGGCTAATAACGGGGTTAGACCTTGGTAGAAGATAAGCAGTTTATGTGAGTTGGAATGAGTTGGGTGAGTGAAGAAAAGGATGAATCAAAGAAGACACCTAGATTTTTGGCTTTCACAACTAATGCCATTCAAGTGAGTGAGGAACCAGGACAGGACGAAGATGGAGAAGGCATATGTGATCTTGGTTGTAGACACCTTACATTTGATGTGCTTTTGAGGTAAGTGGGTGGAGCAGGCCCAGCTGATCACTGCATGGAAGTTCTGATCTTTATCTTAGAAACCAATCCGTCTCATTCCTCTGATTAATTAGTATCTAGGTTAAATGTGACTAGAGAGTAACTAACATTTACCACATGAATATATTACATAATTTTTAAGTCATAAACACGAGAAAAAAAGGGTTGTTTATAAAAGTTCTAGGATGTGCCTTCCTAGGGTGGGTGTCGGTGGCATGGCACCTGGAGGCCAGGAAACATTTATAGAAGTGTAATAACTGAACCAAAAGAAAACCTGTCATCTGATTATCTCTTTAAAGGTATAAATCATTTTATTCCTATGAATCAATGGGCTATAATCACTTGGCATAGATTTACAATTATTATCTCTTATATTCACAAATCTTTGTCAACTACTGTTTAAGCAATGACCTTGAGGTAGAAATAAGTCAGTATTTTGCATTTTTCTGACAAGTTTAACAGTATAGTTTTTCAGCAAAAGGAGGGAACCTTTGGGAATCAATTTATGGAAAAGAACTTCAGTAAGAAGTTTATTATTGTCTCCTTTTCCCCTGTTGTTAGTAGTTTACTATTTATAGTTGCAGTAATTGAGAATTTCAGCCAGTGTTGAAGTTAGCACTGCTGGGGAAGGGGTAAAGTTAGTGTATTGTTAATTCCTGTATTGCCAGATAGATATTTTCCTGACAGAGCTTTGGTGTTGCAGAAGAAGATGAAGATTTTCTGTGACTTCTGTAGCCAGCTGTGTTTAGGTATCAGCCAGCCAATAGGACTACTCCTAGCAGAGCACACAATCCTATGCTGAGAGCCTCAACTCCTTAAAGTGGGTGGTTTTACCTGTTTTCGAGGGAAGAGAGGACAAACATGATAAGCAAAGATCTACTTTTTTGCCGAAATAAACTGGTTTAGCATAAATTGTATAGCATAATCTGCTCTAAGGAGGTCAGTGATACAACAGAAGTATTCTGACATTAAAGGAAAAGTTGAATGCTGACTAGAAAAGAACAAAAACGCTGTTTTATCATTTTAGCTTATTTATAGTTGAAGTGACTAAATTCAAATCAATGCTATGCTTTAAAGTAAATATCTGAGATTTCTTGTTTAGATGATACATTTTAAAATAACCATCTCTAAACGTTGATAGCCAAAAAGGAGGAGGACCTCCAGCCACTTGGTAAGTGGAATATAGAATGGAACTACAAGGTATAAGAAATCTGGAAGCTGCTTGCTTTCTCTAATTGTCACTATGTGCTTGACCCTGGTTGGGCCCCCTCTCCACTGCTCCATAATGCAAGGAAGAGAGGCACTCGGAGTAAGGATGAGGTGTCCACTTGGCTGCTCTCTTCCACAAGCATTGGCCTGTGTCTCAACAGTTTGCGTTCCTCAGGGGGTTGCTTTCCTCAGGGGCCTGCACGTATAGAAGGTCAACCCTGTAACCTACCAAATATACAGCTTAGCAGGTAGCCTAGCAGAGACTTTTATTTAGAATTCATAACTTTGCTTAGCTTAATCTGTAAACACACTTAGATCACCCTAGATAGGAGGTTTATGTAACCACAACCTGTAATTTGCTGGGTTTAACAGAGGGCTGAGACTTAATTGGTTAAACCTTTTATACCCACACCATCCCTGACATTGACAACATCCAGACTGTCTTTTCAAGGACAAGCCGAGGATGATTTCTAAGACCAAGGGCTGATCTGGCTCAAACCGGCCGACGCTGACCAACATGGCTTGGAGAACCCTCTACTGACCTCCCCGTGAACTTTTCTCACTGTAACTTCATTTTAATACAAAATTCTCCCACGGGCAGAGATTTCCCACCATTTGTGAACACGTGAACCATGATTTCTAACTATGAAGACACAGAAATGCCCCTACCTGTACATTAAAGTACAAAAGCTCACCTGGTTGTCTATGCATGATTTCCCTAAATAAGGACAAATCCAATCCTTTGTTCAGAGACACACGCTTTGGAAAGTAGCCTTCTCACCCACCCCCTTACTCCCATTTCCTTTTCCATTTCCTGACAGCTGACCATGATGTGTATTCCTTCTCGGGAAACCTCGGAGTTGTCAGTTGGCTGGCAACTACTGAGTAAATTGGACCCCGTTTGGTCTGGTCATTATCTTTGTTCTAGAAAAGTCACTCCGCCGCACTGCCAAACCTCAACCCACTATGATTAGATCAGAAAGCTCTGAGACCAATTTAAAGTCCTTGAAGGAGGAAATCTGGAATTCTCTGGGATGTAGATAAAGGAAGAGAAGAATCAGACAACTAGATAATTCATTTTGGTCCCTACTACACCATCACACCCACTAGGGATGACTGATAAAAGAGCAAACACGCGGCAAACTGAAATCTCCTGGGCCACAGTGGTTAGTGCTGTCCTTGCTGAAAATAAACCGGAGTACAGGGAAGTGTGGTGTGGACTTAATTAGGTAAGCCCCTTTCTGCCTTGAAGTGTTTGTCAGCTTCTTTGTTTTACAGTTGGTGGGTATGTTCATTTTTATGGGAATCATCTAATACCTTGTGTTTAGTTGCATATTTATTGTACCCTGGCTGGGGCCACCCTCTTCACTGCTCCATAAAGCCAAGAAGTTTATTGCATTGGGTTGGATAATGCCTCCGCCCCTCCCCGGCCCCAATCATGTCCACTGAGAACCTGGAAGTGTGACTTTATTTGGAAATGGGGTTTTTGCAAATATAATGAAGGTCTTAGAGGATTAGGGTGGACCCTAATACAATCATGCTCTTACAAGAAAAGGAAAATTTGGTCACAGACACGCAGGAGAGAAGACCATGTGAAGACAGAGGCAGAGATTGGAGGGATACAGCAACAAGCCAAGGAACACTAGCGCTTTCCGAGCACCTCTAGGAATTGAAGGGGGAAAAGGATCCTCCTCTAGAGCTCTCAGGAGAATGCAGTCCTACCAACACCTTGGTTTCCAACTCTGCCTGCAAGTCTGTGAGAGAATAAATTGCGTTGTTTTAAGTCACCAAGTTGATTGTACTTTGTAACAACAATCCTAGAAAACTAATACATTTCCCTTACTAGAGGTTTTAAATGGGGTTGCTTAAAATTTTTGTGGGCTTTTATATTTTAAATATTTCATATTTTATTTAGGAGATTACACTTTAGTATAAAAGCCAGCTAAACAATATCTTCTGGTTTTTCCTTAACAAGACATAGAGAAAATAATTCCCAAAGAATCACCACTTACCAGATGAAGAATGAATGAATGAATATATATACCATCCTAAATAATAAAAGGCTAATATGCGAATTGTCCCCTCGACCAGGAGTTCAACCAGCAGGCAGGCCAGCCAACTGCTCATGTCCCCTTCACCTGGCCAGGGTGGCCAGATCCCACTCACTCACAAATTCATGCACCAGGCCTCATATATATATATATGTGTGTTTGTGTGTGTGTATATATATATATCCTATCTAATAAAAGAGTAATATGCAAATTGACCATACCTTCAATCAAGCCATGACCACAAGCCAATCAGGAGAAAATAAGCTCCAACCAAGATGGCTGTGGCCACTGAGAGCAGGAGGGAGGCTTGGGTTTCCCTGGGAATGGAGGAAGCCAAGCTTTCTGCCTGCTGTTGCAGCCTAGGCCTCCACTCCAGGCTACAATGTTTCACTTATAGAAGGTAAATGTCCCAACAGAAATGGCTGCTGCCACAAAACAAGCAGAAGGCTTGGCTCTGCTCCAGGCTACAAAGTTTTAATTGTAAAACATAAATTAATCCCAGATACCAGGGCCTCTGCGTGGGTCGCTGGGGGGTGTGGCTCCACAGGCCCCTCGCCCAGGCTGCTCCATGCCCCAAGGGAACCCCAACCCTGATCCGGGACACCCTTCAAGGTAAACCAGCTGACCCCCACCCATGCACCAGCCTCTATCCTATCTAATAAAAGAGTAATATGCAGATTGACCATCACTCCAACACACAAGAGGGCTGCCCTCATGGGGACACAAAATGGCCAGCACAAAATGGCCAGCAGGGGAGGGCAGTTGGGAGGGACCAGGCCTGCAAGGGAGGGCACTTGGGGGTGGCCAGCAGAGGAGGAAAGTTGGGGGCAAACAGGCTGGCAGGGGAGCAGTTAGACATCAATCAGGCTGGCAGGGGAGTGGTTGGGGGTGATCAGGCTGGCAGGCAGAAGCAGTTAAGGGCAATTCAGGAAGGCAGGCAGGTGAGCAGTTGGGAGCCAGCAGTCCTGGATTGTGAGAAGGATATCAGACTGCTCCTTTAGGCCCAATCCTACAGGGATTGGGCTTAAATGGGCAGTCAGACATCCCTGGAGGGGTCCCAGATTGGAGAGGGTACAGGATGGGCTGAGGGACAACCCCCCCAACCCTGTGCATGAATTTTGTGCACTGGGCCACTAATACACACACACACAAACACACACACTGAGTGGCCAGATTATTATGCGTTCAGAGATCATAATAATCTGGCCACTCACTGTATAACCTACCTAATAAAGAGGGAATATGCTAATTGACTGTCACACCCTCACGCAGATAGTAGTGCCCATATTCAGTAAGGAGGGGATATGCTAATTGACTGGTATGCCCTCAAAGATGGCAGTCCCACAGCCACAAGATGGCAGCACTCAGTCTTCTCAGCCCTTCTGGGGCAGCAGATGTGCAGCATGGCCAGGCCTGCCCCCAGGTAGGTCCAGCCACTCCGTGTGCCTGCCTCTTCAGCCCCCCAGCCTCCAAGGGTCAGCCCAAGGTACAAGGAAGCCTCAGATGGCAGGTGTCCAGCCACCCAGGGCCACCCGAGGCTCAGGTAACCAGGACCTGCAAGGCTTGTACTACTGGCAGTGGCAGCAGCATAGGTGTGATGGAGTGTCATCTTCCCTTGATTGCCAGGTTGCTTCTTGCCCCTTGGGCTGCTGGACTGTGAGAGGGGGCAGGCTGGGCTGAGGGACCCCCCACCTCCAGTGCATAAATTTTCATGCTTCGGGCCTCTAGTATATAGAGACTCTCTCTATGGCTGCAGCCATCTTGGTTAGTGTTAATTTGCATACTTGCTCCTGATTGGCTGGTGGGCATGCCTTGTGAAGGTATGATCAATTTGCATATTACTCTCTTATTAGATAGGAGATATTATATATATATTAGAGGCCCGGAGCATGAAAATTCGTGCACTCAGGGGGAATCCCTTAGCCCAGCCTTTGCCTTCTTAGGGAGCAGGCCTAAGCTGGCAGTCAGACATTTTTAGCACTGCTGTGGAGGCAGGAAAGGCTCCCACCACTACCGCTGCTCTTTGAGCCTGGCTCAGGGCTTCAGGCTGAGTGGTGCTCCCCCTGTGGGTGTGCACTTACCACCAGGGGGCAGCTATTGCATGTCACAGGGACCAATGGTTCTGCTGTTTGGTCAATTTGCATATTAGCCTTTTATTATATATTAGGGGCCAGCAAGGGGGGCCAATTGAGGGCAAGCAGTGAGGGGCAGCTGGGAGCAAGCAGGTTGGCAGGAGGGGCAGTTAGGGTTATCAGGTCAGCAGGGGGGAGCAGTTGGGGGTGAGCAGGCCGGTTGGGGTGCAGTTGGCGAGCAGGCAGGTGGGGGGGGCAAATGGGGGCAAGCAGGCTGGCAGGAGGGTTAGTTGGGGTGATCAGGCTAGCAGACAGGTGAGGGGTTAGGAGCCAGTGGGCCCAGATTGCAAGAGGGATGTCTGACTGCCTGTGGGATCAGGCCTAAACCAGCAGTTGGACAACCCCTGAGGAGTCCCAGATTGGAGAGGGTGCAAGCTGGTCTGAGAGACGCCCGCTCCCCCACTTCCCCTTCCCATGTGCGAATTTCATGCACCGAGCCGTTAGTGATATATATATAATGAGTGCTATGCAAATTTACCATCACTTCATCACAAAGATGGTCACGCCCATAGAAGCCAGCTGCATGGATGGAGGGAGGACCTTCTGGCCAGAGGCTGGGGCGTGGGACGCTGGTGTTGCAGGCCGGGCTGAGGGACCCTCCTTCCCTCGTGCATGAATTTTGTGCACTAGGCCTCTAGTATTTGAATAAAAAGCCAAACTCCCACCCACAGATGTGATTGGTTAGTGTATTTGGAGAAAGAAGATTTTTCTTCAACCTTGGACTTGCTGAGGTTGGAAAACAGACTCTTCCACAGGAACCTGAGGAAAGAATTCCAGGGAACTACACATGGGAGATTGTGGTATGGTGGCATGGTTTATTTGTGATGTAATATCAAAAGAGATCACTTCCTGGTTTCCAATGTCCCATTTCTGCCTGTCTTACCATGGAAAAATACAACTGTGTTTTCAACAAGGCCAAGGCAAAGGCCAGTGCCCAGAGTTTCTGCTTCATAGTCTTGGAAGCCCATGAAGTCTGACCCAGACACTGTCACGCGCTCCCAGTGGGAGAGAATGTGAACAAACAAGTTGAGTGCAGGTCAGAGAGAGAGAGACTGAGAGATTCTTCATTCACCTGGAATTATGAAATTATGTATTCTGAGGCTTGGGAGGAACCAGAAAGTTTTTGGAAATAACCATTTAGCTTTCCTGGGCTTGCATTGACTCCACTCCCTCCTGCCCAATTTTCTTTTTCCCAGATTTGACTGACTGGCCTCTATAGTCCAGCACCTCCCCTATGCCATTTTGACTTGATTACACATGTGCTTCTCTCCCCTTTGTTCTAGCCCTTGCCCCAGGGACCCTAATGGGAGAATGGACTGGTGGTTTTCTGAGGGGAGTATGAAGCTATAGCTTCCTGGTGAAGCAAAGAGGCCTCTGCTTCCCAGATGAATATGCTCAACAATGTCTGATTTCCTTTTGCTCTCTCTCTTTTTATTTTGCTGAAACCGGTTTGGCTCAGTGGATAGAGTGTCGGACTGCAGACTGAAAGGTCCCGGGTTCAATTCCGGTCAAGGGCATGTACCTTGGCTGCAGGCACATCCCCAGTAGGGGGCATGCAAGAGGCAGCTGATCGATGTTTCTCTCTCATCGATGTTTCTGACTTTCTATCCCTCTCCCTTCCTCTCTGTAAAAAATCAATAAAATATATTTAAATAAATAAATAAATAAATAAATAAATAAATAAATAATATGTATACATATTTTATTGATTTCAGAGAGGAAGAGAGGGGGAGAGAGATAGAAATATCAATGATGAGAGAATCATCGATCAGCTGCCTCCTGTATGACCCCTATTGGGGGTCGCTGCTCAACCACTGAGCCATACCAGCCAGGCTCTTTTCCTTATTAATAACCTAGAGTAGCACATTCAGTGCAATGTGTGCATATGATCGTCACTGCTCACTGGTCAGTCTGCTCTGTCTCTGCCAACGTACACCAAGCCCACTCCTACTAGGAGAAAATGGGAGATTTCAAGTAACTCACGTCTGCAGTAAAAACTTCAAAAAAGTAATTGCTAATAGGATGTAGTATCTTCTCTGCATATCCAGCAAGGCACACACTAAAGAAACTCAATGAGGAAAAACTCTGCTTAGATCCTAGCACGTGGCTGTGATAATAGCTACTAATTATTTGCTGAAGAAAGCAGTTTCCCAGTGAGCAGTCTTCTCTGCTGGTTCTTCCTCTTGTTTCAGATTTCAATGTAGGAGTCTCTTGGTTCAGTCCTTGAACTTTTTCTTTCTTCTCTTTTCATCTACCCTTTGGTGACTTCATCTAATGTAATGGCTTCACTACTGTCTGTTAACCCCAGTGGAGCCTTAAGTGTCTCAGAAATAGGAACACATTCACCAATCAGAATTTGGGCAACAGACAAGCCTGAGTCAGCAGTGCTCGACTATAAACCTCTTCTATTGCATGGATTGGGCCTAGAGGACAAAATGGGGGTACACCTAAAAGGGGTGGGGGGAGGTAGAAATATGTGAGATACTAGGTTGGAAGTCACACTGGCCTGACAACATACTAACAGGTTTACCAAGGAAACTTGTTTCTAAAATACTCCATTTCCAAACAAGAAGAATGGCAAACAGTTATGCGTATACTAGAGGCCCGGTGCATGAAATTCATGCACAGGGTGGGAGGGTGTTTCTCAGCCTGGCCTGCACCCTCTCCAATCTGAGACCTCTTGGGGGATGTCCAACTGCCAGTTTAGGCCCGATCCCACAGACCTAAATTGGCAGTAGGACATCCCTCTCACAATCTGAGACTGCTGGCTCCTAATTGCTCACCTGCCTGCCTGCCTGCCTGATTGTCCCTAACCACCTCCGCCTGCCAGCCTGATCACCCCCTAACCACTTCCCTACCAGCCTGATTAATGCCTAACTGCTCCCCTGCTGGCCTGATTGATGCCTAACTGCCCTCCTCTGCCAGCCCAATCACTCCGAACTTCCCTCCCCTGCTAACCCAATTGCCCCCAACTGCTCTCCCTGCCAGCCATCTTGTGGTGGCCATCTTGTGATGTCATAGGCTTTTATTTGAATAGATAGTAAGGAACTGAGATGTAGTTCCCAGGCCTTGTGTTTTATCAGACCCTGTAGGATCAATGCATTCAAGTTGGATGAGCCTTAAAGAGCAAATACTTAAACTCTCACACTGAAAGATCCCCTTCTCAGAGCATTACAGACTGGTCTCTGAATAAGCTATTATGATATTTAAGACATCATAAGCTTACTGAAATGGCTCCCAGTAAGCCCTGCTTTTCTCTCTACCCCAGCTTCCCTAGTCTTCCCTAACTTCACACATGGCATCCATTCCCCAGGCCCGCATGCACTTCCAGCACACCGTGGTCCTATGCATCCTGTGCCCCATGAAGTGACCTTAAACTATGGTGGTCCTTGTGCTCTTTTTTCCCTACACCCTCTTCTCCTTCCACTGGCCAAGTGCATTGGGATGGCTTTAAACCATGGGTTTCTTTCCTTAATTTCTGTACAGTTACCCAGATTCATCCAAAGATGGCTTTTTTAGAACTCAGGTGATTATGAGGGATTTTGTCCTGTTGTCACTTGCCCCCACACTCCCTGCCATTAGTGTGATGATCCTTTGAGGAAGGACCTTTGAAATGTTGTTAGAATCCCTATCTGTTGTTCAGCCTACTGCATTCGAGTACCTAGTTTCAGTGACTGCCCACCTAGTGCTGAATTTACTACATTATCTGACACTAGGTTTTGAGATAGCATGAAGTTCTTGCAGGAGCCAGATTCTAGCTATGTGATTTTTTCCCCCATTCCTTGGTTCCACACCTTCTCCACAGATCTCTTCCTTGCCTAGTTTCCCATATGCCTCATGCCCAAGACAACCTATTGGTTCCAGGTTGGTTCTCTGGAGCAGCAGATAATACGTGCAATCTCCTACTGCATGGTAATTTTCCACAACTTATTTCCTGCAAACTAAGCATTCTCAATTTAATATGGTTTCCAAACCATTTTCTATAGCAGTGCACACTCTTTCGCTCTCTAACCGGGAAGTGTTTGTTAGCTCAGCTGTTCAAGTGTATTCATTGCTGAAGAGGCTCATGACTTGTCTCAAATGACTATGGAAAAAGGAGGAGTTGGGTTTTGTTTTGTTTTGTCTTTATCTTCTCGGGAGCATATACATATTGATTTGAGAGAGAAAGAAAGGGGGTGGGGAAAACATCAATGCAAGATAGAAACATTGGTTGGTTGGCTCCCGTATTTATCTCAACTGGGGAGTGAACCTGCAATGGGGATCAAACTTAACAACCTTTTAGGATATGGGATGGTGCTCCAATCAACTAAGCCACCCAGTCAGGAGCAAAGGGGATGTTTTTGGTGTGTGTGTGTGTGTGTGTGTGTGTGTGTGTGTGTGTGTGTGTGTTTAAAGAGAAAAGTTTCTGGCGGTACTAGCCCCCTTTCAAAACTACATCAAAATTACAACTAAACTACAGAACAACCATCATTCAGAACCACCTGAAATTTAGCTGAGCAGAAGTCCTATAATTAGGGAATTAAAGAAGAAGCCATTGAGACTGGGAAGGAGGAGAGAAGACTGTGAAGAATTGTGGAACTGGCTGGTCACACACCCATGTGTGGCAGTTTAAAACCAGGAGGTATATCTTGGCTGTGGAAGTTTCCCTGAGGAGTAAGGGATCCCAGTCCAGGGCCAAGCCTAGTGTTCCAGTGCCAAGAAGAGAAGTCCCCATAACTTCAGGCTATAGAAACAGTGGGGATTGTAGCTTGAGTGACATGGAGGCTGCTGAAGCTCCATGCAGTCCCTCTTAAAGGGCCCACAAACAGACTTACTCAGATTCATTCCCTCTGAGCTCCAGTATTGGGGCAGTAGCTAGAAACCAGGTACATTTGGGGAGGGATTAACTTATCAGGGTGAGAGTTGGATGAATGGCTTTCTCCCAGACAGAAATGCTGTCAGAGACCATTATTCCTTTGCTCAGTCTTCCCCACCACAGATCAACATGGAGGAGCTATATCTGAGTTTCCAATAACCTGGCTCACACTTTTCCCTCTGCCCACATGATTCCCTGAGACCCTACCCTTCCTGACTTGCAGGTTCACCCAAGCCATTTCCAGTGGCTTTTTCATATAACTTGCCTCTCTTGTCTCATGCTTCTTAAAGTCTCTCAAACAAGCAGCAGTTGGCCTCAACATTCCCCATACCTCTCAATAAGTGGGCCTAGCTAGGCCTGACAATAGCAGCAGCCCACCTTGGTTCACAGCTTGGCCTTTCCTGCACCTCCAAGCCCAAAACTAGTAGCAGCCATCTTCAGATTGCTTTGTTGCTCATGCTGGGTGGCTTTGGGCAGGGCATAGGTAATGACTATTGTTACACCTCCCAGAGGCCCGAGAGCCAGTGCACCTGGTGGTCAGCTTCAACCACATTGAATTATAACCCTCTAGCCTCCACAAGTGACACACTGAAGGGGAAAACTCAGTGAGCACCAAAGCCCCACTGAAGCAAGTCCTGCTCCATAGGATTGGCTTCTACACAGCAGTTATTTCAAGGTAGTCACAGCCAAACCCCGAAATCTGACCTGAGGGCTCAATCCCTCCCAGTGACACCATCATCAATCAAGGCTCAACAATAGTAGGACAGTGCACACTACTCATGTAAGGGTGCACCTGGAGTGCCCAGCTCAGATAACTGAGGAGACTGAGCCAGTGAACCTGTAGGACACCTACAACACAAGGCCACCCTACCAAGTCCAGGAGACATAGCAAATCTACTTAATACATAGAAATAGCCAAAATGTGGAGACAAAGAGACATGTCACAAATGAAAGAACAGGAGAAATCTCCAGAAAAAGAATTAAATGAAAAAGAAAACTACTAAATACAGAGTTCAAAACAATGGTTATAAGGATGCTCAAGGAAGTTACTGAGAATTTCAAGGAACTTAGGACATTAACCATATTAAAAAGGACCAGTCAGAAATGAAAGATACAGTAAATGAAATAAAGAATAGTGCACAGGGAATAAACAGTGGAGGATGCTGAGAATCAAATCAAGAATTCGGAATTTAATGAACCAAAAACAAAACAAAAACACCCAATCAGAATACCAAAAAGAAAAAAAAAGAATAAAAAAATATAAAGATAGTATAAGAAGCCTCAGGGACACCTTCAAGCATACTAATATTCACATTATGTGGATGCCAGAAGAAGAAGAGTGGGAGCAGGATATTGTAAACCTATTTGAAGAAATAATGACAGAAAATGTCCTTTTCCTGGTGGAAGAAATAAATATTCAAGCCCAGAATACATCAAGTTCCAAACAGGATGAACCCAAAGAGGTGCATACTAAGACAAAGCATAATTAAAATGCCAAAGATTAAAGACAAAGAGAGAATCTTAAAAACAACAATAGAAAAGCAGTTAGTTACTTGCAACCATAGTACTGTCACCTGATTTCTTAACAGAAACTTTGCAGGCCAGGAGAGATTGGCAGGAAATATTCAAAGTGATTAAAAGCAAGAATCTACAAGCAAGATTAGCCAGCAAAGCTATCATTTAGAATTGAAGTTAGAAAAAGAGCTTCCCAAGCCAGAAAAAGCTAAAGGAGATCATTACCACCAAACCAGTATTATATGAAATGTTAAAGGGTCTTCTTTAAGAAGGGGGAAAAAGATAAAAATGTGAATAATAAAATGGCAATAAATACATATCTATCAAAATTTAATCTAAAAGTCAAAATAGATGAATAAGCAGAACAGAAATATACAAATAGATACAGAGAGCACTTTGATGGTTTCCAGATGGGAGAGGGTTTGGAGGTATGGGTAAAAAACGTGAAGGGATTTAAAAGTACAAATTAGTAATTATAATATAGTCACAGTGGTGTAAAGTACAGCATAGGGAATATAGTAAATAATATTTTAATAACTATGTATGGTGTCAGATGGGTATGAGATATTTTGGGATGATCATTTAATTTGTTTTATAATGTCTAATCACTGGGGTGTATGCCTGAAACTAATATATATTGTATGTCAACTGTAATCGAAAGATTATAATGATTTTTAAAAAGAGTTAACACTAATGCCAACGTTAAGAAAATGACTTTGAATATAGGAAAGTTTGTTCTTGAGCCTTTAGTACCTTTTGTGCTCAGTAATTAAGTGAAGATTAGAGAAAAGAGCAGAAGTGGTCTAGAATAAATATTAAGGAAATTATTTCTATTAGAGGAGGAATAAAAATGGACCACCGGGTCAGTTAAACATAATGTTGCTATTGAGGAAAAATCAATGGGATGAAAAAAGCGGCCAGAACCCATGTTTTGTTGTTTTTTATTTTGTTGTCCTCATTTGCATTGTTTTTTGATAGATTTTTGCTTCTGTGTTCCCTCAGATCCCTTGATATTAGCTGTTGTATGTAGTTTGTATCAATATCCAGGTACTTGTTGCTGGCTTTTGTTCTGATTAGTGGCTGTCCTATAGGAGTTTTCACCCCACATTTATAGTTTATTCCCCTTTTCTTTTCTTTTTTTTTACTTCTTCCCCTTTTCCCAATTTCATTTTGACATTCCTTTCTTTCTTTGTTTCTTTGTTTCTTTTGTGTGTGTGTGTGTGTGTGTGTGTGTGTGTGTGTGTGTGTGTGTGTTCTCTTTCTCTCTTCTCTCTCACCTATTACCTAATTTTCCTTTCTCTGGTGATCACCTTTATTTGGAGTTACCAATACCGTGAATACATTCCTGTTCAGTACCTGGTGCGTTGCACCTGGTTGTGTTGTATTTTGTGCCTTTAAATCAACACACGAGAGTGAGAACTACATAACCAGACACACGGAGAAGAGAGACCATGGGGAGACAAAGAAATAGCATGCATATGAAAGAAAAACAAGCCTCACCAAAAAAAGGAGTTAAATGAAATGGAAGCTAGCAGCCTGTGAGAGAAAGAATTCAGAGAAATGGTCATAAGGTGGCTGAAAAGAATGGAAGACAAATTTGACAATATGAGTAAGAACCAAAAGGAAATGAAGAAGATCCAAGAAGAAATGAAGAAGACCCAAGAAGAAATGAAGAAGACCCAAGAAGAAATGAAAAGTGACATTGCTGAGGTAAAGAACTCAATAGAAAGTATCAAGAGTAGACTAGAAGAAGCAGAGGACTGCATCAGTGAGCTAGAAGACAAGGTAGGAAAAAATACACAAGTAGAGTAGCTTCTAGAAAAAAATTAAAAAGCAGGAGGAGAGCCTAAGGGAACTTTGGGACAACATGAAACAAAACAACATCCATATAATAGGGCTTCCAGAAGGACAGGAAACTGAGCAAGGACTAGAAAACCTGTTGGAAGAATAATGACAGAAAACTTCCCTGATATAGGAAAGAAAAAACCCGCACAAATCCAAGAAGCTCACAGAGTCCCAAACAAAATGAACCCCAAAAGACCTGTGCCAAGGCACATTATAATTAAAATGGCAAACACCAATGACAAAATAGGAATCTTAAAAGCCACCAGAGAGAGACAGGAAATCACCTACAAAGGAACCCCCATCAGACTGGCAAGTGATTTCTCAACAGAAACTTATTAGGCCAGAAGGGAGTGGAATGAAATATACAAAGTCATGCAAAGGAAGGGTCTGAATCCTAGAATACTGTACCCAGCAAGGCTATCAATCAAAATTGAAGGTGAAATCAGGAGCTCCACAGACAAAAAAAGACTAAGGGAATTCATTACCACCAAACCAGCAATGCAAGAAATGCTAAAGGGTCTGCTGTAAAAAGAAATAGGAAGTGAAGAAGGAACACAGGGATAAAGAACAAAAATGGCAACAAATAAGAACCTATCAATAATAACTTTAAATGTAAACGGAATAAATGCTCCAATCAAAAGACATAGAGTAACAGACTGGATAAGAAAACACGACCCACGTATCTGCTGTCTACAAGAAACCCACCTCCGAAAAAAAGTGCACACAGACTGAGAGTGAAAGGATGGAAAAAGGTTCTTCAGGAGAATGGAAATGGAAAAAAAGCTGGGGTAGCAATACTTATATCTGACAAATTAAATCTCAAAGTGAAAGACATAATAAAAGATAAAGAAGGCCACTTCATAATACTAAAGGGAGCAATCTAACAAGAAGAAATAACTCTGGTAAACATATATGCATCCAATACAGGAGCACCCAAATACATTAAAAAACTCCTGGAAGATATCAAGGGAGAGATTGACAGCAATAGAATCAGAGTAGGAGATTTTAATACCCCACTATCACCATTGGACAAATCCTCTAAACAAAAAATCAGTAAAGAAACATCAATCCTCAATGACTCACTGGACCAGATGGAATTAAGTGACATCTTCAGATCATTTCACCCCAAAGTCACAGAATATACATTATTTTCAAGGGCCCATGGGTCATTTTCAAAGATAGACTATATGTTGGGTCATAAGCAAAGTCTTTCCAAATTCAAGATGATAGAAATCATATCAAGCATATTTTCAGACACAGTGGCATAAAGCTGGAAATCAACTGCAATAAAAACAATCTAAAAAAAATCAAACACATGGAGACTAAATAGCATGCTATTAAACAATGACTGCATTACCAGAGAGATCAAGGAAGAAATAGAAAACATCATGATAACAAATGACAACAATAGCACAAAAATCCAAAATATATGAGACACAGCAAAAGCAGTTTTGAGAGGGAAATTCATACCTCTACAATCCTACTGCAAAACTCCCCCCCCCAAAACAACAACAACAACAACAACAAAACAAAACAAAACAAAACAAAAACCAATAAACTATGGTAATAAATCGTCTAACCCAACAACTTAAAGAGTTAGAAAGAGAGCAACAAAAAAAGCCCAATGTAAGCAGAAGGAAGGAAATAGTAAAGTTCAGAGCAGAGATAAACAACATAGAGACCAAAGAAACAATACAAAAAAATCAACAAAACCAAGAGCTGGTTCTTTGAAAGGATAAATAAGATTGATGAACCTCTAGCCAGGCTCACCAAGAAGCAAAGAGAGAGGACTCTAATAAATAAAATCAGAAATGAAAGAGGTGAAATAACAATGGACTCCATCGAAATACAAGGGATTGTTAAAAAAAATACTATGAACAACTCTACTCCAACAAACTGGACAACCTGGAGGAAATGGATATATTCCTAGAAAAATATAACCTCCCAAAACTCAATCAGGAAGAATCTAAACAGCTCAATAGACAAATAAATATGGAAGAAATTGAATCAGTCATCAAAAAGCTTCCAGCAAACAAAAGCTCAGGGTCAGACGACTTCACAGGGGAGTTTTACTAAACATTCAAGGAAGAACTAAAAGCTATCCTCCTCAGACTATTCCAGAAAATTCAAGAGGATGGAACACTTCCAAACTCCTTCTATGAAGTTAGCATCACCCTAATACCAAAACCAGAAAAAGATGACACAATGAAAGAGAATTACAGGCCAATATCCCTCATGAATCTATATTCCTATATTGCTAAAATCCTCAATAAAATTCTAGCAAATCGGATCCAGCAGTACATCAAAAAGATCATACACCATGACCAAGTAGGATCTATCCCAGGAATGCAAGGATAATACAATATCTGCAAATCAATAAATGTGATACATCACATAAACAAATTGAGAGATAAAAATCAAATAGTCATATCAATTGATGCAGAAAAAGCATTTGACTAAATCCAACACCCTTTCTCAATAAAAACTCTCAACAAGGTGGGAATAGGAGTATCATATTTCAACATAATAAAAGCCATATATGATAAACCCACAGCAAACATCACGCTCAATGGGCAAAAACTACAACCATTTCCCCTAAGAATAGGAACAAGATAGGGCTGCCCACTCTCACTACTCCTGTTCGACATTGTACTGGAAGTATTAGCATTACAATTAGACAAGAAGAAGAAATAAAAGGCATCCAAATTGGAAAAGAAGTAAAGCTATCCTTATTTGCAGATGACATGATATTGTACATAAAAAACCCGAAAGACTCCGTAAAAAACATATTACACTTAACAAATGAGTTCAGCAATGTAGCAGGCTACAAAATTAATGCCAATAAATCTATGGCATTTCTATACACCAATAGTGGACTTACAGAAAGAGAGACTAAAAAAGCAATCCCATTTACCATCACACCAAAAAAATTATGATACCTAGGAGTAAATTTAACCAAGGAGGCAAAAGACCTATTCGCGGAAAAATATAGGACACTGAAAAAAGAGATAGAGGAAGATGTAAACAGGTAGAAGAACATACCATGTTCATGGATTGGTAGAATCAACATAATTAAAATGTCTACACTACCCAAAGCAATCTATAAATTTAATGCACTCCCCATTAAAATACCAACAGCATATTTCACATACCTAGAAAAAACTCTCCAAAAATTCATCTGGAATAAAAAAAAAAAAAAGACCCCAAATAGCCACAACAATCCTGAGAACGAAGCACAAAGTTGGTGGGATTTCCATACCAGATTTCAAGCTGTATTACAAAGCCACTGTTCTCAAAACAGCCTGGTTCTGGCACAAGGACAGACATATAGACCAATAAAATAGAATAGTGAACCAGATATCTACCCAAACCACTATGCTCAATTAATATTTGATAAAGCAGGCATGAACACAAAATGGAGTCAAGACAGTCTCTTCCATAAATGGTGTTGGGAAAATTGGACAGATACATGCAGAAAAATGAAACTTGACCACCAACTTACACCATATACAGAAATAAACTCAAAATGGATCGTGGACTTAAACATAAGACGGGAAACCATAAAAATACTAGAGGAATCCACAGGAAGAAAAATCTCAGACATATGCCAAAAGAACTTCTTTGATGATACTGCTCCTAGGGCAATGGAACCTAAAGAGAAAACAAATAAATGGGACTACATCAAAATAAAAAGCTTTTGCACAGCAAAAGAAACCATCAAGAAAACATATGGGAGAACATATTTGCAAATGTTATCACTGATAAAGGTTTAATCTCAAGCATCTACAGGAAACTCATACAACTTAATAAAAGGAAGACAAATGATCCAATAAAAAAATGGGCAATGGACCTAAATAGAATCTTTTCGAAAGAAGACAAAAGGAAGGCCCAGGGACATATGAAAACTTGCTCAAAGTCACTAATTATTTGAGAGATGCAAATCAAAACGACTATGCGGTACCATCTCACATCGGTCAGAATGGCCTACATCAACAAATCAACAAACGACAAGTGCTGGCGAGAATGTGGAGAAAAAGGAATCCTTGTGCACTGCTGGTGGGATTGTAGACTGGTGCAACAACTGCAGAGAACAGTATGGAGTTTCCTCAAAAAACTAAAAATGGAGCTCCTATTTGACCCAGTGATCCCATCCCTATGTTCATAGCAGCACAATTTACCATTGCTAAGATTTGGAAACAGCCTAAGTGCCCATCAGCAGATGAGTGGATTAAAAAACTGTGGTACATCTACACAATGGAATATTATGCTGGGGTGAAAAAGGAGCACCTACCATTTGCAACAACATGGATGGAGCTGGAGAGTGTTATGCTAAGTGAAATTAGCCAGGCAGAGAAAGATAAATATCACATGACCTCACTCATTTGATGAATGTAATGAATGACATAGACTGATGAATAAGAACGGATCCAGAGACTGAGAAAAGTCCATCAGAATATCAGACCTCTGGGTAAATGTGGGGTGGCAGGAGTAAGGGGGAAAGTCAATATATTTGACCTCTTGAACTAAGGTAAGTACTTTTTGTTTTTACATCCCTGACGAAGTTTATACAAAGCTATAAAAAATTGGCAGCTAGTTTGAGATTGAATTGACATGGCCTAGAGCATGTCATCTCCTATGGACACCAGTCCTTAGGCTAGGCCCCCCTTAACATCCTGTGACACCATAATACCCTTACATAATATTATTCTACAATGTCATTATAATTTTTGATATTTGACAACAGCATATTGTACAATTATTCCAAAGAAACACACAAACTAATTCTTTGAATGTTTGGCAGCAATTTGAAAAAAGACAGGAAAGGAATTAATCCCTTTCAGAAGGAATTAAGGCACTGGGAAGGGACTTGAGCATTCTATATTTGCCTTTCTTGCCCTTTTTGCCAAGAGGGACCCTCTTCTCAAAATCCAAATACACATAGCTATTGCCTGAGCTTTCAGTTCAAGCTGAGGTTGAAGCCTCTGGGTGGCTAGCACCATGGATCTGTCTCTCACCCAATGGTGTGAGCTGGGCTCTCTCTGGAGAAGAAACCTGGGTCCCTGAGATATGTGATCAGTAACGGGACCCCACCAGCAGGCGAGGGGATCACAAGACAGAGGCTGGGCATGGAGACCACGGGGGCATAGATGACAAGGAGACAGAACTGAACCTCACATCACCCTGTTTTGCCCCGGAGGATGGCTGGTTAGGCAGAGACGGGTAAGATTCCTCAGGAAAGGAACAACCTAAGACAGGCCCAGTCGCAGAGGGGCCAACAGGAGAGAACTTAAAGATCAACAGAGGTGGGGCACAGACCCTTAACCCCCTAGCCTTGTAGGGGCCTGAACTTTCATCCCTTCTGAGGGAGGTCTCCTGCCCCCATGGCTGCTTTGCCTCCCACACACAGCTCATATGGGGACCCAGGTTACAGACAGAGACTTGGCCAGCAACAGCTGCCCTATATCTAAATCCAGGCTAGTACCAGGAATGCTCAGGGCCTACTCAAGAATGCAAAAAATCCTTTCCACTAATATTTACAGCATAAACTAAGATTATTGTTTGAGTATTAAATTTGACAGTAAAATAGTAATCAAGTTTTCAGATTAATTGAAATAAGTGAACACTCAAAAAAATTTAAATGTACTAGACAAAAAGCTGTTCCTAAAATATTAACTAAAATTTCTATTAGGGGGAATCAAGATGGCGGCATAGGTAAAACACCTATCTTGCCGTCATACTCAACAATTTTAATACTACAACTTAACGAAAGAACAAACACCTTCCAGAATCACCAAAAAGCTCGCCGAGTGAAAATTCCACAAATAAAAGTGAAGATAAGACACTGTGACTCGGAGAAGCGGCGGTGGACTGCGTTGAAAGATTCGCGTGCAGAGAGAGGTTTGGAGTGCGCGCTGCGGAGAGGGCGGGTGGCTGAAAACCGGCCAGTTTTCTCGAACGGGGAGACAAAGACGTCCCACTGGACTGAATCTCCAGATCTGGTGAAGTCCAGGGAACCCACTATCATACGGGGTGAAAACTGGACAGAGGGAGGGCACGCCGAAGCTCGGGCACTGCCAGGGTCTCCGGGCTTGTGGAGAAGGCAGCTTGCACGAACAGCTCGGCTGCGTGACGTCGCAGAGAGCGCTCTGTGACTAGCTTTCTCTTTCAGAAAACCGTCAGTCTGCTTTGTTTTACGACCCTGGGTGAGACATTGGGAGCGTAGATTCATTTGGGGAGAGTCTGAATTCCTCGGCAGCTGGTGGCGCTCCACAGCAGCTCTCTCTCAGAGGTGCTGGCAGCCATTGCCCCCGGCACAGAGTCCCTGGGGCCGCAGAGGGAGGAGCTAACGCTGTCTGCTTGGCTCGGAGACTCCGCCCATCCAACCTGAGCACAGCTGAGCTTCACAGACAATTGGCCTGGAGGTCAACCCCTCCAGTGCTAACAACGATTAACCTGAGCTTAAATTCAACAAGACTGTGCAACCCATATCCACCTCAGGTAACTGGGGAGGCTGAGCCACTGTCCCTAGTAGGAAGTCTATCACACAAAGCTAATTTACCAACTCAGGGAAGCAGCCACCATGCAGAGACATGGAAAGAAATCAGATGTGAAAGAAATGGAGGAAAAAAAACGACTGGACATGGAATTCAAAACCACGGTT
Organism: Antrozous pallidus; assembly: GCA_027563665.1. NCBI lineage: Eukaryota > Metazoa > Chordata > Mammalia > Chiroptera > Vespertilionidae > Antrozous > Antrozous pallidus. The sequence goes on from CM050515.1 coordinate 6,399,002, forward strand.
ATAGGTTTTTTAAAGAGGCTCCAACAAAAGGTTGAGGCCTATAAGGAAATAAGCGAGACCACAAAGGAAATGATCAAGACCAAAATGGAAATCAATGAGTCCTACAAGGAAATGAACAAGACCCTCAAGGATATGAATGAGACCTGCAAGGAAATGATCAAGACCAAAGTGGAAATGAAGGAGACTCTCAAGGATATAAAGGAGACTCTCAAGGATATGAAAAAGGACCAACCAGAAATTAAGCATACAGTGACTGAAATAAAAAATATTATACAAAGACCTAAAAGTGCTCTGGAGCACCCCAAGAACCAAGTTAAAGATTTGGAATACAAAGAAGCAAAATCCACTCAGCTGGAAAAGCAAGTAACCAAAAGAATCCAAAAAATTGAAGATAGTGTAAGGGGCCTCTGGGACAACCTCAAGCATACCAACATCCGAATTATAGGGGTGCCAGAAAAAGAGAGAACGCAAGACAATGAAAACCTATTTGAAGAAATAGTGACCGAAAACTTCCCACACCTGGTGAAAGAAATTGACTTAGGAGTCCAAGAAGCGCACCGAACCCCAATATATAGGAACCCTAAGAGGACCACACCAAGGCACATCATAATTAAAATGCCAAGAGCAAAAGACAAAGAGAGAATATTAAAATCAGCAAGAGAAAAACAGATGGGTACCTATAAGGGAGCACCCATACGATTGTCAGTGGATTTCTCAACAGAAACGATGCAGGCCAGACGGGAGTGGCAAGAAATATTCAAAGTGATGAACAGCAAGAATCTACAACCAAGATTACTCTATCCAGCAAAGCTATCATTCAGAATTGAAGGCCAGATAAAGTGCTTCGCAGATAAGAAAAAGCTAAAGAAGTTCATCACCACCAAACCAATATTATATGAAATGCTGAAAGATATTCTTTAAGAAGAGGAAGAAGAAAAAGATACAAGTGCAAACTAGGAACAACAAATACACATCTATCAACAAATGAATCTAAAAATCAAGTGAATTAATAATCTGATGAACAGGATAAACTGGTGAATGTAACAGAATCACGAACATAGAGAGGGAATGGACTGACAACTCTTGGGGAGAAAGGGTGTGTGTGAAGTGCAGCAAGAGACTGGACAATAATCATGCAACTATGGGAGAGGACAGTGGAGGGGGGTGAGGGCTGAGGGTGGGATGGGTACCAGGTGGAGGGGAACTATAGGGGGAAAAAAAGGGAACAATGTAATTAATAAACTGAACAATAAAGATTAAAAATAATTTCTATTAGTAGTTCTTCTCTTTCTAAAATTGCCTAACATGCAAAGAACCTAAAGCAGTCATATTTCTGTGCAAAAATTAAAACTTAAAGTTACCAAGACTGCAATATAAAATTTCCAAAAGCCTTCATTAATAAAAAAGGGGAGAGATAGTGGGGTAATATCATGTAAGGAAAAATATCCTATAAGTAAATTACATCTAGAAAATTCTTACTCCAGAAAATAATTTCCATTTGTAATACTAACATCAGGACACCCATGAAAATCACACATGGTGTCAAAATAAGCCAAAGGAAAATCAATTGGGCAAAAATAGAAAGAATCCCAAGTCTAATTTACACAAAAGATTCCTGTATTAACTTTTGATCAAGAATACGTTTGTATATTTTCAGAAAACAACTCCAAGACCATATTGATTCCTGCAACAAAGAGGAATTGACAGGTCTGTTTCAGCTGCGAAGACAGTCCAGAGATGGAATACGCTGAGGACACCTTGCCATGCTAGCAGTCAGCAGCTGTGCATCGCTGCAGGTGGCCCAGGTCCAAACCTGAGAGGGAACCTGCATTTCCACCATATGTCCACCATCCAGATACCATTGCTGACATGTACACATAAGGAACTATTTGACATTGAAACTGGGACTCAGAACTGTTGGACATTGAAACTGAGACTCAAACATTTTTTTTGTTTTTATATATTTATTTCCAGTATGCAGATGCAAGGTTTTTTTTAAAGAAAAGAAACGGGGGGGGAGGGGGAAGGGAATATTGATACAGAGGCAAAGAAGTGTTGACCAGACTTTCAAACTACAGTGGGAAGACAGGGGAGGGTGGGAGGCAGGGGCTGTAAGAGATCAACTGAAGGACTTATATGCATGCATATAAGCATAACCAATGGATACAAGACACTGGGACGGTGGGGGCAGGGGAGGGGATGTGCTGGAGGGTAGGGGAGACTGGGGGGAGGTCAATGGGAGGGAAAAAAGAAAATATATGTACTACTATTTGTAATACTTTAAAGAATAAAAACAATTTAAAAAAGGGGAATATGCTAATTGACTATCATACCCTTACAAAGATGGTGGCACCCACAGCCAATAAAGAGAAAATATGGTAATTGACTGCCACACCCTCAAATATAGCAGCGCCCAACAGCCACAAGATGGCAGTGCCCAGTCCTCTCACCCCCACAGGCACACGGCATGGCCAGGCCTGCCCCCCAGGTGGGTCCAGCCACTCTATGGGCCTGCCTCCAGAGTCTGCAGACCCCTCAGCCCCCGAGCCACCCAAGGCCAGCCCAAGCCTTGGATGTCGGCAGCCCAGCCACTCAGGGCCAGCCTGAGGGATGACCAAAGAGCTGAACAAGCAGGCTGCACGGGGCGACCAGGATGGCAGGGGGCAGTGAGGGATGATTAAATAGCAGGCTGTGTGAGGTGACCATGCTGGCCGGGGGCCGTGAGGAGTGACCAGGCTTGCAGAGGTGGGAGTTGGGGGCAGTCAGGCCAGCAGGAGGGGCTGTTGGGGGTGACAGAGCCGGCAGGGGGCAGTAAAAAGTGACCAGGCTGGTGGGGGGGGGCAGTTGGGGGCATCCAGGCTGGCAGGGGGAGGTGCATATGGGGACAACCAAGCCAGCAGGGGGGGAGTTTAAGGTGACTAGCCTGGCAGGGTGTGCAGTGAGGGGTGACTAGGCTGGTGGGGGGGCAGTTGTGGGCTACCAGGCCAGCAGGGAGGGGGCAATTGGGGGCAATCAGGCCTGCATGCAGAGGCAGAGAAGGGCGATCAGGCAGGCAGGCAGGTGAGCAATTAGGAGCCAGCAGTCTAGGGTTGTGAGAGTGTGCAGGCTGGGCTGATGCCCTGTTCCCGCAACCCTGAACATCCCATGTGGGATCCTGGATTGGAGAGGGTGCAGGTTGGGCTGAGGGAACCCCCAATACACAATTTTAATGCACAGGGTCGCTAGTAATAAATATAAATATCTCTCTGTTCTCTGTGCAGTCAAAGAATAACTCCTTTCATGGAAATCGTCATGGTTGGTTATAATAGATTACACCAATTCGATGGTAGCACACTTTTCTTTCTAGTCCCTTTTCAACTACCAACTTCTTTTCCTAATGTAACAGAAGCTGAGGCCAGCAGGCCAGGGAAGGGGGAGGCCTCCTGGCATGCCCAGGATGAAAAACTCAGGTCCATGGTCCCAGTGAGAATAAATAAGTAATCTTTTCTGTCAAAGAAGAGAGTATAGGCAACTACCATTTTTGCTTGTGTGACTTAGCAACCCAAAGGTCAAACACTCCCTTTTTCCTATAAATTAGCCAATCTTGCAAGAATTTGAGCCTAAACTTTGACCAGTCTAGAGTGAGGGATATTGTGCATCCTGCCAGACCCTATGGTGGTATGCATCCTTTTGCAGAAGTAAAGATATTTACAGCCTGGGAGAAACCAAGATGGTGGCATATGTAAATACCTGAAATTGCTGCCTCGCACAGCCACTTCAAAACTACAACTAAAAGAAAAAACGATCATCCAGGACCATAGGAAGGCTGGCTGAATGGAAATTCTACAACCAGAAGGGAAGAGAAAAGCACTCTGAGACTTAGAGTGGTGAGGAAGTAAAGTGCAGAGGTACAGAGGTACACGCACATGAGGAGGGCTGGCAACTGAGTACACAGCTGTCTTTTTCATTTTGGAGGGAGATACTCTGGGAACCCAGACTTATACGAAGAGAAACTAGACTGTCTGGCATTGGGCGGAACTCGAGGGCAGCTTTCTCTCAGAGTTGCTTGCAATGATTAATGAGGGACACTGAGACCTGAGGGCCTCTTAGGGCAGGGCGGATGGGAAGCCATTACTGTTTGCTCTGCCCTGAAACCCCACCCCACCCAAGCTGTGTGCAGAGGCTTTTGCATATGAATGGCCTGGTCCTTTGAAATCTAAAATTACCTAACAAATTGCAGCTGAGTCAGAGAGACTCAGAACATCCAAAAGAAGGTCCAAGACCCCACAGCAGCTTGCCTTGCTTCACAGCTGGGCCTCATCTGGGAACCTCCAAAACCCAAACAAGAAAGAAGAATCTGCAGATCTCTCCAAAGCTCCCACTGGGTGGCCTCAGGCAGAGCCAGTGTACCCAGTGGTCAGAGTGGGACCATCCAGATTAAAACTCCTCAGATCCATAAGGGGCACACTCAGGGGCAGATTCAATGAGCACCAAAGCCCACTAAAACAAGTCTTACCTCATAAGGGTGTCTCCAGCACAGAAGTTTTCCCATCATAGATACAGCTGATCCTCACAGCCAATTGGCCTGGAGGTCAATTCCTCTCAGTGATACCAACAACAATCAAGGCTTAACTACAACAAGACTGTGCACACAGCCCACAAAGGGGTGCACCAAGAGTGTCCACCTCAGATAACTGGGGAGGCTGAACTACTGGGCCCTATAGGACACGTACCACACAAAGCCACTCCATCAACACAGGGAAGCAGCCAAACTGCAGAGACAAAGAACCAGGTCACAAATGACAGAAATGGTGGAAAGCAAACTACTGGATAGAGTTCAAAACCACGGTTATAAGGTTACTCAAGAATTTTCTAGAAACCGCCAATAAATTTAGTGAGACCCTTGAGGATATGAAAAAGGACAAACTAGAAACTAAGTTTACACTGACTAAAATAAAGAATAATATATAGAGATACAACAGCATTCTAGAGGATTGCAAGAATCAAGTCAAAGATTTAAAATACAAAGAAACAAAAAAACACTCAATCAGAAAAGCCAAAAGAAAAAAAGAATAAAAAAAAATGAAGATAGTGTAAGGAGCTTCTGGGACAACTTCAAGCATACCAATATCAGAATTATGGGGGTGCAGGAAGAAGAGAGAAAGAGCAAGATATTGAAAACATAGTTGAAGAAATAATGACATAAAACTTCCCCCACCTGGTGAAAGAAATAGACTTACAAAACCAGGAATCGCAGAGAACCCCAAACAAAAGGAGTTCAAAGAGGACCACACCAAGACAAATCATAATGGGTGGGGGGCAGGGCCCCTCAGTCCAGCCTGCACCCTCTCAAGTCTGGGACACCTCGCTCCTTACCACCCACCTGCATCAGAGGTAGGAGAGGGTCCCTCCATTGCCGCTGTGCTGGCCAGCCGTGAGCCCAGCTTCTGGCTGAGCTGCTCTCTCCCTGTGGGAGCACATTGACCACCAGGAGGCAGCTCCTGCGTTGAGCATCTTCCCTCTGGTGGTCATTGTGCATCATAGCCACTGGTCGTTCCACCATTCGATCAATTTGCATGTTACACTTTTATTATATAGGATTGCCAAGAGCAAAAGACAAAGAGAAAATATTAAAAGCAGCAAGAGAAAAACAGTTATCTACAAGGGAGTACCCATACAACTGTCAGCTGATTTCTCAACAGAAACTATGCAGGCCAGACGGGAGTGGCAAGAAATATTCAAAGTGATAAATAGCAAGCACCTACAACCAAGAGTACTCTACCCAGCAAAGCTATCATTCAGAATTGATGGTCAGATAAAGAGATTCACAGACAAGAAAAAGGTAAAGGAGTTCATCACTGCCAAACCAGTATTATATGAAATGCTGAAAGATATTCTTTAAGAAGAGGAGGAAGAAGAAAAAGTTAAAGATAAAAATTATGAATAAATACATATCTATCAACAAGTGAATCTAAAAATCAAGAATAAAAAATCTGATGAACAGAATAAACTGGTGAATATAATAGAATCAGGGGCATAGAAAGGGAGTGGATTGACGATCTTTGGGGAAAGAGGTGTGGGAAGAGACTGGACAAAAATCGTACACCTATGGATGAGAACAGTGTGGCCAGGGGGTAAAGGCATGGGGTGGGGTGGGAACTAGGTGGAGGGGAGGTATGGTGGGGGGGGAGATGAACAACCGTAATTATCTGAACAATGAAGATTTATTTTAAAAAATATTTACAGTCTGGCTCCCAAGTAGCCTGTGTTTTCTACCCAGACCCCTAGTTTTGGGGCAGAATCGGAGTAGGGCAAGTGATAGGGTTATGGCTAGAACTCAGTGTCTGGAGAAAGCAGGGCTGGAGAAAACCCAGGCGCCCACCCCTCTCCCAGGCAGTGGAGACATCCTTCTCACAATCCAGGACGGCTGGCTCCCAACTGCTCGCCTGCCTGCCTCCCTGATTGCCCCTAACCGCTTCTGCCTGCCAGCCTGATCACCCCCTAACCCTTACCCTGCCAACCTAATTGATGTCTAACTGCTCCCCTGCCAGCCTGTCTACCCCCAACTTCCCTCCTCTGCTGACTTGGTCACTCCTAACTGCCCTCCCATGCAGGCTTGATTGCCCCCAACTGCACTCCCTTACAGGCCTGGTCCCTCCCAACTGCCCTCCCCTGCTGGCCTGATAGCCCACAACTGCCCTCCCTTGCAGGCCTGGAACCTCCCATCACCCCTTCCCTACTGGCCATCTTGTGGTGGCCATCTTTTGTCCACATGGGAGCAGGATCTTTGACCACATGGGGGCAGCTCTCTTGTGTGTTGGAGTGATGGTCAATCTGAAAATTACTCTTTTATTAGATAGGATTATGTATCTTCTATAATTGAAACTTTGTAGCATTGAGTGGAGGCCTAGGCAGGCAAAGGCAGGTGGAAAGCTTGGCTTCCTCCATTGTCAGGGCAACCCAAGTCTCCCTCCTGCTCTCAGTGGTGGCAGCCATCTTGGTTGGGTTTATTTGCATAATTTGCTCCTTATTGGCTGGTGGGTGTGGCTTGATCAAAGGTACAGTCAATTTTCATATTACTTTTTAAAAAAATATATTTTATTGATTTTTTACAAAGCGGAAGGGAGAGGGATAGAAAATCAGAAACATCGATGGGAGAGACATTGATCAGCTGCCTCTTGCATGCCCCCTACTGGGGATGTGCCCGCAGCCAAGGTACATGCCCTTGCTGGAATCGAACCCGGGACCCTTCAGTCCACAGTCCGACGCTCTATCCACTGAGCCAAACTGGTCTCGGCTCATATTACTTTTTTATTTGATAGGATTAGATAGGATGTTTCTATCTCTCTCTCCCTCTCCCTTCCTTTCTGAAACCAATAAAAACATATTTTAAATAAAGTAAGATATAGGTTATAATTTTTGTCTTTTAATATAATAGGAAATTCAGCCTCTTTACATTTAATGTAACAAAGATTATAGGGTACTTGATTTTAATCTTTCCAAACTACGTTACTATATATTTTATGTTGTTGTTTCCTATCTTTCTTTTCCTTAGATTTGCTGGTGCGATCACATTCTCTTTTCTTAACTTTCCTTTCTTTCCTGTTAATTTGAAGATTTGCAGGAAAGTTACTTTCCAACTGGAAAGAAGGATGCCAAGGAACTATGCAGAGTTGCCTCAGCCTTGACTCTGAGCATTACTTCAGCTTCAAAGATAAGGCATTAATGGCTCTGAATTTGACTCATTTATGTTTTATTCATTCCTAAAACAGAAGTGTTAGCATTTCTTTCTGAAATTTTTGTTATTCACATGTCATGTCTTCTGGATCTAATTTTCAAGCATTTTTTGTCTTTTCCTTTGTTTGTCTGTTTTTTAAATGTTTTACAGCCCAGGCAGTGTCACTCAGTGGTTGGGCATTGGCCTGTGAACCAGTAGCTCACTGGGTCCTCCATCCTAAGGCTTCTCAGGGTGGACATTTTAGGGAAAGTCACGGGGGAAGATCTTAGTAAAATACTCAGCAGCTTTCCAAGTGTGTCTTTTCAGGCTCTAGGTCTCTACTGAGTGACTGTGGGCTCCAAGGCAGGGGTCATTTATTATTCATTGCAACTGGTCCTGAGATTCAGCCTTGACTGGTTGTTGCTTATCTGGGCCTGGAGCTGAAATATATAGATATACAACTCAAGACATAGATGTTCTCTCTAGGGAAGAAAGGACAGAGGTCTGTGAGAGTAAACAAGAAATCTTTTCTGTCAAAGAAGGGAGTTAGGTAGCAGCCATTTTGGGTCATGTGACTTGGGAGCTGCCATTTTGAAAGAGCAAAGGTCAACCACTCCCTTTAAATTAGCCAATTGGCACCAGATTGTGAGCCTAAGCTCTTCCAATCAAGAGTGAGGGACAGACCACATGTGTCAGGAATAAAAGCCTGAGCAGACCCTGCTCAGTGTGCATGTGCTTCCTGACCATGTGCTGTGCACCCTCCTACAGGAGTAAAGATATTTGCCTTGCTGCCTGGCTCCCAAGTAACCTTTGTGTTCTGCCAGGACCCCATATTTTGGGGGTTTGCCTTATTTATAATATATTTGGGGGCTCATCCGGAATTCCATTGGTCACTATGAGATGTCATTACACCCCTCTCCTGAGGAGGTAAGCCCCACTGCCAGATTTCAGTGGCCTTGGAGAGGAGGGACAGCCATTACCCCCAGGTTGACTTATGAGCTTGGGATCGAGAGTCAGCCAGCAATGCAGGAAGGCCCCAAGCAAGCAAGATCCATGGCAATCAGGTGACCTCATGCATGAGCCAAGGTGAGAAATTGGACTGAGTACTCTTTGGTGATTGGGTATCCTCAGAGGTCGGGTATAGGTGACTGGGGTGTGTCTTGGAAGTGAGTGCTGGGTTCTGATCTATGGTTCTGTTCTCCTGTGAGGGAAGCAGCCAGAGAGAGACAAAGCAGATTTCAAGGAGTGTGAGAAATCTCCAATATGGGGGGAATTGAGCACAGTGGAAGAAATCGCTAACATAGGAGGTTGAGCACTTAGTCACAAGGGACTTCTGAGGATGGGAAACAAAAATTCTAGGCCTAAGGAATATATTCCCCCAAAGAGTTAATTGGGGAGAATGCTGAGGTTCAGGACAGGAGACATTGCTCTGCTTCAGTGGTTGTTTTATGCAGGGCATTCTGTGGTGTCTGTGGGTCATGTGCACCTGTGTAAGAGTATTTCTACTGATTTTTTTTTGTGTCTCTTTATTATTTGGTTTAATTTGTTTAAATGCGGGGCACATCCTACTTTAGGGGAGGCCAGCTATTTGTTGCAAGACTGAACATGTGGTAGAGATTACAGGAGCATCCCAGATTGGAGACCCTTTCTTCTTTCCCTCAAGGCATCAGCCATCAGAAACTCTTAGCTGGTAAGGTTTTTGTCTATATGTCTATAATGTAATTTTAGTTACTGATTTGCCTTGCTTGCTTTTGAAAGGGCAGAGCGGGAATGACTCCACTTTGTACTGTGTCCTCCATCTTATGTAACTGTGTCCCCTCTTCTGAGAAAAACCACAGGATGTGTCAGTTATTCAGCTCGCCCTTAATGCAGCCAATGGGAATACAAGGGAACTAACCTAAGGCACTGGCAGTTTTAGTGACAAGTGAGCTGGGATCTGGGATTGAGGTCCTTTCTCTGATGCACTAGAGCAATGGTGTATCTTCACTGCTTTGAGTAGGAGCTAAAGTGATGAGATGTCACATCATCCCATGTATTATCCAAGAATTAAGTGAAACCATATTGACCAATCAGCAAATTAATCTCCTCCTAGACACTGGAGAGCATGAAAGTCAATGAATGTCAGCCCAGTTTGAAGAAAAGAGTTTACATAAGAAAAAGGGGGGAATTGTGAGAATAAACAAGCCATCTTTTCTGTCAAAGAACAATTTAGACAGCTGCCATTTTGGACTGTGTGACTTGGCAGCCACCATGTTGGCCACATGATGTGTAAACTTACCTGGGGGCTGCCATCTTGAAATCACAAAGACCAACCCCTCCCTTTGAATTAGCCAAACATGAAAGACTGTGCGCCTGAGCTCCAATCAAGAGCAAAGGACAGGTCACGTCTGTCAGGGATTATTTGTGTCACTAGCCCTCACCCAACCAATTGGAATTGGCTAACTCAGCGGTCTGAGTATGCCCCCACCTCCCGACCCCTAACCCTATAATATCATTGTGCTTTTGAAACTAGCTCTCTTTTTACATCCTGCCGCTGCGTTGGTGGAGGCAGAGAGTCAAGCTCAAGCTTGAATAAAGGCTCTTTGCTTTTGCATTGGACTCCCTGGTGGTCTTCGGGCATCTTGAAATCTGGGCAGAACACTTTCTATATTTTGGGGGACTTAGTTTGACATGGTGAAGTAGGGATTAAAGGCATGAAGAAGTAAGCAGTGCAGGCTGGGAATGGATTCCATTGTTTAGATAACAAGGTTAATGTTTTTTTTTTTCTTTTTAAAAGATTAGCCTTTAAAAACAAAACAAAACAAAACACCACATTTTATTGAATTTTCATAGAGAGGAAGGGAGAGGGACAGAGAGTTAAAAATGTCGATGGGAGAAAACATCGATCAGCTACCTCCTTGCACCCCCCTACCCTCAGTGGAGATGTGCCTATAACCAAGGTACATGCCCTTGACCATAATTGAACCTGACCCTTTAGGCTGCAGGCCGATGCACTGTCCATTGAGCCAAACCATGATGATGGGCAGTTCTTGGATGAAATGGACCACATTCCAAAGTTGATCCCACGTCCTGGGGGCCTATAACTTAAAACTTTGCTGGTTTAAATGGTAAAATTGTTAAATATCAAGGTATTTTGAAATAACAGGATACTGAAATATTATTCTGAGTTTGCCTTGTATGCAGAAACTAAAGGATGGATATGAATCTGCTAATGAATAAGTCTTGTATTTTGTATAAAATTTATCTTAAAATGTAAATATATTGCTAACCAGAGGAATGTGAATTACTTACATGTCACCTAAAGATTAAGGTTTCTAAGGGTTAATAATCCTAATTGGAAATAAATTATTGTTTTGGTGTCATTTTGAAGGGAAAAAACGTGGAAGTTGTAAGGGTTGCGAGTAAGGGTGATGTTTGTAAAGAGAAATGTTAAAAGGAAGTTATATAAACGGCCCATGCCAGTAAGCCAGGATGTATAGAATAAGGAAACTGGGATGATTAAGCAGCAATTTGGAGCCATTCAGTAAATCCCATCTTCCTTAACCTAGGACACAAGAGTAAATGATTTGCATTTTGCCTCCCTGACCAGGGGGTAAATAGCTTATATCAAAGTACTCAGGGAGACAGATGGCAGACATCAATTAGGGTCCTTTGCTGTCCCCACCCAAGGACAAATGAAGCTGAACTCTTTCTTGCCCTAGAATTGGCTTCAGGCTATTCCAATAGGCGCCGAAAGGCCTCAAGATCTTCCTGCAGCGGAGGCCTATGGACCAGTTTCTCCAGAACCCTGTGCAGGGCTGAGGCGGCGACAGCGCCGGGGGTGCGTCCGTTCGGACTCTCGGCACCATCTCCGCTTCTGCGCCCGGCCGGCGCCCCAGCCCGGCCCCGCCGAAGAGACGGCGCTCGAACTGCCCTCTTTTCCCCGGTGGACACTGACGAAATGCCAGCCAGAGACCACGATCAGATTGCTGTATTCACCAAGTGGAAAACCAAGTCTCCACACTGCTGCCAGCGTGCTTGGGTCCCCCCCGCTGGCCACCACGCCCAGGGGAGCCCGGGCAGCTTCTGCTGGTAACGGAACGCGGAGGGCGGCCCTTCAGGAGAGTGTTGTCCAGCTCTCCGTCTTGTGAACGGACAGCTTCCAGACCCTGGACCAACACGCTGAGACTGGGTCACACACCGCCTGATGGAGTGAGTGACTACCCAGCGGTCAGGGTGACAGCGACTCGAGATCAGCCTCGAGTCCCGCCGTCCTCTGGTTTCACTGTGAACGCAGAAGGCTGTGATGGAAGACCAGGTGGCCGCCGCCCTAGCAAAGGCAACCCAGAGGGTTCCCTAATGTGGAAACCTCAGGAGCAGGTTGTAACAGAGATGGTTATTGAAGAGGGTGGCACGGGTCTGAGGCGTCCCCGCTGTACTGTGGAGGAGGGTGTTCAAAAAGAGGAAAGGGAGAAGCACCGAAGGTTAGTGGAGCGACTTAAAGAAGGTGTTCATGGAAACTCTGTTCCTCCTGTCATTTCAACTCGTCATAGTTCTCAGATTTGTCACATGGATACATTAAAGACCAGACGCTGGGGGGAAGAGCAAAGTCATGGAATCAGAACGACTCAGTTTGTTCCCAAACCATATGGAGCTGCTGAAACAAGGGGACCTCTATGTCCATCAAGGAGTGAAAAGAGGTGTTCAAAGGGGAGAATTCCAGATATAGAAAAGACAGTTGGAATAAGACTTGAAAATGAAGGTAGGAGGGGCCACCGGCTGGAGCCTGATCTGTCAGCCCCATTCCGCCTGGGCAGTGGGAGCAATGGCTTATTCAGGAGGAAGATGTCAACACTTGACACAAAAGAAAAAAGTTGCTCAGGCAAAGAGAGAGAGAAAAGAACGGATGATGCTGAACTGACAGAGGACGTGGAAAAGGAAGTCAGCAACGCCCTAGGCCGTGGCCCACAGGATGACATCCTCAGTAGTGCTTTCAAATTGCGCATCACTCCAGGGGCTATCCAGGCCCTGCGGAACTTTCACTGGCTCAGTGACGAAGTCATTAATTTTTACATGAATCTGCTCATGGAAAGAAGAAACAAGGCTACCCAGTCCTTCACGCATTCAGTACTTTCTTCTATCCCAAGTTAAAGTCTGGGGGCTGCCACGCAGTGAAAAGATGGACCAAAGGGGCCGATCTCTTTGAACAGGAGCTAATTCTGGTGCCTATTCATCGGAAGGTTCATTGGAGCCTGGTGGTGACAGACCTGAGAAAACAGTGTCTTAAATATCTGGATTCAATGGGACGGAAGGGCAACAGGATCTGTGAGATTCTCCTCCAGTATTTGCAGGATGAAAGCAAGACCAAAAGAAATGTTGATCTGAATCTTTTAGAATGGACGCACTATAGCCTGAAGCCACATGAGATTCCTCAACAGTTGAATGGGAGTGATTGTGGAATGTTTACTTGTAAATATGCAGATTATATGTCCAGGGACAAACCAATCAGCGCCAGATGCCTCTCTTCCGGAAGAAGATGGTGTGGGAAATCCTTCATCAGCAGTTGCTGTGAGAATGCCCGGCCCAGTCCCTTAGCTGCTGATGGTTCTTTCATGGACGAACGTTTTCATATACCTCATGCATTGTGGGTTTAAAAGTCCCTGCATTGCCTGTTCTCTCACAGGTACTGAGCAGTCTGTCAGACACGCATGAAGGTCCTGCACCCTAGTGAACTGACTTGGTATGCGGAGGCCTGCTTGCGACCTGTTTGTAAGATTGTGCCTGCTCAGAGCCTGGACTATTCAACCCACATAGGAACAAACGCTAATTAATACTTTTAAAAAAAAGATTTCCCCTCTCCCCCCATGAATGTGGGAAATGCAGGATTTATTCTATGAGCTGTTGTTTTCTGTGTTCGTTCACGTGGATTCATTCACTCACTCATTTGCATACATAATGGGCAGTGGCTGTCTTCTGCTGCTCTTTTATGTTAACTTTGAATTATTTGAACTATTATTTCTGAAAAGAATGTTAATCGAGCTGCCATTCCCTGCTGAAGATGTAAAGGGAAAGCAGTGAGGTGGGAGGAAGGAAGTGTTGACTGACTTCTCTGACCTAGGAGCAGTAACTGCCAACTTGAAGCTGGAGGTCTTATTTTTGAGGTTTGAAAATGCCAGGAGAAGCTCTGGAGTGTGGGGCTCTGATTGCCTTTCAGAGGAAGGCAGAGCCCCCGGCACTGGCAAGGTGTCAGGAAGGCGGACCTGGGGCCAAGAAACTCTGGCTGCCCAGGCATCTTCCGAAGACTGTACTGTCATCTAGAGAGACTTTCCTTTCTGGAAACGAGGTAACTGCTGTTCTTGAAACTGGATTTGAAGTAACTAAACCCTAAATCTTCATTTTTACCCTAGATCTGATTGAGGTTAAACCTCAGAATTGTAAGGGCCGGCCTGAGCTGTTTATTTCAAAAGAGTCTATTCAACTTAAAGCTATTTTTCCTCAAAGTTTTTTTCCCCTATATAGAAAGCTAAAATTAAGTTTTGTATTCATTTGGATTTACATCTCCCCCCACCCCCCCATTCCTTCCCTACTGAAGTTTATGGAAGAAAATTTAGTACTTGGTTCTGAGGTTACAATAATTAATTTTGCATATGAAAGTTTGTATTTAACTTTTTTGTTCATTAAAAACTTTACAGTTGTTATGCATTTTTAATTTCAGAAAGTTTAGAATTGGTCAAAACATATTTTGCAAGATCGAGTGCCTAGTGTTGCTTTTTCGATGTAATAAAAGTTTGCCTGGCAGAACCTGAAAAAAAAAAAAAAGAACTATGTATGGGTATCTCTTCTACTTTAATCTATCTCATTTTAGAAGGCTTCCTGACCCAAGGCCCTCCTCTTGAATTCCCAGCTCATTGCCATCAACCGGGATAGTATGTTCTGGTCAAGAAAAGGAGGGAAACAAGTTGGAACCATCCTGGGAAGGACCCTACCTCATCTTGCTTACCACTGAGACTGCTGTCGGACTGCAGAATAAGGTTGGACCCATCACACATGGGTTAAGGGTGACCACCAGCTTCTCAGGTGGAAACACCTCAACTTGGACGGCCATACCAGGATATGACCCCTTGAAATTAATGCTAAAGAAACTGTAAGCTGTCTATTTGCTTTAGGACCCTGGCAAATTACAGGGGCTTTCAATGTGGGTTGCAGAACTGTGTATGTTATGCCCAGATTTCATGATCCCGAAAGACCACCAGGGAGCCAAGCCCGATGCAATAGGGCTTATTACAAGCCCAGGCTTGGCCCTCTGTCCCCACCGACGCAGTGGCAGGATGCAAAGCAGAAAAAAAAATCCAAAACATGCGATTTTATAGGGAGGTGGGGCCAGACTCGAACCGTGGAGATGGCCGATTCCGATTGGTTGGGTGATGGCTGGGGCTAGTGATGCACCCACGTGACCTGTCCTGTCCTTTGCTCTTGATTGGAGCTCAAGTGCACAGTCTTTCATGATTGGCTAACTCAAAGGGAGGGGTTGGTCTTTGTGATTTCAAGGTGGCAGCCCCCAGGTAAGTTTACATAACACACGGCCTACATGGTGGCTGCCAAGTCACAGTCCAAAATGGCAGCTGTCTTTGCAGTTCCGCTCTGCCCTTTCATGTACAATCTGGATCATGCTTACGCAGTTAAGTTATTGATTATAACTTAAATGACTTGGATATTTCAGCCTTTAGGCCAAAATATTGGCTAAGACTAGATTTAGGAGTAGAAGTCACAGGCAGGATCCTTTAGGCCAGTGGTGGGCAAACTGCAGCTCGCGAGCCACATGCGGTTCTTTGGACCCTTGAGGGTGGTTCTTCCACAAAATACCATAGCCTGGGCGAGTCTATTTTGAAGAAGTGGCATTAGAAGAAGTTTAAGTTAAAAAAAATTTGGCTCTCAAAAGAAATTTCAATCGTTGTACTGTTGATATTTGGCTCTGGTGACTAATGAGTTTGCCGACCACTGCTTTAGGCCAATGCCACCACTATGCAAATAGAAGTAGGAATAATGAAATGATTGCCTGGGTAGAATGGATTAAATATTCTGTACACTCCCTAAATAAAAGTGACTGTTATGCTTGCCTGGCAGAAAGGCTAGAGGCCCAAGTGGATGGACCTAAGACAGTAATGGGATGGAATATGTACTTGCTCTGTATCGGGAAGAAATCACCTGGGGAAACACTTCCTGTAAGACTCTCTCCCTGTTGTTCCCATTCAACAGAGGTAAAGAACAAGGATCCCCCAAAACAATCTGGGCCCCATCCTCCAACATAAACTGTACATCCTATCTCAAAGGATTGGGGAAACAATACTCAGAGTTTATGGGAAATTTATCTAATGTGTAAATGGCCAAGTATCATCAGAAGCCAATCATTCTGCACTGTTGATAACCCATGCTGATGCCTAGTGGTATTTCGGGGGACCATTATTTGTGACCTTGCACTTGGAGTGGAACTTGTGCTCTGATACAATTGGCTATCCCTTTCACTTTGGCATATTGTAAACCTTTTTCAACAAACCGACAGAGTCATGGGTGCTCCTTTGATCCCCATATTTACATAGATTCCATTAGGGTTTTAAGAGGGCTGCCAAATGAGTTTAAGACTAAAAATCAGATTGCTACAGGATTTGAATCTGTTCTGTTCTGGTGGTCCCCTATACATAAGAATGTGGATTGAATTAATTATATTTACTATAACCAACAAAGTTTTGTTAACTATACTTGATATGCAGTTAAAGGTGTAGCTAAACAACCAGATGCCTCCAGCAGGATGATGTGGGAGAGGAGGTTGGCCTTGGAAAGATTCTGTCAGAAAAAGAGTTTGTGTAATGTTGGGGGCCAATGCTGCACATTCAACCCAGACAACACAGCTCCAGATGGAAGCATTACTGAGACCCCACAGGGGTGAACAACTTTAGCTAATGAGTTAGCCGAGAATTCTGGAATTGAGATCCTTTCCCTGACTCACTAGAGCAATAGTTTGGAAATTGGAAGGGGGTGATGGTATACATATTCACCTCTTTGATAATTGCGTTAGGAGTTACGGTGATGGGATTTATATCATCCCATGCATGAGAGATCTTATCCAAAGGTTAACTGAAACCACATTGACCAAACAGCAAAATAATCTCCTAGATACTGCAGAGCATGAAAGTTAGCTAATGCTGACCAAGTCTGAAGAAAAGGGTGAAATCAGTTAAATAAGAAAAGGGAGATATTGTGAGAATAAGTAAGTAATCTTTTCTGTCAAAGAAGGAAGTTTTAAGCATCTGCCATTTTGAAATTGTAAATGTCAACCCTTCCGCAAGTCCTTTGAATTAGCCAACCATGCAAGAATGTGAACCTAAGCTCTGACCAATCAAGAGTGAGGGAAAGAAGGCATGCATAAGGGATAAAATCTGAGTGGACTTCCCATTTGGTATGTGTGCTTGCTAGACTCTGTGTTGGTTGCATATCCTTCTGCAGAAGTAAAGATACATATTTTTCTATGTTAAGACACCCTCATGTATAAGACACCCCCACTTTTACAACCCAAAATTAAGAAATCAATATTTTAAATATAAAACAGAACACATTTTTATTTAGTAATTACTGCAGGTAATGTTTACATACCAGTACTATGATATTATGCAGCACATCACTTTATTCAGCCTCTGTTACATCATTGCTCTTTTCTTCATCACTATTAGCTTCACACATCAATTTCTTCAACTTCCATTGTGTCACTGCTGTCTTCTGAGTCACTGTCTATATATGTGAGATCATCCTCATAAACTGCTGGCATTTTTTTGAGCTGATTTTGTTCATGTTCTCATGGCCAGCCCTTCTCTCCTCATGACATTTAAGCACCATTTTGCTTTTCCTGTAAAAAATAACAACATTCATTTCACTTGCAAACATCTTGCCAGACATTGAATAAGCTTGGTTGACACACAGGCGCTGCTCCATAATCCAAGTCTTAAGCCTCTGCTCCAAGTTTGCCCATTTTGTTGGTTTTTCTCTTAAGGCCTTCTTCGTTTTTGGCATCTTAAGGAGTTGTTCTTCCTGTTTTCTCCACTGTCTGATCATACATTCAGTAGGAGGAGGTCCAAATTGTCTCTCTTCAGCTCTGTTTCCATGCTCTTTTGCACAGCTGATTACATTCATTGACGTCTTTATGGGCTCAGAATGCTCTGGTCCCTGTTGCATCTGCGCACTCTCCAACTCCACCTCCACCTCCAATTACGGCATCAGCTGACGTTAGTAACAATAATGCTTGTGATTGGAGGAAGCCATCCTCCTCTGACTTCTGTGTATAAGACACCCCTTGATTTTCAGTCGAATGGTTTTAGATAAAAAATAGCATCTTATATATGGAAAAATATGCTATTTGCCTTGATGTCTGGCTCTTGAGTATCCTTTGTGTTCTGCCAGGACCCCTGGCTTTGGGGCTTCCCTTCTTTCTAACATTTGAAAAACAAAAAGATTTTAAAATCAGCAATATTTAAACCAGAGTCATAAGAACAATAATTATCCTCAGTTCATACAGTCCCACAACCAATTCTTTGTTTATCCTTATTATTTACCAGTATTTTCTTTTCTTTAAATTTTTTTTAAATTGATGTTTAGAAAGAGAGGAAGGGAGAGGGAGAGAGATCGAGACATTGCTGTGGGAGAGAAAAATCAACCAGTTCCCTCCTGCACAACCTCCAGTTGGGATTAAGCCTGAAACATGGCATGTGCCCTGGTTGGGAATTTGTAACTTTTTGGTGCACAGGACAACACCCCACCAACTAAGCCACACTGACCAGGGCGATTTGCCAGTATTTTCATGAATTCAGCTGTTTCTTAGTGTTGTAGGCAGTAGGAACAGCAAACCACATGTCTGACCAGTGGGGTCGGAACAATTCAGACCCAAACTGTGAGAGAACACTTATTTGGTAAACACAGAGCTAGAAGAAGTAATCCCTGGAAGAAATAGGCATGGGGAGCAAGTTATAGAGGTAAAGAAAGGACCCTTAGAGCTTGATCGTGAGGAAGCTAGTAGTAACTGCCCAAGGCAGGGTGGGAGAGGGGGAAGGGAAAGTCATGGTCTTGCTCCCAAGAGGGAGAGCACACTGGGTCCTTCATCATAAGGGTTTTAAAGGTGGAGATTTTTAGGGGGAGGGCTCAGGTGAAGATTCTGTGACTTTCCGGGTGTGTCCATTCAGGGTTGTGGTCTCCACTGATTGGCCAGCACCAGGGCACGGGGCCATAATTCAATGCAGCTGGTCCTGAGGCTGGTTTTGCTGCTTTTTTGGGTCTGGAGCTGGGAGGAAAGGTCAGGGGGTCCAAATCTCATGACCAGTGATATGCTAGGGGAGAAAAAGTCACTCTGGGGGTGAGGTCCCACCCTACAATTGATTGTCCATTGCAAGGCAGCTGGGGCTTTCCATCCTCGTGACCTTCTGTACCTGGTCCATTGTCCTTGCTCTGCTTATGTCTGTCTAACTGCCTACCACATTAGAGTTCTATAAATCTTCATCTAGTTACAAAATATGACTTGTTTAGAAACCTGTAATTTATAATAAGTCAGCATCCTTTTCATGGATCTTTCTAAAGATGTAACACATTTGCAAATGTATTCGAGTAATACAATGTCTATAAATGAAAAAACTTAAAGTGACATGATTATAGATTGATTATAATGCAATTGATAAAAATTCTGCTTTGCTATCCTATCTAATAAAAGAGTAATACGCATATGGACCATCACTCCAACACATAAGAAGATCCTGCCCCCATGTGGATTCAAGATGGCCAGCAGGGGAGGACAGTTGGGAGGTTCCAGGTCTGCAAGGGAGGGCAGTTGTGGGCCAGCACGGGAGGGCAGTTAGGAGGGACCAGGCCGGCAGAGGAGCAAAGTTGGGGGCAAACAGGCTGGCAGGGGAGCAGTTAGACATCAATCAGGCTGGCAGGGGAGTGGTTAGGGGGTGATCAAGCTGGCAGGCAGAAGCAGTTAGGGGCAATCAGGGAGGCAGGCAGGCGAGCAGTTTGGAGCCAGCAGTGCTGGATTGTGAGAAGGATGTCTGACTGCCCATTTAGGCCTGATCCTACTGGGATCGGGCTTAAACAGGCAGTCGGACATCCCTTGAGGGGTCCCAGATTGGAGAGGGTGCAGGCTGGGCTGAGGGACACCTCCCTGCCCCCATGCATGAATTTCATGCACCGAACCTTTAGTAAGATATAATATTCCAAGACAATAATTTCTTGGTATAATAAAATTACTGTAAAATGACATAGAGTAAAGTATATCTATACGTACCATCACAATACATATATTAGATTAAATACACAATTTTAATATATACAAAATAAATAATATGTAAAAATTTAAAACATTGCACATGGCCGAGACCGGTTTGGCTCAGTGGATAGAGCGTCGGACTGCGGACTGAAGGGTCCCGGGTTCGATTCCAGCAAGGGCATGTACCTTGGCTGCTGGCACATCCCCAGTAGGGGGCATGCAAGAGGCAGCTGATCGATGTGTCTCTCTCATCGATGTTCCTGACTTTCTATCCCTCTCCCTTCCACTCTGTAAAAAATCAATAAAATATATTTTAAAAAATAAAATAAAAATAAAATAAAACATTGCACATGGCTTGTCGGAAGTGTGCATTGAGCTGGGGCACCAGGTGGCGGGCAGCGCCCACAGACCACACCCTCACCCAGGGTCGGGGGGACATGGAGCCAGCAGGCGGGCCTTTAGTGCACAGACCTGTGTGTGCCTCAGTCACCACACGGTGCTCCTGGGTTACCCCCACCCCCGCCCGCCCACCCATCAGCTTGCATCCGTCACCTCCTTGTGCCGGTTTGGATTTTTTCCTTGTTTCTTTTCTTAAAGTGACTTCTCCTCTCAATTCAATTTAGTTGCATTGAATTCAATCCTTGCAGCCTGGTGAGTGAACAGTAGCCAGTGCTGCCTGGGGTCAGGGCCAGCGCAGGGCTGGGCTGGATGGGGCAGTCTGCCCCCGACTCGCTCCTGCCCACCCCAGGCGGGCGGGTGGGCAGGAGGGCTGCCATCCCAGGATGCAGGTGGCATGGCCTTCTGCCCTGTCCCTGTCTCTCCCCGACTCCTGGCCCCTCCCCTTCGCTCCCTGTCCCAGGCTCTCTTTCTCGCCCATGGCTTCCTCTCAACACAGGGAGGGTCTGGCCCCGGAATCCCAATCTCAGGCAACCTCAGCACCGCCCCACTCCAACCCAGTCACCCCTCAGGGCCCACCGTCCTTATGGGGTCAAAGCAGAAGAGCTGGCGGGAACACGGGTCCTGGACCCTTCCTGAGGACACTCGCCCCTGGGGTTCCCAGCCAGTTTGGAAGACAGTGAGGACCAGCTCATGGGCAGCATCCCTGCTGGCCTCTGCCACCACCAGCCTCGGCCACCACCAGCCTCGGCCACCACCAGCCTCGGCCACCACCAGCCTCAGCCACCACCAGCCTCGGCCACCACCAGCCTCGGCCACCACCAGCCAGCGAGGTCAGAAGCACGCCTCCTGGCTGCCCTGGGCTGTGTCCCAGCTCCGTGCTCCCCCCAGCCCAGCCCAACCCCCTCTTCTCTGCTTTCTGGTCTCCACATCTGTCTGTTGACATTGTCCTCTTACTTTATGTGGTGATGAACACGGACCAACCCGCCTCTGTAACGGGGTGGACACAAGCCACCCAGCCAGTCTCCTCACACTGCTCCCTACAGCTCCCCAGGCTGCTGAGAAGAATAAAAAGGACTAATTCCAATGTAGCCCTGATATTCGGGGCTAGTAATCTGAATCCAAGCCAGCAAACTCAGTGCACATTCCTGATAACCTATAATTAAGTCCCTCTCTCCTTCCCAGATGCTGGTCTTGCAGAATCTGTTACTGTGAACAGTGCATGCCCGGGAGGGAGGATTATTAATGCTGGCATCAGGCCAGACCATCTGATATGGCCTGGAGAACCCCAAGACCTGGGGGCTTTCTTGCAAGGCCAGCGAAAAGAACCTGAAGCATAATCCATGTTTGTGGGACAAAGACCACAGAGAGAGAGATATAAAGGAAGGCCCCATACATGTCCCTTTACTCAGATTTGGAAGGCTATTCCCTGAGTCCGCTGGCCTATTAAACAGTGTCCCTCCTTTTTCATCAGAAGCATCCTTGTTTTTTTTTTAATCTTCTGCAACAGCATGACCCCCCCCCCCAGGAGAGCCCTGGGTGGTACAGCTCCCAGTGTCACAGTTCGTCATTCATGCAACACACATGTATTGTGTCCAGGTTGGGGGGGGGGGTCCACAGTGGGTCCTCCAGGTGGCAGGCCCTCTCCAGCACAGGTGTCCGATTGTGCTGAGGAGACTGTTCTCTCGGATGCGAACTAAAGGGCCGCATCCTGCCTCGCGGTCCCATGGAGCTGCTTGCATGCATGCAGGCGGCGTGCTCTTCAACACTCAGCTGAAATGGAGCTGCTGGTGGCCAGGTTCCAATGGCCGCCCAGCTCCCCTTGGCTGCGGCGTCTTGGCGGCCGTCACTTCTGTTTCTTTAAAAGCTGCTGCCTGAGTCTGAGAGCCAGCCTGGGTGGTGATCACAGGCACAGCTGCTGAAGTGTTCCCTGTCCTGGAGGGTACCCCTGACCACGCCAAGTCAGACAGCCTTGCACAGAGGGCCGGGCCAGGCCAGAGAATGTGGCCCAGGGGCAGAAGCAGGTGGGGCTGGGGAATACTGTGTGGGCACTGCCCGCTGGGGCTGGGAACAGTACCATCTCACTTTGAGTATTTCTTGCCATTCCCATCTGGCCTGCATAGTTTCTGTTGAGAAATCAGCTGACAATTGTATGGGTACTCCCTTGTAGGTAACTAACTGTTTTTCTCTTGCTGCTTTTAATACTCTCTTTGTCTTTTGCTCTTGGCATTTTAATTATGATGTGTCTTGGTGTGGTCCTCTTTGGATTCCTTTTGTTTGGGGTTCTCTGTGCTTCCTGGACTTGTAAGTCTATTTCTTTCACCAGGTGGGGGAAGTTTTATGTCCTTGTTTCTTCAACTATATTTTCAATATCTTGCTCTCTCTCTCTCTTCTTCTGGCACCCATATAATTCAAGCATTGGTACACTTGGAGTTGTCCCAGAGGCTCTTTAAACTATCTTCATTTTTTGGGTTCTTTTTGCTTTTTGCTTTTCTAGTTGGGTGTTTTTTGCTTCTTTGTATTTCAAATTTTTGACTTAATTCTTGTGATCCTCTAGTTTGCTGTTGGGTCTCTGTATATTATTCTTTATTTCATTCAGTGTATGCTTAATTTCTAGTTGGCCCTTTTTTATATCCTTTAGGATCTCACTAAATTTCTCGGAGGTTTTTAGAAGATTCTTGAGTAATCTTATAACTGTGGTTTTGAACTCTATATCCAGGAGTTTGCTTTCCACCATTTCTGTCATTTGTGACCTGTTTCTTTGTCTCTCTGCAGTTTGGCTGCTTCCCTGTGTTGAGAGAGTGGCTTTGTGTGGTAGGTGTCCTATAGGGCCCAGTAGTTCAGCTTCCCCAGTTACCTGAGGTGGACACTCTTGGTGCACCCCTTTGTGGGCTGTGTGCACAGTCTTGTTGTAGTTAAGCCTTGATTGTTGTTGGTATCACTGGGAGGAATTGACCTCCAGGCCAATTGACTGTGAGGATCAGCTGTATCTATGATGGGAAAACTTCTGTGCTGGAGACACCCTTATGAGGCAAGACTTGTTTTAGTGGGCTTTGGTGCTCACTGAGTCTACTCCTGAGTGTGTTCCTTATGGATCTGAGGAGTTTTAATCTGGATGGTCCCATCTGACCACTGGGTACACTGGCTCTTGGATCTCCAAGGAAGTGCTAATTTAGCCTCTGCCTGAGGCCACCCAGCAGGAGCTATGATGAGATCTGCAGATTCCTCTTCTTTGTTTGGGTTTTGGAGGTGCCCAGATGAGGCCCAGCCTTGAAGCAAGGAAAGCTGCTGTGGGGTCTTGGGCCTTCTTTTGGATATTCTGGGTCTCTTTGACTCAGCTGCAGTTTGTTAGGTAACTTTAGATTTCAAAAGGCCAGGCTGTTCATACGAAAAAGCTTCTGGGCACAGCTTGGGTGGGGTTGTAAATTGGGTGGGGCGGAGTCTCAGGGCATTAACAGGGTGGAGGAAACAACAATGGCTAACCGGCAGCCCTTCCCTAAGAGGCCTCCCAGGTCTCAGTGTCCCACTGTAATCACTTCACGCACCTCTGAGAGAAAGCCGCCCTCGTGTTCTGGACTGATGCCAGACAGTCCAGTTTCTCCCCATGAGTCTGGGTCCCCAGAGTCTTGCCTGGAATTGGAGTTCCAAGCAATTGGGAGCTTGTGTCTCCCTCCCGATTGAAAAAGACAACAGCGCACTCAGTTGCCAGCCCCTTTCTGCACATGCGCCTATGTACCTCTGTACTTCACTTCCACTCCACATCTGAGTCTCAGTGTGCTTTTCTATTTCCTTCTAGTTGTAGAATTTTCACTCAGCCAGCCTTCCTGTAGTTTAGTTGTAGTTTTGAAGTGGTTGTGCAACACAGCAAGTTCAGGTGTTTACCAATGCCGCCATCTTTGTTTCCTCCTAAATTCTTTACTGTTTAAATTATTACATGAGTTTCCTTTTTCCCTCACTGACCTCTCCCTGACTGTTTCCACCCACCAGCCCATGCCCTCACCCCCCTACTGTCTGTGTCCATTGGTTATACTCATGTGCCTGCATACAAGTCCTTTGGTTGATATCTTTTTTTAAAATTTTACTTTATTGCTTAAAGTATTACAAAGAGTAGTATATATGTCTCCTTTTGTTCCCCATTGACCTTCCCCCAGCCTCCCCTACCCCCCCCCCATACCTTGCGTCCTTGTTTATGCTTATATGCATGCATGCGAGTCCTTCAATTGATCTCTTACCTCCTCCCCCAACTCGCCTCAGCCTTCCCGTTGTAGTTTGATAGTCTGTTTGATGCTGCTCTGTCTCTGTATCTGTTTTTGTTCATACTATCTAATAAAAGAGTAATATGCAAATTTGACCATACCTTCACCATGCCCACAAGCCATGCCCACAGCCACCCCCACCAACCAATCAGGAGCAAATTATGCAAATAAACCCCAATCAAGATGGCTGCCACCACTGAGAGCAGGAGGAAGGCTTGGGTTTCATGGCAACAGAGGAAGCCAAGCTTTCTGCCTGCCTAGGCCTCCACTCAATGTTACAAAGTTTCAATTATAAAAGATACAGAAATGGTGGCAGCCACTGAGCTGGAGAGAACAGAGGCTTGGGTTTCCCTGGCAACGGGGGGAAACTGTTGCTGGCCTAGGCTTCCACTCTAGGCTACAATGTTTCAAACAGAAATGGCTGCTGCCTGGGAGCAAGCAGAAGGTTTGGCTCCGCTCCAGCCTACAAAGTTTCAATTGTAGACATAGATTGATCCCAGACACCAGGGCCTCTGCTTGGGTCGCTGGGGTGTGTGGCCAGCCTGCAAACCTCCACAGGCCCCTCATCAAGGCTGCCCCTCACCCCAAGGGAACCCTCACCCTGATCTGGGACACTCTTCGGGGCAAACCAGCTGGCCTCGTTATGAACAGCAAATACACATCTATCAACAAATGAATCTAAAAATCAAGTGAATTAATAATCTGATGAACAGGATAAACTGGTGAATGTAACAGAATCACGGACATAGAGAGGGAATGGACTGACAACTCTTGGGGAGAAAGGGGGTGTGGAAAGTGCAGCAAGAGACTGGACAAAAATCATGCACCTATGGGAGAGGACAGTGGAGGGGGGTGAGGGCGGAGGGTGGGATGGGTACCGGGTGGAGGGGAGCTATAAGGGGAAAAAAAGGGAACAATGTAATTAATAAAGTGAACAGTAAAGATAAAATAAATAAATAAAAGAGATCAACAACAACAACAAAAAAATGACGAGAACCAGGACCAAAGTGTACTCACAGGGTGTGTCAAAAGAGATGAGAACCGAAAGCCCAAAAATAACATAGGAAAGGTGCCACGTAAGAAAAGGGAGAGGGGCTAACTTCATCCCCTATCAGACCACATAGAAACAAATTGGTCAAGTGACCATGAATTGGTACAGGAAACAAGTTTTCTACTGTTTGATGACAAAATTACCTGGTTCTTTTTACACTTTCAGTGTGGGGGTGTTGTTTTATTTATTTACACAGTATAAAGTGGTACAATCGGTAAGAAAATTTTGTCTTTTGGACAAGCTTATTCTTGTTTACTTATTATTTATTTTTCTGACATCAATGGAATGTGCTGAGGGTTTCAATACTGCCAAATTCAAGTATATTCATCTTCCTCACTGTCCCTCCAGGACCACCTGAGTTTATTAAGTATCTATTTCATTAAAAAAATGTATTCACAATACTGATACCCCTAAATAAAGGCGACCACTAGAGAAGAGTGCAAAAACGATATTGAGAAAAGGGAAAAATGTAAGAGAGAAAAGAAAGAGAAGAAAAAAAGAAGGGGAGAATGTATATGGAGAGAAAACTCCAATAAAACAACAACTAATCCAAAAAATGGAAACAAAACACCTCCAAACAGCAAACGCCCAGATGAATCTGAGTAGGCAGAGCTTGTTTCCAAGAGGTAAGGTCATGGAATTGAATGAATGGGGAAATAGCCATAATTCAGTATAGAGAAGGCAGAAAAAGAATGTGCGTGTGAGAAGAAAAGTAAAAACTAAATACAAAAAGAGAAAACATATTTTATATATATTTCAACACACACACACACACACACACACATATTTCAACAGTCTATCTATATATGTATTTATTCACTATTGGAAAAGGATAATAGAGAGTAGATAGGCCTGAGTTGGTGACGGCAATTAGTTAAGCTGTTAATAAAAAAAGAGAACAAGTGAGGAAAGGAAAAACAGAAGAAAAAAACCAAAACACAAAGAAACATAGAAACTAACCGATAAACAACCACAGGAGAGAAAGAAAGAGGCAATAATAATAATAATAATAACAACAACAACAATAATAATTTGGGTAGTGAAGAAAGAGAAGAGGGAAGTGAGCCTGGGTTTGGCACAGGGGAGCAGAAATTAGATATATGAGTAAGACCAATTTTTAAGGGAGTAAAAAGAAATGGTAGAGAAAAACTAAAGCAGGAACAGGGTAAGTGAAACAGAACTAAACGGAGGAAAGGTGATGAAGAGTGTTGGCATAAAGGAAGTATTGAGACAGAGTAAAACAATGCTAAAGGGAAAATCAAAATAGGATGTATAACACTGATCCCAAAATAAAATAAAATAAAGAAAAATAAGATAAAATAAAACTTTTAAAAAAAGAGTAAAATAATGGCATTAATACTAATAGTTAAAAATAAAAATACAATAAAAACAAGGTAAAATCGGGAGAGAAAAATTAGTTTAAGATAGAAAATAAAACTGTGAAGCAGTGGCACCTGTTTCCCCGCAGGCAGTCGGCTCAGTTTTGAGGTCCCTGAGACCCTGCTCCTCTGGGTCACGAGCCGCAGACTTCTTTTTGAGCAGGAGGGACCTCGCTGCCCCTGGTTCTCAAGAGCCCCTGGGAGGCAGTGTTCCTTTCGTCTTAATATTCGGGCTAAAAGGCCTCTCTTCTGCCCTGGCTCTGGCCTGACTCCGTGTGCGACCCTTTGCGCGTCTGCGCAGCTGGCACAGACTTCGGGCTGCGTTCTGGCCCCGTCCAGCGGTGGGTCAGTGTGCAGCACCCCCTTCTGCCGCAGCCCCGGGGAGCCCTCCACACCTGAACGCTGCGCTGATCCCAGTGGCCTGAGTTTTGTGGGCAGGCTTCCCCTGAGGCTCCAGTCCCCCCTGCGAGCGTTCCTCCTCCAGCCCGGTCCCACACCACACCTTTCTGTAGGGAACGCCAGCTGTGCCCGGAGAAAGGTGCGGTTTTCCGGGTCCGAGCGGGTGCTCTTTGGCCCAGCTGTCCCTTCTGTTGTGCGAGAAGGAAGGCGCAGGGCCTGTCTGTGGATTCTCGCTGATTCTCTCCCAGGCGCCCGCAGCTGGGGAGGTTCGAGGTCGTGGATTTGCAGCTGAGGTAACTGTCCCTGGGTGGTGTTGTTGTAAGGTCCCGGGAGGTATCTGAGATCTCCCACTTTGGGGGTAAGCCGGGGGTTCCAATTATTGGTCTCAGGTCACAGCTGTCTCCCTTCAAGCAGGCGTGGCCACGCCAGAAGAGATGTCAGCTGCAGTGGAGGCTGCCCTCGGGGCGGCTGGCCTGCTAGTCCCCAACAGTCCCTTGGAGGATAGCTGTCCCTCACTCACAGACACTGACACTCCCCGCACGCTCACACCCTCCTTTCGTTCTCCCACTCATACACTATCTAATTAGCCTGCAGTCCTGTCACCAGCCGTCTTCTTCCTTTTTGCAGTAATCTTTTTAGTCCAATAAAAGATTCACCCTAGTAATGCCATCTGGAGGCAGAAAATACACCACCACACATAATAAAAGATGAACACATGTTACATAAAGGCCATAATATAAAGATCATACACATCACTCATGAATAACTCACTCTCTTCCTTTCCTCTTAAGAACGCATCACCGCCCTAGCCGGTTTGGTTGGGTTGCAGGCTCAGACTCCATGCCCTGGTTGGGGTGTGTGCAGGGCCAACCGATCAATGTATCTTGATCCTTCCACCCTCTGTCAAAAAAAAATTGCATAACTTTACTATATATTTTCTATTATCAAAACTATATAATTTCTTTCCAACTTAATTAGAATTTCTAACTTTTAGAAATCTCTATATCCAATGATAACCAAAAAAGTAAGCAACCAGTATTCCTTAGATTGAATTCTATGAGCACACTAAAGGCTCAGTGCATGAATTCATGCCATGGGTGGGGTCCCTCGGCCTGGCCAGTGATCAGGGCGGTCAGGGTCATCTCGCCCAGTCCTGATTGGGGCTGGTCGGGGCTGGCAGGGCCCGCTGGCCGGGTGCAGGGACTATGGGAGGTCGGCAGGCCATGGGAGGTTAGCTGGGGAGTGCACTGACCACCAGGGAGCAGCTCCTGTGTTGAGTGTCTGCCCCCTAATGATCAGTGTGAGTCATAGCTACCGGCAAGTTGTCCGGTTATAAGGGTCACTTAGGATTTCATATATATGGATTTTATAACCTTTAGAAACATAGGTTCCTCTTGACAAACACTTTCAAAACATACACCTAACAAAGCATTAAACATTTATTAAAGTTCCACATCTACTTCACAGACCCTCTGCAACAAAAGCCAAAAAAGCAGGTTAATTAGTAGCCCATCTTTATTTTATTCTATTTTATTTGTTTGTTTGTTTGTTTGTTTAAGTTTTAGTTGTAGCACTTCACTTTTTTATTGTTTAAAGTATTACATAGATTAGTAATATGTCTCCTTTTTTCTCCCCTCATTGACCTTCCCCAGCCTCCCCTACCTTCTGTCACATGCCCTCATTCCACCGCCCCAGTGTCTTGTGTCACTTGGTTGTGCTTATATGCATGCACACAAGTCCTTCAGGAGATCTCTTTCCTCCTCTTCCCCATACTCCCCTCCCCAACACTCCGCAGCGTTCCCGCTGTAGTTTGACAGTCTGTTCGGTGCTTTACTGCCTCTGTGTCTATCTTTTTGTTCATCAGGTTACAATATTCTGTATTATCCATAAACAGTGAGATCATGTGGTATTTTTCTTTCATTGATTGGCTTATTTCACTTAGCATAATGCTCTCCAGTTCCATTCATGCTGCTACAAATGCTGAGAATTGCTTCTTTTTTTTTTTTTTTTATAGCAATGTAGTATTCCATTGTGTAGATGTACCATAGTTTTCTAATCCACTCGTCTGCTGATGGGCATTTAGGCTGTTTCCAAATCTTGGGGAATTGTGCTGCTATGAACACAGGGGTGCATATATCCTTTCTAATTCCCATTTCTAATTTCTTGGAATATATTCCTAGAAGTGGGATTACTTTCAAATAGGAGTTCCATTTTTAGTTTTTTGATGAAATCCCATACTGTTCTCCACAGTGGCTGCACCAGTCTGCATTCCCACCAGCAGTGGCTGCACCAGTCTGCAACCTCACCAGCCCTTGTCTTTGTTGATGAAAGCCATTCTGACAGGTGTGAGATGGTACCGCATTGTCATTTTGATTTGCATCTCTCTGATAACTAGTGATTTTGAGCATGTTTTCATGTCTCTTGGCCTTCCATCTGTCTTCTTTCAAAAGTTTCTATTTAGGTTCGTTGCCTATTTTTTTATTGGATCATTTATCTTCCTTTTATTAAGTTCTATGAGTTCCCTGTAAATGTTGGAGATTAAACCTTTATCAGTGATAACACTTGCAAATATGCTCTCCCATACAGTGGGCTTCCTTGTAGTTTTGTTGATGGTTTCTTTTGCTATGTAAAAGCTTTTTATTTTGATGCAGTCCCATTTGTTTATGTTCTCTTTAGTTTCCATTGCCCTAGGAGTGGTATTGGTGAAGAAATTGCTTAGGCATATGTCTGAAATTTTGCTGCCTGTGGATTCCTCTAGTATTTTTATGGTTTCTGATCTTATGTTTAAGTCTTTTATCCATTTTGAGTTTATTTTTGTGTATGGTGTAAGTTGGTGGTCTAGTTTCATTTTTTTTTTTTTTTGCATGTATCTGTCTAAATTTTCTCAACACCATTTGTTGAAGAGACTGGCTTGACTCCATTGTATGTTCATACCTCCTTTGTCAAATATTAATTGAGCATAGTGGTTTGGGTCGATATCTGGTTCTCTATTCTATTCCATTGGTCTATATGTCTGTTCTTGTGCCAGTACCAGGCTGTTTTGAGAACAGTGGCTTTGTAATACAGCTTGAAATCTGGTATTGAAATCCCACCTACTTTGTTCTTCTTTCTCAGGATTGTTTAGGCTACTTGGGGTCTTTTTTTTTTTTATTCCAGATGAATTTTTGGAGAGTCCTTTCTAGGTCTGTGAAATATGCTGTTGGTATTTTAATGGGGAATGCATTGAAACTATAGATTGTTTTCGGTAATGTGGACATTTTAATGATGTTGATTCTCCCAATCCATGAACATGGTATGTTCTCCCATCTGTTTACATCTTCCTCTATCTCTTTTTTCAGTGTCCTGTAGTTTTTTGCATGTAGGTCTTTTAGCTCCTTAGTTAAGTTTATTCCTAGGTATCTTAATTTTTTTAGTGCAATGGTAAGTGGGATTGCTTTTTTAGTTTCTCTTTGTGTAAGTCCACTATTGGTGTATAGAAATACCATAAATTTCTTGGCATGAATTTTATATCCTGTGACATTTCCTAATCCATTTATTAAGTCTGATAGTTTTTTGATGGAGTCTTTAGGTTTTTTTATGTACAATATCATGTCATCTGCAAATAAAGACAGTTTTATTTCTTCTTTTCCAATTTGGATGCCTTTTATTTCTTCTTCTTGTCTAATCACAATGGCTAATACTTCCAGTACTATGTCAAACAGGAGTGGTGAGAGTGGGCAGCCCTGTCTTGTTCCTGTTCTTAAGGGAAATGGTTTTAGTTTTGCCATTGAGAATAATGTTTGCTGTGGGTTAATCATATATGGCTTTTATTATATTGAGGAATGATCCTTCTTTTCCCACCTGGCTGAGTTTTTATCAAGAAAGGGTGTTGGATTTTGTCAAATGCTTTTTATATATCAATTGATATGGCTATTGGTTATTATCTCTCAATTTGTTTATGTGATGTATCACATTTATTGACTTGTGGATATTGTACCATCCTTGCATCCCCAGGATAAATCCTACTAGGTCACGGTGTATGACCTTTCTGATGTACTGCTGAATCCGATTTGTTAGAATTTTGTTGAGGATTTAGGCATCTATGTTCATGAGGAATATTGGCCTGTAATTCTCTTTCATTGTATTTTCTTTATCTGTTTTAGTAATTATGGTGATGCTGGCTTCATAAAATGAGCTTGGAAGTGTTCCTTCCTATTTTTTAAGTATATGTATATTTATTCTTTAAAGCATTACAAATAGTAGTACATACGTGTTTTTTCCCCCATTGACCCTCCCCGGCCTTCCTTACCCCCAGCACATGCCCTCACCTGCCCCCCCACCCCCCAGTGTCTTGTATCCATTGGTTCTGCTTATATGCATGCATACAAATCCTTTGGTTGATCTCCCACAGCTCCGCCCTCCACTCTCCCCTGCCTTCTCACTGTAGTTTGGCAGTCTGTTTAATGCTTCTTTGCCTCTGTACTTATCTTTTTCCTCCCCATTTCTTTTCTTTAAAAAAATCTTGCATCTGCATACTAGATATAAACATATAAGAACAAAAAATGTTTGATTCTCAGTTTCAGTGTTCAATAGTTCTGAGTCCCAGTTTCAATGTCAAATAGTTCCTTATGGTTCCTTCCTATTGAATTTTTTGAAATAGTCCGAGGAGGATAGTTTTAAGTTCTTCCCTGAATGTTTGTTAAAATTCTCCTGTGAAGCCATCAGGCCCCAAGAATTTGTTTGCTGGAAGCTTTTTGATGACTGCTTCAATTTCTTCCATAGTTATTGGCCTATTAAGATGTTTAGGTTCTTCCTGATTGAGTTATGGATTTGTATTTGTATTTTTCTAGGAATATGTCCATTTTCTTGAGGTTGTCCAGTTTGTTGGAATAGAGTTTTTCATAGTATTTTTTTAACAATCCTTTGTATTTCAGTGGGGTCTGTTGTTATTTCTCCTCTTTCATTTCTTATTTTGTTTATTTGAGTCCTCTCTTTTTGCTTTTTGGTGAGCTTTGCTAGAGGTTTATCAATTTTGTTTATCCTTTCAAAGGACCAGCTCTTGGTTTTGTTAATCTTTTGAATTTATTTTTTGGTCTCTATGTCATTTATCTCCCCTTTGATCTTCATTATTTCTTCCTTATGCTTACACTGGGCTTCTCTTGTTGCTCTCTAACTCTTTTAGTTGTAAGGTTAGGTAATTTATTACCATTGTTTCTTTTTTTTGTTTGTTTTGTTGTTGGTTTATTGTTGTTGTTGTTGTTGTTTTGCAGTAGGCTTCTAGAACTATGAACTTCCCTCTCAAGACTGTTTTTGCTGTGTCCCATAGATTTTGAATTGTTGTGTTTTCATTGTTGTTTGTTGCCATGATATTTTTTTTAACTTTTTTAAATCTTTATTGTTCAGTTTATTAATGACATTGTTCCCTTTTTTTCCCCACCCTATAGTTTCCCTCCACCTGGTACCCATCCCACCCTCAGCCCTCACCCCCCTCCACTGTCCTCTCCCATAGTTGCATGATTTTTGTCCAGTCTCTTGCTGCACTTCCCACACCCCCTTTCAGCCCAAGAGTTGTCAGTCCATTCCCTCTCTATGTCCGGGATTCTGTCACATTCACCAGTTTATCCTGTTCATCAGCTTATTAATTCACTTGATTTTTAGATTCATTTGTTGATAGATGTGTATTTGTTGTTCCTAATTTACACTTTTATCTAGTTCTTCTTCCTCTTCTTAAAGAATATCTTTCCGCATTTCATGTAATATTGGTTTGGCAGTGATGAACTCCTTTAGCTTTTTCTTATCTGCGAAGCACTTTATCTGACCTTCAATTCTGCATGATAGCTTTGCTGGATAGAGTAATCTTGGTTGTAGATTCTTGCTGTTCATCACTTTGAATATTTATTGCCACTCCTGTCTGGCCTGCATCGTTTCTGTTGAGAAATCCACTGACAATCATATGGGTGCTCCCTTATAGGTAACCATCTGTTTTTCTCTTGCTGCTTTTAATATTCTCTCTTTATCTTTTGCTCTTGGCATTTTAATTATGATGTGCCTTGGTGTGGTCCTCTTAGGGTTCCTATATATTGGGGTTCGGTGCACTTCTTGGACTCCTAAGTCAATTTCTTTCACCAGGTGTGGGAAGTTTTCGGTCACTATTTCTTCAAATAGGTTTTCATTGTCTTGCTCTCTCTCTTTTTCTGGCACCCCTATAATTCGGATGTTGGTATGCTTGCGGTTGTCCCAAGGGCCCTTACACTGTCTTCAATTTTTTGGATTCTTTTGGTTTCTTGCTTTTTCAGCTGAGTGGATTTTACCTCTTTGTATTTCAAATCTTTAATTTGGTTCTTGGGGTGCTCCAGAGCACTTTTAGGTCTTTGTATAGTATTTTTTATTTCAGTCAGTGTATGCTTAATTTCTGGTTGGTCCTTTTTCATATCCTTGAGAGTCTCCTTTATATACTTGAGGGTCTCCTTCATTTCCTTGTAGGACTCATTCATTTCCATGTTGGTCTTGATCATTTCCATGCAGGTCTCATTCATATCCTTGAGGGTCTCGTTCATTTCCTCGTAGGACTCATTCATTTCCTTTGCAGTCTTGCTTATTTCCTTATAGGCCTGGACCTTTTTTGGAGCCTCTTGAGAAACCCTATAACTGTGGTTTTGAATTCCATGTCCAGTCGTTTTTTTTCCTCCATTTCTTTCACATCTTATTTCTTTCCATGTCTCTGCATGGTGGCTGCTTCCCT
Source organism: Antrozous pallidus (assembly GCA_027563665.1). Classification (NCBI taxonomy): domain Eukaryota; kingdom Metazoa; phylum Chordata; class Mammalia; order Chiroptera; family Vespertilionidae; genus Antrozous; species Antrozous pallidus. The sequence goes on from CM050515.1 coordinate 6,433,180, forward strand.
GAGCTGGTCAATTAGCTTTGTGTGGTAGACTTCCTACTAGGGACAGTGGCTCAGCCTCCCCAGTTACCTGAGGTGGATATGGGTTGCACAGTCTTGCTGAAGTTAAGCTCAGTTTATCGTTGTTAGCACTTGGAGGGGTTGACCTCCAGGCCAATTGTCTGTGAAGCTCAGCTGTGCTCAGGTTGGATGGGCGGAATCTCCGGGCCAAGCAGACAGTGTCAGCTCCGCCCTATGCGGCCGCCAGCACCTCTGAGAGAGAGCCGCTGCCAAGCTCCACCAGCTGCCGGGGAATTCAGACTCTCCCCAAATGAGTCTGCACACCCAATGTCTCACCCAGGGTCGTAAAACAATGCAGTCTGATGGTTTTCCGAATGAGAGAGCAAGTCGCAGAGCGCTCTCTGCTTGGTCATGCAGCTGAGCTGTTCGTGCAAGCTGTCTTCTCCACAAGTCGGGAGACCCCTGAAGCACCCGAGCTTCGGCGTGCCCTCCCACTGTCCAGTTTTTACCCCGTTTGATAGTGGGTTCCCTGGACTTCGCCCAGAGCTGGAGAATCAGTCCAGTGGGACGTCTTTGTCTCCCCGTTGGAGAAAACTGGCCGGTTTTCAGCCGCCCGCCCTTTCCGCTGGCGCGCGCTCCAAACCTCTCTCTGCGCAAATCTTTCAACGCTGTTGCTGCCGCTCCTCTGAGTCACAGTGTCTTATCTTCACTTTTATTTGTGGAATTTTCACTCAGCCAGCATTCTGGTGATTCTGGAAGGTGTTTGTTCTTTCGTTAAGTTGTAGTATTAAAATTGCTGAGTATGAAGAACACCAAGATGGCGGCATAAGCAAACACCTATTGTTCTGCCCCGCGCAACGATTTAAGAACTACAACATAACAGCAGAACAGACAAGCACCCAGAATTGTCAGAAAGCTGGCTGAATGTAAACTCCACTAATAGGAGCAAAGGTGGGACACAGACTCAGGACCGGCGGGAGTGCAATCTTGCAGACGGAAAGAGGTTAGGAGCCGCTCTGGTCGCGCACGCGCGGGCTGGGGCTGGAGCAGGGACCGGCCGGATTTCGCCCACGAGGAAGGGCGGAGGCGTCTCACTGCCCAGATTTCCCGAGCCGGGCGAGGTCCGAGATCCAGGGTAGGAGAGGTCCCCCTGCACAGATTACCCGGAACTGGGCGCGGCCCGAGGTCCTGGGACGCACCCTGGAAGCGGGGCGCGGTGCGCAAACCCGCGACTTGCCCCCTGGAAACTTGGTTCCGGAAACCATTTATTTTACAGCCCTGGGCTGGACTTTTGGTGTGCAGGCACATTTGGGGAGAGGCAGAGTTGTCTGGCGAGGGGAAGAGACTAGCGGCTTTTTCTTGGAGGAGTCTGCAGCCATCCCCATCCAACAGAGACCCGCGCGCGAGCACCGCATAGGACCCAGCTGCCGCTGCCACTGCGTGCAGCCCAGAGACTCCGCCCATCCAATCTGAACACAGTCTCCCTTCACAGCCAATTGGCCTGGAGGTCAAACCCTCCTAGGGCTAACAACAAAAAGCTGGGTTTAAATTCAAAAACACTGAATACAACCCATAAAGGATTGCAGTAAGAGTACCCACCTCAGGTAACCGGGGAGACTGAGCCACTGTCCCTTTGAGGATAGCCACCACATAAAGCAGCCACCATGCAGAGACATGGAAAGAAATCAGGTGTGAAAGAAATGGAGGAGAAAAGACGACAAGACATTGAGTTCAAAACCACGGTTATAAGGCTTTTCAAGAGGCTCCTACAAAAGGCCGATCAAATTAATGAGAATTACCAGGAAATAAACAAGACCAACCAGCAAATGAATGAGAATTACAAGGAGATGAATGATACAAGCAAATGAATGAGACCCTCAGGGAAATGAACAAGACCTCTGAGGATACGAACCAGACCCTCACAGATAAAAAAAAGGACCAACTAGAAATCAAGCATACACAGACTGAAATAAAAAATATTACACAAAGTCCTAAAAGCAGTCCAGAGGGCCACAAGAACCAAGTCAAAGATTTGAAATACAAAGAACCAAAATCCACTCAGCTGGAAAAGCAAGAAACAAAAAGAATTCAGATAATTGAAGATAGCGTAAGGGGCCTCTGGGACAACCTCAAGCAAGCCAACATCCGAATTATTGGGGTGCCAGAAAAAGAGAGAGAGCAAGTTAATGAAAACCTACTTGAAGAAATAGTGACTGAAAACTTTCCCCACCTGGTGAAAGAAACTGACTTAAAAGCCCAAGAAGTACACAGAACCCCAAAATATAGGAATCTAAAGAGGACCACACCAAGACATATCATAATTAAAATGCCAAGAGCAAAAGATAAAGAGAGAATATTAAAAGCAGCAAGAGAAAAACAGTTGGTTACCTACAGGGGAGCATCCATACGACTATCAGCGGATTTCTCAACAGAAACGATGCAGGCCAGACGTGAGTGGCAAGAAATATTCAAAATAATGAAGAGCAAGAATCTACAACCAAGATTACTCTATCCAGCAAAGCTATCATTCAGAATCGAGGATCAGATAAAGTGCTTCACAGATAAGAAAAAGCTAAAGGAGTTCATCACCACCAAACCAGAATTATATGAAATGCTGAAAGATATTCTTTAAGAAGAGGAAGAAGAAAAAGGTAAAAATATAAATTATGAACAACAAATACACATCTATCAACAAATGATCATAAAAATCAAGTGAATTGATAGGCTGATGAACAGGATAACTGGTGAATGTAACAGAGACATGGACATAGAGAGGGAATGGACTGACAATTCTTGGGGAGAAAAGGGTTGTGGGAAGTGCAGCAAGAGATTGGACAAAAATCTTGCAACAATGGGAGAGGACATTGGGGAGGGGGAGGTGAGGGCGGAGGGTGGGATAGGTACAGGGGGGAGGGAAGATATAGGGGGATAAAAAAGGGGAAACAATGTAATTAATAAACTGAACAATAAAAAAAAAGAATAAAAAAAATTGCTGAGTATGACGGCAAGATAGGTGTTTTACCTATGCCGCCATCTTGGTTCTCCCGCCATGATATTTTTAAATTTCTTCTTTGATCTCTCTGGTAACCCAGTCATTATTTAATAGCATGCTATTTAATCTCCATGTGTTTGATTTTTGTGAATTGTTTTTATTGTAGTTGATTTCCAGTTTAAGCCACTGTGATCTGAGAAGATGCTTGATATGATTTCTATCTTCTTGAATTTGAAGAGGCTTAGCCTATATCCTAAATTGTGGTCTATCTTTGAAAATGACCCATGTGCACTTAAGAAGAATGTATATTCTGCGGCTTTGGGGTGAAAAGTTTTGAAGATGTCAATTAATTCCATCTGGTCTAGTGAGTCATTTAGAATTGATGTTTCTTTGCTGATTTTTTTTGTTTAGAGGATTTGTCCAGTGGTGATAGTGGGGCATTAAAGTCTCCTACTATGAATGCATTGCTGTCAATTTCTCCCTTGATATCCTCCTGGAGTTTTTTTTATGTATGGGTGCTCCTATATTGAGTGCATATATGTTTACCAGAGTTATTTCTTTTTGTTGGATTGCTCCCTTTTGTATTATGAAGTGGCCTTCCTATCTCGTTATGGCCTTCGCTTTGAGACCTAATTTGTCAGGTATAAGTATTGCTACCCCAGATTTTTTTCATTTCCATTTGCCTGGAAATCCTTTTTCCATCCTTTCACCATCAGTCTGTGTGCATCATTTTTCTGAGGTGGGTTTTCTATATACAGCTGATATATGGATCATGTTTTCTTATTCACTCAATTACCCTGTGTCTTTTGTTTGGGGTACTTAATCCATTAACATTTAAAGTTTTTATTGATAGGTATTTGTTTGTTGCCATTTTTATTCTTTATGCCTGTGTTCCTTCTTCCCTTCCTATTTCTTCTTTTTATAGCAGACCCTTCAGCATTTCTTGCATTGCTGCTTTGGTAGCAATACAATCACTTAGTCCTTTTTTGTCTGTGAAGCTCCTCATTCCATCTTCAATTCTGAATGATAGCCTTGCTGGGTATAGTATTCTTGGAATCAGTCCCTTCCTTTGCATCACTTTGTATATTTCATTCAATTCCCTTCTGGCCTGGTATGTTTCTGTTGAGAAATCAGTTGATATTCTAATAGGAGATCCCTTGTATGTAACTTTCTATCTCTCTATGGTAGCCTTTAAGATTCTTACTTTGTCATTGGTGTTCACCAATTTAATTATGCTGTGCCTTGGTGTCAGTCTTTTGGGATTCAACTTGTTTGGGATTCTATGTACTTCTTGGAATTGCACAGGTTTTTGTTTGTTTGTTTTTTGCCAATATCAGGGAAGTTTTCTGTCATTATTACCTCAATCAGGTTTTCTATTCCTTGTTTCTCTTTTTCTCCTCTGTTACCCCTATTATGCAAATGTTGTTTCATTTTTTGTTGTCCCAAAGCTCCCTTAAGCTCTCCTCTTGCTTTTTAAATATTTTTTCCAGTTGCTGCTGTGTTTGTGTGTTTTTTTTTCCTACCTTGTCTACTAATTCACTGATGCCATCCTCAGCCTCTTCTAGTCTATTGTTTAAGCCTTCCATTTTGTTCTTTATTGCGGCTATGTCATTCTTCATCTCCTCTTGGTTCCTTTTCATTTTGGTGACACTCTCATTCAGCTCCTTATAGTTCTCATTGAGTTGTGTGTATTTGTCATTGAGTTGTGTGTATTTGTCATCCAGCCATTTAAACATCCTCTGAATTCTTTCTCTGATATGATGCTAGCCTCAATTTCTTTTAACTCTCTTTCCAGTGATTCCTCTTTTTCTTTCCTTTGGGGTTTGCTTTCTTGTCTTCCCAGGTTTTGCTGTAGGTTTGATTGGTTTGATACTCAAGTTCTTTTGGGGATGGTGCTACTGGTGTGATCTCTCAGGTATCCTGGGCTTTGTGAACTATTTGAACTATTTGAACTATTTGGGTTCTCTTGATGTAGGCCTGTGAGCTGGAAAGGTATAACTGTGGTGTCTAGAGGTCAGCAGCTGTAGAGGAGAGTGTCCCTATTTTGGCTGTCTTGTGCCTTTGATTGAAATCACACGTGCTCAGCGGGAACTCACAGTGGCACCCAGGAACCATTTGTTGGGTAATGGGTCTCCAGAGGCCTGCATTCTAGAAAGGCGTGACTGTGGTGTCCAGAGCCTGTACTTGTGGGGTAGGCAGACTCAGCTCTGCTGCTGCACCTGTGGTGGATATGCATACACTCCCAGTGGAGGGTCTCAGTGGCGCCCACAGTGTGTGTGTGCCAGTGAGGGGTGCTGAAGTACTCGGACAGGCCCTAGCACTGAAGCCACGTAATTGAGGCATTTGTGGGCAGGTATCAAGGAAGAGTTAATTCAGAATTTCTACTGCCAGGGGAGTGTGTCACTGTTTGTCCAAGTTCACACCCAGCAATGACTCACAGTAGCTCCCACAAGCACTCTGGATATATGGGTTCAGGGTACCTCCCAGTGGAAATGTGCACACACACTGGCGATGTGTTTGCCTGCACAGAGCTCTGAAGCACTTTGAGGGGCCCTGGCACTGAAGTTAAGCAGCTGGGGTGCATGTGGGCAGTTATTCAGGAGGAAGGAGTTCAGAATTTCTACTGCAGGGCAGCGTGTCCTTGTCTGTAAATAATCACAGCAAGCAGGGTCTCAAAAAAGCTCCCCAAAGGACCCTGTGGATAGATGGGCTCAGGAAATGTGTGTGTTTGTGGTGGTGAGTTTGCCAGCGCAGAGCTCTGACGCACTTTGTGGGGCCATGGCGCTGAAGTTACACAGCTGGGGTGTCTGTGGGCAGTTATTCAGGCACAGGAAATTCAGAATTTCTACTGCGGGGCAGCACGCCCTTGTCTGTACAGAATCACACCAACGGGAGCTCCCCGTGGCTCCCAGGCACTGCCTACGAAGTGGTGTGCCCTGGATGCCTGGAAAGGCACAAAAGAGTGGTGTCCTAAGTTCTGCCACTGAGGAGGGAGAAGGTGCACTTACTGCTGCGGGAATGGTGCACCTTTGGAGGAGGAGGTCCCAGGGTCCATGGGTCTGCAGCTGGGATAGCAGGATTTTGGCTGGAGTGGCTGCTAGGCTGTGTCAAAGTCCTGTCTGGGTGGTGGTGCTGATGAGTTCCTAAAAATGTTGTTCTCCCCTTCAAGATGGTGTGGACTCCATGCCAGAGTCCTGCAGTCTAGGGAGTGCCCACATTGGTAGTAATCTTTCCTTGTCCAAGAGAGCCTGGTCTGCCAGCACCTGCTGTTTCTGTGAGGTTTAATTGTCCCTTACTCATTCACACACACACATCACACAGTTACACACTCTCCTTTCATACCCTCACTCCCTCCTTTCCTCTTCTTCACCTCTGTCCTACCAGCTGCCATCCCCTCCTGGCCCCCCCAAAAACCTCTCCTCTTGGTTCTTACACATATTGTTGAATTTGTCATCCATTCTTTTCATCCACCTTCTGACCATTTCTCCGAATTCTTACTCTGATAGATTGTTTGCCTCCATTTTGTTTACTTCCTTTTCTGGTGATGCCTGCTTTTCTTTTATATGTGGGCTGTTTCTTTGTCTCCACATGATCTCTCTTCTCCTCGTGTCTGGTTATGTAGTTCTCTCTCTTCTGCATTGGTTTAAAGGGACAAAATACAACACAACAAGGCACAACACACAAGGCACTGAACACAAATGTATTCACAATATTTATAGCCCCAAATAAAGGTGACCATCAGAGAAAGGCGAATTAGAGGATAAAAAAGAAGAGGGAAAAAAGGAGTGCAAAAATTAAATTGGCAAAAAGGGGGGAAAAAGTAAGAGAGAAAAGAAGGGGAATAAAGAAGAGGGGAAAAACTATTCATATTGGGAGAAAACTCCAATAGAACAGCCACTAATCCCAACAAATGCCAGCAACAAATACCTAAAGATGAATGCAAACTGCAAACAACAACTAATATGAAGTGAGGCGAGGGAAAACAGAAGCAAAAAACAAAAAGAAAAAGCAAAACAATCTCACAAACAAGTATAACAAAGCTGATATAGTCAACAATCAAGCAAACAACAACAAAAAGACAGAGAGGGAACATTGTTTTTTGCATACTGAAGAGAAGAGAGAGGTGTGTATGGAGTTGGAGCAGGGGATTAGAAATCCTATCTAATAAAAGAGTAATATGCAAATTGACCATACCTTTGCTACACCCATAGCCATGCCCACAATCCAATTAGAAACGGGGACGGGGTTGAGGCAGCCAGGGCCAGGGTTGGGGCCGAGGCGGCCCTGGCCATGGTGGAGGGGTCAAGGTGGCTGGGGCCGGGTGGTGGGGCCAAGGCAGCCTGGGCCATGGGGGCGGGACTGAGGCGGCCAGGACAGTGGCAGGTGGGGCCAAGGCCCATGCTATCCGGGCTCGAGCTGGCTGGGGCCAAGGCCCAGGCAGGGGGGTGAGGTATGTGGCTGGGACGGAGCCAGCCATCAGCCCCATTGCAGGGCAACGGCTGGGCAGGCTGGGGTGAGTGGTTAGTAGGACATCCCCTGAGGGTTCCCAGTATATGTGAGGGGGCCAGTTGGGCTGAGGGATCACTCACCTGCAGTGCACAAATTTCATGCACCGGGCCCCTAGTTAGATATATAAGTAGGGTGAAATTTTAACAGGGGGTAAAAAGAAGGAATAGGGAAAATCTAAAGCAGGAATAGGGTAAGAGAAACAGAACAATAAAAGGGGAAAAGTGAGGAAGAAAGTGTTGGCATAAAGGTAAAGTTGAGATAGAGTAAAATGATGCTAAAGGAAAGATGAAAATAGAATGTAGAACACTAATCCAAAGTAAAATAAAGAGAAAATAAAATGACACTTTTTTTTTAAAAAAAGGTAAAATAGTAGTAGTGATAATACTGATTGAAAATAAAAATGTAGCCAAAACCAGTTTGGCTCAGTGGATAGAGCGTCAGACTGCGGACTGAAAGGTCCCGGGTTTGATTCCGGTCAAGGGCATGTACCTTGGCTGCGGGCACATCCCCAGTAGAGGGCGTGCAAGAGGCAGCTGGTCAATGTTTCTCTCTCATCGATGTTTCTGACTTTCTATCCCTCTCCCTTCTGCTCTGAAAAAATCAATAAAATATATTTTTAAGAAAAATAAAAATAAAAATGTAATAATTCAAAAGGTAAAATCAAGTGAGGAAAAGAGAAAAAAATTAGTTTCTTAAGTAAAAAATGAAAAATTAAATAAAAATGAAAATGTGCAGTAGTGAAGGCCATTCACTTCCTCTACTATTCTGTTTGGCACGCCTGTTTCCTAGTCAAGATAGTTTTGAAGTTCTCTGCTCCTCAGTGTTGTATGCCACAGTCCTGATTTTCAAGCAGGCAGTACATCTTTTTTTTATTATTATTATTGTTTAAAGTATTACAAATAGTATATATGTCTCCTTCCCTCTCTCCCCCTTTAACCTTCCCCGGCTTTCCCAACCCCCCAGCATATACCCTCTCCTGCCCCCCCCCCCCCCAGTGTCTTGTGTCCTATGGTTATGCTTTTATGCATGCAGACAAGTCCTTCGGTTGATCTCTTGCAGCACCCTCCCTCCCCAACCTCTCCTGCCTTCTCGCTGTAGTCTGACAGTCTGTTCCATGCTTCTTTGCCTCTGTATCTATTTTTGTTTCCCCGTTTCCTTTCCAGGAAGTATTTCTTATACTCCTTTATTTGTGTTTACACAAGAGTCAATTTGTGATTCAACCCCTGGGTGGCAGTGTTTCTGGATTGACCTCCAGGTCTATAGGTCCTCTCCAGCTAGTGTTTAGGTTTTGTTTTCCCTGTGGCACTTAATGCAGGTTTGGGGGAATGGGTTGCCCCAGAGCTGTTTCTCTGATTGTTATTCCTTGATGTGATCCCCAGGTTCCAGAATAACAACTTTCCCCAGCAGTTTCTTAGAGTGTCCTCAATTGGATGATCCTATGTATTGATTGGGCTTAGTAATCAAAAGCAAGGATTTAAAGAGAAAAAAAAAAAAAAAGAGCCAAAGTAAGTGTGTAAACTCTGGCGCTGTGTGCAAGTCTATGCAATCTTTTTTCCCCTTGAGTCTAAGCAGATGGCACACTTTTAAATTTTCAGGCTGTCCTTTTGCACCCAGTTCAGCTGTGGGTTGCTTTTCAGAGTTCCCTTTTGTTAGCACTTCTTTGGATCCCCTTCCACATTCATGGATCACACCAGACGGAAGGTCTGCGAACTTTTCTGGGTGGGGACTTCCCCAAATTCTTCAGCTCCCGCAGTGCGTGTTTCTCTCTCCTGCCTGGAGCACAGACTTCCCCTTATCCCAGGCAAAATCTGACCTTTCTGTAAGGTCAGAGGTGCAGAGCTCCTCTGAATCCGCATGCTCGGGCCACCTGGGGACCGGTGTCCTGGGGTTCCCAGCTGTTCGCTGGGTGCTGTAGTTGTAGATTCCAGGGCTTTTCAGGCTTCCGATAACATCCACTTTCCCCTTTAAGATGGCAAGGTCTCTGCGCAGGGCCGGTGGCTCTGGGAGGGAACCCAGCAGCAGTGGGGGCTGCCCTATCAGGGAAATCCCATCCGGCAGTCCCCCACAGTCTCCTGGAGTATAGCTGACCCTCAACTCACAACAAACACCCTGTGCAACCACACACTCTCCCTTTGTTCTCTCACTCACACACTGTCTTGCCGTCTCTAGTAGCCCATCTTTAGAGATTGGGTAGCCAATTTATTTTACCCGTGGTAAATAGAATCAGAGCTTGTTCTCTGATAGCCATGTCCCTTGTAGCTAGCTATTGTAATAGGTATATTTTGTCATTTAAATCTGTATAGATTATGATATGAAACATGATACTTTTAAGTTAAACCTTCCTGCCCATTAATATATAATCTTTATCTGGGACTTTCATGTGTGTGTTTTTTAAAGATACAGTTATAATATTTTCTATTATAAGGCAGGCATATCTTTTATTAGGTTTATTTCTAGGTTCATCAAAGTTTCTGTTACTATTCAATGATGTCTTTTAAAAATAAAATTTCTAATTGGCTATTGTTAGTAAATAGAGTGCAACTATTGTTTATATGTTTACATCTCTCATCTTGCCAAACTCCATTTCCTTTTTATATTTACTTATTTTTTTGTTAATTCTTTTCAGTTTTCTATGAAAATAATCATATCATCATAAGTTATTATACCTTCATCATTTTGTCTTTTGACTTGAATTTCTTTTTCTTTTTTTAAAATTTCTTTATTGATTAAGGTGTTACATATATGTCCTTATTTTCCCATTACTCCCCCTCCCCATCTCCCTGAATTTCTTTTTGTTGACTTATTGTGTTGGCTGGGACATGTTGATTGGACAGGGTGAAAGTAGACATCTTTGTCTTCTTTTTGGCCTTAAAGGTTACTATTCCTTTTAATTTTAAAATAAGAGTTATACTTGCTTCCTGAAATGAGTTTGGGGTAAATTTTTTCCTCCATTCTCTACAAAAGTCTTTATAAAGTTAGAATGATCTATTTCTTCATTAGGTAGAGTTGCCTATGGAGGTAGAGCCCGTCTCTGACATTCATCGTGCAATTTAGCAAGACATTAATTTTATTCATTTATTTTTTTACTTTAGAATATTTTTTACTTTTATTGAATTTATTGGAGTCGCTTTGGTTGATAAAACCATACAAAACACATCTGCATACTGCATTGTACATTCACCATTCAAAGTCAAGTTTTTCTGGCTCTGGCCCACTAGCTCAGTTGGTTAGAGCATTGCCCAATATGCCCAAGTTGTGGGTTTGAACCCCAGTCAGGTAACATATAAGAATCAATCAATGGATGCATAAATAGGTGAAATAACAAACTTACGTTTTTTTCTCTCTCTCTTAAGAAAAAATGTCTCTTTCTGCCACCATTTATCCCCTTGTTGCCCTCCCCAAACCCAAACACTAATTTTATAAGCAAAAACCTATTAATGACACTCATTTTGTTAATAAAAAACTCTTGCATTGAAGCCTTTGTAGTAATTGACTGCTGACTTTGCTGTGTAGCTATAAAGTTAAATGTTAACTGACCATTCTTGAAGAGCAAGTTCCTGATGAAAAAAACTGACTTCTGCTTGTGTGAATTTTAGAAGAACACGAGAGAGAGAGAGAGAGAGAGAGAGAGAGAGAGAGAGAGAGAGAGAGAGAGAGAGATTATATTTTCCTTGCAAATATTTTAAAGAAAGTTATAGCATTTTAAAGTCAGTGAATTCTCTTTGTGTGGATTTAAAAAAATGTATTTTGTGATCCCAGACTGACTTTTTTTTTGTACACCAAGTTAGTCTACTCATTTGCTGCCCCACTTGCTGAAACATGAATACCTGGAAGGAAAGCTCTCAGTGAAGCAGAGATTAACTTGTGAGAAAGAGGAAGAAAAGCAGGCATCTATAACAAGCCTGAGCAAGTTATTTAAGTATTCATTAAGATTCAGTCTTTGACAGACAGACTTAACTCTTATTCCCAAAGATAAGATCAACTTTTTGGAGGAAATGTAAAAAATGTTAAGAAAGCAGGATAAAGTCTTTATTAACTATCCACTCATTCATGTAGCAGTTATTGAATGCCTGCTATGTGCAAGTAACCACGATAGACACCAAGACTATGAAGGATAAATATGGAAAAACAGATTATAGAGGAGGAGCCAAGATGGCAGCCTAGGTAAACACCTAAACTGCTGCCTCGCACAACAATTTCAAAATTGCAACTAAAAGACAAAACATCTATCATCCAGAAACACGGGAAAACTGGCCGAGTGGAAGTTCTGCAACTAGAAGGAAAGAGAAAGGAGCATCGAGACATGCACAGGTGCTGAAGAGCTGAGGTTCGGAGGCGTGAGAACCGAGCTGATAGCGGACGACGGGACGGTGCTTTTTTCAACCCAAAGGGAAACAAGCTTCTGATTAATCTGAACTCCAGTTTCTTGGGAGACGCTGGTAATCCAGACTCTTATGGGGAGAAGCTGGATTGTCTGCCCTCGGGTTGGAAAGTGAGGGTGGCTCCCTTGCAGAGGTGCCTGCAGCAATCATTGTTGACTGTGTGGGGGCACGGGATGCGAAGGACTTGGAAATGTGGAGACGCAGAAATGGCTGAGTGACAGCCATCGCTGTTTGCCACACCCTAGCCTAGTGACTCCGAGACCCCGCCCCACACAATCTGCAAACCTTCCCAAGCTGTGCATAGCGACTTTTGCATATAAATGGCCTGAACTATGGCAGTTTAACCTAAACTGCAGCTCTGGTCAGACCAGGAGAAATCTACAGATCTCACTGTAGCTCCTGCTGGGTCGCCTCAGACAGTAGCTGACCTGCACCCCATTGGAGATCCAGAAGCTAGTGTATCTAGAGGTCAGGGTGAGATGACACCAGAATTCAACTACTCACATCTATAAGTGACACATTCAAGAGACAGACTCGGTGAGCACCAAAGCCCCACTGAAGCAAGTCCTGCCCTATATGCATGTCTCCAGTACAGCAGTTCTTCTACTTCATCAGCACAGGGAAGCAGCAAAATGTGGAGACATGTGATAAATGAAAGAAATGGAGGACATAGAGTTCAGGACCACATTTATCAGGTTACTCAAGAATCTTCTAAAAATCGTCGAGAAATTTGATGAAACCTTCAAGGACCTTAATGAGAATGGCAAGAAAATGGAAAAGGTCCAGTCAGAAATTAAGCATACATTATCTGAAATAAAGAATATACAGAAATTCAATGGAAGATCAAAGGACCCCAAAAATCAAACTAAAGATCTGAAATATGAGGAGATAAAAAACACCCAATCAGAAAAAAAAAAAGAATCCAAAAATATAAAGATAGTGTAAGGAGCCTCTGGGACAACTTTAAGTGTACCAACATCCGAATTATTGGGGTACCAGAAGAAGAGAGAGAGCAAAACATTAAAAACCTATTAGAAGAAATAATGACAGAAAACTTTCCCTATCTGGTGAAAGAAATAGACTAATTTCTCAACAGAAACTATGCAGGCCAGGTGGGAGTGGCAAGAAATACTCAAACTGATGAACAGCAAGAGCCTACAACCAAGATTACTCTACCCAACAAGCTGTCATTCAGAATTGAAGGTCAGAAAAAGACAAGAAAAAGCTAAAGGAATTCATCGTCAGCAAACCAGGATTATATGAAATGCTAAAGAGTATTCTTTAAGAAGAGGAAGGAGAAGAAAAAGGTAAAGATAAAAACTACAAAGAACAAAATGACAACAAATACATACCTACCAACAAGTGAATCTAAAAATCAAGTGAATGAAAAATCTGATGAACAGAATGGACTGATGAATATAATAGAATCAGGAACAGAGAAAGGGAGTGGACTGACAATTCTCAGGAGGAAGAGGGTGTGAGGAGTGCGGGAAGAGATTGGACAAAAATCTTACACATATGGATGAAGACAGTGGCAGGGGGTAAGGGCATGCGGTGGGGTGGGGTATTGGGTGGAGGGGAGCTATGGGAAAAAAGAGAAACACCTGTAATAATCTGAACAATAAAGATTTATTTATTTATTTATTTATTAAATATTCAATTGTGTGCAATCTTTTTAAAAATATATATATATTTTATTAATTTTTTTACCTTTATTGTTCAGTTTATTAATTACATTTTCCCCCAATAGCTCCCCTCCACCCAGTATCCATCCCACTCTACGCCCTCACCTCCCCCACCCTCTGTCCTCTCCCATAGTTGCATGATTTTTGTCCAGTCTCTTGCTGTACGTCCCGCACCCTTTTTCTCACCAAGCATTATCAGTCCATTCCCTCTCTATGTCCATGATTTTGTTCTATTCCTCATTTTATCCTGATCATCAGGTTGTTAATTCACTTGATTTTTAGATTCATTTGTTGTTAGATGTTTACTTGTTGTTCATAATGTACATTTTTACCTTTTTCTTCTTCCTCTTCTTAAACAATACCTTTCAGCATTTCATATAGTGTTGGTTTGGCGGTGATGAACTCCTTTAGCTTTTTCTTATCTGTGAAGCACTTTATCTGTCCTTCAATTCTGAATGATAGCTTTGCTGGATAGAGCAATCTTGGTTGTAGATTCTTGCTGTTCATTACTTTGAATATTTCTTGCCACTCCCATCTGGCCTGCATTGTTTCTGTTGAGAAATCTGCTGACAATCGTATGGGTGCTCCCTTATAGGTAACTAACTGTTTTTCTCTTGCTGCTTTGAATATTCTCTCTTTATCTTTTGCTCTTGGCATTTTAATTATGATATGTCTTGGTGCGGTCCTCTTTAGATTCCTATATTTTGGGGTTCTGTGCACTTCTTGGGTTTTCAAGTCAATTTCTTTCGCCAGGTGGGGGAAGTTTTCAGTCACTATTTCTTCTAGTAGGTTTTCATTATCTTGCTCTCTCTCTTTTTCTGGCACCCCAATAATTCTGATGTTGGTATGCTTGAGGTTGTCCCAGAAGCCCCTTATACTATCTTCAATTTTTTGGGCTCTTTTGGCTTCTTGCTTTTCCAGCTGAGTGGATTTTGCTTTTTTGTATTTCAAATCTTTGACTTGGTTTTTGCGGTCGTCTGGACTGCTTTTAGGTCTTTGTATAATATTTTTTGTTTCAGTCAGTGTATGCTTAATTTCTAGTTGGTCTTTTTTCATATCCTCGTAGGTGTTGTTCATTTTTTTGTAGGTGTTATTTATTTCAGCATAGTTCTCATTAATTTTCTTGGCCTTTTCTAGTAGCCTCTTCATAAACCTAATTACTGTGGTTTTGACCTCTATGTCTAGTCGTCTTTTTTCCTCCATTTCTTTCACAGCTGAGTTCTTTCCTTTTCTCTGCATTGTGGTTGCTTTCCTGAGTTGGTCCCTTAGCGGTGTGTGATAGGTATCCTCTAAGGAACAGTGGCTCAGCTTCCTTATGCTGCGCGCGGCGTCAGCCTTAGATCCTCCCTACTTGGTGCACAGCTTCAGCGTCTAATGGGCGCGCAGCGTCAGGCTTAGGTCCGCCCTTCCTGGCGTACCGCTTCAGGTCTATGGGGCTCGCAGAGTCAGCTTATCTGTGCGGCTCACGAGTCTCAGTGTTAGGTGGCACTGTAAATCCACTGCTGGTCTCCCCATTGCCAGACAACTCTGCCTCTCCCCAAATGAGTCTGCACAGCCAAAGTCTCACTCAGGGGTGTAAAACAAAGCAGTACGGGGGTCTCCGAGCAAGTAAGTCGCGCGTTCTCTGCCCGCATTCTCTGCCCGGTTGCACACTCCAATTTACGCGCTCACTCTCCCCAAACACACAGACCTCAGCCGTGCCCGGCATCCTCCTTTCCCCGACCTGGGAGCTTGCCTGGAACTGGGGGGTCGGTGCTGTGGGAGGCCTCCGCCCTCCCCACTGGAGAAAACCAGCAGGGCTTGCTGTCTGCCACCCGTCCCTCACCGCTCGCTCGCACTGCGAACCTCAAAGCTGTGTACCGCTGCTCCCGAGTCACCGCTGCATCCCACCTCTACTTTTATGTGCGGAATTTTCCCTCAGCCAGCTCTCCAGTGATTCTGGACATTGTTTGTTCTGTTGTTAAGTTGTAGTTTCAGAATTGTTGCGTGGACAGCTAGATAGGTGCTCACCTATGCCGCCATCTTAGTTCTTCTGCCTATTTTATTGATTTTTCACAGAGAGGAACGGAGAGGGATAGAAAGTTAGAAACATCGATGAGATAGAAACATCGACCAGCCGCCCCCCGCAGACCCCCCACCGGGGATGTGCCGGCAACCAAGGTACATGCCCTTGACTGGAATCAAACCCAGGACCTCTCAGTCCGCAGGCCAACGCTTTATCCACTGAGCCAAACCAGTTTTGGCACAATAAAGATTTATTTTAAAAAATAATAAAGATTGAACAATTTTTGTCCTCAAGTAACTCACAGTCTAGATATAAAAGATACTTGAATAAAAGGGTATTATGAGGAGTGAAGATGAGTGTTCATACTCAAGACTGTTATCAGTAAAAAAGTAAATAACTCAATTTCTACTATAAGGTGTGAGCTGAACTATACAACACTCCAATCCTCTTGCTGAAGCCAACAACAACAAAATAAAAAAGCCTTTCTGAAAGCATCACAGACCTAGAAAGCTAGTGAAGAGTTAGAAGAATAAGATTAGGGATGAGAGGGGTTTAGGTCATTCCAGGGATAGAGGAGGCATGAAGGGTGACATTCAGGACAGATACTCTGGGAAGAAGAGTGGATTTAATACTTTTAAAGACAGGGAAAATTATGACAGAGGTTACTTTAGCTTGCTTAAGAGAGATTTTTGGGCAAAACCCCAGAATCGTGTTTATAGTGCTGCAAATTACACCAGCTTTGGAAGTAATTGTATGTCTGCTGGGATACAGACAGTTTTAGTACTTATCAGAATGGCTATTGTAGCACTCCACAATATGGAAGTAATGTTCCAAATATGCATAGTGGTATATGATCCAACAGGAATATGCATATCCTGCTACTACTGCTGCACCTATGATTGGTTATCCAATGCCAATGAGATATTCTTATTAAGACTCTAAAAGTATATGTGAATGTCTTTTTTTCATAGTTGAAATTTATATTGTGTGTTATCAGACAAGATAGTTATTTAAGGAACGTGAGTAATGCAGAAACAACTGCAGTGCAGTAGTAATTATGGTGCACTTTCCCTCTTTTTAAGTTGTGTATTTCTTTACATTCCTGAAACAATTTTTGTGGGGTTTTTTTGTACTAGAAAATACAGGAAATACTTTCACAAAAATTAATGTGTAGTTATTTGAAATATAATAAATGAAGGCAATGCATGGCTTTCCAGTAAAAAAAATATTTGAAGACTGAAAATAAAGGATATGACTTGCAATGACATAAAAATGATAAATTACCTAAAAATAAATCTTACAAAAGATGTGTAAGATCTCTATGAAGAAAACTATAAAATACTGTGAGAAACTAAAAAGAGCTAAATAAAGTGAGAGTTATTTCATGTTTGTGAATTGGAAGACTCAGTATTAAAGATACCAATTTCTGTAAATTGATGTATAGATTCAATGTGATTCTTTCACAACAGATTTTTAAAATAATCTGATTAAAATTTATATGGAAATACAAAGGACCAAAAATAATCAAGACAGTCCCTTGAAGAAAAGCAAGGTGGAAAGTGTTACTCTTATAAGTTTTATTGTCACAAAATATTAAGTTAACACTGTGTTGATATAACAATCAGCAGAAGGATATAATATAGATCCCAGAAACAGACCTTTGAATATATAAACATTGTTGTCAGCAATATAGTGGGGGAAAAGATGCACTTTTAAATAAATGGTCCCAGAGCAACCAGTCATTCATAAGAAAAAAATAAAACTTGACTTCTACCTCCCAGCATGCATGAAAGTCAACCTCAGATAGGCTGTGAACTAAATGTGAAAGGCAAAACAATAAAACTTGTAGAGAAGAATATTAAAGTATCCTCATGATCTTGAATTAATATTAAAATTTTTAAAAAGACTGATATATTTGCATACATTAAAATTAAGTTTACTGAAAGACTAGAGGCCCATTGCAGGAAGATTCCTGCAAGAATAGAGCTTCCGGCAGCCTTAGCAAAGCTCCCTTCCTTTTCTGCTGCCTTGCTTGCTCCCGTCTCCTCTGCCTCGCTTCCTTCTCTGTGGCCTCCCTTCTTCTTGTCTCCTCTGCCTTACTCGCTCCCGTTTCCTCTGCCTCATTCCCATTTCCTCTGCCTCACTTCCATCTTCTCTGCCTGTTTTCCTCCCTTCTCCTCTGCCCCATTTGCTTACTTCTCCTAAGCTTTGCTCCCTTCTACAGTGCTTGTCTTCCTTCTACACGGTCTTCTGTGAGTGGACATGCAAATTAACCGCCATCTTGGCTGGATTAATTTGCTCCTGATTGGATGATGGGCATGGCTGTGGGCATGGCTTGATTGGAGGTATGGTCAATTTGCATATTCCTCTTTTATTAGATAGGATACTATTAACAGAATACAAAAGGCAAGCCATAGATCGGGAAAAGATCCTTGCACCATGTCGAACTGACAAAGGAGCTATATAAAGAATATGAAAAGAGGTGCTGCAATACTCCAACAGATTAATTATATTTTATAAAAATAGAAACCCAGATAGTCAACAAACATGAAATGATGCTTACCCTGTTCAGTAATTAGGGAAATGAAAATTAAAATCACAATGATAATACTATTTCCCACTCCCCAAACTGGCTAAAATTTTAGAGACTGACTATTCCAGGTTGTGAAGCTACTGAAAATTGCATGCATTACTGGTGGAATTAAATTGGAATAATTATTTTGGGGAATTTTGGCACTGTTTCCCAAAATTGAAAATACCGATACACTGTATTCCAGCGATTCTATTCCTAGACATATGTGCTCATAGAAATTAAAAGAGATATATAAAGATGTGCGTAGCAGCATTATTATAAATAGCCTATAGCTAGAAAAAAACAAAAACAAATGTCTATCAACATTAGAGTGGATAGATCATGGTATAGTCAAGTATAAAGTGCAATGAAGATGGTATTCATTGACAGTGATGACAATGAACTACAACACGTGCAGCAACATGAGTGAATGGGCCAGGTGACAACTGAAGGGACAAAAAGACTGCCCCGAGCTGGAGAAAAGTGGGCACACAGGCCTGGGCTGGAGGTGCCCCAGTTCGCAGCGCTCAAGCCCGATGTCCCGTCTGTTCCCCCCTCTGCCCCTTGCAGTGCTCTAGTCCCTTCTCATTTCAGAATCTTCAACTCATTCTTCTTTTTGTTTTTTAATCCTCACCTGAGGACATGTTTATTGATGTAAGAAAGGTAGGAAGGGGGAGGGAGAGAGAGAAAAACATCAATGGGAGAGAGAAACACCGATTGGTTGCCTCCTACATGCCCCCTGACTGGGGATAGAACCTGAAACCTAGTTATGTGCCCTGACTGTGAATTGAACCTGCAACCAACTGAGCCACCCAGCCAGGGCCAACTTGCTGTCTTGATGGGAGGCTCCTTCTTCCTCAGGGCTCCTCATTAGTTTATCATTAGTCTCCCTACTAACATGTAAGCTCCTCAGGGCAGATACCCCGTTTGTATGGACCATTTCACATGGCTAGGGTCTCAGAGGGTCTGGTCGTACAGAAGAGGCTCAGTGACTACAGTCGTCTGATTGAAACCTGGTCCCACCTTAGCCTTGACTGGCAAAGTGACACTTAGCAATGATCTTACTCTTTCCTGGGTTCCCATCTCTTCCTCTGTGAATGAATTCGACTCCAGAATTCTACGATTCTCTGACCTGTGGTCTGGCCTCTCTAACATGCCACCCAGCGGGATAGGGAGTAGATGAAGAGGGAAATGTTCTCCTACATCTCTTTCCTCCTCCTGCCTTTCTCAGAGGAACTTTGGAAAAGATCTGAAGCAGAAAGGCAAAGTGGAGTAAGTGAAGTTTAACTGAGTGCCAAGTCTGTGACATGCTCCCCATATTTTTTTCTCTTGTACTTAAAAATAATTTAATTATTAAAACAACTTTTTCAAGTGGTTGCCATTATCTCTTTTTCACAGGTGAGTTAATGGAGGTTTAGAAAAGGTGAACAATTTGCAGAATCCTCAGTATGGCAGACTGACTGCAGGATTCCTGTCCTGCCCTCTCTGTTGCCTCCCAGGTCTGACCGGAGGGCGTAGGATATGTGGAAAGAGGACCAGTTGTGGTATTAGCTTCTGTCTTAAGTTCAAAATGGACAGCTACTTTCTTTGGGTTGTGATGCCTGGAGCAGTTTACTTAACATCTCTGAGCTTCAGGTTCCTCACCAGTAAAGTAGGCAAATGGGACAAGATCTCTGTGGCCTGACAGGTATTTACTTGGCCCTGGGGAGGTGTAGGTGAACACTGTGCTCTGGGTGTGTTTCACTAGGCCAGGAGTTCAGGTATTTCAGCTTCTGCTCTGTCCTGTCTCCAAGTCTGAGAGGAGCTGGAATAATGGATACCTCAAGGACAGCAGGTTTTTTAGGGAAGGCTCACCTCACCTGCACTGAAAACTCCAGGGGAGGATCAGAGAGTCCATAGGTCTGTAGTGCCTCTTAAGTGCCAACCCCTAAGTGCCACCACCTGACATGTGTGATGTGTTTGTTGCAGGACATTGCTACAGTACTCTGGACACTACAAAGTCCCCCCCCCCCCCCGCCTCTAACCCTGGGCCCATTTGTACGATCTCCTTAAGTTCTACCTTAGAAAATACCTGTCTGTTGAGTCTTGCTTATTCTGGAGAGGCTGAAGTTTTTCAAAAAGGTCTTCATTCTTACTCCTTCAAGCTGTGAACTCTTCTACAGACGGCTGCTATGGCTTCCTCCCTTCTAATCTCTTTATACTGTTCTCTCAGCCTCTTGAGATCAAAATCCCATTCATCTTTCAAAGTTTAACAACTTGGCCATCTTCCCTAATCTCTTCAACTCAAGTTAAAACCTTTGATGCCCTTCCCCACCTTTATTGTGGTGTTTGTGCCAGAGTCCTGTTTCCACACATGGATGGTGAACTCCTTAAGGGCATTTGTCTCTGTCACCTCCAGTGCTGGGCCCTCACTAAATAAATGCTTGAGTGAGTGAATAAGAGAATGACTAAAGAATTCAATGGTCTTCATTTATTTCCTCTTCTACTGATCAACTTGAAACAACATTGAAACATTTCTTACTGCTCTTGCTCCTTTCTCTCAATTTTTTTTCTCTTCTTCCTTCTCATGGTCCAAAACAATACTATCAGAGTAAGCAGTGGCCAAGTAACATGCATGGGAGATTCCAAAATTCTCCAGCTGGTCTTTTTCCTTAGACCTCCAGAAATGGAGTACCTGGAACCATTTATACTGCTTATCTGGAATGCATTTACTCTTAAGAATTGACTCCCAAGCCTTCTTCCACTATACTTTAGAGAAGATGTTGTAGAGCTGCTCTTTTCTCCTATATGGTTCTCCATTTCTCCAATCAGAAGGGAGAACAAAAGTGTGCCCAGTCTGTGAGGACCTGCATATAAGGTGATGCCCAGAACAGTGGGTCTCTGCTCAGGCCAAGAATGTCCTCAGGATATTTTCTCATTGCAGTTCTCTTCTTCTTCCACCTCAATTCCAAAAAGGAAATGCTCAGCTTTATAGTTGTTTTGAGGCTGAGTTATAGGAGCTCCCCAGCAGTGTCAGGCTGGCTTGTGGTCGCTGCAGAATCCCAAGGAGTTGTGAGTTGGCAGTGAGGTTTCAGGGATAGTAAGAGAAGAGAGCATGATTCTAATTCTGGGAGGGAGGTGATAAAGGTATCTAATGTCTATAGATACCATCTGGATTGTCTAACTTGTGGGGTTGAGAGTCTGATTCCAAGAACCTCTGAAAGACTTCATCCCCTGGTCCTGCTTATTCAAGGTCTACTAGTATCTGTGAATCTGCTACTTGTCGGAGGCTTCCACATTCTGAGGACCTATAGCACTCAGGAGGGAGCCTAAAAGCAGGCATCAGCCTCTATGCTGGGCTGGAGCTCAGGGCCTTAACATTAACTAAGCTCTTGCTGATCCTTTCTGCCTTCAGGGTCTTCCCACAGGTTTGATTCTATCTATCCCATGGAAACCCCTATGCCTGCCTAATTCTCCTTACTTCATAAACCTTGGCTCTGAACTTTCCCAGAGGGCATTTATTTCAAATCAAGAAAAATTCCTTGAGATTCTAGAGTTTTGGTCTCTGCCTAGAAGGAATTTTTAACTTTTTAAAAAATTTAATGAATCTTTACTGTTCAGATTATTATTATTGTTCCTCTTTTTTTCCGCCCATAGCTCCTCTCCACCTGGTTCCCACCATCCCTCTGCCCTTACCTCCCCCGACTGTCATCATCCATAGGTGTACAATTTTTGTCCAGTCTCTTCCCGTAGCCCCCCACACCCTTTTCCCCTGAGAATTGTCAGTCAACTCCCTTTCTATGCCCCTGATTCTATTATATTCATCAGTTTATTCTGTTCATCAGATTTTTTATTCACTTGATTTTTAGATTCACTTGTAGATAGATATGTATTTGTTCTTCATAATTTTTATCTTTACCTTTTTCTTCTTCTTCCTCTTCTTAAAAAATACTCTTCAGCATTTCATATAATACTGGTTTGGTATTGATGAACTCCTTTAGTTTTTTCTTATCTGTGAAGCTCTTTATCTGACCTTCAATTCTAAATGAATAGCTTTGATGGGTAGAGTAATCTTGGTGTAGGTTCTTGCTATATTCAACACTTTGAATATTTCTTGTCACTCCCATCTGACCTGCATAGTTTCTGTTGAGAAATCAGCTGACAATCGTATGGGTGCTCCCTTGTAGGTAATTAACTGTTTTTCTCTTGCTGCTTTTAATATTCTCTGTCTTTTGCTCTTGGCATTTTAATTATGATGTGTCTTGGTGTGGTCCTCTTTGGATTCCTTTTGTTTGAGGTTCTCTGAGCTTCCTGGATTTGTAAGTCTATTTCTTTCACCAGGTGAAGTTTTCAGTCATTATTTCTTCAAATAGGTTTTCAATGTCTTGCTCTCTCTCTTCTTCTGGAACACCCATAATTCTGATGTTGATATGCTTGAAGTTGTCCCAGTGGCTTCTTACACTATCTTCAACTTTTTGGATTCTTTTTGCTTTTCTGGCTGAGTGTTTTTTGCTTCTTTGTATTTCAAATCTTTGACTTGATTCTCGCATTCCTCTAGTCTGCTGTTGGTTCTCTTTATAATATTTTTTATTTCAGTCATTGTATGTTTAATTTCTAGTTGGTCCTTTTTCATATCCTTGAGGGTCTTGCTAAATGTATCGGCCTTTTCTAGGAAATTCTTGAAAAACTTTGTAACCGTGGTTTTGAACTCTATATCCAGTTGTTTGTTTTCCTCCATTTCTTTCCATTGTGATCTGTTTCTTTGTCTTTACATTTTCGCTGCTTCCCTGAGTTGGTGGGGTAGCTTTGTGTGCTATGTGTCCTATATGGCCTAGTGTGTCAGCCTCCCCAGTTACCTGAGTTGGACACTCTTGGTGCACCCCTTTGTGGACTGTGTGCACAGCCTTGTTGTAGTTAAGCCTTGATTGTTGTTGGTATCACTGGAAGGAATTGACCTCCAGCCCATTGGCTATGAGGATCAGCTGTGTCTATGCCAGGAGAACTTCTGTGCTGGAGACAGCCTTATTAGAAAAGACTTGCAAAATTTCAAAAGTCTCTGTGCTCAACTTGGATGGGGCAGAGTCTCAGGATCAAGCAGACTATCTTGGCTTCCCATCAGCCCTACCCTATGAGGCCCCCGTGTCTCAGTGTCCCTCGGTAATCACTGCAAGCACCTCTGAGAGAAAGCTGCCCTCAAATTTTACCTGCTGCCAGACAGTCCAGTTTCTCCCCCAATATATCTGGATTCCCATATTCTCACCTGGAACTGGAGTTCAGCAAATTTGGGAGTTTCTGTCTCCCTCCCACTAGAAAAAGCCTGCAGCAACCTCAGCAGTCAGTCCTCTCTGCATGCACTAGCGTGCGCACCTACAGACCCCTGCCTTCCTTGGCTCCCCCTGAATTTCTGTGTGCCTTTCTTTCTACCTGATAGACCAAACTCCCCCCATATGAGCCTGGGTCCCCAGGGTCTCGCCTGGAACTGGGGTTCAGTGAAGTCAGAACTGGGGTTCAGTGTAGTCGGGAGCTTCCTTATCCCTCCTGCCAGAGAAAACCAGACAGGCACTCAGCTGACCTTCCTCTCTGCACATGTGTCTCTGTACCTCAGCTTTTTGCAGTTCCTCTAATTCTCTGTGAGCTTTTCTCTTTCCTTCTAGTTGTAGAATTTCCACTCAGCCAGCTTTCATGTGGTTCTGGATGATGTCCGTTTTTTGTCTTTTAGTTGTAGTTTTGAAATTGTTGTGCGAGGCAGCAGTTCAGGTGTTTACTTATGCTGCCATCTTGGTTTCTCTGGATGCTTTAACTTTTGTAGTTATTACAGAACAGGGTCCAATTACTCAGTAGTTACCAGTCAAAAGAAAACTCCTAGACAATGATTTTAGGAGAAAGAATAAACTTATTGGCAGCACACAGTCACAGTGTGTGTGTGTGTGTGTGTGTGTGTGTGTGTGTGTGAGAAAGAGAGAGAGAGAGAGAGAGAGAGAGAGAGAGAGAGAGAGAGAGAGAGAGAGAGAGAGAGTTTCCAAAGTGTTATGTGTCTGAACAAAGGATTGGATTTGTCTTTATTCAGGGATATCATGCATAAACAACAAGGTGATCTTTGTCATTGAATATATAGGTAGGGATATTTCTGTGCCTTTGCAGTTATAAAACATATCTATACATACATCATATGTTCAAAATGGTGAAAAACCTCTGCCCTTGAGAGATTTTGGTATTATGATGAAGGCATAGTGAGAAAAGTTCATGGGAAGGTCAGTAGAGGGTCCTTTGGTCAGCCCTGGTGGTTCAAGTCGGATCAGCCCCTGGTCCTACAAATTTCATCCTAGGCTTGCTCTTGAAAAGACAGCTTTGGCAGCCATCATTGTCAAGAATGGCGTAGGTATGAAAGGAAGTTTAACTAGCCCTTCTGTTAAAGTTTTAGCAAATTATAGGTTGTGGTTACACAAAAATCATAACATCTAGGGTAATCTAAATGGGTTTACATGTTAATCTAAGCAAAGTTATAAATTCTGAATAAAAGTTAATCTCTCTCTCTCTCTTTCTTTTTTAACAAAAAAGCAAAAAGGAAAAGAAAAGAAAAAAGGAAGAAAGAAAATCTCAAATAAGCTGCCCAAGGCCTAATGGTGAGGCTGAGATTTGCCCCTGGAGCAAGTGTAATTTCAGAGCCTGTAATCTCTACCTATGTGCTGTGACAGTTCTTACTTTTTTGGTTAACTAATTTCTAAAATAATGTTAAATTCTGAGCCAGATTGATGTTTAATCCTAGGTTTCTGAAATAAAAAGTATGAAGTTATTTTGGAAACTTTCAAAAAGTTACTTTGGAACTCTTGTGAATCATATCTCAATGGAGAAGCTATAGATTTAGAGTGCCCAATCTTGAAGAAATCATGGATAATGTATTTCTTATTAATGAGAAAGTATGAATATCCTATCTAATAAATAGAGAATATGCTAATTGACTGCCATCCCCTCAAAATGGTGGTGCCCACAGCCACACGATAGTAGTGCCCAGTCCCCTCAGCCCCGCTGGGGTGGCAGGCATGCGGCATGGCCAGGCCCACCCCCAGGTGAGTCCAGCCACTCTGTGCACCTGCCTTCAGAGTCCGCCAGTTCCCTCAGCACCCCCAGCCTCCCAGGGCTGGCCTGAGGCACAGGCAAGCCTCAGATGGCAGCTGCCCAGCTGCCCAGCTGCCCAGGGCTGCCTGAGGCTCAGGTAACCAGGGCCGGTTGAGGCTTGCATTGCCAGCAGGGGCAGCAGCAGAGGTGTGATGGGGGCATCATCTTCCCCTGATTGCTGGGTTGCTTCCTGCCCCTGAGGGTTCCTGGACTGTGAAAGGGGCAGGCCAGGCTGAGCCCCAACCCCCATCAAGTGCATGAATTTTCATGCCCCAGACCTCTAGTCTGTATATAAAACCCTAAGCAATCGTCTGACCGTCCAACCATCTGACTGGTACCTATGACGTGCAATGACCACCAGGGAGCAGATTATCTGACCAGTAGCTCTGAGGTGCAATGACCACCAGGGGGCAGTTGCTCAATGCAGAAGCTGCCTAGTAACAGCAACTTTGCAGAGTGCCCACTCACACTCTGAGACCCCTCAGAGGGTGTCAGACTGCTGGTATTAGCCCAATCTTCACAGGCCAGGATGCGGGACTCCACCTGCTGAAGGGACCCCTCTCTCTCCATGGATGCTCTTCAAGCACTGGCACTGTCCCAGTTACGGCTGGTCTGGGAGGGACTGTGGGAGATTGGCTCCAGCACGTGTCTGGCCCATCTTGCCCAGTCCCAACCCACTGGCCACCTTCTAATTAATTTACTTTCAATGTGCACAAACCTATGCACCAGGCCTCTAGTAATAGTATATATATGGAACTGTATATGAATATATTAAGATTCTATGACACACTGAAGAAAAAAAAAGTTAGTGTCTGCTGGGCTACCTTCAAGGCTCTCTATATAAAGTTTAGGTTATATAGTGAAAATAAGATACTTCTACAAAAAGCAAAATGTAGCATGTAGTGAGTGTTCCAGCCTTTGGGGAAGCAAAGGGCTACTGGAGCCTAGAGGAGGAGGTTATTTCCAAATGAGAAGAGGGAAGAAGGGTAGGGTAAACCTGGGAAGGCTTCTTAGAAGAAGTGGCATTGAGTTTGGCTTGTAAGATGGCATATGCTTCAGGAAGTACAGATGGTTGGACAAGGACAGTAGACAAAGAGAGGGCATATTTGAGGAATCACCAGCATTTTGCTATGGCTCAAGTACCGGTGAGAGATAAAGTCAGATAGGAAGGTTGAAATGCCATTTAGGGTCTTCATATCAAGCTCAGAAGCTTACATTTTGTAGATAAAAGGAAACTGGTGAAGAATTTTAAGTGAAGAAATGCCCTAGTCTCAAAGTGTGAGCCATTCACATCCCCAGTCAGTCACCAAATCAACAACATAACCGCTTTAGAATCTCTCCAATCTCTCCTCCCTATGGTGTCACAGATTTTGTTCATGCCACAATCTCCTGTCACCTGGATGATGCAACAGCACCATGGTTAGCCTACAAAGTCCTCTCAAGCACATCCACTTCTAATGTGTTTTCTTTGTTAAAATGCAAACCTAATCATGTGAATTTTCTGCTTGGAGACTTTTAAGAGATTCTCTTTACCCTTGGGATAAAGTAAAAATTCCTTCCTTATGATCCACCTGTCTTCTGCCAGCATATTAAATGATCTCTAATTCTGCAGTCCCTTTCTCAATGGGAATGCCCCCTCCACTCATCACCTGGCTGAACCTTCCAGGTTGGGGAGTCAAGGTTCAGCTCCGGTGTCACTGTCTCAGGGACCCAGGTCTGACTGCCAGCCCATCCCCTGGCTTCTCCTGCTTCCCGTGCTTCCTATTGTTGGTGTATTTCCCCTGCTCTCCATTTTACTCTTTTTTTTTTAATTCTCACCTGAAACAGAGGAAGAGAGAGAGAGAGAGGTAAAAAGAGGAGGGGGTGGGGAGAGGGAGAGAAGAAACATTGATATGAGAAACATTAATTGGTGGTCTCCTATACCCACCCTGACCAGGATTGAAACCACAACCTAGCATATCCCCTGACTGGGAATCTAACCTGCAACATTTTGGTAATTTGGACAACACTCCAACCAACTGAGCAACCGAGTAAGGGCCATTTCCTCCTTTGACTGACTTCTCCTGTCCCCCACAGCCTCCATGCCCACTTGACAAATATTCTGTTCCTGTTTCTTCTTCATCCCATTGTTTTTCTGTCCTTACTTCTCTCCAAAGAGGTGACTGTGTTTTCCATTGTTTTTCTGTCCTTACTTCTGTCCAAAGAAGTGACTGTGGTGCAGTAGAACCCACAGAGTCTTTTACAAACAATAGCTATGGAAGAAGCTGGAGTAAAATACCAAATATTAACAGTCATGGTCTCTGGGAGAAGGACAAGAGATAATATCTTATTCTTTTAAAAAATATTTTAATCTTTATTGTTCAGTTTATTAATTACATTGTTCCCCCTTTTTAACCCTATAGCTCCCCTCCACCTGGTACCCATCCCACCCTCTGCCTTTACCTCCCCCCACTGTCCTCTCTCATAGGTGTATGTTTTTTGCTCCATCTCTTGCTGCACTTCCCACACCCTTCTTCTCCCCAAGAATTGTCAGTCCATTCCCTCTTTATGCCAATAATTCTGTTATATTCACCAGTTTATCCTATTCATCAGATTTTTAATTCACTTGATTTTTAGATTCATTTGTTGATAGATGTATATTTGTTGTTCATAATTTTTATTTTTACCCTTTTATTCTTCCTCTTCTTAAAGAATACCTTTCAGCATTTCATATAATATTGGTTAGGTGGTGATGAACTCCTTTAGCTTTTGCTTATCTGTGAAGCACTTTATCTGACCTTCAATTCTGAATGATAGCTTTGCTGGATAGAGTAATCTTAGTTGTAGATTCTTGCTATTCATCACTTTGAATATTTCTTGCCACTCCCATCTGGCCAGCATCGTTTCTGTTGAGAAATCCGCTGACAATCGTATGGATGGTCTCTTATAGGTAACTAACTGTTTTTCTCTTGCTGTTTTTAATATTCTCTCTTTATCTTTTGCTCTTGGCATTTTAATTATGATGTGCTTTCGTGTGGTCCTCTTTAGATTCCTATATTTTGGAGTTTTGTGCACTTCTTGGGCTCTAAGTCAATTTCTTTCACCAGGTGGGGAAAGTTTTCAGTTACTATTTCTTCAAGTAGGTTTTCATTATCTTGCTCTCTCTCTTTTCCTGGAACCCCTATAATTCAGATATTGGTATGCCTGAGGTTGTCCCAGAGGCCCCTTACACTATCTTCAATTATTTGGATTCTTTTGGCTTCTTGCTTTTCCAGCTGAGTGGATTTTGCTTCTTTGTATTTCAAATCTTTGACTTGGTTCTTGCAGTTTTCTGGACTGCTTTTAGGTCTTTGTATAGTATTTTTTATTTCAGTCAGTGTATGCTTAATTTCTAGTTGGTCCTTTTTCATATTCTCAAGGGTCTCATTCATATCCTCATAGGTCTCATTCATTTCCTCATAGGTCTTGTTCATTTCCTCAAAGGTCTCATTAAGTTCTTTCGCCTTTTCTGGGATCCTCTTGAAAAACTGTATAACCATGGTTTTGAACTCTATGTCCAGTCGTTTTTCTTCCTCCATTTCTTTCACATCTGATTTCTTTCCAAGTCTCTGCATTGTGGCTGCTTCCCTGAGTTGGTCGATTAGCTTTGTGTGGTAGATGTCCTCTAAGGGACAGTGGCTCAGCCTCCCCAGTTACCTGAGGTGGATACTCTTGGTGCAGCACTTTATGGGTTGCACAGTCTTGTTGAAGTTAAGCCTAGATTATTGTTGTTAGCACTAGGAGGGTTTGACCTCCAGGCCAATTGTCTATGAGGATCAGCAGTGCTTAGGTTGGATGTGTGGAGTCTCTAAGCAGGCAGCCTTGATTTCCCATCAATTTTGCCCTTTGCAGCACCTGGGACTCTGTGTCTGTTGGTAATGGCTGCACGTACCTCTGAGAGAGAGCTGCCGCCGAGCTCTACCTGCTGCCGGACAATTCAGCCTCTCCCCAAATGAGTTTGCACACCCAATGTCTCACCCAGGGTTGTAAAACAATGCAGTCCGGTGGTCTCCCAAACGAGAGAGCAAGTCACGAGTCTTCTCTGCACACTCATGTGCTTCTGCTCTTCCCAAGTTTATGCACCCTCTCCACAAGCTCACAGACCTCTGCAGCACCCAAGTTTCAGCATGCTTCCTTACTGTCCAGTTTCACCCCCTATGAGTGTGGGTTCCCCGGACCTCGCCCAGAACTGGGGAATAAGTGCAGTGGGACACCTTTCTCTCCCTCCCCATTCCAGAAAACCAGCCAGATTTGCAGCCGCCTGCCCTATCCGCTCGCGCACACACACAGCTCCCTGCGTATCCTCAACTCTGTCCTCCGCTGCTCCTCTGAGTCACAGTGTCCTATCTTTACTTTTATTTGTGGAATTTTCACTCAGCCAACTTTCTGGTGATTCTGGATGATATTTGTTCTGTAGTTAAATTGTAGTTTTGAAATTGTTGTGTGGGGCAGCAAGATCGGTGTTTACCTATGCCGCCATCTTGGTTCCTCAAGGTTGGTTTCAATAATATTTTATTCTTTCTATTTTACTTTAATTTATTAAATTTATCATTGTATTTTGTAATGGGAAACTGCTAGGCCAAGACTGAAAGAGGTTGGTTTCAGTCAAAATAGTAGAATAGTGTATTAAGTATCATCCTATATAATAAGAGAAACATGCAAATTTGACCGTACCTTAGCTACACTACCAGCCAATCAGGAGCGGGGGTGGGGTCAAGGTGTGCACACAAGACCGAGGTGGGGGCAGGGCCTAGGGGGCGGGGCCGAGGCATGGGGGGCAGTGCTGTGGCACGTCGGTGTGGGCGGCGGCATTGGCAGCATTGCTGGAGCGTGGGTGGTGGTGTCAGTGGCGTCGCCAGGGCACCAGGTCCCCTGTCATCAGGATGGAAGACCTGAGGCTAGGCCACGGGACCTAAGGCTACATCATTTGCTTCTGCACCGGGCCAGGGGACCTGAGATTGCACCCCTTGCCCAGAGGGGCTTGATGGGACACCTGAGGCCACATCCCCCACCTCATCAGTGGGGGACCTGAGACCAACCTGGAGGTCTTAAGGCTGTACCCCCTGCCCTGGTGCCAGGGCTGAGGGACATGAGACCAGGCCAGGGGACCTGAGGCTGCACCCCCTGACCTGGCACCTGACCAGGGGACCTAAGGCTGTGCTGGGGGACCTGAGGCCATGCTCCCTGCCAATAGGACTTGATGGAGGACCTGAGGCTGTGCCCCCTGCCCTTCAGGGCTTCATGGGGGTGGGAGCTGGCTGAGTCTGGGTTTTGCGCAATTTCAAGGTGAACACGGGTGGGCTGAGACTTGACTCTGGGTCCCGCGGCATGCCCCAGACTCTGACAGGAATGGAGATTTTCATACACATTTTATTAATTTTCTTTCATCTCTGACACTTCTATTATAGAGAAAGGGAAAATAACAATATTAAAATATTTCCTCTAATTAATTCCCTTTTAATGTGCATGAATTTCATGCACTGGGTCACCAGTGTCTAAATAAAGAAAAGTGGACAAACATATATTTACAAAATATTTTTGAAGAGACATATAAGAAATGGACAATGTCAATCACCTCCTGAGAGGGCAGCTAGGAGGTTGGGGTTTGGGGAGCTAACTTTACACCATATCCCTACATACATTTTGGATTTAGAAGCATGTGACTATACTAACTATGCAAAAATTAAATAACTAAAGTGTCAATTAAAAAATAGCTGAGCTTGAATTCTAACCCACAGGATAACTTAGGAAGCTTTACTTTCCCAATTTGTAAAATGGAGAAAAATGTCCCAGCCTCATAGGGTCCTTATAGGTAGTGGATGATGCAGGAGTGTGGATGCATACACGGTGAAATTCTGCAGCACCATACCATGGTAAGGACAAAGCCTCTGGCCTTCCAATTCCACCCAGTCCTCCCTCATTTTCAGCTCTTCTCAGCCTGAAAATGAAGCTCTCAAGGCCAAACTGTGTCTGCCAACATAGCCCCCATGGGAGTTGCCTAGCCTGGTGCCCTGCCTGCTGGAACAGAGCCAACAGCAGGAAGCGAGAGCAACATTTCGAAGATCTGGGCATTTCAAAGCAGGCAAACAGCTCTTTTTATTTCCTCAGGCTCTCAGTTTGCCAGCTAGTTCCACACATTAGACATATTTTGGGTCAGCACTGTACTTGGCAACCATAGCAGATTCATTTTGTTTCATGACAACTTTCTTATAATAGTTCTGGGAAAAACTCCACTGCACCTAGTCCCAACCCTGCTCTTGGGCTTTGCAAGATCCATTCAAGATGAAGTCTTGGGTAATAATCATAAAATATGTCAAACTCTCCTGCAACTCTCTAGGACTTGACCTGGAAAAAAGGATTGTTTAGTTTGAATTTCTAAAGGGCTGCCATTGCTCCTTCTTCTTTCATTCCTCCTCCTCCTTCTCTTCTTCCTCTTCCTCCACATCAATTGATTGGCTCCCACACATGGCCCCAACTGCGTGCCTGGGGAACCTGCAACCCAGGTAGGTGCCCTTGCCTGGGAATCAAACCCGTCACCCTGTGGTGTGTGGGCTGATGCTCCAACCCCTGAATGACACGACCTGTCATGACCTTCTAACTGTTTGAGACAGAAAGAGGAGCTTTATTGTATTTCTGCAGGATTAACTATTCCTGCTTTTCTATGCAGCCAGTGGATTTTCTCTCCTATTTGTGAATATTTATTTAGTATTGATGAGAAAGAAGTGTGATGCTAAAGGAGGTACTTTTTTTGGTACCTGGGATAGGGCTGCCAGCTCTGGCAAATAAAAATACAGGGCACTTAAACAAAAGTTCTAGTTTCCCAATGGACACTTTTTTAGTTTAGCTATATCCCATGAAATATTTTCAGTCTAATACTAAATATTAGTGGCCCAGTGCATGAAATAATTGCATGGGGGTGTGTGTGTTCCTCAGCCCAGCCTGCATCCTCTCCAATCTGAGACCCCTCAAAGGAAATCCTACTGCCGGTTTACAGGGATCGGGCCTAAACTGGCAGTCAGACATCCCTTTCACAATCTGGGACTGCTGGCTCCTAACTGCTCACCTGCCTGCCTGCCTGATTGTCCCTAATCATTCTACCTGCTGACCTGCTCTGCTTGCCCCCAAATGCCCCCACCCGTCAGCCTGATCAGTCCCCTCTGCCCCTCCTGCTGGACTGCTTACCCCCAACTGCCCCCCTGCTGGCCTGCTGACCCCAAACTGCCCCACCCCACTGTTCTGATCACCTCCACCTGACCCCCACTCATGGCCTGCTCACCTCCAACTGCTCCCCCTGCTGGTCTGCTCACCCCCAACTGCCCTCCCCACCAGCCTGATCATCCACAATGGTCCCCCACCGGCCTGATCACCCATAACTGCCGTCCCATCCTGGCTTGATCACCCACAACTGCCCTCCCCTCTTGGCCTCTAACCACCTCTACTTCAGCCCTGCCACCGTGGCTTTGTCCAGAAGAACATCTGGAAGGTCTCCCAGTCTGATTAGCGTATTACCCTTTTATCAGTATAGATAGAAGCCTTGTGTATGGGTGGGGGCTGACTGGTTTGCCATGAAGGGTGTCCCAGATCAGGGTGGAAGTTCCCTTGGGGCATGGGGTACCCTGGGTGAGGGGCCTGTGGTGGTTTGCAGGCTGGCCATGCCCCCATGCGGTGAGGGTCCCCACTGTGGAGGCATGACCAGCCTGAGTGAGAGGCTGAGAGCTGTTTGCAGGCTGGCCATACCCCCCAGCAGAAAATATTACTCCATGGAGGCATTGCCAGCTTTGGTAAGGGGCTGAGGGCCATTTTCAGGCTGGCCATGCCTCCCAGTGACCCAGGCTTCCAGCCCCTCCTTCAGTGGTGGCCAGGGTGGGCAGGAAGCTTGGTTTCCTCTGTCACCAGGAGCAACCCAAACCTCCTGCTCACTCCAGTTCTATGGCCACTGCCATCTTTGTTGGGTTAATTTGCCTACTCACTCCTGATTGGCTGGTGGGCATAGTGGAGTGATAGTCAATTTGCATGTTTCTCTTTTATCAGTGTAGCTTGTTGATCTGAGATTTAGATTTAATGGGTGTCCTATATTTTATCTGGCAATGCTGTCTGTGAGGGACATGGGCATATCCTCTTTAGCTCTACATAGGAACCAGGAGGCCCATTTCTCTTGCTCTCTTGCCTGGTCCTATTCCTTTAAACCAGTCCTTTAGTCCTGGGCCACAGATTAGAACCCAAAAGGAGCACAGCCTCAGCTTGCTTGCTTTGTGGCACATACTGTCTCTCTTAGCACTGTGCCTCACCCTGTCTAGTACTCTGTTTCTGGAACAGTATTTGGAACAGGGACTCTCAGTTCCTGTCTTAGCACCAGTTTTTTTCTGCAGGCTTCTGCTCTGCCTAAAACTCATTGCCATCCCATACAGCTTGTCTGGGCTGCCTCACTCCTTCAGCAACACACCTACATTTTCTCTGAGTGTCTTCTGTGTCCACTCTAAATAATAATTCAGCCTGAGTCAAGGCAGCCCCCATAGTATAGAAGGTGTTTTTTCCTCTCTCTCTCTCTCTCCCACGTCCAGGGTGGAGAGAGACTGGGTTCAGTTTCTGAGTGGAGGAGCTGAGAATTAAGAAAAATGAAGAATAGCCAAAACCTGTTTGGCCCAGTGTATAGAACATTGGCCTGCAGACTGAAAGGTCCCAGGTTCGATTCCGGTCAAGGGCATGTACCTTGGTTGCAGGCACGTCCCCGGAGAGGGTTGTGCAGGAGGCAGCTGATTGATGTTTCTCTCTCATCGATGTTTCTGACTTTCTATTCCTCTCCGTTCCTCTCTGTGAAAAATCAATAATATATATATATAAAAGAAAAATGAAGGATAAAAGAGAAAGACACAGAAGTAGGAATAAAAAGCTGGGGCCAGGTGGGCATCTGTTCTCCCTCTCATGAAGAAACAGTCACACTGAGCCCAGGAAGCTGGATTTATTTATATTCCACAAATACAAAGGTGCCGGGGATTGGAATCCAATCCCCGTTTTACCAATAGAAAGATGTGGATAGGAAGCCAGGAAGGTTGGTAAACAATCTTAATTGGCTCCTAAAACATTGTTAATTAAAACAACTTCCCCATCAAACAATCATGTAAATCCTTACTGATAAGATAATCTGCCTGTTACTAAAATTGCCTGCCCAAGGGCAATGGGTGCATCTCAAACCTGCACAAAAGGGATAGCCACACACCTTGGATTTAGCCCACAAATAGATCAGGAATGCTCAAGGTGTCTTGCCTGGGGCCGCCCCCCACACCATAGCTTGCTCTGGTCCCAGATCCTTTGACTCCAGCTCTAGATGTGTCCATTCCTCTTAAGATGAGTCCTGGGTGTCAGCATCCAGCTCAGAGAAGGAGATGGTAAAATACTATCAGTCTAGAAGCCCTATTTCCATAAAGCCAGTTGCTTTTATTGACAGCCTATTATCTGAAGCTGTGGGTGGATTTAGAGGCAGGAGTAATATACAACTGTTCTGAGTTCCAGAACAACTGTTCTGAGTTCCAGAACAACTGTTCCGAGTTCCAGAACAACTGTTCCGAGTTCCAGAACAACTGTTCTGAGTTCCAGAACAGTTGAACTCAGTCTCTCTGGGGCAGGTGGTGTTAGGGATGTACTTCCTGAAGTTTTGAGCTGGCTCAGTAGGTAAGTCTCCAGTAGAATTTGGGCCAGAGTCCTCAGAAAGAGCTGTGTCATCTGAGAAAACAGAATTAAAATTAGACTCACTTTGCACTGCCAGATGCCCTGCTAGTTCTGGAAGGCCCATGTTTAATCAATGACTTTCTTAAAATTGTGTGTTGTGATGTGACCCTTTAATGAGTGGCCATGTGAATAGGCTGTCTTTGCAACTGATGGTCACCAACACAAATATTCAAAGATATACCACTATGGCTTACTGATATCTGATGTTATGCTTCACGTCTGGTATAAGTCAGAGGGCATAAAACAGCAAAATCTGTGTTGGTTTGCTAAGGCTGGTGTAACCAAGTGCCAGAAATTTATAGTCTTCATTCTGGAAGTCCAGTGTGGGGACCACACTGCCTCTGAAACCTGTAAGGAAGGATCCTTCCTTGCCTAGGCACTTCCTGACTTCTGGTGGTTGGCTGTCTCTCTTTGGTGTCCACTGGTTTGTAGACATATCAGTCCAACCCTTCATCTTTTTAAAAAGTATATATTTTTTATTGATTTCAGAGAGGAAAGGAGAGGGAGAGAGAAAAAGAAACATCAGTGATGTGAGAGAACCATTGATTGGCTGCCTTCTGCATGTCCTGCACTGGGAGATTGAGCCCGCAACCTGGGCATGTTTGATTCACCAGAATCAAACCCTGGACCCTTCATTCTGAAGGCTGACATTCTATCCACTAAGCTAAACTGGCTAAGGCCCAATCCTTCATCTTCACATGGCTTTCTCCCTGTGCTGTACGCCACATTCTGCTGATACACATGAATTTCAACAAAAACTTAATTGGTTGCTAATAAATAAAAATTGAAAAATTTTACACAAGTCTGGATTACTGTATGCCTTTGTAAATTTTTTTGTTGTTAACCCTCACTCAAGGATATTTTCCCATTGATTTTCAGACAGTCAACGAGAGAGGGAAAGACAGAAAGAGATATTGATGGGAGAGAAACACAGCTATTGGTTGCCTCCTGCACGCTCTCTGACCAGGGCCAGGGCTGGGATGGAGCCTGCAATCAGGATATGTGCCCCCGAGCAGAACTGCCCCGGGACGCTTCTGTCTGCTGGCTGATGCTCCGTCCACTGAGTTAAACCAGCTAGGGCAGGTCTTTGTAATTACGATTACAGTTGAGACTTTGTCAGGGAGCTGGTGACAGTTTTGTCACACACAAGTGTAAATGAGTTTGTCATATACCCTTTTCACAGGCTCTGGGCACTTGAGATAGGAGGTCAGAGTGACAATACCGTATGGAGTAGGAATGAAGGGAGGATGATGGAAGCTAAGAGGTGGGTGCTGAAGGCTGTGTACCCCTTGGCAGTAGGGGCAGGGTGGTTCCATAGGCAGAGCTGGACCTCAGACTCTCTTTCTGTGTGGCAGTGGGCAGCAATCCTGATGCTCATTCAGCCATCCTCAATACGCCCTTCCCTCTGTGCAGCCTTCGTTCACCCTCTCAAGGAAGTCACACTTCTCTAGCAATTTCCTCAGTCATGAGAAGAGGATTTTCAAAGGAACAAGTTTTGGCTAAGGAAGTGTTTGCTTCAATTCCTGGTGGTGCCTACGGGCATCCGGTTTTACATGGTTTTTGTGGCCATCTTCACCCTTCAACTTAATTAGAGTTCTAATTTTCATTAATATTTTTCACTAGTGCAGTTTTTGTATTATTTAGATCTTTTGCTGAAAACAGTTCCACAAATTAACATCTCTCTTTATTTTTCACATCCTTGCTCCAAGGCAACACCTTAGTTAAAATTCCTCTCCTTAATTACCCCAAATTTGGACTTTCCCAGTTAACAATCATCACTGTCTTAATTTTTTTGCCTTCATTACTGATACATAGCACTTGGCCTTTTAAGGGCTATTTACTATAAAGCTACTAGTCTTTTAAAACATTTTTAAGTATAATATATGCACAAGCTAAAAGGTTATAATCCTTCATGAAAGTTGGGATGATAAGAGTTCACTGAGCTTCAACTGCTGGTGGCCAGCAAGGTGGGATGATTGGGGCCCTTGTTCTGGGTTTACAATATATAAGATGCTAGTATGTGTTTCTCATGCATGACCCTCTCAGGTACACATTACAATCACCCATGGGCTAGAAAGAGGATGACCACAGCTCAGAGCCCAGGGCACTTGCCCAAGTTCACTCAGCTACTACATGGCAGAATAAGAACTTAGTATGCCCAATTCTTCATGACTGTGCTCCTCTGCTTTCTTGCCAAGTGACTACCTGCCACACCCCCTCAGAAAAGTCTGGAAGGAAACACACCCTTTTGTGGAGAAGGTGGTGGTGGTAGTTAGCAGTTGGCAATAAGTAGCAATAAAATATTAACATTGGTGAAATAATGAATTAATAAAAATAAATATATTAAACATAAATGAATTTGGGGATTCAGCAAAATTGCATTATTTCATGTCATTGATTTTTATAATCTTTTGAAGGTAGTTGGAACGGCATTGTAAAACAATGAATATTAAGAGTCTATGGTGATAGCTTACCTGGCATCATCTTGTTTGAACAAACTTTAGCTCTAGATTTCTGTCTTATGTGTTTACTGACTACCTTATAATTTTTTCATGATACAAATATCTTAAAATACATGAAAAAAATAGGAATGCACAAAAGATGTCAAGTCTCTCAGAACACTGAAACTTTTCGTTGCACCTTTCACCATCTTGGGCAAATTGCATGAAAATTCTCATCCTGCATAGACTTTGCTGGTACTGTTGGAAATAACTGGATCTTATATGGCAATAAGAGCAATAGATCTTTTTGCTTGGAAAAACAATTAAGAAATAGAAGTTATGTGAGAAGGGAGACATATAGTAAGTACACTGCTTAAGTCAACAGTAAATTTTTACATAGTTAATATTAAATGTATAAGTATTAATTAATATTAATGTATAAGTATTAGAAGAATGAAAGAAGGAAATTAGAATAGTTATGCTAAGTTCACAAAATCCTGTCAAAACACTGGGTCCGAAGTTAAAATATACCAGAAGCATCAGCTAATCTGGTTCTGCATTTTGCTACTGGAAGTGGGGCTTAGTGTGTGGGACTGCTCTTTTTCATTAAAAACTCATAATTCTTTATTGTTGAGGTTCTTTGTTGAGACAACAATCTTCTTGAGCCTTTACTCTTAGGAATAAAAGAGTTTGTTGAGGAATAGCTGTGGCTCCAAGAATAATGAGGAGGTCTGAAGAGGGAGACTTGAGGCTGTGTTCTCATAGCAGTTCCCAGACCTTGACTGTGATGGTTCTTACCATGACCCAGGTGGCCCAGATGTCGCTGTACCAACTGTCAGCAGCAGGTTGAGCCTCCCGTCACAATCGGGACCAGAAAAACACAGGCCCCACACTTGCCTCCTTGCCCACTCATTCAGCTCCAAACCACAGGTGTACAAAGGCCCAGGAGACAGCAGAGCCCACCTCACATGCCCCTGAAAGTCCCAGGACCTTAAAAGTTTAAATACTCTGTTGGGGAGGTGTGTTTGCATGATGTGAAAATGTTCAATCTTTTTAAAGCCAAGTAGACACATTACTTTGATGAAAATAAAAAGAATAAAAAAGGAGAGGCCTTTCTGATCTTGAAATAGAGCCAATTTCTAGCATTGTCAAGTACTTTTGTTTAATTCCTAAGTTAGCATTTTCACATGGGATAGGTAGAACGTTATTTGAAGGTTTTGTTTTTATTTTACTTCTTTATTTTAAGAGATGATACAATTAAGTAAAAGATAGGCAATGATCTATGCCTTTAATTAAGAAAGAAAGGCATTCTTCCCAGGGTCTTGTTCCGAGCTCATACCCCGAACCTTCCCTCTCCTCCTTTATACCCTTTGCACTGACATTTGGAACTTGATTATCCTAAAAGCAGTCACCTGAAATCGCTCTGTGTCCTTAGACAGATAGCTGACTGAGACTCCTGGCAGAAACAGGTGTCTATGAAAGAAGGAAGAAATTGCAATGCTACAATACATATTTCTAGTAGTCGGAGCTAAACAAAAGTACAATCACCCTAATCCTAAAGCTTGTGTCAAACACAATGGTGTGAAGGCCTCTGTGATGAGTGAGTCCAGGGCAGTGTTAAGAAAGGTGCACTCATCACAGAGAGCTGAGAAGCAGCGCTGGCCCGGATCTGTGTTACCTACGAAAAGGGACACAGAAGGAAGATGGCCACAGCAGTCTGAGCTCTCTTCCCACGTCTGGCTTCCCCTCCAGGCAGACTGCAGACAGCAGAGCACAGAGGGCAACCAGGAAAAACTGCAGAAATACTTTGAATGAAATCTAGAGGGCAAGAGAGAACTTTATAAAGCAACTGCACACTTAATGTTTTTGTTTTATTGAGATATAACTGACATATGCTATTATATTAATTTTAGGTGTGCAACATAGTGATTTGATATATGTATATATTGTGAAATGATCATTGGAAGTTTAGTTGGCCTTCATCATCTCACATCTTTTTATTCACAAATTGAATCACTGGTAAGTTTGTCACTGGTGTACATGTGTCTGATCTGCTGAAATGCACTTCTGGAAACATGAAACATTGGGGAAAACTACTTCCATAGTGAAAGTATTGTTGCAAGTTATGAAAACCACTTTCTGAAGAAAGGAAATGCTGGGAGAAGAAGCAGGGCGTGTGCCTCTTTGGACCCTGTGCAGAGTGGGCATGGGGACGTGGCCAGGGATCACATCCCAGATCTCAGGGTCCACATCCCAGATCTCAGGGTCCACATCCCAGATCTCAGGGATAACATCCCAGATCTCAGGGTCCACATCCCAGATCTCAGGGATAACATCCCAAATCTCAGGGTCTCTGTCAGGCAGGCCTGGGCTCACTGCACAAACACAGCCAGAGGTAAACCCTGGAGAAATGTCAGCTCCTGCTACTTCCCACCATCATCCACCACCCAGGGAATGAGGCTGGGGGCGCCTGCACTCCCCCCCCACCCCCCCCCCCGCCACACACACACACACACAACGCTGTCTTGGAGCTGGGACTGAGGAACTGGAGGACTCACTGGATGACCCACACTTAAAATCATAAAAGAAAATTTTTTTCTTTTTAATGAGAAATCTGAGCTGAAAAGAAGCATACTGACATGAGACTTGGGCATAACTATACACATTTCTCATTTCCTGGACATGTACACTTTGTGGGGTTGATTACTCACAGTGGTTGGGTTGTGGGTTCAGGCTTTGCACTGGGACTTGGGCAATCACAGTTGTTGATTTTTAAAGAATGTCTACAGCATCTTTATTTTTTTTTTTCAGGGGGCAATCACAGTTTCGAGAGTTAAAACAAATAAAGGAGATTGTAGATGCATCCATCTAAGTGGCTCAAAGCGAAAGAAGAAAGCAGGGTCTACATGTCAAGCTGGCAAATGGACTGGTAAAAACATGTTCCCTCACGTGCTGACTAAAGGGGAGGATCGTGTAGATCAAATTTCCTGTGCCTTTGGCCTCTTATTTCTACCCACCCCTGCCTCGCCCTGGCCCCCAAAACAAAAGTAAACTAAGCTAACCCTAACTAAACCAAACAAACAAGTACAAAAGTGACAATGGTGCTACCTTACAGATAGAGAGCTGTGAAAGAAAGTTAAACTAGATTTTGAAGTCTGCCCTGCTTCAGCTACTTCCAAGTGGTTAAATCACACGTCTGGCTACCCCTCCAGTTGGGGTGCTCTGGTTTTAGGATACCCAGGTGTCTTTAATTATCTGAGGGCTATTATGAAATTCTAAAAATAAAATCACTGTAAGTTCTGCACTTTAAAATAAACTTACACCTTATATTCTCCAAAAGCACATGAAGTAAGGCAGTAGGTAGACACTGCAGTTTTAATCTTAACCTGCTAATTAGCTTCTGTACCCATTTGCTTGCTTGCTAAAATAATAGAAGAGCTATTTTGATTTTCAGAACTGATGTGTTATTGAATGTTCCCTTGCTGGCGGTTTGAATATCCCAATGATTGTGATCTCACTGGTCATCAAAGCACATTCCTCTGGGAACCAGGACAGGAAAATTATTCCAATTGACTCAGTAGCTACAGAGAACTGAGTTTCAGTTGACTCAGTGGTCCTGGAGTCAGGAGAGCACAATTATCCTAAATTGCCTCAAGTAGCTACTGAGAGTGCATTCCTGTTGACTCAGTAATCCCAAAATCTGAACAGCACAATTATTCTAAACCAGAGGCCTGGTGCACGAAATTCGTGTACAGGGGGCAGGGGATGTCCCTTAGCCCAGCCTGCACCCTCTCCAATCTGGGACCCCTCGAGGGATGTCTGACTGCCCGGTTAGGCCCTATCTTATGGGCAGTTGGACATCCTTCTCACAATACAGGACTGCTGGCTCCAAACTGCTCACCTGCCTGCTTCCCTGATTGCCCCTAACCGCTTCTGCCTGCCAGCCTGATCACATGCTAACCACTACCCTGTCAGCCTAATTGATGTCTAACTGCTCTCCTGACAGCCTGTTTGCCCCCAACTTCCCTCCTCTGCCAGCCTGGTAACCCCTAACTGCTCTCTCCTGCAGGATTGATTGCCCCCAACTGCCCTCCCTTGCATGCCTGGTCACTCCCAACTGCCCTCTCCTGCTGGCCTGATTGCCCACAACTGACCTCCCTTGCAGGGCCTGGAACCTCCCAATGGCCCTCCCCTGCTGGCCATCTTGTGTCCACATGGGGGCAGGATCTTTGACCACATGGGGGCAGCCATCTTGTGTGTTGGAGTGAAGGTCAATTTGCATATTACTCTTTTATTAGATAGGATAGAAGCCTGGTGCATGGGTGGACGCCAGCTGGTTTTCCCTGAAGAGTGTCCCAGATCAGGGTAGGGGTTCTCTTGGGGCAAGGGGCGGCCTGAGTGAGGAGCCTGTGGAGGTTTGCAGGCTGGCCACACCCCCCAACAACCCAAGCGGAGGCCCTGGGATTTGGGATTAATCTATGTCTAAAATTGAAACTTTGTAACCTAGAGCAGACCCAAGCCTTCTGCTCGCTCTGTGGCAGCAGCCATTTCTGTTTGAAACTTTGTAGCCTAGAGTGGAGGCCTAGGCCGGCAATGGCAGGCAGAAAGCTTAGCTTCCTCTGTTGCCAGGGAACCCCAACCCTTCCTCCTGCTTTCAGTGGCGG
The DNA here is from genome assembly GCA_027563665.1 of Antrozous pallidus. NCBI lineage: Eukaryota > Metazoa > Chordata > Mammalia > Chiroptera > Vespertilionidae > Antrozous > Antrozous pallidus. The sequence goes on from CM050515.1 coordinate 6,475,266, forward strand.
CAGCCATCTTGGTTGGGGTTTACTTGCATAATCTGTTCCCTATTGGCTGTTGGGCGTGGCTGGTGGCATGGCTCATGGCTGTAGTGAAGGTATGGTCAAATTTGCATATTACTCTTTTATTAGATAGGATTGCCCGACCAGGTGGTCCCAGATAATGTGGTTCTGTTGATTTAGTGATTCTTAGATATTAACTTGCTATATTTCTGCTTCTGTAAAGAAAAAAAAACAAAAACCCCTCTTTGCAAAGCATGTTCCTCATTCCAGACCCAAAGATGTAATCAATATCTTTGTGATAGTCCACCAATATAAGCTATTTGAGCTATTTGGGGCTGCGAGGTTTGGAGAGCATTAGCAACTCGTATGCTGCCAGCTTTTAATAAATGACTCCATAATTTGACTTTTTGAGGCATCCTATGTAAAATGGGGGTACACCACAACACACACAATTTTAGTGGAGAAAGTGAGTGTGAAATCCAGCCCAACAGATGCCACAGAAGTCAAAATACCATTTTGTGTTTTTTAAAAATATATTTTATTGATTTTTTTTACAGAGAGGAATGGAGAGGAATAGAGCTAGAAACATCGATCAGCTGCCTCCTGCACACCCCCCACTGGGGATGTGCCTGAAACCAAGGTACATGCCCTTTGGACCTTTCAGACCACAGGCTGATGCTCTATCCACTGAGCCAAACCTGCTAGGGCCAAAATACCACTTTGTATCTGGGTAACGCTCCACAGCTTTGAGAGCATTTTCTGATTGCTGAATTAGTGACTAAGCAAACAAATTAATACAAAAGATGACTGTTCCAGCCTCAACACTGCACTAGAGGGAGAAACAGAGACCTGCCCCTCCTTTGGCAGGAAGTCATTGCTGCCAGAACATAGTAACTACAAAATTGGAAAGAGGCTGGTGGCTGCCCTGGTCTGCTGTAGCATTGCTTGGGCGAGGCAGATGGGGTCACTGTCGAAAAGAAGTGGGGACACCTCCATGTTGGCTCTTCATTTGGCGGGAGCTCCTCTGAAGTTGAAGTCCTGGGCAGCAGCATGGGTGGCTGGCCAGGGCCCGAGGAAGGAACCCCATTCTCCTACTTTCCCTGGCTAACAACATACATTTAGATATTGTTATACAAAGTTTTGTTTCACAGTGGGAAATGGAAGTCATTAATCCCCATATAAATAACATCTTTGTCAAGGACTATGATTGCCAATGCTATTTTCTCTGTAGCTGTTTCTCCTCTCTGCAGTGCCTGGGGGTCCTGGGGAGGCCTGGAGGGAAGATCCTCTCTAGAGAACAGGCGGTGAGACCTAGTCAGTGCTGGCACCAGAGGCTCTCTCAGTAAGGTCAGCTCTTTTGAGGATCTGCTCTGGCTCTTTCCTTCAAGACGCCCAGAGGAATCTACATTCCTTGGACTCTACCGTTTTTCCAGATCAGGACACTGAGCCTCAGACCACCAGGTGGGAAACCAGAGAACTCTGCCCCACCCACCTCCGCCTCAGCTCCCCATCTCCAGAGCTGCTCTCCTCTCTGCTGACAATGCAGGTTAACATCCTGCATCTGGGCCTGGTTCCTGGAAGAAACATGGCTCTTGGGGATTGAGAGAGCAATTTACCTTTTCTATGTTCTTCGCTGCAAGTACTTCCTGGCAGTCCAAATAAGTTGCTAATATAAAGTTCCTACAGGACCATACAATTTACAAAGTGCTTGACCAAATGTCATTCAGACCTTCAAATGACTATGTGAGGCAATGATCAGCTAGTTTGAATGCGAACACAGCAGTACCTTAGTTACTTCTCAAGTAGTTAGGGTTGAGTATCCATTTTCCTGAACTCTGAGATCAAAAAGTAGTGAAAGGCCCCGACTGAGATCTGGGTCTGTTTATTCTGAGCTCACATGCTTACCAACCTGACTGGCTACCTCTCAATATAATTCTTAAAACTGAATTGTATTTAGAGAAACAAGGGTCTGCTACCTGCAGCCATAATAGGTTTATATTTATTTTATAGTAATACCTTGGAAATTGGAGAATGGAGTGCAAAATTGATTAAAAGAAAATAAATACAAGCAAAACTGAGAGAAAGGAATGTTTGTAATGGAAACCATAACTTGGAGAGATTAAGGCCTCCTGCTTAATCAAAGCTTCTTTTCCCCCCTCCTCTGGCCTCTGGATTTACCCTGCATAGTGCTGGCCCACCCTGTCCACTCCCACCTGAGGGCTGCAGTGGGTGTTCTACTTGTGGTTTTAATGCCCAATTGGACAAGATGGCTCAGGGGCTCTCATATGAGAGGAACAATTGAATGAGCAAATGGCCCAGGGAAGAGAAAGCTGCTGAGAAGGCTGATAAACAACCTAGAAAAAGTTAATGAAGGATATTACTAATAAGGCTTGTGGTATTTTTCTCTAGAAATATAGTCCAGAGGGTATATTGAGTATATAAAGAATTAATTAAAATTGGAAACATAGAAATGCATATTATATCAGTAGCTCATGTGACCACATGTGACATTCTCATGTACCACATACAATTGTTTTGAATACAATTTCCAACCCAAAGATGAAAATAATTTGGCAAATTAATAATTTTCACAGTCATCTCAATGGTAGATAACTCATATCCGCTCCTGGAATCTGACATCGTTTATTTGTATTTTGGGGAGTTGGAGCTACTAGTAAAGCTGCATTAAGTACATCAACATTCACTGAATCAATCCAGAGAATACTGTTGTATTATTTTATGTTTTACTCTGAAAGAATAAAATAAAATTTTTGATAGAAAAACATATGTAAGAAAAATCTTTAATTTACTTTCTTTGTAAATTGACCAATTTTAGCTGTATGCTTTTAACTTATTTCAATATTTTTACAATGAATAAAAATTTTACCATTCCCCAGAACATAATAGAAAACTGCTATCATACTTTATTTACACTGACACAAAAGGAAAAATCCGGGAACTAGAGTCTAGTTAATTTTCTGCAGTAGTCATAAAAAGCAAAATGTCTGTTTTCACTTGGAAAATAGGATGAGCATTATGCTAAGTGAAATAAGCCAGTCAGAGAAAGATAAATACCACATGATCTTACTCATTTATGGACTATAATGAACAACATAAACTGATGAACAAAAACAGATCCAGAGACAAAGAAGCAGCATTCAGACTGTCAAACCTCAAAGGGAAGGTAGGGGAGGGTGGGGGTAAGGGAGAGAGATCAACCAAAGGACTTGTATGCATGCATGCATGCATGTATATAAGCCCAACCAATGGACACAGACAACAGGGAGATCAGGGCATGAGTTGGGGGGGGGGGGGGGTCAGGGGTTAATGGGGGGATGAGGACATGTATGTAATACCTTAATCAATAAGGAAATTAAAGATTGAAAAAAAAGAAAATAGGATACATTTTAAAAAATGAGATTAGACTTCTGGCCAAGATGGGGCTGTAGGTAGATGCAGGGATCACCTTAGGAACCTCGAGTGGTTTGCCAATCAGTGACGACAGATTCCAGTAGCCAGGAGCCCACACCTTCAACCCCAGATGATGTCCGGCAAAGGCTTCATGCTTCTGGTCTACAGTGGTGGCCTGGACACCTCCTTCATTCTGTGTGGCCGAAGGAACAAGGCTATGATGTCACTGCCTACCTGGCCAACATCAGCCAGAAATTAGACTTTGAGGAAGCCAGGAAGAAAGCGCTGAAACTCGAGCCCAAAAGGTGTCCATCGAGGATGTCAGCAAGGTGTTTGTGGAGGAATTCATCTGACCCTCCATCCAGTCTAGTGAGCTGTATGAGGACCATTACCTTCTGGGCACCTCTCTGGCCAGGCCCTGCATCACCCACAAACAAACAGAGATTGCCCAGCGAGAGGAAGCCAAGTATATGTTCCATGGCAGTGCCACGGGAAAGGGCAACAACCAGGTCCGGTTTGAGCTCACTTGCTACTCACTGACTCACCCAGATTAAGGTCATTGCTCCTTGGAAGATGCCTGAGTTCTATAATCGCTTCCAGGGCTGCAGCAACCTGGTGGAATAGACCAAGCAATATGGAATTCACATCCCAGTCACCCCCAAGAACCCATGGAGCATGGAAGAGAACCGCATACACATCAGCTACAAGGGCTGGAATCCTGGAGAACCCCAAGAATCAAGCCTCCAGGCCTCTATCCAAAGACCCAAGACACGGCCAAAGGGCCCAACACTCCTGATGTTCTTGAGATTGAGTTCAAGAAAGGGGTCCCCACAAAGGTGACCAATGTCAGATGGCACTATCCACCACATGTCCTGGGAGATCTTCATGTACCTGAACGAAGTTGTGGGCAAGCATGGCGGGACTGCACAGACATCATGGAGAACTGCTTCATCGGGATGAAATCCCTGGGTATCTACAAAACCCCAGGGGGACAGTCTTTTACCATGCTCATTTAGACATTGAGGCCTTCATCATGTGCAAAATCAAGCAAGGCCTGGGCTTGAAATTCGCCGAGCTGGTGTACACCCATCTCTGGCACAGCCCCAACTGTGAATTTGTCTATCATTGCATCACCAAGTCCCAGTAGAAGGGAAAGTCCTGGTGTCTGTCTTCAAGGGCCAGGTGTACATCCTCTGCCGGGAGTATTCACTGTCCCTCTACAACGAGGAGCTGGTGAGCATGAACACGTAGGGCCATTACTAGCTGATCAATGCCACCGGTTTTATCAACATCAGCTCCCTGAGGCTGAAGGAATATCATTGCCTCTAGGGCAAAGTCATTGAAAAATAAACCAGCTGACAATGAGAAGCTGGGCCTTCTCACTTTGCCCATCTCCCAAGTACAGGCTCTAATTGTTCTGATAATTTGTAATTGTGACTTGTTCTCTGGGTGGGACTGGCAGCTTAGTAGGGGGAGGGGAACAACAGGGGGTTTTTGCTGAGTGAGATGGAGGGCTGCTGGAGCCCCTGGCAGTTCCTCTTAAAGGGTTTATACACAAACTTAACTTTGAGTTCCAGTACTGGGGAAGCAACTTGAAAGTCACCAGGTACATAAGGAGAAGAACTGAACTGTTTGATATCAGGGTGAGAGTTAGAGGGACAGCTTTCTGCTAGACAGAGATGATGGCAGAAGCCATTGTTCTTTTGATGGTCCTTTCCCTCTTAGCCCCCACACAAAGCCTACGGATGGGTGCCATATCTGAGTCTCCATCACTCTTTGTCTTGCTCTCATGATTCCCTGATACCCTTTCCTAACCAATTTTCATGCCCACCAAAGCTATTTTCAGTGGTTTTTCTATACCAGTGGCCTATGTTTAAGACTTTCCTAAAATTCCTCAAACAAGAAGCATCTGGCCTTAGCATGCCCATTACCTTTCCCTAAATAGCCCAGGTATGGCACTAATGGCAGCCTACTTTGGTTTACAGCTTGGCTTTTCTTTGGCAGCTCCAAGTTCAGCTCAAGTAGCAGCTATCTGCAGATGACCTTGTAGCTCATGCCAGGTGGTCCTGGGCAGAACTGAGGCAGTGACTGATTTTGGGTCCAGAGACAATGCACCTAATGCACAGCTCCATATTACATTGAAGCACCACCCAACTACTTCCACAAATGACACAATCAAGGGGCAAACTCAGTGAACACCAGAGCACCTACTGAAGTAAGTCCTACTCCATAGGGCAGGCCCCTGCATAGCTGATCTTCCACAGTGGTTGCAGCCAGTCTTTGCAGCTGATCTATATTGGGGCAAATACCTTCAACTGATATGTCAATATCAATCAAGGCTCAACTACAATAGGAGACTGTGTACAGCCTACATGAGGCACACCTAGAGTACCCAGCTCGGATGATAGGAAGACTGTGCCACTGGATTCTACAGGACACTTCCTACATTAGGCCATTCTACCAACCCTGGAATATGTACAACAGCTCTATCTAGTACATAGAAACAATCATAGAGAGGATGTCAAAATGAGGAGATAAGAAAGTATGTCCCAAATGAAAGACCAAAACAAAACTCCAGAAAAAGAACTAAAAAAAATTGGAGACAAGCAACCTACTAGCTGCAGCATTCAAAATACTGGTTCTCAATGAACTTAGGGGAAAGAGTAGATAAACATAGAGATAACATCAACAGCATAGAAAAGGACATGGAAATAATAAAAAACAATCAGTTGGAAATGCAGAACACACAAAGTGAAATGAAGAAACATGTATAGGGCCTGAGCCAGTGTTGTTTGGCTGGTTGGAACACTGGCCTGCACGTTGAAAGCTCACAGGTTCTATTCTCAGCCAGCTCACGTGCTCAGGTTCTGTATTCAAGTTCTAGTTGGGGTGTATTTTCATCTCTCATATAGACTCCCACTTTCTTCTTCTGTCTCTAAATCAATAAAAACATTTCCTTAGAGATTCTGACATGGCAGCGGAGTAAATGAAAGTTACATTGACAATGTCCCAGGACCAAATTGGAAATACAACTAAAATAAAGAAAAACCACCTTGAAAAATCAGCTGATGACTACCTTGGAGAGAACCCTGATAACCAAACACACAAAGTGAAGACTGTATGGAGACTGGTAGGAAGTGTGGAGGCATGAAAGGGCTGGCCGGGCTTCCACAGACAGCGCTGAATTTCCAGATGAATATCATAGCTATGGGAAGTTCCCATTTAGAACTCTGAGGTCTAAACCCCAAGCTGATTTCCCTAGCACAGAGCACCAGAGTGATAAAGGTGTCCACATAAAAGCTGTCTGTGAAAAGCGACATGGTTGCTGTGTGCAAGTGTGAGACACCTGGAAATGCAGACACCCTCTTAAAGGGATAACACACAAAATTTCATGTATAGCCATTCACCTTGGGCTCCATCAAAGGGAGGGCAGAGTGGACTTGAGCTGTGTGAACAGAAGCTATGATTAGGGGGTTCTGGGGTTTGAGCTTGGAGGGCAGCCAGCCCAGTTTCCTATATTCAGCCATTCCCTCACACTGCAGAGAAAATCTTTCTCATGTGAACATTTGGTATATAGGCAGATTTTGCATCGTGGGAAGACAGCTGTCCTCTCCTGTTGGAAAATCTCTCACTCCACCCTGTGGTCACTAGCCTGAGGATAATCAAGTCTGAAAGTTAATGGGGCTCAGGAAGAGGAGGGCTCTCTGGAGGCTTTGAGTCTTTGCCTGCTATAATCTAGAGCCCAGGCTAGAAAAAGCAGACCATGGTGCACATCATGGTCCTTTCCAAAGGTACTCAGCCCCAGGAGAGGGAGCCACAAGCCCTGGATATCTCCAAGCAGTATACTGAGGGCCAGTCACAAAGAGGCTTTGTCCTGCACTAGAGATTGGAAGTCATAGTAGATCTATCTAGTACACAGACACAAACCCAAAGAGGCAGCCAAAGGGGGAGACAACCCCCCCCCACAGAAACAATCCCCAAACAAAAGACCAAAAGAATTCTCCAGAAGAAGAGCTAAATGCAAGAGATAAGAAATTTATCAGATACAGAGTTCAGAATAAGGATGGCAAGATGCTCAACAACATGAGAAAAGATATAGTAACTATGAAGAATGACATAGCACTAATACAGAATACAATGGGAAGGAATACACAGTAGATTGGGGGAAGCCAAAGATTGGATCAATGAGTTAGAAGACAGGCTAGAAAATGTTTATGCAATAAAGAAACAAACAAACAACAACAACAAAAAACAATTAAAAATCAGGAGGACAGCTTAAGGGAGTTGTGGGACAAGTTGAAACATGCCAATATTCATATAATTGGAGTTCCAGAAGGAGAAGAAAGTGAGCAAGAAATAGAGAACATGTTTGAAGAAATAATGACAGAAAAATTTCTTTTAAAAATATATTTTATTGATATTTTTAACAGAGAGGAAGAGAGAGGGATAGAGAGTTAGAAACATCAATGAGAGAGGAACATTGATTAGCTGCTTCCTGCACAACCCCACCAGAGATGTGCCTGCAACTGAGGTACATGCCCTTGACTGGAATCAAATCCGGAACCCTTCAGTTGCAGGCGGACGCTCCATCCACTGAGCCAAACCACTTAGGCCTATTACAGAAAAATTTCCTAACCTGTTGAAGGAAAAGGTCACAAAAGTTCAGGAGGTACAGAGAATCCTAAGCAAGAAGAACCCAAAGAGGCCCATGCCCAGACACATCATAATTAAAATGCCAAAAATTAAAGACAAAGAGAGAATCTTAAAGGCAGCAAGAGATAAGCAACAGGTTACCTACAAAGGAACCCCCATAAGGCTATCATCTGACTTCTCAACAGAAACACTACAGGCCAGAAGGGAATGGCATGAAGTAATCAAGGTAATGAAAAACAAGGATCTGAAACTAAAATTACTATATTCAGCAAGGATATTATTCAAAATAGAAGGTCAAGTAAAAAGCTTCCCAGATAAAATAAAAACTAAAGACTGAAGCAGTTTATCACTGCCTAACCAGTACTGCAAGAAATGTTAAAACAACTCTGTAACAAGAAGAAGAAATAGAGAGAGAGAAACATAAGCATAACAGAATTAAAATGGCAATAAATAAGTACCTATCCCATATAATAAATGGCTAATACGTAAATTGACCGGATGGCAGAACAACTGACCACAAGGAGCAGATGCTCAATGCAGGAGCTGTCCCATGGTGGTCAGTGTGCTCCCACAAGGAGAGCACCACTCAGCCAGAAGCTGGGTTCATGGCTGTGAGAGCAATGGCGATGGCCAGTGCCTCTCCCACCTCTGTTGCAGTGCTAAGCCATCAGTCAGACATCCCCTGAGGGCTCCCAGACTTTAAGAGGGTGCAGGCCAAGCTGAGGGACCCTGCCAAGTTTACAAATTTTATGCACCAAGCCTCTAGTCAATAATAACCTTAAATATAAATGGTTTATTTTTAAAAATATATTTTATTGATTTTTTTACAGAGAGGAAGGAAGAGGGATAGAAAGCCAGAAACATTGTTAAGAGAGGAACATAGATCAACTGCCTCCTGCACACCCCCACTGGGGATGTGCCCCAACCAAGGTACATGCCCTTGACTGGAATCAAACCCAGGACCTTTCAGTCCACAGACCAATGCTCTATCCACTGAGCCAAACTGGTTTTGGCAAATGTAAATGGTTTCAATGCTCCAATCAAAAGGCATAGGGCAGCTGAATGGATAAAAAAAATATGACCCAATTATATGCTGTTTCCAAGAGACCCACCTCAGAACAGAAGACTCACATGGGATGAGTTTGAAGGGCTGGAAAAAAATTTCACATGCAAATGCAAATTTTAAAAAAGCTGGAGTAGCAATACTCATATGACAAATTAGACTTTACAATGAAGTCTATCACAAGAGATAATAAAGGTCACTACATAATACCCAATATAGGAGCACCTAAATATGTAAAAAAAATCTAGAGGACTTTAAGCGAGAGACTGACAACAATGCAGTCATAGTAGGGGAATTTAAAACCCCACTCAATAGATCTTCCAGATAAAAAATTAACAAGGAAACAGGAACTCTAAATTATACATGGGATCAGACAGATTTAATTGATATTTATAGAATTCTAGGGGCCCAGTGCATGAAATTTGTGCACTGGGGAGGGGTCCCTCAGGCAAGCCTGTCCCCTCTCACAGACTGGAAACCCTCAAGGGATGTCCTGCTGATGGCTTAGGCCCGTTCCCCACAATATGGATACAATCTGACCTCCCTCTGTGGGAGGCGACCGTGCTAATCAGAGGAAGGCACCAGCCCCATCACCCTGCTGCTGTAGCCACTGCCAACCACCACAGCCACCAAGGTGTTTTCATCAACACGGACTCCATAAAAAAATGACAACTTTCTTTAGGCGTTATCAAGATGTGTCCTTCTTAGGATATGATCTTTCTTTCTTTCTTTCTTTCTTTCTTTCTTTCTTTCTTTCTTTCTTTCTTTCTCTTTCTTTTTCCTTTCTTATCTTCACCTGAGGATATGTTTCCATTGATTTTTAGAGAGTGTGGAAGAGAGAGGCAGAGACAGAGAGAAGCATCAATGTGAGAGGAACACTTTGGTTGTCTCCTGCATGAGCCCTGACCTGGGCCCTGGCCAGGGAGGAACCTGTAACCTAGATACATGCTCTTGATCAGAATCGAACCCAGACCCTGTGGTCAGCAGGCCAAGGCTCTATTCACTAAGCAAACCGGCTAGGGAAGGATATTACATTTCTTAGCTCTTCCAGCAGCAGACCTTCATTTTTTTCCTCCAGGAGTGTGGTGAAAAAGCCCTAGATCACCTTATTGGATACTTATTACCCAAGTTACCAAGAACACTGCAAGTGGTGGCATATAGGGAGCTTAGCCAATGAGCTGTCAGAAAAGGTGTTTATGAACTGGTTTGGCTCAGTGGATAGAGTGTCGGCCTGCAGACTGAAGGATTCCAGGTTTGATTCCTGTTAAGGACATGCACCTTGGTTGGGAGCACATTCCCATTGGGGAGTGTGCAGGAAGCAGCTGATTGATGTTTCTCTCTCATCAATGTTTCTGACTGTCTATCCCTCTCCCCTCTTATCTGTAAAAACTCAATAAAATATATTGTTGTGTCCACTGGGCTAGGGGAGTGTCCTTGAAGCCTGGGGGTGGGAGGTCATGCCCCCAAGGCTGGCATCCAGCTCCATGTTTTGGTTGCTGGGTTGGGGCCGTGGACCCCGGCCACCACTTTGTGCTGGTGCACATGCAAGCAGCTGCAGGGTGAGGACATTCGTCCCCAGCTGTTTGGCACCTTGCTCATAGGCCCAGAGTGGCTGGGAGCATTCTAGGATCCCAGCTGCTCAGGGCCTATGAGCAGGCCTACAGGCTAGGAGTGGCCTGGGTCCTACGGATGTTCCTGGGATGCAGGCCGCTCGGCACATGCATATGCGAATTAACCCACCATCTTTGTTGGGCTGATTTGCTACTCACTCCTGATTGGCTGGTGGGTGTCGCAGAGGTATGGTCAATTTGCATCTTTCTCTTTTATTAGTGTAGATATCACCCCAATGCAGCAGAATATACATTCTTCTCAAGTGCACATGGGTCATTCTCAAAGATAAATCACATAATAATAGCACACAAAACAAGTCTCTACAAATTTGAGAAGATTGTAACCATATCAAGTATCTTCTCAAATCAAAATGGAATGAAATTAGAAATCAACTATAGTAAAAACACACAAAAACACTCAAACACATGGAAGCCAAATGCTATGTTATCACACAATGAATGGATTACCAATAAGATCAAGAATGTAATAAAAAAGACCTCCTGAAACAAATAAAAATGAACACACAACAACCCCAAATCTATGGAACCACAGCAAAAGCAGTCCTGAGAGGCAAGTTCATAGCATTACAGGCATACCTCAAAAAAAAAAAAAACCCACAAAAAATTAATAATAAACTCTTTAACTCTACAACTTAAAAAATTACAAAGAGAGCGGCAAGAAAAGCCCAGCATAAGTAGAAGGAAATAATAAAGGTTAGAGCAGAGATAAATGTCATAGAGACTAAAAAACAATAAAACAACAAAACTAAGAGCTGGTTCTTTGAAAAGATAAACAAGATTGATGAACCATTAGACAGACTCGTTACGAAACAAAGAAAGAAGACCCAAATAAATTGAATCTGAAATGAAAGCGATTAAGTAACAACTGACATGATAGAAATACAAAGGATTGTAAGAATATACTAAGAATATGCTAACAAGCTGGACAATGTGGAGGAAATGGATACATTTCTAAAAAGAATACAATCTCCCCAAAACAGTCAGGAAGAAACAGAAAACCTGAATAGGCTATTAATAACTGAGAAAACAGAGTGGTAAAAACAAAACAAAACAAAAAACAAACAAACAAAACAAAACAAAACCTCCCAGCAAACAAAAGCCCTGATCCAGATGGAGTCACAGGGGAGTTTTACCAAACCTTCAAAGAACAGCTATGCTCCTCAAACTATTTTAAAAATTCCAAGAGGAGGCAACACTTCCAAGCTGTTTTTATGCGGCCAGTATTATACTAATTCCAAAAACAGATAAAGACACTCCAAAGAAAGAGAATTAGAGGCCAATATCCCTGATGAACATAGATGCTCAAGTCCTCAATAAAATATTAGCAAATTGGATCCAGCAATATATTAAAGAGATTGTACACCACGATCAAGTGGAACTTATTCCAGGGATGCAAGGCTGGTACAATATTTGCAAAACAATTAATATGATACATCACATGAACAGATTGCAAATCAAAAATCACATGATTATATCAAGAGATGCAGAAAAAGCATTCAACAAAATCCAACACCCATTTTTTACAAAAACTCTCAGCAAATGGGAATAGAAAGATCATATCTCAACATAACAAAGACCATATACGCCCAGCTGTGTGGCTCAGTGATTGAGCATTGATCTGGGAGCCAGGAGGTCATGGTTTGATTCCCAGTTATGGCACATGCCCACATGGGGGCTCGAACTCCTGTGGGGAGCATGCAGGAGGCAGCTGATCAATAATTCTCTATCATCATTGATGTTTCCATCTCTCTCTCCCTCTCCCTTCCTCTCTGAAAACAATAAACATATATATATTTTTAAAAGGCCATATATGACAAACCCACAGCCAGCATCATACTCAACGGGCAAAAACTAATACCACTTCCCCTAAGAACAGGAACAAGACAGGAATGTTCACTTTCACCACTCTTACTCAATATAATACTGAAAGACCTAGCCACAGTGATTACACAAGAAGAAATAAAAGGCATCAATATTGGAAAGGAGGAAGTAAAACTCTCACTTTTCCCAGATGACCTGGTATTGTAACCTAAAGACTCCACCAAAACTTAAAGACTCCATAAACAACTACTAGGTTTAATAAATGAATTCTACAATGTAGCAGGATACAAAATTAACACCCATAAATGATGTCTTTTTATATACCAATAGTGATTTCTCATAAAGAGAAACTAAACAAGCAATCCAATTAACCATTGCAAAAAAAAATATTAAGATACTTAGGAATAAACTTAACCATGAAGGTAAAAGACTTATACTCAGAAAACTACAGGACATTGAATATGAGAGAGGAAGATATAAGCAAATGGGATAATATAGTGTGTTCTTAAATTGGTAGAATTAACATAAAATGATTCTTTCTCATCATTGATCCAAAGCAATCTACAAATTCAATGCAATTCCTATTAAAATAACAACAGCATGTTTCACAGATCTAGAACAAATACTCTAAAAATTCATAAGGAACCAAAAAGGAACCCAAATAGTCACAGCATTCTTGAGAAAGAACAAATTTGGTGGGATCGCAATATCAGATATCAAGTTATACTACAAAACCACAGTAATCAAAACAGCCTGATACTGACACAAAAACAGGCATATAGATCAGTGGAGCAGAATAGAGAATTCAGAAATCAACCCAAGCCATTATGCCCAATTAACATTTGACAAAGGAGGCAAGAACATACAATAGACCCAAGACAGTCTCTTCAATAAATGGTGTTGGGAAATTGGGAAGATATATGCAAAACAATAAAAATAGACCACCAACTTACACTATACACAAGAATGGATAAAAGTCTTAAATGTAAGTCGTGAAACCATAAAAATCCTAGGAGAAAACACAGGCAGCAAAATACCAAACATTTCTTGTAGCAATATATTTACAGCTACATCTCCTAGGGTAAAGGAAACTAAGGAGAAAATAAACAAAGGGGACCACATCAAAATAAAAAGCTTCTGCACAGAAAAAGAAACCATCAACAAAATGAAAAGGGAGCCCACTGCACGGGAGAACATATTTGGCAATGGCACTTCTGATAGAGGTTTAATATCCAAAATATATAAGGAACTCATACAACTTAACAAAAGGAAGGCACACAAGCCAATTAAAAAATGGGAAATGACCTAAATAGACACTTTCCAAAGTGGAAATACAGATGGCTTAGAGACATATGAAAAAATGCTCAAATTCACTGACCATCAGAGAGATGCAAATTAAAATGACAATGAGGTATCATCTCACACCTGTTAGAATGGATATCATCAACAAATCAATACATGACAAGTGCTGGAGAGGATGTGGAGAAAAGAGAACCCTAATGCACTGCTGGTGGGAATGCAGACTGGTGCGGCCAATATGGAAAACAGTATGGAGTTTCCTGAAAAAATTAAATATGGGACTGCCATTTGATCCAGTGACCCCACTTATCCTAAGAAACCTGAAACACCTATCAGAAACAATGTATGCATCCCTATGTTCATAGCAGTGTCATTTACAATCTGGAAACAGCCCAAGTGCCCATCAGAAGATGAGTGGGTAAAAAAGCTGTGGTACAGTTATAGCATGGAATACTAATCAACAGTAAAAAAAGAAGAATCTCTTACCGTTTGAGACAACATGGATGGACCTGGAGAGAATCATGGTAAGTGAAATAAGTTAGAGAAAGACGAGTATCACCTGATCTCACTCATATGTGGAATCTAAGTAACAAAATGAGTTGATGAACGGAGTGGATCCAGACATGGAGGCATGGAACCATGTGTGGAATCGGGGGGGAAGGCGGGAGAAGGTGGGTGGGAGATACTCTACCAAGGACCTTGTATGCTTTTATTAAAACAGAGGACAGTGAAACAAAGAAAGGACTTAGGCGAGAAGAAGCAACAGGACAGAGGCTAGGCGATGCTCTGCTTTGACTCCCTAGGTTATAGGGGAGAAGGGAACCAAAGTGGGGCTGCTTTTTAGCTCACTGGGAAGTCAGAGAAAAGGCAGGCCTTGGAAACAGGATCAGGCATGAGCCACCACCTGCTCTTCCCCTAGTTGCAAGTCTCGTGGGAACCCTTAGACTCTGCTAACGACCCACAGGTTGAGAACCACTAGCAGGGTCACCTAAGACCATTGGAAAAAACAGATATTTACATTACAATTCATAACAGTAGCCAAATTACAGTTATGAAGTAGCAACGAAAATAATTTTATGGTTGGGGGTCACCACAACATGAGGAGCTGTGTTAAAGGGTCACGGCATTAGGAAGGTTGAGAACCACTGCCTTAGAGTTTAGGGGGAAGTAAAAAGTTCATGCACAAGAAGGGGCATGGGTATCATCTAGAGCGAGCCTGCCCTGGGTCTTTGTCTTGAGGCTTTTGAATCTTTCTCTCTGTGGTCCAGGTGCATTTTTAATATGCTGATGCTCACAATGAGCATATAGGGAAATTTGAGGTTATTCTTTGGTATGCTTTACTGTTTTACTTTTATCTTGCGTCTGTCTGGCTTTAATGGGGTTTTTGTTATTTGTTCCCGACTTCATCTGTCCTTGGGTTTAGCTGGCACCAATGGCATTAATTGGATTTCTGTTCTCTATTTTCCCAGGCCAGGGTGATTTAAATTATGTATCTTCTGGTTGGGGAGAAGAGTTATAAACCACTTGCTCTCAACCGTTCTTGGTTGGGGAAGATAAGGTCTTGCTATTTACAAGCTGGCTGTAAGTTGTTCAAATTGTTTGGACTTGTTTAACTTTCTTATCTGTTTCCTCATTCCACTTGCTCAGGAATTTTCCTTGCTTCTTACTATCCTGCCTCACTACAAGGAAAAGAAATGTCTTGAATTCTGTGTTTATAAACCTTAAGGAAAAATGACACTATAGCAATATGTTTTAAAAGTAAAGGTTTGAGTGTTAAAGGATGGCTTTAAAGACAAATTAATTGGGACACTTAATTTATTTGGAAAAAACTCAAATTTTATACCCTTTATCTACCTGGTACCTGGAAAAGCTTCCTTAGGAACATGGACAGTTTCCAGTCTGCTGGGGTTGCAGCACCTTGTGGAGAAGCAGTCTGTAGGGTTCTAACCGTCTCAGTGGTCTCCTTGGGACTTACCTGTAGGAAAAAGGAAAATTACCAATTTCCTGCCAGCGCCCCGCCACGGGCCTGCTGAAAACACTTTTCCAGGAGGCCCGCTGCGAGCAGTCTGGCTCAGGACTCCTTCATCTGTTCTCCAACCCCCTCCGGCCCCAAGAAGGAAGCCTGACAGCTCAAGGCTGCATGCAGACAAAAACTGCCATTGAAACACCATGCTTTTTAAACAGATGAAAAATCCTTCTCATCAAATAAAAGTTATCAAGTACTCACATTCAGGCCATTGCGCTGTGAATATCAGCAAAGCAGTAACGCTCCTGCTCTCAGTTTCAGAGACTGGGTTCAGATGGACGCAGGTTTGATGCTTGGCTTTGTCCCTCATGAGTTGTTGACTCTGTCAACTTAATCTCCGTAAGACTCTTTCCTGAGATGTAAATATACCTGCTATATATTTCGTGTGGGATAATGAACCTAACGTG
This sequence comes from Antrozous pallidus, assembly GCA_027563665.1. Classification (NCBI taxonomy): domain Eukaryota; kingdom Metazoa; phylum Chordata; class Mammalia; order Chiroptera; family Vespertilionidae; genus Antrozous; species Antrozous pallidus. Next base: position 6,491,571 of record CM050515.1, read on the forward strand.
CTCAGCACAGAGAGATTAAATAAAAGCTGTTCCTTCTCATTTATGATTTCTTCTCTTATTCAAAGGATTTTCAGGGTTTTTACTCTAGCTGATCCTATTTTAGACAGGGTTGGGCCAACAGCTGAAGACTGCCTTTGTCTACAAATGAATTTTTTAAGCTAGAGTTTCTGGAAAGAATTCCAGTTGTTTCTCCATTTTGGTTTTACTGACTGGAGTTTTTAAGTTCCAAGATATTTTACTTTTCCCAGGTAGGTTAAAAAATAATATTCTCTTTAATTTCTTGACACGCAGTACTATAAGCATTTAGAGATATGTAAATCTCAGTCTGACTAAGCCTACTGAGTTGGAGGGAGAGTGTGATGATAAAAATTCTGGTGTTTGCCGAGACCGGTTTGTCTCAGTGGATAGAGTGTCAGACTGCGGACTGAAGGGTTCCGGGTTCGATTCCGGCAAGGGCATGTACCTTGGCTGTGGGCACATCCCCAGTAGGGGGCGTGCAAGAGGCAGCTGGTCGATGTCTCTCTCTCATCGATGTTTCTGACTTTCTATCCCTCTCCCTTCCGCTCTGTAAAAAATCAATAAAATATATTTTTTTAAAATTCTGGTGTTTTATGATTATCTAATGGAGATACAGAATGTGTGTATACGTTCCATGTGAGAAAGCATAATATGTATCTGCATGGGCCTCATTTTAGTGTTAGGATTAATTTCTAGTCCAAGTTTTTAAAAGCTGTCCATGGGTAAGAAAGCCTTTGTACTATGATGTCATTCATTAAAACACTAGAGGCCTGGTGCACAAAATTTGTGCACAGTGGGGGGGAGGGTCCCTCAGCCCAGCCTGCATCCTCTTGCAATTCAGGACCCCTCAGAGGATGTCAGACTGCTGATTTAGACCACATCCTGGAGGGATGTGGAATTGGGCCTAAACTGGTATTCAGACATTCTTCTCATAATCCGGGACCACTGGCCCCTAACTGCTCTCCCTGCCTGCCTGCCTGATTACTCTTAACCCCTCTTCCTGCCTGTCTGATTGCCCCTAACCACTTGCCTCTGCCTTGGCCCTCACTGCTGCGGCTTCATCTAGAAGGGCATCTCAAATGATGTTTGGAAAGTTGTTTCACTGTCCAGTCTAATTAGCATATTAATTATGATGTGTCTTGGTGTGGTATTCTTTGGATTCTTATAGTTTGGGGTTCTGTGTGCTTCTTGGACTCCTAAGTCAATTTCTTTCACCAAGTGTAGGAATTTTTCAGTCACTATTTCTTCAAATAGGTTTTCATTGTCTTGCTCTCTCTCTCTTTTACTGGCACCCCTATAATTCGGATGTTGGTATGCTTGAGGTTGCCCCAGAGGCCCCTTACACTATCTTCAATTATTTTGATTCTTTTGGCTTCTTGCTTTTCCAGCTGAGTGGATTTTACCTCTTTGTATTTCAAATCTTTAACTTGGTTCTTGGGGTGCTCTAGAGTACTTTTAGGTCTTTGTATAATATTTTTTATTTCAGTCAGTGTATGCTTAATTTCTGGTTGGTCCTTTTTCATATCCTTGAGGGTCTCATTCATATCCTCATATGTCTCTTTTATATCCTCATAGGTCTTGTTCATTTTCTTGTAGGTCTCATTTATTTCCTTGTAGGTCTTGTTTATTTCCTCGTAGGTCTTGTTCATTTCCTCATAGGTCTTGTTTATGTCCTTGTAGGTCTCAGCCTTTTCTAGGAGCTTCTTGAAAAGCCTTATAACCATGGTTTTGAATTCTTTGTCCAGTCGTTTTTTTTCCTCCATTTCTTTCACATCTGATTTCTTTCCATGTCTCTGCATGATGGCTGCTTTCCTGAGTTGGTGGATTAGCTTTGTGTGATAGATGTCCTCTAAGGGACAGTGGCTCAGCCTCCCCAGCTACCTGAGGTGTATATGGGTTGCACAGTCTTGTTGAAGGTAAGCCTAGATTAATCGTTGTTAGCACTAGGAGGGTTTGACCTCCAGGCCAATTGTCTATGATGTTCAGCCGTGCTCAGGTTGGATGGGTGGAGTCTCCTGGCCAAGCAGGCAGTGTCAGCTCTGCCTTATGCGGCCCCAGGGTCTCTGTGCTGGGTGGCAATGGCTGCCAGCACCTCTGAGAGAGAGCTGCTGCTGAGCTCCACCTGCTGCCGGACAATTCAGCCTCTCCCCAAATGAGTCTGCACACCCAATGTCTCACCCAGGGTTGTAAAACAATGCAGTCTGGCGGTTTCCCCGAACGAGAGAGTAAGTCACGAGTTCTCTCTGTGTGGTCATGCAGCTGTGCTGTTCCCAAGTTCACGTGCACTCTGCACAACCTCACCCTCTCCACAAGCTTGCAGACCTTTGCAGCGCCTGAGTTTTGGCGTGCCTTCTCACTGTCCAGTTTTTACCCCGTATGATAGTGGGTTCCCTGGATTTCACCCAGAGCTGGGGAATCAGTGCAGTGGGACATCTTTTTCTCCCCCGTTCGAGCAACTGGCTGGGTTTCCAGCTGCCCGCCCTATCCGCTGGCACGTGCACGGCTCCAAACCTCTCTTCACACGTATCTTCAACACTGTCCACCGCCGCTCCTCTGAGTCACAGTGTCCTATCTTCACTTTTATTTGTGGAATTTTCACTCAGCCAGCTTTCTGGTGATTCTGGATGGTGTTTGTACTTTTGTTAAGTTGTAGTTTTGAAATTGCTGTATATGGCAGCAAGATAGGTGTTTACCTATGCCGCCATCTTGGTTCCTCCCTAGAAAAAACCTGATACATTATTATTAACTGAAATTCACACTCATTCAGATTTTCTTATTTTCAAACTACATAATGTCATTTTTTCTGTTCCAAGATCCCATCAGGATCATATATATATATATATATATATATATATATTAGAGGCCCGGTGCATGAAATTCATGCATGGGGGGGGGTGTCCCTCAGCCCACCCTGCACCCTCTGCTATCTGGAACCCTTTGAGGGATGTCCAACAGTCCATTTGAGGATTGGGCCCAAACATGTGGTCAGACATCCCTCTCACAATCCAGGACTGCTGTCTCCCAACTGCTTACCTGCCTGATTGCCCTTAACCGCTTCTGCCTGCCAGCCTGATCATCCCCTAACCACTCCTCTGTCAGCCTGATTGATGCCTAACTGCTCCCCGGCTGGCCCGATTGCCCCTAACTGTCCTTCCCTGCAGGCTTGGTCACTCCTAACTGCCCTCCCCTGCTGGCCTGGTCACCCCCTAACTGTCCTCCCATGCAGGCCTGGGTCCCCCCAACTGCCCTCTCCTGCTGGCCTAGTCTCTAACTGCCCTCCCCTGCTGGCCTGGTCACCCCCTAACTGTCCTCCCATGCAGGCCTGGATCCCCCAACTACCCTCCCCTGCAGGGCTGGTGTCCCCCAACTGCCCTCCTCTGTCAGCCTGGTCACCCCCTACTGCCCACAACTGCCCTCCCCTGACAGCCATCTTTCTGTAGCTATCTTGTGTTTACATCAGGGAAACCATCTTTGATCACATGGGGGTAGCCATCTTATGTTTTGGAGTGATGGTCAATTTGCATATTACTCTTTTATTAGATAGAACATATATATAATTTTAAAGGAATCTTTTAATTGATTATTTTGAGAGAGTAAGGGAGAGAGAGAGAAAGAGAATTATCAATGTGATAAAAAAAACATTGATCATTTTTAGGGTTCATCTTGTCTGGGACTCTCTGTGCTTGTGGGGGAGATAAGAGATCAACCAAAGGACTTGTATGCATGCATATAAACATAACCAATGGATGCAAGACACTGGGGGGGTGAGGGCATTTATGGGAGTGGGTTGGGGGAGGGCAATGGGAAGATATGTACACATGTAATACCTTATCAATAAAAAATAAAAACATTGATCAGTTGCTTCCTGTAAGTGCTCCCACCGGGGTATGTGCCCTGACCGGGAATTGGACCCACAACATTTTGGTGTATGCGATGCCATTCCAACCAATTGGACCATACTGGCCAGGGCAGGACATCATATTATATTAACTAAGGGCCCAGTGCATGAATTTGTGCACCTTGAAAGGAACTGTGGGTCATGAGGCTGTGGTGGGCACAAGGGTAGGTCTCATCCCATCCTCTGTGTCCCTTCCCAGTCCCTCCTGCCATGGTCCCAGGTCCCCTGTCTGCCAGCAGTCTGCTCCTGCTACCGCCACTCCCACGGCTGACAGCACTGGTCCTGCTCACACCTGCTGACAGCACAGAGCAATTGGAGCCTATGCTAGCAGTGAGTGTAAGTGGGTCCAGCACCATTAGTGGGATGTGAGAGGTAGCTGCTGCCCCGATTACCCCTCAGGAGCAGGGGGAGGTGAAGAAGCCCTCAGATGCAATTGGAGCTGGCAGCCACTGCTAGCACCCATTGATGGTGCCAAGTGATCGGGATTGGTGCTGGGTGCCAGCAGCGGGTGTGAGCAGCAGCTCCAGTGCCAGCTATGGGTATGGGTTACAAAAGAGATCAAAAAAGAAATACAATCCAAAATCTATGGAACACATTGAAAACAGTCCTGAGAGAGAAGTTTATAACACTAGAGAACTACCAAAATAAATAAATAAATAAATAAATAAATACCCCAAAACCAATAGTAATAAATTATCTGACCCTACAACTTAATGAATTAAAAAGAGAGCAACAAGCAAAGCCCACGTTATGTAGAAGGAAGGAAATAATGAATATCAGAATGGAAATAAATGACATAGATTGAAACACACACACACACAATATAATACAAAAGATCAATAGAACCAAGAGCTAGTACTTTAAGAGGATACACAAAATTGATGAACCTCTAGCAAGCTCACCAAGAAGCAAAAGAGAGGGGACCCAAATAAACAAAATCAGAAGTGAAAGAGGTGAAGTAACAACTGACTCCACAGAAATAAAAAGGATTGTAAGAAAAAAAATACTATGAACAACTCTATTCCAAAAACTAGACAGCCTAGATGAAATAGACATATTCTTAGAAAAATACAATGTTCCAAAACTCAATCAGAAAAAATCATATAATTTGAATAGGCCGATAACTATGGAGGAAATTGAAGCAGTAATCAATAAACTTTTGGCAAACAAAAGCCCTTGTCCAGATGGCCTCAAAGGGGAGTTTTATCAAACATTCAAAGAACAACTAAAACCTACCCTCCTCAGACTATTCCCAAAATTTAAAACGAAGGAACACTTCCAAGCGCTTTTTATGAAGCCAGCATTACCTTAATGCCGAAACCAGAAAAAGACGCTGCAAAGAAAGAGAATTACAGGCCAATATCCCTGATGAATATAGATGCTAACATCCTCAACAAAATATTAGCAAATTGCATCCAACAATACATTAGAAAGATCATACACCATTACCAAGTGGGATTTATTTTAGGGATGCAAAGCTGGTACAATATTCACAAATCAATAAACCTATACATCACATAAACAAATTGAAAGACAAAAACCACATGATCTTATCAGTTGATTCAGAAAAAGCATTTGACAAAATCCAACACACTTTCTTGATAAAAACTCTCATCAAAGTGGGAATAGAGGGATCATACTTCAACATAATAAAAGCCTTACTAATATATAAGGAAACTACAGCCAGCATCATACTTAATGGACAAAAACTAAAACCATTTTCCCTAAGAATAGAAACAAGACAGGGATTCCCACTTTCACAACTCCTGTTCGACATAGTACTGGAAGTGCTAGCCATAGCGATCAGACAAGAAGAAATAAAAGGCATACAAATTAGAATAGAAGTAAAACTGTCATTATTTGCTGATGACATGATATTGTACATAGAAAATTTTAAAGGCTCCATAAAGAAACTAGTAGATGTAATAAATGAATTTGGCAATGTAGCAGGATATAAAATTAACACCCAGAAATCTATGGTATTTTTATAGACCAATAATGTACTCACAGAAAGAGAAACTAAAAAAATAATCCCACTTGCCATTGCAACAACACAAAAATTAAGATACCTAGGAATAAGCTTAACTAAGGCGTTAAAGGACTGTATTCAGAAAATACAGAATGTTGAAAAACGGGTTATAGAAAGATATAAACAAATGGAAGAATAGACCATGTTCATGAATTGGTAGAATCAATATCTTAAAATGTCCATGCTACCCAAAGCAATCTATAGATTCAACACAATCTCCATTAAAATACTAATGGCATATTTCACAGACCTAGAACAAACTCTCCAAAATTTGTATGGAATAAAAAAAAAAAAGACCTCAAATAACTGTATCAATCCAGAGAAAAAAGAACAAAGTTGCAGGGATCACAATACCAGACATCAAGTTATATTACAAAACCACTTCTCAAAACAGCTTGGTACTGGCACAAGAACAGAGATACAGACCAATGGAACAGAACAGAGGACCCAAATATCAACCCAAACCATTATGCTCAATTAATATTTGACAAAGGAGGCAAGCACATACAATGGAGTCAAGGCAGTCTCTTCAATAAATGTATTGGGAAAATTGGAGTAATACATGCAAAAAATAAGGAGGAAGAAGAAGAAGGAGGAGGAGGAGGAGGAGGAGGGAGGAAGAAGAAGAGGAGGAAGAGGAGGGAGAGGAGGAAGAGGAGGAAGAGGAGGAGGAGGAGGAGGAGGAGGAGGAGGAGGAGGAGGAGGAGGGGAAGGGGAAGGGGAAGGGGAAGGGGAAGAGGAAGAAGCTTGATCACCAACTTACACCATACACAAAAATGAACTCAAAAATGGATAAAATACTTAAATGTCAGGCAAGAAACCATGCAAATCTTAAAAGAATCCAATAGGCAGCAAAATATCAGATATCTCTCATAGCAATATGGAAACTAAGATGTGTTACCAACACATCTCCTAGGATAATGGGAACTAAGGAGAAAATAAACAAATGGGATGACATCAAAATAACAAGGTTCTGTACACCAAAAGAAACCATAAAGAAAACAACAAGAAAGCCCAATGTTACATCTGATAAGCGTTTAATCTCCAAAATTTATTGGGAACTCATAAAACTTAACAAAAGGAAGATAAACAATCAAATCCAAAAATGGACAAGTGACCTACATAGACACTTCTCAAAAGTGGACATATAGAAGGCCAAGAGGCATATGAAAACATACTCAAAGTCACTAATTATTCAAAAGATGCAAATCAAAACAAAGAGGTACCACCTTACAGCAGTCAGAATGGCTATTATAAAAAAAAAATCAACAAATGACAAGTGCTGGCAAGGATCTGGAGAAGAGGGAACCCTTGTGCACTGCTGATGGGAATGCAGACAGGTGCCACCTCTGTGGAGAACAGTATGGAGTTTCCTCAAAAAACTAAAACCAGAACTCCCATTTGACCCAGTAATTCCACTTCTAGGAATATATCCGAAGAAATCAGAAACACCAATCAGAAAAGATATATGCACCCCTATGTTCAGAGCAGCACAATTTATCATACCTAAGATTTGGAAACAAACTAGGTGCCCATCAGCAGATGAGCGGATTAGAAAACTGTGGTACATCTACACAATGGAATACTACACTGTTGTGAAAAAGAAAGAACTCTTACCATTTGTAACAGCATGGATGGACCTGGAGAGCATTATGCTGAGCAATATAAGCCAGTCAGAAAAAGATGATATCACATGATCTCACTCATTTGTGGAATATAATGAACAACATAAGCTGACGAACAAAAAAATATCCAGAGACATGGAATCATCAAACAGACTGTCAATCTGCAGAGGGAAAGCAGGGGAGGGTGGGCGGATGGTTGAGGGGTATAAGATCAACCACAGAACTTGTATGCATATAAGCATAACTAATGGACACAGAGAGTGGTGGGGTGTGTAGGCCGGGACTGGGGGGCGAGAGTAAGGAAAGGCTAGGAGATGACAATGGGGGGTTGGGGAGAGAGGTGGGAGAAAGGGACATATGTAATACTTTCAACAATAAAGAATTATTTAATAAAGACCGTCAGCTGATTTTTCAACAAAACTTTTCAGGCCAGAAGGGATTGGCAAGAAATATTTAAAGTGATGAAAAGCAAGGACTTAAAACAAAGATTACTCTGCCAAGCAACACTATCATTTTTAATCAAAGGAAGACATAAAGAGCTTCCAGGCTCCAATGATTTCTTGTGAACAACGGGAATCCTACCTGCAGTGCAAGTATCCAGACCCTGAGGCCGGCCTTGTGTAAGTAAGCCAGAACTGGTGACATCTGATCACCAACTGTGGGAAGCCAACTGCACACACAAACTCTTCACCTTACTCTCTCCCACTGGTATCACAATAAATGTTAAAGGGACTTATTTAAGAAGAAGAAAAAAGATGAAGCATATAACTAATAAAATTGTAATAACCACATACCTAGCAATAATCACTTTAAATGTAAATGCATTAAATGCTGTAAGCAAAAGCAACTAATTGGATAAGAAAACAAGACCCCTACATATGCTGTCTGTAAGAGATTTACTTCTTATTGAAAGACACAGAGAGACTGAAAGGAAAAGGATAGAAAAATATGTTTCATCAAAGTGGAAATAAAGAAAAAGCTGAGCAGTAATGTTTGTATCAGACAAAATAAACTTTATAACAAGAGACAAAGAAGGACATAGTAATTCCACTTCTGGGTATTTATCCAAAGAAACCCAAAATACTAAATAAATAAGGCGTCTGCATCCCTGTGTTAATGACAGCATTATTTACAATGCTAGAGGCCTGGTGCATAAAATTCATGCACAGGGGTGGGGAATTGTCCCTCAGCCCAGCCTGCACCCTTTCCAATCTGGGACCCTCAAGGGATGTCAGACTGGGGCAGTTGGACATCCCTGTCACAATCCAGGACTGGCTCCCAATTGCTTGCCTGCCTGCTTTCCTGATTGCCCTTAATTGCTTTTGACTGCCAGCTTGATCACCCCCTAACCACTCCCTGCCAGCCTGATTGATGCCTAACTGCTCCCCTGCCAGCCTGTTTGTCCCCAACTTCCCTCCTCTGCTGGCCTGGTCACCCCTAACTGCCCTCCCCTCAACTGCCCTCTTTTGCAGGCCTGGTCCCTCCCAACTGCCTCCTGTGCTGGCCTGATTACCCACAACTGCCTTCCCTTGCAGGCCTGGTCCTTCCCAATTGTCCTCTCCTGCTGGCCATTGTGTGGTGGCCATCTTGTGTCCACATGGGGGCAAGATCTTTGACCACATGGGGGCAGCCCTCTGGTGTGTTGGAGTGATGGTCAATCTACATATTACTCTTTTATTAGATAGTATAGAGGCCTGGTGCATGGGCAGGGGCCAGCTGGTTTGCCCTGAAGGGTGTCCCAGATCAGGGTGGTGGTTCCCTTGGCACATGGGTTGGCCTGGGCGAGAGGCCTGTGGAGGTTTGCAGGCTGGCCATGCCCCCTGGTGACCCAAGCGGAGGCCCTGGGATCTGGGATTAATTTTTATCTACAATTGAAACTTTTTAGTCTGGAGCGGAGCCAAGCCTTCTGCTCCTTTGGTGGTGGCAGCCATTTCTGTTTTGCTTTTTTTTAATCTTCTGTAATTGAAACTTTGTAGCCTTAAGTGGAGTCCTAGGCTGGCCAGGATAGGCCAGGATGTGCAGAAAGCTTGGATTTCTCCATCTCCAGGGAAACCCAAGCCTCCCTCTTGCTCTCTCCATGCCACAACCATCTTGGTGGGGTTAATTTGCATACTCGCTCCTGATTGGTTAGCGGTCATTCCTTGTGGGCGAGGCTTCTGGGTGTGGCAGCGTGATGGTTAATTTGCATATTACTCTTTTATTAGATAGGATAGCCAAGATATGGAAACAACCTAAGTGTCCATTAATGAGAAAATGGATAAAGAAGGGGTGCATATATGTAAGGGGATGTTACTCAGCCAAAAAGAAAGAGTGAAATCTTGCTATTTGTGACAACATGGATGGATCTAGAGGGTTTTATGCTAAGTGAAATAAGTTAGATGGAGAAAGATGAATACCATATAATTTCACTTATATATGAAATTTAAAAAATAATAAATGAGCAACCAAAATGAATCAAACTCATAGATACAGAAATCAGATTGACAGTTGCTAGCAGGTTTGGGGGGCTGAGTGAAAAAGGTGAAGAGATTAAAAAATACAAAATTGGCAGCTACAAAATAGTCAAGGGGATGTAAAATACAACAAAGGGAATATAGTTGATAATCCTATTTAATAAAAGAATAATATGCAAATTGACTGTCACTCCAACACACAAGATGGCTGCCCCCATGTGGACACAAGATGGCCAGCAGGGGAGGGCAGTTGTGAGGGACCAGGCCTGCAAGGGAGAGCAGCTATGGGTGATCAAGCCTGTTGGGGAAGACAGTTAGGGGTGACAGAGGACGAAAGTTGGGGGTAACCAGGACTGCAAGGAAGACCAGTTGTGAGTTACCCAAGCCTATAGAGGTGAGCAGTTGTGGGGGATCATCCTGCAGGGGAGGGGAATTAGGGGGACCAGGCCAGCAGGAAAGGGCAGTTGGGGGGGACCTAGGATTGCAGGGGAGAGCAGTTGGAAGGGACCAGGCCTATAAGGGAGGGTAGCTGAGGCTGATCAAGCCTGCAAGGGAGGGCAGTTAGGGGTGACCAGGCTGGCAGAGGAGGGAAGTTGGGGGCAATGAAGCCTGTAGCGAAGGGCAGTTGCAAGGATCCAGGCCTGCAGGAGAGAACAGTTGCGGGGACCAGGCCTACAGGGAAGGGAAGTTGGTGGGAGAACCAGACCAGCAGGGGAGAACAGTTAGGGGTAATGAGGCTGGCAGGGGAGGGAAGTTAGGAGTGACTGGGTTGGCAGGGGAGGCCAGTTAGGGGTGACCAGGCCTGCACGGGAGGGAAGTTAGGGAAAAACAGGGAGGCAGGGGAGTGGTTAGGGGGTGATAAGGCTGGCAGGCAGAAGGAGTTAGGGGCAATCAGGAGGGCAGGCAGGTGAGCAGTTGGGAGCCAACAATCCTGGATTGTGACAGGGATGTCCCACTGCTCATTTAGGCCCAATCTTACTGAGATCAGGCCTAAATGAGTAGTCAGACATTCCTCGAGGGTTCCCAGGTTGGAAAGGGTGCAGGCTGGGCTGAGGGACACACATCCCTGTGCACGAATTTTGTGCACCAGGCCTCTAGTCTATATATATAAAGAGCCAGGGTCATAACATCCAAAATGATCGAAGGCTTGACCAAATGCCAGTCTGTGCATGCAGCAGACAAATGGTCTGAACTACTGATCACTTGGGGAGAGAGAGAGAGAGAGAGAGAGAGAGAGAGAGAGAGAGAGAGAGAGAGAGAGAGAGATAGGTGGGCTGATCAGCAGTGCTACCCACTGCTGGCAAGGCCTGGAGAGAGAAGCAGGGTAATCTCTCTTCCAGCCTCGCCAGTAGCCAAGCCTCTCTCTCTCCCCCAGAGGTCAGCAATTCACCCAGCTCACCAGCAGCCTGGGGCGGCTGCTGGTCAGCCCTGCCTCTATGATCAGGCCTGGAGATAGGCCCTGAGATTCTGACTGGCATAGAATCGACCAATCAGAACCAAATCTGGGTGAATTGTGAGGAGCCAATGGCTGCCTAGGAGGTGGGGCTTTTGATGCTAAGTGGCATAGAAACTGACCAATCAGAACCTATCTGAATGAACTGCAAAGGCAGAACCTGAGATGGGGGCTGAGGAGGGGTTTTAAGTGCAACAAATGTTTGGTGTAAGATGTAAGAAAGTGATTCAATTTTTTAATGACAGATTTGGCAGTATAGTGCATATGGCTGATATAGGAATTATGTATTTTTGTCTGCCAAGAGCATCTCCTTCTGCTGAAAAAGGCTCCCCCAACCCCCGTTTAAGCAATACTATCCTATATAATCTATCTATACTAATGAAAGGGTTATAAGCTAATTAGACTGGGTTGACCAGCCATCTTCCAGATGTCTGACTTCCTTCCAAACAAAGCCATCATGGTGGGGGCCAAGGCAGAGGCAGTTAGGGGTGAAAAGGCCAGTAGAGGAGGGCAGTTGGGGATGACCAGGCCGGCAGGGGAGGGTGGTTGGTGGTAAGATCAGGCCTGCAGGGAAAGGCAGTTGGGGGCAAGATCAGGCTGACAGGGGAGGGCAGTTGGGGGTGATCAGACAGGTAGGCAGAGAGGTTAAGGGTGACCAGACCAGCAGGAATCAAGGTAGGGGCAATCAGGCTGGCAGGCAGAGGCAGTTAGGGGTGATCAAGCAAGCAGGCCGAGAGGTTAGAGGCAATCAGACCAGCAGGGGGTCAAGGTAGGAGCGATCAGGCAGGCAGGCAGGCAGGCAGGCAAGTAGTTAGGAGCCAGTTGTCCCGGACTGTGAGAGGGATGTCCGGCCCATATGGATCTGGCCTAAACCGGCAGTCAGACATCCCCTGAGGGGTCCCAGATTGGAGAGGGTGCAGGCCGGGCTGAGGAATCCCCCTCCACACACAAATTTTGTGCACCAGGCCTTTAGTATTGTAATAGCTATATAGTGTTGGGAGTACTAGACTAATGTAAGTTATACACATGTGTAACCACTACACTATACACCTAAAACTGATATAATATTGAATGTTAACTGTAATTAAATTTTTTTAATAAAAAGAAGAAATTGGTCTGTTCAACCAAACATTTTATTAAAATATTTTATCCTACTTTTGTATTTTGTTAAGGAGGTTTTCTCTATCCACCAAAATGTTTAATTTGTGGCTAATCCAGATAATTTAAATGAGCTGTCAACTTTGGCTTCAATAGTTGTTTTGCCTCCTGGCCTACCCCAGGAGGCTGTGAGTGGCCTGTCTTCTTTCCTTTACTGCTGTTAGAGTCAGTTCTAACTAATAGCCATCCAAGCCTCCAGCATGAAATCATCTTCATTTGCCCTGGATCCACTTTTAATCTGAGTGTTAAAAGGAAAGGCAGAGCAAGGAATAAATATGCAGGGCAAGTGGAAAGTTCTGGTTATTTTGCTTAAGGTAAAAGAAGTTGGTAAGATGGAAATAAATTCATATATTTTTTTAGATTTCAAGAATATGCTTTAGAATCTCTCTCTGTCTTAGAACAAATATTGCAACAGAGAACAAGTCCAGAGGCAGAGTTCGCTGTGAACATCACTAGACACAGGCTTCCCTTGCTGCTGCAGGCTGCTCAGAAGCTGGGTGACCACTGCATGGGCAGTGTCTGGGTCCCTCTGCCCTCTGCTGCCTTATCTCTATTCAGCTGAAAATGGCGCTGTTATTTGAGGCTGAACGAACTCTGTGCCATGCACTTGCTAACAATCCATGTCTTAGAAGCCTGTAGGCCAAAAACGGCTGTTCTTTTGTTCAGTCTATTGGTCAAGAATTATGAAAAGCAGACTACTACAATTTGCCACAATGCATGCATTTAAAAAGGGGAAGCTGCAAACCTATTGAACATGGAAATTGCTCTGAGAATGTGTTTGGGAAAATTTACAGTTCTTGAACACAAGGCTGTCTAGTTGTCTACTTTACACACAGTAATGGCTGATCTAGTATTTAGAAAGGACAGCTTCGTCTCCATCTGGTCTATTCCAAGGAGCTAGTGGAATAGGAAATGCTTTTTGGGGTGGGGGCTGGTTAGACTGTTTTAAATGAATTCCAGCTGAAAATTGAAAAGCCAGTGTCCTCTTTAACTTCTCCAGCCCTCTCTGCCCCTCAGTCAAGCCTTCCAGCCTTGATTAGAACAGAGCTGCTCTGTTATTTAACACTGCCCAGCTTTGGGTGGAGCTATAGTCCCCAGTCATTTACAGCTCAATCAAGTGTGAAGACTCCTACTATCAAAGAGCTTTCCTTGGATTTCTTAGTCACGATGGAGCAGGTGCCTTTAAAACACCACCGTGTGGCCTTAGGAGGGTAATATCAAAATGCAATTTTTGTTAGTTTATATTCGGAGATCACATTTGCTAGCTGTCACCTGGAGAAGCAGAGAGCACCTACTTCCTGGTGGGAAATGAGGAAGGTATAGGCACTTTTGTTCCCATGTGAAGTGCTGAAACAGGGAGACAAAGAGAATGCTGGGGTGAGACTCCTAGAAAGACCTTATGGTGATGGCGGGTCTCCCTAAGGATAATTTTCTTGTTTAATTTTGCATATGGCCTCTAAAATCCAAAACAAATTGGCAAATTTCTAGGACTATTGTTATTGTGATGTAATTCACTGTTTAAAAGATTCTAGTAGTTACTAGTAATAGTTCAATTTGATAGGATTCAACTGCTTATCTGTTTGCTATTAAAAGTGTCATTGTAATATTCTTCAGCTTGAAGGAAATAAATCCTAGGTATTGAAGGCAGATGAACAGCGGTGGCTTATGTACAATTGCTTTGGCTCAAGTTCAAGGGCTTTATGACTGCCTAATAAATCCCATGGGCTGTTTTTAGCTACTATAATAACATGTCAATTTCCCCTTTAATCTGCTATAAATAAATTTAGAAATTCAACATCTTTCTTTTCTTCAGAATTTTTATATATAAATTTTAATTATTTGGTGCCCACATATTTTCAAAAACTGCTCACTATAATTATGTCTAGTTGTTGGATTCCAAGTGTAGAAATAAATATGTTCAATATTATTTGGCATTTGCAAACTAGCAGAGTAGGTGCTCAATGGGCTCAATAGTAAGAAAAAAGAGATGATTAGTCTTCTGACCAATGGCACTATATATATATATATATTTTACAGAGAGGAAGGGAGAGGGATAGAAAGTCAGAAACATCAATCAGCTGCCTCTTGCACACCCACTACTGGGGATGTGCCCGCAACCAAGGTACATGCCCTTGACCGGAATCGAACCTGGGACCTTTCAGTCCGACGCTCTATCCACTGAGCCAAACCGGTTTCAGCAAATGGCACTTTCTTGAATGGCAATGATGAAATGGATCTGCTGACCTGAAACCACACATAGGAAAACAAACAGGGAAGAGCCTTGGTTTTGATACCTAGTGCCCAAAGGACAATGGTTGAGTTCTAAAATCCCAGTATCCTTTCTTCAAAAACCATTTGATAAAGAGTTTTGCAACCAAAGTGCTCTCTGCAGCAAGGTCCTCCTGCAGAGAATGATGCCTTTGAACCTGTCCAGCTCAGCACATTTTCCCGTGGCCCCAAGGTAGGCTTGCAAGGGCTAGACCAGCATCTCTGAATAGTCCCCAGCAAGTGGTTCTCACTCTCATCAGTGTGTGTGCTGTGTTCAGATGCAAAAAAAATATAGGCATTCCCGCACCTGCAGAATGTATGCTCAGTGAGGAGTGGGACACTAGAGTTCATGAACTTCAAGTTTTACTTTCTACAGGGACAATGATTACTGAGTGCCTATTTGTTGAGTAACAGGCACTTTCTAGGCACTGGAGATTGCCTGGAAGTAAAGAGAGTAAATCTTACTACCCTTATAGAGTTTACATTTTAGTGAGGAGAAAATAGACAACAAAATAAACAGAAAAGGATGAACCCTATGAAGGGGATTGGGGGAAGGTTAATAAAGGGAATGGTGATGTGGGGCTTATATTCAGAAATGTACCAAACTGAGTTGTTTAAATAGGCATGACCATGTTTCCAGCCTGGTTTATGATGAGCGGGTAAGTCTACCAGCCCTGGGGTCACAGCACTGTCCTTCCCTGCTTCTGGCAGAAGTGCTGGGGATACCATCATCATGTTAGTTCCATTTGAGCTATAGGAACATTAATTTGAATGGCGTAGGAGAAGGTAATGGAGAAAAGTGATTTAGGATACAGTAGCCAGGAAGTTCAGTGTCTTTCAACACCAGAAAATGCAGCCACATTTGTGACCATAATTATTCATATTTTCTATAGAATAGTAGTATCTGAATCTCAGAGAGAAAAGACAGACCTCATTGAAAGGCTAATGGATCAGTATTAGATCCAATCCCATTTCACAACACAGCACTGGTATGATTAGGGAGTGCTGGTAAATGTCTAGTAATCAGCTCTCTGAGGGAAAAAATGTATATGTAAATATTTCATTATAAACTTTACTGATATAAAGGATATCTGTCACATAAGTTACAAATAACAACAACAATAATTATATATATATATATATATATATATATCTTTAGCAATACTTATGATTTTATTTTTATTTGTTAGCTGACAGAAAGGCAATTTACTAACAGAAAACAGTAATTTGAGGAGTCGTGTTCACAGACAGCGGCCTCCCTTTATGTGGGTGCTATTGAAAGGAAAGAAGGTAACATTCTCAATCCGTCCGATCTCTAAAACATAAAATTATTTTAGTTGCTACTTCGTAACCGTAATTTTGCTACTGTTAATGAATCGTAATGTAAATATCTGTGTTTTCCGATGTCTTAGGTTCTACAGTGACCCACAGGTTGAGAACTGCTGCTGTAGAGCCTAAGATCAAATGAACATAAGGTCAATTAATATTAAGTGTAATTAATATCTCTTTGAGAGGAATTGATAATATAAAGTACAGTGTAGAACAAATAGTTATATTATTTTACATAAAACTCTTTTCAACTATGATATTTTCCTTTATTTTAAATGTATTTTTATAATTGAAGATATTACAGATGTCCCTTTGTTTTAGTTTTTTTATTTCCCCATTGATCTCCTCCACCTTGCCCCTACCCCTTCTAGGCTTTTGCCAGACTATTGTCTGTGTCCATGGGCTATTCCTACCTAATACATAAAAATCTAGAAAGATTTAGAGAAAATAAAATAAAAGATATTCCAGGTAAATATTAAATAGAAGAGCTGAAGTTGCTACATGAATACTGGATACAGGCTTGAAGCCAAAACACAACTCATGAGATAAAGTTAGTCATTGTAACATAACAAAAGGTTCCTTTCACTAAAGAGATAAGATGGTTCCAAATACTTATACACATAATAAAACAGTGTAGGGGTTCAGAATGAGCCTCACCAATGTGTGTCTCAGTGCTATGCAGATTTTTGTGCTAAAGGCAATTTTAGTTTCAGGCTCAAGAGAAAATTCTGTCCTACCTTTAACCACCTAAAAAAAATTGAATTAGAGGCTTTGCCCATAATAACATTATCCTATATAATAAAAGGCAAATATGCAAATTTTCTGAACAGCAGAAATGGTGGCAGCCACAGAGCTGGAGCGAGCAGAGGCTAGGGTTGCCGGGGCGATGGAGGAAGCCAAGTTTCTGCAGCCGTGGCACCTAGGTCTCCACTCCAGGTGGGGCGGTCTTGGATTGCAAGAATGCACAGTCCAGGCTGAGTGACCCCACTGTTGCACTATCAGGGCTGGAAAGGGGCTGAAGGAAGGCTCCAGGGCATGTCCAGCCCATCTCACTCAGTTCTTATCAGCTGGACCCCAACAGCAAGCTAACCTACCGGTCGGAGCGTCTGACCCTTGGCGGTCAGTGCACATCATAGTTACTGATTGACCAGGCGACTGTCCAGCCCCTGGTGGTCAGTGCAAGTCATAGTGAGTGGTTGAGTGGCATTAGCATATCATTAGCATATTACCCTTTGATTGGTTGAACAGTCGACCGGTCACTGGATGACTAGACACTAAGCATATTAGGCTGTTATTATATAGGATGGTTGTAAATAGCTCAGATCAAGCCTTCCTGGACCAGATTCTGTGTTACTGGTCAGGTACAGTGTAAGGTCCTCATGGTACAAAGTGAAAGGAAGACTTCATGAAAAGTACAGCAGCCTCCCATATTACAACATGACTTAGAAAAAGCCATTTCACTGCCACCACCATATGCCCCCAAAGCCCCACTTCCTGAAGATGGGGAACCTCATCTGCCTGATAGCTTGCCTCCATCAATCTCACCCTTGCCTGCAGCTAGCCCACTGCCACAACCAGGGTCACCTGAACCTGTGGGAAGACATCTTAGGTCAGTGGCCCAATCCCAAGGACCAAGATCTCCAGCAGCAATGCAGATGCCATTGTGGGAGATAAGGGGTCACAGAGAATAGGCCCTGATGGGATCCTAAAAGAGGGGGATCAGTCTTCTACTATCAGCCATTCTCCACCACTGACCTCCTCAACTGGAAACATCATATGCCAAAAAAAAGTCAGGCAATGGTTGATCTCCTAGAATCCATATTTCAGACTCTTACTTTTGGGTGAAATATTCTGAAGATGTAAATTGGTTCCAGCTGATGTAATGAGTCATTTAGGATTGCTGTTTCTTTGTTGATTTTTTGTCTTGAAGATCTAGCCAGTAATGTCAATGGGGGTATTTAAGTCCCCAATACTATGATTGTATTGCTGTCAATATCTCCCTTGCAATCCTTGAGAAAAGTTTTTATGTATTTGGGTCTTCCTGCATTTGGTGCATATATGTTTACCAGAGTTATATCCTCTTTTTGTATTGATCTCTTAATATTATGTAGTGTCCTTTCTTATCTCTTGTCATGGCCTTCACTTTGAGGTTTATTCTGTCAGATACTAATATTTTCTGTTTGTTTTTTCATTTCTGTTTGCCTGAAAAATTTTTTTCCATCCCTTCACTTTCAGTCTATGTGAATCCCTTCTTCTGAGGTGGATCTCTTGTAGACAGCATATATATGAGTCATGTTTTCTTATGCATTCATCCACCCTATGTCTTTTGATTGGATCATTTAATCCATTTACATTTTAGGATATTATTGGTAGGTAATTGTTTGTTGCTACTTTTATTCTTTATGCCTGCTTTCCTTCTTTCCTTTTTATTTCTTCTTTTTACCATAGTACCTTTAGCACTTCTTGCATTGCTGACTTGGTGGTAATAAACTCTCTTAGCCTTTTTTTTTTTTAAATCCTTGAAGCTCCTGATTTCACCTTCAATTTTGATTGACAGCCTTGCTGGATAGAGTATTCTTGGATTCAGTCCCTTGCTTTACTTCACTTTGTTTACTTCACTCCATTTCCTTTTGGCCTGATGTATTTCTCTTGAGAAATCTTTGGTCTTTAATGGAAGATCCCTTGTAGGTAATTTTCTGTCTGTCTCTTTTGCAACCCTTAATATCCTTTCTTTGTTGTTAATGTTTGCCAATTTAATTATGATGTGTCTTGGTGTTGGTCTTTTTGGGTTCATCTTGTTTGGGACTCTGTGCTGTGGTTGTGTGACTTTATTCTTCCCCATGTCAGTTAAGTTTTCTGTCATTATTACTTCAAATAGGTTTTCTGTTCCTTGCTCGTCTTTCTTACCTTCTGGTACCCTTATAATGTAGATGTGGAAGCTTCTTTTTACATTGTCCCAAAGCTTCCTTAAATTCTCCTTCTGCTTTTTTTTTTCAATTGCTGTTCTGATTGGGTGTGTTGTTTGTCTACCCTGTCTTCTAACTTGCTGATTCAGTCCTCTGCTTCTTCTAGCCTGCTGTTGAAACCTTCCAGTGTATTTTTTATTGCAGCTGTATCATTCTTCATTTCCACCTGATTCTTACATTTGTTGTTGATTTTCTCAACCAGCTAGCTGACCCTTACTCTGAGTTCTTTCTCTGACATATTGCTTGCCTTCATTTCATTTAGCTCCTTTCCTGGAAATTCCTCCTTTTCTTCCTTGGGGGATTGTTGGTTGTCTCCCCATTTTTGCTGTCTCTTTCTGGCCTTGGGCACCCTGCTTCAATTTAAAAGATTGAAGACCCTATCAGGCCAATGTTCCACAAATCATTAGCCTGGACTCTGGGTCTGACTTGAGTCTCATGCCTTTATTGTCTCCGCTCTGAGTTGTATCCCCTTCTCCCATGGATCTGGTCCCTCAGTTGTCCACTTCAGATGCTCATGGTGGTGGGAGCGCATGCAAAGTTTCTCTTGTGTCTGACTCTCTGTGAGGATCCAGAGCCCTCTGGAATGCAATTTACTGTGTGGCCTGGCCACCTCATGGCAGAGTGCCACCCTAGGTCACTCTGACAGTGTACTTGCATAATGATCCTGTGGCCCTTGGCTTGGCACACCATATTGCTCTGGGTTGTCCCAGCAGGACTGTACCAGGGGCTGGGGTGGAGCAGGTATGGGTTGCTCTGAGTCACAAAGTCAGATCTCTCCTGTGGCCCAGAGTGGGGCTTGCACTGTCTTACTCCAGGTCACCCTGGCAGCAAGGCCCTGGCCTTAAGGTGGCATGGGCATGTGTTGCTCTGGATTGCACAGCTCATGCTTTCCTGTGGCCCAGAATGAGCTGCACATTGGGTTGTGCACCCTGGCAGGACTGTCCTGGGGACTGGAGTGGATCAGGTACCAGTTTCTCTGGGTTACAGTCTGCACTCTCCTGTGGTCCAGAGTTGGGTATGCACTGGGTTTTTCATGTTGCCCTGGTAGCATGCCCCAGGGCTCAGGGTCGAGTGGGCTCCAGGTGGCTCTGAGTTAGATTGGCAGCATAGTTCTGAAGTCTGGGGCAGGAGTAGTGGCTTCACTCACTTCAGGGTCCTGGATCATGAGACTCTGGGTCCCAGACATCTGGGAGCCTGCCAGGAGGTACTACACCACTCACTGCCAGGGAACTATGTTGGTTCCATGCAGGTTATAGCTGACAGGCGGCATTCTCTAGATATCTTCTGCCCTCCTTATTGAAAATTGTCTCCTCAGCTGTGTCTAATTTGTTAATTCTGAGAGGATGTTCTCTCATGTGGTTGCTTTTCTGGCCTGGCCCTAGGAGGTGTGTGACACTTCTGCCATTTTGGCCACCATTTTCCTGACTCCTATGGTTTATTTTTCAGAATGTTTTATGTGCACTGAAGAAGAATATATAATCAGATGTCCTGGAATTAAAGGTTCTATAAATATCAATTATGTCCACTTGGTCTAGTGTTTCATTTAAGGCTGGTATTTCTTTCTTGGTTTGGTTGATCTGTCTAGAGCTGTCAATGGAGTATTAATGTCACCAAGTATTATTGTGTTTTGATCTGTTTCTCCCTTTAGTTCTGTGTGTAGTTGGTTTGGTGATCCCTGGTTGGGTGCATAGATATTAAGAAGTGTTACGTTTTCTTGATGTAGTGTTCCCTTTATCATTATAGACTGTCCCTCTTTGTCTCTTGTTATCTTTTTTAAATCTATTTTGCCAAATATAAGTATGGCTACACCTGCTCTTCTGTGGATGTTATTTGCTTGGAGAATCATTTTACACCCTTTTACTTTGAATATACCTTTGTATTTTCAGCTTATATGTGTCTCGTGTAGACAGCATATAGTTGGATTTTGTTTTTGTTTTATTTTTTATCCACTCTGTTACTGTGCCTTTTTAATGATGAATTATGAGCATCTATATTTAGGATAATTATTGACATATGAGCATTTCCTATAGCCATTTTATCTTTTGTTTTCTGGGAGTTCTGTGCCTCCATTGGTTCTTTTCCTTTGTGTTTCTGTCTGTTGTTTTAGTTTGGTGGTATTTCATGCTTATTTCCTCTGTTTATCCTTTTTAAACTATGGTTTGTGGATTTGTTTGTGGTTACCACTAGGTTTATGAAAGATAAATCTGCATATATACTATAGTTTTTGTTTTGTTTTGTTTTTTTAATGCATCTGATCTCTATGCTCCTTTGACCATTCAGACCTTTACCCCTCCCCTTTTATGTTTTTGTTGTCATTAGTTATCCCTGTTTATGCTGTAAGTTTTTTGGTGATTTTACTTGTAGTGTTGTGATCTTATGTTCTTCGTTTCTGGTAAAATAACTCCCTTGTGTATTTCCTGCAATAGAGGTTTTCTGGTGATAAACTCCCTCACCTTCTGTATGTCTGCGAATATCTTTATTTCTCCTTCATATTTAAAACATAATTTTGCTGGATATATTATTCCTTGCTGGTAATTTCTCTCTGTCTTACAGTTGAATATTTGGTTCCATTCTCTTCTGGCTTGTAGATTTACTGCTGAGAAGTTGGATGAAATTCTTATGAGTTTTCCTCTGTAGATTAGTTTCTTCATTTCCCTGGTTGCTTTGAGAATTTTTTCTGTTTCATCAATTTTTGACAGTTTTAAAACCAAAGTGCCTTGGAGAGAGCTTCTTGAGATTGAGGTAACTAGGTGTTCTGTCTGCTTCTTTGATTCAAGTATCTTGTTCTTTCCATAGGTTTGGAAGTTCTCATCTACTATTTGTTTGAATGGCTTTCCATTCCCTGATTCTTCTTTTCCTCCTCCACAATGCCTATAATTCTAATATAGCTTTTTTAATGGAGTTAGATAGTTCTCATAGTTATCTTTCATTTTTATGCATGCTCAGAGATGCCTCTCTTCTTTCTTCTGTGTCATTTCTAGGTTTCTATATTTGATATCACTAATTCATTCCTCTATTTGGTTGGCTCTGTTTTCTATGCTCAGTAGTTTACTTTTAATCTCATTAATTGCATACTTCCTTTCTAGGATTTCTATTTGGTTCTTCTTTAAAGTTTCAATCTTGTTTTGTTAAATACTAATTTTGTTCATCAATTTATTTTTTTTCAGTTAACTGAAATGCCTGTATGTATTTTTTCACATTTCATTGAGTATTTTCAGAAGTGCAGTCTTGAAATCTCTGTCATTTAAATCACATATTTGCATGTGCTCTAGCTTGCTTTCTGGTGATTTTTCATTTTATTTCTGATCATCCTTCTAACGGTAGTTATTCCTGATATTTGTTATTCTCCTTTGCCTAAGCATGTTGCTTTCTCTGAAGAGGTCTTCCTACTATTTTCCAGTAGATGGTGCAAAATCACAAGATTTTTTTTTTTTTTTTTACTTCTGTGATCTTCCAGACTTGACCTACTGTCATGATGCTTGGTTGTGGGGCAAAAACAAATTTTGCCCTCACTGTTAATTTTGCCCTGACTTCCATGTGGTCCTGCCCCAAGCACCCCTCTTTGGGATCAGTCACAGAGGGACACAGCAGTTCTACTGCAATAGCTCTTGGTTTACAGATAATATGCTCCTGGACCCAACTTGAAGGGCCACAGGAGGCAAGTTTTGTGAGTTCAAGAGGTGGCAGAATCCTGTGGTTCCATTTCTCTGTCTGAAACACACTACCTGGCCCGATAGTGAAAAGTTGCATGGCAGAGCCCCGTACTCTGTCAGACGTCTGCTGACTGAGGTACTGTCCGCTCCTTCGCCACTTGCTGGGCTGCACCCCTCCTCCCAAAGCTCTCTGTTCCTCCTGGCTGAACAAAGTGCCTGCTACTGCCAGTTTTCCCTCTTCTTCTGGTCACGTTATGAGGTCCTGGCTGCCAGGCTGCATCTGTGTGCCATCTACGCTCTCCTCCCTTCTCGTGTCTCCCTGTGTATTCCTGTTTGTCCACCTTTAACAATGAATTTCTCAGGCGTGAATCTGTGTTGAGCAGAGTTGGTTATCTTGTTGAAGTTTTGGAGAAGACTAGGTGCCTTCTCATTCTGCCATTCCTCTGACATCAATCCCAGATGACACATTCTTGGTCTCTTTTGATATTACCCCATAGACTGTGTGATGACTATTTGGCAATGATTAGTTATTGATTAATTGAGAAGCAAAATTGTCCAAAAATGCATTAATTTTATTTAGAGTAGTTTATACTAGTTCCCATAGGAGATGTAATTCTGAGAGAGGTTTGAAAGCTTAGTGAGGTGAGCACCAGTTTTCTTTTTCACATATTGCTGGACTGAAACATTTGCCTGCAGTAGTCTGTACTGTTACTTATAAGTGAGACAAGCATTCCTGAGTAGGAACTCACCCTTCCTGCCTGCCTCTCTTTTTCCTTTCCTTCCTCTTTCCCTCCCTCCCTTCCTTCCTTTCTTATTCCTTTTCTTTTTTTTCCCTTTCATCTTTCCTTCAGGTATTAGTTTAGATGTTGTTGAAAACAAGTAAAAGGAAACCCTTGTCTAAAACAATTAGTAAAAAAGCAATATTAGTCAACATAACAAGAGATCTAGAGGGTGTTGGCTTTGAGTTGGTTAATTCAGGAGGTTAACAGTCATCAGCCATTACTTTCATCTTTTCACTCTTGCAACGCTCACATGAGCTCTTGCTGCTTCACCTCCTGTTCATATGGTAACGGTTGCAAGTCCAAACCTTACGTCCTGACATGACAACACACCTGGAAGAAAAATGGTTATTCCTTCACTCATGACTCTTTTTATAAACAAATAATGCTTCTTAAAATTCCCTCTCCTTAATCATTATGCTGTACATCTGAAACTAATACAGAATAATATTGAATATAAATTGTAATTGAAAAAATTATCTCCCCATCCCCAGAAGACTTCCCCTCACATCACACCTAGCCAGAAATGGGGACGCAGACATCCCTAGATAAATCACTGTGATTAGGATTAGCTTAAAACATGAATCCCAGAGGAGAAGTATGGACACTGTCATAAAATTAGGGCTCTTCTGGCAAAAAGAAATGTGGAGTGATGGTGGCTAGCCAAGCAGCATTGTGTGTTCCATTGAGTGACACTTCCCCAATTTGCTTCTGAAGTCTTTCTGCTCTTGTTGAGATGGTGTTGATGTACTGTGACTCTCAACTTCCACAGACAGCATGAGAACCCCATTCTTGTTATTTCACAAGTCTCACAAGGAACAAACTGAGGCCTCTTCAATCCCAGGAATGTGAGAGCTGCCTTGGAGGGCTCCCTCTGGTCCTCTGATCATGCTGTGTCATCTAACATCTGCCTCTTCCTCTTTTATGTGCTTTATACCCTCTGCCTGGGTTGCGGGTTGGAACTTCCACTCTACTCCAGTGTCACGGGTCAGGCTCCCATAGCCCTGAGACTGGAGTCCCAGCACCAGTGAAGAATGCCAAGATGCTTCATAAATGTGTCTCATGAGGATAAGTTTATCCTAAATCAGGTGGTTCCCTATGTTTCTGAATTGTACTTGGGATGTTCCAATGAAAGAAAATCAATTTTAGCCGAGACCGGTTTGGCTCAGTGGATAGAGTGTCGGACTGTGGACTGAAGGGTCCCCGGTTCGATTCCGGCAAGGGCATGTACCTTGGCTGCGGGCACATCCCCAGTAGGGGGAGTGCAAGAGGCAGCTGATCGATGTCTCTCTCTCATCGATGTTTCTGACTTTCTATCCCTCTCCCTTCCGCTCTGTAAAAAAATCAATAAAATAAAAAATAAATAAATAAAATCAATTTTAGACATATTTGTTCTTATGGCTTAAATTCAGGTGAACATTTCTTTTTTAAAAATACATTTTTATTTATTTCAGAGAGGAAGGGAGAGGGAGAGAGAGAAACATCAATGATGAGGGAGAATCATTGATGGGCTGCCTCCTGCATGCTCCCTACTGGGGACCAAGCCCACAACCTAGACATGTGCTGTTAACCAGAATCAAGCCTGGGACCCTTAAGTCCATAGGCCGACACTCTATCCATTGAGTCAACCAGCTAGGACTTGGGCAAACAATTCTTTATCTTGAGTATATTGATGAGATGAAGACAGTAGGACTTTTGATACACACCCACCAACACTAAATTATCTTTGGATTTTGTTGTAAAGGTTGAATCATCAAATATTCAGAGAAAAAGCCACCCTCCTGTTGGAATTTGTTTCCTGCCACAGACCTAGGTGTTCTGATGGGATTGTAACTCCAGTTTATGTCTCTCCCAATTTTGCAAATTGATATTCTAGGACAGTAATTTTCAACTGGTGTGCCACAAGAATTTTTAAAGCATGCCATACCTGACCATTAGGCAGGGATACTGACCTTTCCCCCCCCCCCCCCTTAGATCTTCAAACAAAAAGAAAAATAATAACAGCCCACACAATGGATGTCTGGTATGATTGAATCAAAATTATACATGTTTTCTGTTAAATCTGCAAAAAAATATATTTTTGGTGTGCTGCAGAATTTTGGTAGTTAGTTTATACGTGTGCCGTGAGATGAAAGTGTTTGAAAGTTTCTGTTTGAGGGTGATCTGATCTCTTGTTTTATAGTTTGCATGTCTTCCCTCTTTTATCCCACGTGGCAGAGGCTGTTGTCATCTGGCACATCATCCAGGGGAGGCCTTGGCAGCCCTGGCCGTGTCCTGACTGCAGTGAATCAGGGCGCATCTTCTCTCCTCGAATCCTGGCATCTCTGAGATCTTAGAAAGGGTTACAGCACAAGGTTGAAAATCTCCCAGTTCTTTGCTTTCTACTTTGTTTCTATATATAAACCTGAAATTCCACCGCCTCCCAATTTTTCATGAAACGATATGCTTCTCTCTTTTCTCCTCTCCACATTGGACACAAGTAAACGCTGCCTCTGTGCTGTGTAAGAGCCCCACAGTCCTGGTAAGAGGAAAGATGAACAAAATAACTTTAAACACCAACAGACAAATTCAAATATTCTTTCCTGGCAAGTATTTGAATTTTCACACTTGTCCACATCCATACCTGTTTGAGGGCTGACTCTCAGGTTAAAGTACTTCCTTGAAGCTGGATCCAGCCTATCCAGGAGCAAGTCCAGCCGGAAACAGAACTGCTTGAGGAGGCTTCTTCCAAAGGTTAGTGGCTGTTAGTTCTGTCTGCAGGGTTTCTTTTGAGCCCATGGGTCAGGTGCAGGGTGGGGAGAAGGCTGTGGGCTCTCTTGGCATGGAGACCTAGGCTCACAAGCAGGTAATCAATTAGGTACATACAGGGGAGAATTCGGTGAAATACTGGACAGGCAGGTATGGACTGAGAATCTGACAGTTATAATTTAGGAGAGGTGCTCCGAAGAATAAGCTGATTTTACAACTGACTGCAACTAACCTGGGGGAGAAATACTAGGCTACATCAATCCCTGGCCCCAGTGCTAACAGACTAGGCTGCCTGGTAACACTGTAGAAAGTCACTCATGCTGTGTAATATTGAGAGACACCAGCTGTTTACTAGGCTCCCAGATGTCCCTTTTTAAGGTCTTATCTTAGTGTCAGATGCCTGAATCATTTATTTGGCCTACAAGTCAAGAAAATGCAAAATTAAAATGCAAATTTGTTATCTTAAAGGGTATTATGATGCAGACAACGTATCATCCATAATCATCCATTACAGAAAGGTTGTCTAAGTAGGCAGCCTGTCAGAGAAGGGGCTTGATGAATAAGGGCTAGAAATCACTCGGTTCGAAGGAAGATGGTGCAACTGCCTAGGACTTTCTATTTTTTAAAAAATATATTTTATTGCCAAAACCAGTTTGGCTCAGTGGATAGAGTGTCGGCCTGCGGACTGAAGGGTCCAGGGTTGATTTTGGTCAAAGGCATGTACCTTGGTTGCGGGCACATCCCCAGTGGGGGGTGTGCAGGAGGCAGCTGATCGATGTTTCTCTCTCATCGATGTTTCTAACTCTCTATCCATCTCCCTTCCTCTCTGTAAAAAAATCAATAAAATATATTTTAAATATATATATATATTATTGATATTTTTATTGATACTTTTACAGAGAGGAAGAGAGAAAGATAGAGAGTTAGAAACATTGATGAGGGAGAAACATGGATCAGCTGCCTCCTGCACACCCCCCACTGGGGATGTGCCCGCAACCAAGGTACATGCCCTTGACCAGAATCAAACCTGAGACCCTTCAGTCCACAGGCTGACACTCTATCAAATGAGCCAACCTGGTTAAGGCTGTCTAGGACATTCTGATACCACCTGAGAAGAGGCAGTACATCCAGTGCCTTGTGCTGACCGCTGAGGAGTAAGTCCACGAGGGAACTTGCTTCCTGAGAGTTTTATTAAGGGCTTAGGCACTTGCGAGAGTAAGGGGACATCATTTATGTCCAGAACCAGTAGTCAGGGTGCACCTGCTATCTGGTCCAGAGTAGATCCTTGTGTTGGGTTGCATTTTTTAAAAGAAGTTTTTATTGCTTTTTAGAGGTAGAGGAAGGGAGAGGGATAGAGAGATAGAAACATTGATGAGAAGGAAACATTATTAATTGGCTGTCTCCTGCACAGCCACTACAGGGGATTGAGCTATAACCTGGGCATGTACCTTGACCAGGAATTGAACCAGTGACCTCTTGGTTCCTGAGTTGACACTCAACTGCTGAGCCACCTGGCCACACCCTGGTTGTTGCATTTTCTTAAGAATGACAACAAAATCATCCCCAAATATTTCATATATTTACTATTTTAAAAGTTATTTGTTTTTATGATTTTTGCATTAACAAATGTTATCAATTTGAAATTTTTATTGTAAAAGTGTGCAAAATCAGCTTCAAAATCAATGTTTTATTTCATTAAATAATTCCAGAGTTTTCTTCTAAGATTTGGAACAATTTAAGCTGAATTAAGTACTACCTGATTTTTATTTATTTATTTTTAAATAAATCTTTATTGTTCAGATTATTACAATTGTTCTTTTTCCCCCATTGCTCCCCTCCACCTGGTTCCCAACCCACCCTCTGCCCTTACCTCCCCCGCTCCCACTGTCCTCATCCATAGGTGTAAGATTTTTGTCCAGTCTCTCCCTGCACCTCCCATACTCTTTTCCCCCCAATAATTGTCAGTCCACTCCTTTCTATTCACCAGTTTATTTTGTTCATTAGATTTTTTATTCACTTGATTTTTAGATTCACTTGTTGATAGATATTTATTTGTTGTTCATAATTTTTATCTTTACCTTTTTTATTGTTCCTCTTCTTAAAGAATATCTTTCAGCATTTCATATAATATTTGTTTGGCAGTGATGAACTTCTTTAGCTTTTTCTTATCTGCGAAGCTCTTTATCTCACCTTCCATTCTGAATGATAGCTCTGCTGGATAAAGTAATCTTGGTTGTAGGTTCTTGCTATTCAGCACTTTGAATATTTCTTGCCACTCCCACTTGGCCTGCATAGTTTCTGTTGAGAAATCAGCTGACATTCGTATGGGTGCTCCCTTGTAGGTAATTAACTGTTTTTCTCTTGCTGCTTTTAATATTCTATCTTTGTCTTTTGCTCTTGGCATTTTAATTATGATGTGTGTTGGTGTGGTCCTCTTTGGATTCCGTTTGTTTGGTGCTCTCTGCACTTCCTGGACTTGTAAGTCTATTTCTTTCACCAGGTGGGGAAGTTTTCTGTCATTATTTATTCAACTATGTTTTCAATATTTCTCTTTTGATGTTGGTACGCTTGAAGTTGTCCCAGAGGCTCCTTACAGTATCTTCATATTTTTGGATTCTTTTTGCTTTTTGCTTTTCCCATTGGATGTTTTTTGCTTCTTTGTATTTCAAATCTTTGACTTGATTCTTGCAATGCTCTAATCTGTTATTGGACTCTGTATAATATTTTTATTTCATTTATTGCATGTTTAATTTCTAGGTGGTCCTTTTTCATATCCTTGAGGGCCTCACTAAATTTATTGGCCTTTTCTAGGAAATTCTTGAAAAACCTAATAACCATGGTTTTGAACTCTATCTACAGTCATTTACTTTCCTTAATTTCTTTCATTTGTGACTTGTTTGTCTCCATATTTTGGCTGCTTCCCTGAACTGATAGAGTGGCTTTGTGTGGTAGGTGTCCTCTAGGGGACAGTGGCTCAGCCTCTCCAGTTACCTGAGGTGGACATTCTTGGCTTACCCCTTTGTGGGCTGTGTGCAAAGTCTTGTTGTAGTTAAGCCTTGATTGTTGTTGGTTTAATGGGAGGAATTGACCTCTAGGCCAATTGGCTGTGAGGATCAGCTGTGTCTATGATGGGAGAACTTCTGTGCTAGAGACAACCTTATGAGACAAGACTTGCTTCAGTGCGGCTTTGGTGCTTCCCTGAGTCTGCCCCCTGAGTGTGTCTCTTATGGATCTGAGGAGTTGTAATCTGGATGATCCTACTCTGACCCCTGGGTACACTGGCTCTTGGATCTCCAAGGAGGTGCTAATTTAGCCTCTTCCTGAGGCCTCCCAGCAGGAGCTGTGGAGAGATCTGTAGATTCCTTTTCTTTGTTTGGGTTTTGGAGGTGCACAGATGAGGCCCAGCTGTGAAGCAATGCAAGCTGCTTCGTGGCCTTAGTCCTTCATTGGATGTTTTGGGTCTCATTGACTTAGCTGTAGTTTGTTAGGTAAGTTTAGAATTCAAAGGACCAGGCCATTTGTATGCAAAAGCCTCTGCACTCAGCTTGTGTGGGGCAGAGTCTCAGGGCAGAGCAAACAGCAATGGCTTTGTGGGGCAAGATCTCAGTTCAGAGTAAAAAGCAATGGCTTCCCATCAGCCCTGCTCTAAGAGGCTCATGGTAATCGTTACAAGCACCTCTGAGAGAAAGCCGCCCTAGAGTTTCCCCGATGCCAGACAGTCCAGTTTCTCCCTGTATGAGTCTGGGTCCCCAGAGTTTTGCCTGGAACTGTAGTTCAGAGCAATCAGGAGCTTTTGTCTTCCTCCCACTTGAAAAAGACAGCCACATACTCAGCTGCCAGCCCTCTCCACACATGTGCCTCCATACCTCTGTCTTTACTTCCTCAGCTCCTCTGAGTCTCAGCGTGCTTTTCTCTTTCCTTCTAGTTGTAGAATTCCCATTCAGTCAGCCTTCCTATGGTTCTGGATGATGTCCATTTTGTCTTTTAGTTGTAGTTCGGAAAATGTTGTGTGAGGCAGCAGTTCAGGTGTTTACCTATGCCGCCATATTCACTACCTGCTTTTTAAAGATTTGGTAGAATTGGTCCTGTGAAACTTGCTGGGTATTTTTGAGAAAACTCTTTAACTTTCTCCCTTTCTGGTATGAAAATCAGTCTGTTTTGACTTTCTTTCTCTGCTGGGGGTCAACTTTGACAAATTGCATTTCCCTAGAAAATTATTTTTCATTCACATTTTCAAAAATCTTTTCATGATATCAAGTAAAGTAGTTTTTTGGTTATTTTAATTTAACATATTTTTGTGATTATTTTGCCATTATTGTTTTTCCTTCAATTACCAACTGAAGATTAGCTGAAGAGGAGACTTTTAACAAGGAAGGGCAGAAACCACCTTGAGACTGGTGGAAAAGGTAGGATCCAGAGAGGGGATGGCTCAAATCTCATGGTTGGTAGGCCAAGAGTGAAGAGGGATATCTTGGTTGCAGAAAGGTTTTCCCTGAGATGAGTGAGGCTCAGACTCCAGGCTGGAGCACCAGAATGAAGAACAGTGGCTCACTTAACATCCAGCTGTGAAAGGCAGGGGGGCCTTCTATCCACCAGGGAGAGACAAAGCCTGTCGGAGACAAAGCCACCTTAAAAACAAACAAACAAACAAACAAACAAACAAACAAACAGTAGAGCACACGATTTTGATTTGTTGCCACTCACTGGAGGCTTCTGTGGGGAGAGGGCAGTGCGGACTGGAGTCACCTGAAGAGAGTCAGGAGTGGAAAGAATTGGAGGATATGTAAAGAGGATTGGCTAGGATGGCTGAACACAGTCATCCTCTCATACAACCACAAAGAGGAATAAGCCCTTCCCAGCAGCAACAGCCTGGAGAAATGCAATTACTTTGTCCTCAGCAATACAGCTCTCCCCACCCTGTTCACATCACCCTATATCTGGACCCCTGCTGAGGAGGCAGCAGCAGAGGCCAGGCCTATGGGTATGGTGGCATCAGGGACTGGCCTTAGTGGTGCCATTGCCCCTACTTTCCTGGGAACCTGACTTGTGCTTCTTCCTCATGGGAGAGCTTTTAGAAAAATCCCAGCTTCCAGCAGACCCCACTGGACTACATATGAGGGACTCAGCCCTGCCCAGGTCAGAGAAATATTCCGGGACAGACTCAGAAGTATGGCTATGGGGCAGGGGAACACATCAACCATCTTTCCTGAAATCTGAATGGCACCTTCCCCTCATGGGAAACCTAGGGAGCTCATCCTTCTGATTCTACAAAAAGCCCTTTCAAAAAGTCTTTCCACTGAGGCAAAAACAAGCATAAGCAGATACTGTTCAAAAATAGACCACATATTGGGTCATAAGCAAAGTCTCCCAAAATTCAAGAAGATCGAAATCATACCAAGCATCTTCTCAGACCATAATGGCATAAAATTAGAAATAAATTACAATAAAAACAATCCAAAAATTTCAAACACTTGGAAACTGAATAGCATACCATTAAACAATGATTGGGTTATCAATGAGATCAAAGAAGAAATTAAAAACATCCTGAGGACTAATGACAACAAAAACACAACAATCCAAAATCTATGGGACACAATGAAAGCAGTCTTAAGAGGGAAATTTATATCTCTACAAACCTACCTCAAAAATCAGGAAAAAATGGTAGTAAATAAACTAACTCTACAACTCAAAGAATTAGAAAGAGAGCAACAAGAAAAGCGCAGAGTGAGCAGAAAGAAGGAGATAATAAAGATCCAAGCAGAAATAAATGACATAGAGACCAAAAAACAATACAAAAGATCAATGAAACCAAGAACTGGTTCTTTGAAAGGATAAACAAGATTGATGAACCTCTAGCCAGGTTCACCAAGAAGCAAAGAGAGAGGAATCAAATAAACAAAATCAGAAATGAGAGAGGCAAAATAACAACAGACTCCACAGAAATACAAGGATTGTT
This sequence comes from Antrozous pallidus, assembly GCA_027563665.1. Classification (NCBI taxonomy): domain Eukaryota; kingdom Metazoa; phylum Chordata; class Mammalia; order Chiroptera; family Vespertilionidae; genus Antrozous; species Antrozous pallidus. The sequence continues at coordinate 6,523,904 of CM050515.1, forward strand.
AAAAAATACTATGAACAACTTTACTCAAACAAACTAGACAACCTAGAAGAAATGGACATATTCCTAGAAAAATACAAAATTCCAAAACTCGATAGGGAAGATTCTAAAAATCTCAATAGGCCGATAACTGTGGAAGAAATTGAGGCAGTCATCAAAAAGCTCCCAGCAAACAAAAGCCTGGGGCCAGATGGCTTCACTGGGGAGTTTTACCAAACATTCAAGGAAGAACTAAAAATTATCCTCCTCAGACTATTCCAAAAAATTCAAGAGGAAGGAACACTCCCTAACTCATTCTATGAAGCCAGCATCACCTTTACCAAAACCAGATAAAGACAACACAATGAAAGAGAATTATAGGCCAATATCCCTCATGAACATAGATGCAAAAATCCTCAACAAAATTGTACCAAATCGAATCCAGAAGTACATCAGAAAGTTATAAACCATGACCAAGTAGAATTTATCCCAGGAATTCAAGAATGGTTCAATATCTGCAAATCAATAAATGTGTTACATCACAAACAAATTGAGAGATAAAAATCACATGATCATAAAAATTGATGCAAAAAAAGCATTTGACAAAATCCAACATCCCTTCTTGATCAAAATGCTCAACAAGGTGGGAATAGAAGGATCATACCTCAACATAATAAAAGCTATATATAAAAAACCCTCAGCCAAAAAGCCCTTCAGAATGTCAAACCTCAGGGTAAGTGGCAGGTGGTGGGAGTAAGGAGGAAAGTCCATATATCTGAACTCTTGAACTGAGGTAAGTAATTTGTGTTTTTACATCCCATACAAAGTTTATATAAAGTTATAAAAAAAATTGGCAGCTAGTTTGAGATTGAATTCACATGGCCTAGAGCTTCTCATCTCCTATGGACATCAGTCCTCAGGGTCGGCCCTCCGTAACCTCCCGTGACACCATAATACCCTTACATGATACTATTCTACAATGTCATTATTTGATATTTGACAACAGCATATTATACACTTATCCCAAATAAACTTACAAACTAATTCTTTGAATGTTGGGCAGCAACTTAAAAAAGAATAGGAAAGGAATTAATCCCTTTCAGAAGGGATTAAGGCACTGGCAAGGCATCCGAGCATTCTATATGGGCCCCTCTTGCCCTTTTTGCCAAGAGGGACCCTCTTCTTATTATCCAAATACACACAGCAGTTGCCTGAACTTTCAGTTCAAGCTGTGGCTGAAGCCTCTGGGCAGCTGGCACCATGGATCTGTCTCTCGACCAATGGTGTGAGCTGGGCCCTCTCAGGAGAAGAAACCTGGGTCCCCCGAGATATGTGATCAGTACCAGGACTCCGCCAGCAGGCGAGGGGACCCCAAGGCAAGTGCTGGACATGGAGGGCACAGGGGTATAGTCTACAAAGGAGACAGAACTGAACCTCACATCACCCTGTTTGGCCCCGGAGGATGGCTGGTTAGCCAGAGATGGGTAAGATTCCTCAGGGAAGGAACAACCTAAGACAGGCACAGTCGCAGAGGGGCCAACAGGAGAGAACTAAAAGGTCAACAGAGGTGGGGCACAGACCCTCATCCACAAACCTTGCAGGGGCTTGAATTCTCACCCCTCCTGAGGGAGGTCTCCTACCCCCATGGCTGCTTTGCCTCCCACGCACAACTCACACCGGGACCCAGGTGGCAGACAGAGACTCGGCCAGCAATAGCTGCTCTATATCTAAATTCAGTCTAGTACCAGGAATGCTCAGGATCTACTCAAAAATGCAAACATTCCTTTCTACTAATATTTACAGGGTAAACTAAGATTTCTGCTTGAGAATTAAAATTGACAGTAAAATAGTAATCAAGTTTTCAGATTAATTTAAATTGGCCAAGTGAAATAAGTGAATACTCAAGAAAATCTAAGTGTACTGGACAAAAAGCTTTTCCTACAACATTAACTAAAATATCTGTTAGTAGTTCATCTCACTGTAAAATTGCCTAACATCCAAAGAACCTAAAGTAGTCATATTTGTATGCAAAAATCAAAATTTAAAATTACCAAGACTGCAATTTAAATTTCCAAAAGCCCCAAAAAAGGGGGGGGGGGACAGTGGAGCAATATCATTTAAGGAAAACTATCCTGTAAGTAAAATACATCTAGAAAATTCTAACTCCAAAAAAGCAAATTCCATTTGTAAATCCAACTGCAGGACATTCATGAAAAAACACCCATGGTGTCAAAATAAGCCAAAGGAAAATCATTTAGGCAAAAATAAAAAGAATCCCAAGTCTATTTTGCAGAGAGGATCCCTTTGTTAACTTTTGGTCGAGAATGTGTTTGTGTGTTTGCAGAGAACAACTCCAAGACCAAGTGGGTTCCTGCGACAGTGAGGAATGGACAGATCTGTTCCAGTCACGAGGATGGTCCAGAGATGGGGAACATTGACAACACCTTGCCATGCTAGTAGTCAGCAGCTGTGCATGGCTGCAGGTGGCCCAGGACCAAACCAGAGAGGATGGATCTTGCATTGCCACTATGTGTCCACCATCTGGATACCATTGCTGACATGTACACATAAAGAACTATTTGACACTGAAACTGGAACTCAGAACAGTTGGACATTGAAACTGAGACTCAAACAATTTTTGTTCTTATACATTTATTTCTAGTATGCAGAGGCAAGATATTTTTGAAGAAAAGAAACAGGGGAGAGTGATTGATATAGAGGCAGGGAGGCATTGAACAGGCTGTCAAGCTACAGGGGGAAGTCTTGGGTGGATGGGAGGTGGATGCTGGGGAAGATCAACCGAAGGACTTGTATGCATGCATATGAGCATAACCAATGAATGAAAGACACTGGGGCAGGGAGGTTGGGTGAGTGGGGACATGTGCTTTGGGTAAGGGAGGCTGGGGGAAGGATAATGGGGGGGAAGGAAAACATGTACTACTATTAAATATAAGTTATACTGCAAAAAAAGTAATTATGTATGGTAACAATGTTAAAAAATTAAAAATAAATAAATAAACAAACAAATAAATAAATACAAACCCTCAGCCAACATCATACTCAATGGACAAAAACTGAAACCATTTCTCCTAAGAACAGGAACAAGACAGGGATGCCCACTCTCACCACTCCTGTTCAACATAGTACTGGAAATACTAGCCATTGCAATCAGACAAGAAGAAGAAATAAAGGCATTCAAATTGTAAAAGAAAAAGTAAAACTGTCCTTATTTGCAGATGACATGATATCGACTCCATCAAAAAATTATTAGACTCCATCAAAAAATTATTAGACTTAATAAATAAATTTGGCGATGTAGCAGGATACAAAATTAATACCAAGAAATCTATGGCATTCCTTTACACCAATATGCACTTATAGAAAGAGAAACTAAAAAAACAATCCCATTTACCATCACACACAAAAAATTAAGATACCTAGGAATACACTTAACTAAGGAGGTAAAATACCTGTGTGTGAAAAACTACAGGATACTGAAAAAAGAGATAGAGGAAGACATAAATAGATGGAAGAACATACCGTGTTCATGGATCGGTACAATCAACATCATCAAAATGTCCATATTACCCAAAGCAATTTAATAGTTCAATGCTATCCCCATTAAGATACCAATGGCATATTTCACTGACCTACAATGAATTTTTCAAAAATTCATCTGGAACAAAAAAAGACCCTGAATAGCTGCAGCAATCCTTAGAAAGAAGAACAAAGTAGGTGGGATCTCAATACCAGATTTCAAGCTGTATCACAAAGCCACTGTTCTTAAAAAAGCCTGGTACTGGCACAAGAACAGACATATAGATTGATGGAATAGAATAGAAAACCCAGAATTCGACCCAAACCACTATGCCCAATTAATATGCAATAAAGGAGGCATTAACATACAATGGAGTCAAGACAATCTCTTTAACAAATGGTGTTGGGAAAATTGGACAGACACATGCAGAAAAATGAAACTAGACCATCAATTTACAACATACACAAAAATAAACTCAAAATGGATCAAAGACTTAAACATAAGAAGGGAAACCATATAAATACTAGAGGAATCCACAGGCAGAAAAATCTCAGACATATGCCACAGGAACTTCTTCAATGATACGGCTCCTAGAGCAATGGAAATCAAAGAGAAAATAAACAAATGGGACTACATCAAAATAAAAAGCTTTGCAGAGCAAAAGAAATCATCAACAAAACAACAAGAAATCCCACTGCATGGGAGAACATATTTGCCAATGTCACCACAGACAAGGGTTTAATCTCCAACATTTACAGAGAACTCCCATTTGACCCAGTGATCCCACTTTTAGGAATATATCCCAAGAAACTAGAAGCACAAATCAGAAAGGATTTATGCACCCCTATGTTCATTGCAGCACAATTCACCATAGCTAAGATTTGGAAACAGCCTAAGTGCCCATCAGCAGATGATTGGACTAAAAAACTGGTATATCTACACAATGGAATACTACTACGCTGCAGTGAAAAAGAAGGAGTTCTTACTATTTACAACAGCATGGATGGAACTGGAAAGCATTATCCTAAGTGAAATAAGCCAGTCAGGGAAAGACAAATACCACATGATCTCACTCATTTGTGGAATATAATGAACAACATAAACTGATGAACAGGGACAGATCCAGAGGAAGAGAAGCATTGACCAGAATGCTAGTCCTCAGGGGGAAGGTATGGGAGGGAGGGGGAAAGGAGGAGAGATCAACCAAGGGACTCGAATGCATGAATATAAGCCTAAACAATGGACATGAACACCCGGGGGGTGAGGGCATGTGTGGGGGAGAGTTGGGGGCTTAATAGAGGGATAAGGACACATATGTAATACCTTAATCAATAAAGAAATAGTGAAAAAAATAGAAACATTAACAAGATCCAGAAAAAAATGAATACTATCTCTGACATCAAGAATACACTGGAAGGAATTAAAAGTATAATAGATGAAGCAGAGGTTCAATGCAGTGATTTAGAGGACAAAGTAGAAAAAAAGTAGAGCAGCAAAAAGAAAACAAAATTAAAAAGCAAGAGGACAGTTTAAGGGAATTTGGGGACAACATGAAACATAACAATATCCACATCATAGGAGTACAAGAAGTAGAAAAAAGTAAGCAAAGCATAGGGAACCTGTTTGAAGAAATAATGACAGAAAATTTCCCTAACCTGGTAAAGGAAATGTCACAGGAAGCACAGAGAGTCCCAATCAAGATTAACTGAAAGAATCCCACACGGAGACACATCATAATTAAAACTGCAAATGTTAAAGACAAAGAAATTATCTTAAATGCAGCAAGAGGAAGACAGAAAGTTGCCTTCAAGAAAGTTCCTATTAGACTGTCAGCTGATTTTTCTACAGAAACATTTCAGGCCAGAAGGGGTTGGCATAAAGTGTTCAAGGTAATGAAAAGCAAGGTAATGTAAAGCAAGGACCTGAATCCAAGACTACTCCAGCCAGCAAGGCTATCATTTAAAATTGAAGGTGAAATAAAGAAATTCCCTGACTAAAAAAAAGGTTAAAGGAGTACATTACCACTAAAACAACACTGCAAGAAATGCCTTCCAGGAAAGTAGGGCTTCCCTCCAAGTCACTGCTAGGTGCAGGTTTCAGGCCCGTTTTTTGGGACCCACAAACCACAGCACAGCCTTTCCAGTTGTCATAGACCAGGCGAACTTCCCAGGATGGGGCTGTTAACCACAGGTGCACTCCTTCCCTGGGAATGCGGCTGGGTCCCAGTCTCCCAGGCAGACAGAATTCCCCTGCTTCCCTGTGCCTGCAGGTTCATCTTCCAGGCTCTGCTGCTCTGGGTTTGGGATTCCTGCCTGGGGTGGGAGCCCACACTCTCAAGGGGAGGGAGCTTTGTAGCCAATATAACCTGGGCCTCTCGGTGGAGCTCCAGCTCCAGGGGGACTCCCCTTTCCATGACTCCCCTTCTCTTACCCCACAGTATGTTGGGTTTTTCCAGTGCTCCTTAGATAGAATTTGTCCAGTTAGTTACACTTCTCTCGTTTTTTTCAAGTCGATCACGTGGTCTTAGTGTAAATTGAACCCCTGGCAGGGACCAAGGGCACTCAGCCTCCTGTTAGCTGCTGCCATCTTGCCTCTCCCGAAGCTGCTTACTCATTCATTCCCGCCTTCTGCCTTATTAACAGAACTCCAATTTTGTTGGGAAACCAATATGCCCAGCCCACATTATGGGTCATCAGAGACCAGATCATTCCGATCAATGTTTCCTTACTGTTCTACTCTTCCTGGAAGCTAGGAATGGCCACCACATGACCATATCTGGCCAATGACATCTAAGTGAAAGTCTACAGGTGTGGTTTACAGCAGGGTTTCTCAACCTAGGCACTTTTGACATTTTGGACAGATAATTCTTTGTTGTAGAGCATTAATCTATGCATTGTAAAATGTTTAGCAGCATCCCCGGCACCACCCACTAGTTGTCAATTGCATCCCATTAGTTGTGACAATCCCTAATATTCACAGACACTGGCAAGTATCTCTTGAGTAGTAAAACCACCTCTGATTGAAAAATGCTGTTTTAGAGGAAAGATCTTGCTTTGATGATAAAAGGGAACCAATGTGCCTGCATCTTCCCCTCTCCCCTTTGCACTTTCTAGTAATGTCTCTCAAGAAAAAGGAGGTTTTTGCAAAAATTACAACTCTGATAGCTCTCCTGCAACTATGAGAAAAAAACATACATGGCTGAAAGAGTCATTGCTACTTATTAGCCATCGTCTATTTGTTTATGTTACTACCACGAGACTTCCTCAGTTTTTAACCAAACACATTCCTAAGTGATTGTGTGTGGAATGAAGCACATGTGGGGAACTAGGGAAAGGCATATTCCCACTTCAACATGCACAAAGTATTCAAAGATGCAGGATACAGCATCAAGATGTGAAAATCAATTGCATTTCTGTGTACTAAGAACAAACAAATGAAAGGAAAAACATCATGTGTGGCCTAGCTGGTATAGCTCAGTGACTGAGCATCAACCTACCAAACAGGAAGGAGGTCACAGTTCGATTCCCATCAGGGCACATGCCTGTGTTGCAGACTCCATCCCAGTGTAGGTGTGCAGGAGGCAGCTGATCAATAATTCTCCCTCATCGTTGATGTTTCTGTCTTTCTCTCTCCCTCTCCCTTCCTCTCTGAAATCAGTAAAAAAAAAAAAACAAGGAAAAATACCATGTATGGATAAATATGTAATGTTTGAATATAAATATGACAAAATATGTGTACACTGAAAGAAAAACAGTTGAGAGAAAAGACTTCAATAAATGGAGAGATAAGTCATGAGTTCAGAAAACTCCATATTGATAAAATGTCAGTTCTCAAATTGATCTATAGATCAATGTAATTCCAATAAAACCCTTATAGGCATTTTCATATAAATTGACATGCTGATTCTGAAATTTTAGAAAAATGTGAAAGAGCTAACATATGCAAAATAATGTTGAAAAAAATAATAAGTTGGAAGATTTATACTACATCATTTCAGACTTACTATAAGGCAGTCAAGGCAATGTGGTGGTGTTGGCATGAATATAGACATATAAATCCATGCAACAAAATTGAGAATTAAGAGAGAGATCCATACATGCATGGCTAATTCATTTTTTATACAGGTGCCATTCTAATTCAACATGGAATAGGTACTCTTTTCAATAAATGGTGCTAGAAAAACTGGATGTCCATATGGGAATAAAGGAAACTCAAGTCTTACCATATACAAAAATTAACTTGAAATTCATCAAAAAATATATATATATATATATATTAGAGGCCTGGTGCATGAAATTTGTGCATTTGTGTGTGTCAGGGGAGGATCCCTCAGCCCAGCCTGTGCTCTCTCATGGGAGCCCTTGGGAGATGTCCAACTGATGGCTTAGGCCTGCTCCCCATGCAGGGAGCAGGCCTAAGCCATCAGTTGGACATCCTTAGTGCTGCCACGGAGGTGGAAGAGGCTTCTGCCACCACCACTGTGCTTGCCAGCCATGAGCCTGGCTTCTGGCTGAGCAGTGCTCCCCACTACGGGAGTGAACTGACCACCAGGGGGCAGCTCCTGCGTTGAGCATCTGCTCCCTGGTGGTCAGTGTGCATCATAAGGACCAGTAGTTCGGCCATTTGCTCTATTTGCATATTAGCCTTTTATTATATAGGATACACACACACACACACACACACACACGTGCCAAAACTATTAAGGTCCTAGAAGAATACATAGGAGAAAGACCCAGGTTACTTGGGATAGGCAAAGATTCTTTATATAGGGAAAAAAGCACAAGACACAAAAGGAAGAAACTGATAAATTGTACTTCATCAACATAAAAACCTTCTTTTTCTTCAGAGACTACTAGAAAGTAAAATGGCAATCCACAGAGAGGAGAAACTATTTGCAACCCATATACCTGACAAAGAACAAGATCCAGAGTACATAAAAGATTTATACAACTCAATAATGAGAAAAAAAATCCCCTAATTTTAGAATAGGCAAAATATTTCAACTAATATTTCACATTAAAAAAGACATAGGAGTCAGTAAGTAGAGGCAAAGATGCTCAATATCATATAATTTCCATCAGAGAAATGTAAATTAAAACACAGTGAAATACCTCTGCACACCCACTTAAAAGGACTGACCAAATCAAATGTTAAGGAGGATGTGAAGACACAGGAACTCTCATGTCCTGCTGGAGGGAGTGTAAAACATGGTACAACCACTTTGGAAAACAGCTCAACAATTTCTTAGAAAGTTAAGAATAGTTGAAACCGGTTTGGCTCAGTGGATAGAGCGTTGGACTGCGGACTGAAAGGTCCCAGGTTCGATTCCGGTCAAGGGCATGTACCTTGGTTGCGGGCACATCCCCAGTAGGGGGCGTGCAAGAGGCAGCTGATCGATGTTTCTCTCTCATCGATGTTTCTGACTTTCTATCCCTCTCCCTTCCGCTCTGTAAAAAATTAATAAAATATATTTTTTAAAAAGTTAAGAATAACTTATCACATGACCCAGTAATTCAAATTCTAAGCATTTAACCAAGAAAACCAAAAACATGTGTCCATAGAGATTTTTATACATGAACTAGAGGCCCGGTGTATGGGCATCCCTCAGCCCAACCTGCACCCTCTACAATCCAGGAGCTCTCAAGGGATGTCCTACTGATTGCTTAGGCCCACTCCCGTGGTTCTCTGCTCTCTGCAGAGCCCGGGAGTTTTGCTGCAGCCATGGAGATGAAGCCCCCATGCCCTGCTGCCCACTCTCTGCCTGCTGCTGCCATGCACCATGCAAAGGAAGCCCAATGCCCTGCAGTGTGCTCTGTCTGCCAGGCCTGGGGGCTTCGCCAACACTGACACACTAAGGAAGCCCCCATGCCTTGTTGTCCGAGCTCTGTATGTGGGGACTGGGGGTGTTCCTGCTGCCACCTTGTAAGGAAGCCCCCAAGCCCTGCTGTCCCGGCTCTGTCTGCCTTGTGGAGGGGCGAACCCCTGTGGGGCTGACAAGCCCAGACGTTGCAGCAGCAGTGGAGCGGGGAGGCTGGTTCTGTCCCCTCTGGAGTCAGACCCAGCCATCCTGCTCCAGTGGACGGACCCGGACGCTCCAGCAGCGGGCTGAGGGGACCGGGCAGCGCCATGTTGTGGCTATGGGGGCCGCCGTTTTTGTCGTGGAGTGACGGCTAATTTGGATCTTACTCTCTTATTAGATAGGATAGTCCCAGCAGCTTTCTTCGTAATGGTAAACAACTGGAAACAGCTTTAATATCTATCAACTGATAAATTGATACACAGATTGTGGAATGTTCAAACATAGGATATTACCTGGAAACTATATAAAAACCTCCTGATACCCACAACAATATGGATCAGTTTCAAACACACCCTGTGCAAAAGCAGGGAGATTCAAAGTATATACTATATAGTTACATTTATTTAAAAAATCCCGAAGAGGCAAAGTTAATCTATAGTTGCTGTTGGGGTGTGGAGTTAGGAGTTTTCTGCAAAGGGGCATGAGGAAACTGGAGTAATGGAAATATTCTACATCTTGATTGTGGTGATAAATACACAGATGTATAAGTCATTCAAAACTCACCTATCTGCACAGTTTAAATGTGTGCATTTCATTATAGTTGATTTAATAAGGATGACCAAGTTTTGGTCTAGTCTTCCTCCTGTTGTCTGGTAAACTATAGGAGAAACTCTCACCCTAAAGTGATGGGGGAGGGAGAAGGACTGGTTTTCTAACTCTGGGACTAGATGAATGTGATTGTCTTATTAGGGGGAAATAGTATCTTATTAGGGGGAAATAGTAGGAAATTAATCTGACTGCTGATCTAAGCCACATTTTCTCATTATCACTAATAGAAGAGATATTTTCTAAAGCATAATATAACTTAAGGATTTAAACATTTATTTCTGACCCCATGCCTCACCCATTCTATCTAATAAAAGAGTAATATGCAAATTGATCATACACCTCTGCTACACTCACAAGCCATGCCCATCAGCCACACCCTCCAGCCAATCAGGAGTAAGTATGCAAATTAACCCCAACCTAGATGGCTGTGGCCACGGAGAGAGCAGGAGGGAGGCTTGGGTTTCCCCAGCAATGGAGGAAGCCAGGTTTTCTGCACACCCTGGCCAGCCCAGGCCTGCACTCAATGCCACAAAGTTTCAATTATGCAAGATAAATAAATCCCAACAAAAATAGGCGCAGCCATGGAGCTGGAGAGAGCAAGAAGCTAGGGTTGCCCTGAGTGATGGAGAAAGTCAAGCTTTCCACCTGCCCTGGCCTGCCTTGACATCTGCTTAAGGCTACAAAGTTTCAATTACAGAAGGTAAATAAATCCCAACAGAAATGGCTGTGGCCATGGAGTGAGCAGGAGGCTTGGCTCTGCTCCAGGCTACAAAGTTTCAATTATAGAAGATAAATAAATCCCAGATACCAGGGCTTCTTCTTGGGTCACTGGGGGGCATGGCCAGCCTGCAAACCACCATAGCCCTCTTGCACAGGCCATTCCACACCCCAAGGGAACCTCCACCCTGATCCGGGACACCCTTCAGGGCAAACAAGCTGGCCTCCACCCATGAACTAGACCTGTATCCTATCTAATAAAAGAGTAATATGCAGATTGACCATCACTCCGACACACAAGATGGCTGCCCCCAAGTGGTCAAAGATCCTGTCCCCATGTGGACTTAAGATAGCCACCACAAAATAGCCAGCAAGAGAGGGCAGTTGGGAGGGACCAGGTCTGCAAAGGAGGTCAGTTGGGGCCAATCAAGACGGAAAGGGCAGGCAGTTAGGGGTGACCAGGTCAGCAGAAGAGGGAAGTTGGGGGTGACTGGGCCTATAGGGAAGGGCAGTTGTGGGGGACCCAGGCCTGCAGGGGAGAGCAGTTGGAGGGGGACCAAGCTTGCAGGGAAGGGCAGTTAGGGGCAAACAAGCTGGCAGGGGAGCAGTTAGGCATCAATTAGGCTGGCAGGGGAGCGGTTAGGGGGTGATCAGGCTGGCAGGCAGGTGAGCAGTTGGGAACCAGCAGTCCTGGATTGTGAGATGGATGTCCAACTGCCCAATCCTACTGGGGTCCCTCAAGGGTTCCCAGATTGGAGAAGGTGCAGGGACAACCCCCACAACCCCTGTGCACAAATTTTGTGCACTAGGCCTCTAGTTCTGGAATATAAGCTTTTATCTGCTTTTGTCTCTTGTGCCTGGCACATAGCTGGTGGCAGTAAGATTTAATAGATGCCCATTTGTTATCTTTGTCTTATTTTTTTTCACCAGTTCCAAACTCGTAAGGGAAAGATGGCTTTGTTGTTTATTTTTCTCTTAAAATGCCAACAGTTTTCTCTTCCTACTGAAAATAATGACACACAATAATAAACCATACACTGGCCACCATTTATTGGGTGTTTACTCTGTGCCAGGTTTGCTATGTGTAAAAATGCTTATCAAACATTATATCTTTAAACCCTCATAATAACATAATAAAAATACACTATTTTTATTTGCATCTTGGGAGTTGATTAAATCAAAGTACAGAGAAGTTAAGTAACTCACCCAGAGTCACACAGTTAGTATGTGGCAGAACTGGATTTTGAATCAAAGTAATGGGCTTCCAATAGGATGGTCTTATCCATAGCTTCGTCAATTCTTATCTGGTTCCAGTCCATTGTTGACACACAGACTGAACAATTATTTTAAGGTAGATTTTATCAGGTTAGTTCTCTGCTGTAATTCCTTCAATGGATCCTCTTGACCCTTAGGGAGAAATACAAACAATTAAAACCAACCAAACAAAACTCTGATACAATTCATAGGGCCCAGTGTGACCTGACCCCTGCCATTCTTTTCTTTGAAGTTCCTTTCTCTGCACGTACTACTCACCTTACTTTGGTCATTCTTATCAGTACATGAAATGGTTTCCTGCCTCAGGACCTTTGCACATGCTATTTTTATTACAGAGAAGCTCTGCCTCTCCCCTACCACACATCATTGGTGACACTTGACACCTTCTCCTCCAAATCCAACCATATCTCCTAGTTATTCTCATTTTCACCTATGCTTTACAGCCATAATACTTTTCACAATTTGAAATTATTTTTCAATTTCTGTAGGTAACTGGTATGACCTGCTTCACCAGCTTGGGCTGAAAATTGAGTCACAACACTCTAGTCTTCATGTCAGAACTGGCTCTAGTTTCCACTAGCCAGATTTACAGGAAGCTTATTCCCTTCCTGTGCATGGGGGAGGTGCTTCTCCCATAAAGTTGTCCAGTAACTCCAGGGATTTACACTTAACTTTAAAGGGCCAGTCCTACGTAAACTGGTGCCTCTGATTAATTCAGTAGTTCACTCTAGTTTTTGAAAGTGTTATTGTTTCCCTTAGTTTTATTTGGCTTTTTGTTTGTTTGCTTTTTGTTAATCCTTACCCGATGATATATTTCCATTGATTTTTGGAGAGAATGGGCTGGATGAGGAGAGATAAAGAGAAAGAAACAACAATGTGAAAGAGACGCTTCCATGGGTTTCTGGGGATCAAGCCTGCAACCAAGGTACGAGATGTGCCCTTGACTAAAATCGAACCTGGGACCATTCAGTCCATGGGCTGATGCTCTATCCACTAAACTAAACCTGCTAGGGCTTGCTTCCCTTAGTTTTAAAAACTGACCCTATATTCTGTGATGGGTCAAGTGTCCTGTGACCTTCATACACCTTTGTTGGCCCAGCGCTCACTCTTTGGGCTCATTGTGCTAGGGTGGGCATGTCAAAGGTGGCCCCTGGCTTATCCCCAGGCTGGGCTAAGGTTTGCTCCTAGACCCTAACCTCTTACATCCAGCCTTTGACCATAGGTCCTAGCACTACATCTTCTCACCAGCCAGCCTAACCATTTGTGGCATTTGACGACAGGGTTCTGATGAGATTCATTAGGAACCTTCCTCTTCAGACTATGGACAGCTTATACTCTAGAGCTCCCTGTGAAACCTGCTGAAGCTACCCTCTGGGAGCTCTGCAGGGAGCACATCCTCCTGCTCCTTGTCAGTCCTGTTCCCCCACTCCCCACAATTCTCCCTGGGACAGCCACCTCAGGAAACCACTTACTGATGAATCCTCATTCGTCTCAGGGTCTGCTTCTGGAAGGGATTAAAGACATTCCTCTGTCACTATGAGCTCTTCTTCAGCACTCTTGATATTCTTTCTGCCAGTAGATCTCTTGAAGCCATCGTCATCTTAACAGTTCTAAAACTCTGCATCCATCTCAAAGTCCCCTTCCCTTTCATTCCAGGAAGTTCCTTGGCCCCTGTCTGAGTTAGCTCACCTCCCCAGCTTACTCAAGATGGGGAAAAGCAGTGTCTATTGGGCACACACATCGAGTGCCTTATTGCCTTGTCCTAAAGGAGTGATGGGCAACCTTTTGGGCTTGGTGTGTCAAAATTCACCAAAAAACTGAGCATTAACTCGGGTGGTGTGTCACTTCGAGAAAAAAACCATAATTTCACGATATTTATAGTTTAAATAACAAAAAATGTATAATTGTACTATATAACTGTATTTAATAAATCAAAAACTAATTATTTAACTTACCTGCTTAGTGACTTCTTTGTTCATCTGTCAGTCGGTTTATTTTGTTGGTCTTGATGTTATTTAACTTGTGTGGGGTGCCGTGAACTAAGATAAGTGAGGGGGAGGGGGAATTGTTTAACTAACCTGCCTACTAGTGACTGTTTTGTTGCTGAATTTCATTGGCTAAACCTTCAATTGAAGATTGGTATTTTGTACACTTCAAGCCCAAGCAAGTGCTACTAACTTCATCTGTCAATCTGTTTCTTTTGTTGGTTTTGATATTATTTAATGCTGAGAATAAGGTCTCACAAAAGTATGAGGAGGGAAAAATTGTGAGTAAAGCCATTGCTATATTTTTCAGGGTGCTAACGGTGTCTGGTAATCGGTTCCAGGCACTCCAAATTTCCTCTTCGTAGTGGCACTCCTCTTGATTCTCCAAGTGGCACCTTTCCAGATTCCCAAGCTTTAACCTCAAGTCGACAAACACCTGAGCCCAGATGCTGTCTTGAAATTCTGCAAGTTGCATCTCCAAATCATCAATTTGCATCCATTGGAAACCATTTAATTCCAAACTACTATAGATTACTACATCAGGATACTTAATTATTTTTATGGTCTGTTCTAGGCTTCTAAATTGATTAAATCTATCACTGAACTGGTCAAGTAACGAATCTAAAACATGCTGGTACTTTATATGCAAGGGTTCCATCTCATTTTGTACAGCTGCACTGGCCTTCTCAAAATACTATGTTACTCGAGGAAAACACTTACAAGTTTTAGTTTTTACATCTTGCTTGAAAATTTAGAGTGTCTACGCTACACTCCAGCAAATGTTTCATCCTCAGCTACTGCACCTGGCCATGCAGTAGCCGAGGATGAAACGTCCTTCTCGGCATGTGGCCCCACGCTTCTCTGTATTCGACCACATGTGGCCTCGTGCCATCGAAAATGGGTCACGTGTCAGTGCTGACACATGTGCCATAGGTTCATCATCACGGCCCTAGGTGGAGGTCCAAAGTCATCTCACCAACCACCCTCTGACTCACTAAAATCCCAGAGAACCTACCCCCCTAGTCATGCTCCGGTACCTCTAGATACTTATTGCCCGTCTTTTCCTAATCATTCTCATTCAGTCTTATTTTGAGTGTTGCTGCAATCCTAGGAAAATTCCCGGGGGAACCCTCTTTTGTCCCTGCTGGGACCCTAGTCACCCCTCCCCCCAAAACTAGCCTTTCTGAAAAAGAGTAGCCTCTCACGCATGTCAGCAAAATGACTAGTAGATTATATACCCAGACTTTCACATTCCTGCAGATTGTTAGTGACAATATTCCCTGACCTGGTGCAACCTATCCCATCCAAACAGTACAAGATATTTCCAAATTCATTACAGACCTCTGGCTCCAGGGCGATTTACAGTATTTCTCTCTAGATCACGTCTATTAGCTTACCTTCATAATGCTTCTGATTCTCCCAGATCCCTAAAATGGTTCCCCTACTAGTCCTCTTACTTCTCACCCCTTCCCTCACCCTATCCCTCACCAGCACAGCCTGGCACAATAACTCTATAGTCCAGACCGTCAGGGCTGCAGGCTATCAAATTCATCAATCCTCCAACACAACACAGTAGATGTGTCGCAAACAACCTACCCCTGGTAACACTCCCCTGTTATGGGGAATCCCCACAAACTTGTCTGACATACTATGAAGCCGCCTACATGCCAAGAGCCAAGCACACCAAACCCCACTTTACCCTTTAATATTAACTAGCCAGCTCACCCCTTATACTGTCTTCTGTTCCTCAGGCCACCTTCGCTCAGACCTAATGTTCCCCCACCTTACCCTCGGGGACAGGCACCACTTCACTCCAGACCACCTATATATACCAGTTACCAGCAGCTGACCTTGTTCGTACCTTTACATACCATGGCTTTCTAACACTGTACAACACTATTAACCGGAGCCAAAACACAGCCTTCAACTATACTGCTGTTACTCAGGTCAACATTATATCTAATCTTTATCTCAACCCCACAGCAGCAACTTGCAATCTTACAATTCCAGGTCCTGGCAACAGGTGCAATGAGACACAGTGTGACTTAGCCTTGTCACAATGGAAGAAGTTCCAGGGCAACCACTCCATAGAAATTAATTACTACCCTGGATGCTCCTTTAACACAATCATCCGCATTTCTTGGTTTAACCACTCTAGCCTCACTTCAGCTCTAACGTCAGGCACTCAGGGCCCAAACAACACCGGCACCCTCTGCCTACCCACAGGAATCATGTTCCTAGGGGTCCATAGCAATACAAAGGCACAGATAGGGACAGCTGTCCAGTGCTTGCACCCAATCTGGCAGGGAGCCTCTGGGCCATCAGCTATGTCACCCCAGAGGTAGGCACTATTTACTCGTTTAGGCCTGATAACACTGTGGACCACATCCTTCAGTCTCAAGCAAAAAGAGAGGGACTTTGGTATCAGTGCTGTTGTTATAGGAGTGGTTGCAGCAGCCACTGCACGGGACTAGCTGCGGGAATAGCATACAATGCCGACACTCTGAAAAATGTGACAGTGCCCATGGCAACCATTGCAGAAGACCCCGGGGAAAATTTCAAACTGCTCTCTAAATCTTTAGGTTCCCTAGCTTGCATGGTTATAGACAACCGACTAGCCCTAGACTATCTTTTAGCCAAAGAGGGAGGGGTGTGTCTAGTTACTAACACCTCCTGTTGTTTTTATCTAAACTCTGGAGATCAAATCGAGGAAAGAACACAATGCATCCTACAAAATGCTCAGTGGCTTAAGGAGGTCAGTCAGGATAATATAGAGCAGTCCATATGGTCCAGCCTACAAGCAGCTCTGCCCAAACTAACCTGGCTTTTACTGCTTTTTGACCCCCGGACACTATTTCTCCTCCTCCTTGGGCCCTGCATTTTAAAATTAGTTGCCAAGTTTATACAAAACAAGATTACAAGTTTTAGTTAACCAAACAGTAGGACAGCTTGTCCTTAACCAAATAAAGGGATCTTACAGGCCTATATCCCAGGAAATAATCTGACTTTACTCCTTAGACATCCATGACAGCCCCTCCCATGCATGAAGCAGACAAAGAGAAACGTCAACCCCATTTCCCTTCTTTTCCTTTATATATACCCTTTAAGACGGGAATGAAAGGGTTACAGAGAATGAAACGGGGCAGAGAAAAACTTATTGTGCTTAGCAGATATCTTGCAGAAAGCTTGCAGCCTTGAGCACGCATAGCTCAGATAACCAGAAGACAGCTGGCCATGGGAGGAACAAAGGACCAGACCCTTATGTCAGCAGGCCGAATTGCTTGCAGCCAGCAATAGCCGACAAGAGTCTCCCTACTTCTTACACTCTCCGCTGACTCCCATTTGTCAGACTCAGCCCTTCTGCACTCAGATGCCTGAAATGAAAACTTTTTGATACACTATAGCCTCATGTCATAGGTGCGTGATCCCGGCCCACTCCGAACTTTTCAATTACCAGACACTGAGTAACTGCACAAATTAATAAGCATAACGCAAATAAACCTATTTTTCTTGTTCTCTGAAAGTGAACTATTTCCTGTTGCTCACACCAAACAAGTCAGTCCAAGGCTAATGACATGCCAATCGGCTGCTAAAATATTCTCTGCTAGTGTTAGTGGAGAGAAATGGTGCATCTGTGTGTAAGGCGCATAAGGGAAATGAATGCAACACAATTATAGTAATCAATTATTAGTGAATGTTGTAGTTCATTATTATTAATTATATAAGGGGACTTGTATGCATGCATAATTAGCATAACCAATGGACACAAACACTAGGGCAGTGGGGGCTTGCCCTCGGGGATAGGAGTGGTGGGGGGAGTCAATTGGGGGAAAAGGAGACATATGAAATACTTTAAACAATAATAAAAATGATGAATAATAGGATATTGTAAAAATTAAGTTGTGAAATTTTTATCAAAATGTTTCTTACATAACATTATATTGGGCTGGGCTGCAAAAGTATGCGTTGTGGCATGTGAGTTTAACATACTTGCCTTACATAGACCAGTCATTTACAAAATTCTGGTGTCTGACCCCGGGACCACTTTGGAAATGAGTTAGTGGCACCTATGTAGTTCTTAACAATCAGAGTTGTGGGTATCACTATTCTCGCCTTCTACTCAACCCTGAGGTGTGAACCTACCTAGCAGAAAGAGAGAGGATATCACACAGAGTCACCCCCAACTTCTTACCTATCTGCTCAATAGATCCAGGATTTTTACCCTTTGCACATACTATGCCATCTTTTTGGAATGTTTTTCTCTCCTGTTTCATCTTGGCAGACCCTTATTCATACTTTAAGAACTATATCACCTTTCAGCTCAGATCTGGCTCACATCACAATATGCTCACAAAGCTTTTCCCCTAACTAACTTTAAGCTCCTCAAAATTGAGTATGTCTTCATCTTTTTAGAAATTAATAAATTTTATTGATTTCAGAGAGGAAGGGAGAGAGAAACATTAATGATGACAGAGTACAATTGACCAGAAGCCTCCTGCACACCCCTCCTGGGGATTGAGCCTGCAACTCAGGCACATGCCCTGACTGGAATCAAACCTGGGACCATTGAGTCTGCAGATCAAAACGCTATCCACAACCAAACCAGCTAGGACATGTCTGTTCATCTTCGACATCGACCTTCTATCAAATGACAGTAAGTTCTCAGTAAATATTTGGTGAATGGTAAATGAGTGAAAACTAGAGTGATTTCTTTTTTTTTTTCCTTTTTTCAAAGCTGTTTCTCTTTTTAAAAAACATTTAATAAATTTTTATTGTGCAGATTATTACAATTGTTCCTCTTTTCTCCCCCATACCTCCTCTCCACCTGGTTCCCACCCCAACCTCTACCCTTAACCCTCCCCCCTCCACTGTCCTCATCCATAGGTGTATGATTTTTGTTCAGTCTCTTCTCTCACCCCCACACCCCGTTTCCCCCAAGAATTGTCAGTCCATTCCCTTTCTATTCCCCTGATTCTATAATATTCACCAGTTTATTCTGTTTATCAGATTTTTTATTCACTTGATTTTTACATTCACTTGATAGATAAATATTTGTTGTTCATGATTTTTATCTTCTCCTTTTTCTTCTTCTTCCTCTCCTTAAAGAATACCTTTCAGCATTTCATATAATACTGGTTAGTGGTGATGAGCTCCTTTAGCTTTTTCTTATCTGTGAAGCTCTTTATCTGACCTTCAATTCTGAATGACAGCTTTGCTGGGTAGTGTAATCTTGGTTGTAGGTTCCTGCTATTCATCACTTTGAATATTTCTTGCCACTCCCGTCTGGCCTGAATAGTTTCTGTTGAGAAATCAGCTGACACTCGACTGGGTGCTCCCTTGTAGGTAATTAACAGTTTTTCTCTTGCTGCTTTTAATATTCTCTGTTTGTCTTTTGCTCTTGGCATTTTAATTATGATGTATCTTGGTGTAGTCCTCTTTGGATTCCTTTTATTTGGGGTTCGCTGCACTTTCTGGACTTGTAAGTCTCTTTCACCAGGTGGGGAAGTTTTCAGTCACTATTTCTTCTAGTAGGTTTTCAGTATCTTGCTCTCTCTCTTCTCCTCACACCCCCGTAATTCTGATGGTATGCTTGAAGTTGTCCCAGTGGCTCCTTACAGTATCCTCATATTTTTGAATTCTTTTTTCTTTTCCAGTTGAGTGTTTTTTGCTTCTTTGTATTTCAAATCTTTGACTTGATTCTTGTGATCGTCTGGTCTGCTGTTAGATCTCTGTATAATATATATTTTTTTATTTCAGTCAGTGTATGCTTAATTTCTAGTTGGTCCTTTTTCATATCCTTGAAGGTCTTGCTAAATTTATCAGCCTTTTCTAGAAAATTCTTGAAAAATCTTATAACCATGGTTTTGAATTCTATATCCAGTCATTTGCTTTCCTCCATTTCTTTCATTTGTGATCTGTTATTTTGTCTCCACATTTTGGCTGCTTCCCTGAGTTGATAGAGTGGCTTTGTGTGCTAGGTATACTATAGAGCCCAGTGGCTCAGCCTCCCCAGTTACTTGAGGTGGACACTCTTGGTGCACCCCTTTGTGGGCTGTGTGCATAGTCTTGTTGTAGTTAAGCCTTGATTGTTGTTCGTATCACTGGGAGGAATTGACTCCAGGCCAATTGGTTGTGAGGATCAGCTGTGTCTATGCTGGGAGAACTTCTGTGCTGGAGACACCCTTATGAGACAAGACCTGAAAAAGCCTCTGTGCTCAGTTTGGATGGGGCATACAGTCTTGGCTTCCCATCAGCCCTACTCTAATAGACCCTTGTGTCTCAGTGTCCTGTGGTAATTGCTGCCAGCACCTCTGACAGAAAGCCACCCTTGAGTTTTGCCTCAGATTGTTATGTAATGGGAGTCTAGAGCTACGGGCTGACTCAATATAATGCTAAACTTCCTGCTATTTTAGAGCTTTAGTGAAATAAAGTGAAGCCTTGGAAACAAATCTTTGGGGAAATGTAGAGTAACTCCTAGCTGTGGCTTTCTCAACAGAGTATAGTAATGTGGGCAGTCACTCACTGCCAATACTATCATGGGAGTGCACCAAGGAATACAGATGCTGATGGACCTTGAGCATCAGCAGGGCTGATGCTAAATATCTCATCTATTGATATAGTGGTGGCTCAAGGCAATTCCCCAACCTGATTATTCTTTTACTGTTTACCAAACTTCACCTTTGATATGCCTGTATCCATTGTTAAAGGGCAAATGTGTATACAAGTAAATAAATAGCATACCAGCCAGAGGTCAGTGTGCTCTTCATGAAAGAGACACCCCGTACCCCCAATGCTTTCTAAATCCATATTTCTTGTATAGCATTTTCATTTGTGCATCAGCCCCTCCTTCAGTTCCTGAACCCTGCCATGTAGGTTGCGGCATTCTGGTGCCCCGACAGGGGCTGGAGAAGATATGCCTGAGTGAAAAATGAAGTGAAAAAGTAAAAGTGGAAATTCACTGGAAAGGTGGGAAGTTCCCCGCACATAAAGCCCATGCCAGCTTTAGAGTCACAACCATAAGTGGATGGGGACATTTTTAATCAGCCAGGGGATAATGGGGAAGAATTTGAGTAAAAGGCAAAACATCATTATAAATTTTTAGCTTGAATGCTCAAGGATAAAGGAATTAAGGTGTCAAAAGGTACCCTCTTAAGTCAGACTCAAGGAAAACGAGTGCCCTTGTCATCTTTAACTATGTGGGCTCTTGTTCCAACTGCATTATGTCTACTTAATATTGAGGATTAAAAGTCTCTAATGCCTAAGGCCTTGCATCTTCCACCTCTAGTGTGGTAAGGCTCAACAACTAGAGAAAATGGGGCCAACAATCTTTTTACAAAAGGATTCCTTAATGTTTTGTCTTAAAATTATATTATGACACATTGGGACTGGCAGATTTTAGCTAAAACAATTTTAGGCACCAGTTAGTGCTATCGAGAGCAGAATATGATAGGCTCTGTGAACGACAGGCTGAGATCTAGGCCACACCTGGCTGTAAGTCCCAGGCAATGAAAAACATCTGAAAGATCCATGAAAATAAATCTGATTTATTAAGTCTTGTTTATGTGTTATGTGTGCTTGCAAATATTGTATATATGAGTGTCTGTTAATTGTTGTTTTACCTGTGTTTTTTGTTTGCTTTAAGGTGTTTATTATTAGTCTATTAAGCATGCCTTCAATTTACCTTAATAGAAAAGAAACAGTAGATGGCCAAGCCATTACTAAATTTCCCAGAGCAAACAGAATGGGGGGTGGGGAGAAAGAATATGAGCGGTACACATTGCCAATAACACAGGTCCTAGGAAAATTCCCTCGATAAAAGGAAGTAGAGATATTTTTTAAAAGCCCCAGCCTATTAATTACTAGGTGTCTTGGTCATCCTGTAAAATGGACGCCCACTCTCAGGAGCATTCTAAAAGTCTCATTTTCACCATGTTTTTATTTCCCAGTCTGTCATTTGAAATTTGAATAGGTAAGACATTTCTCACAATTTACGGGTGCCATCTGGCACGTCTATAACCTTGAGGAGAAAAAGGCTAGTTCAAGGGGGAGGCGCCCCACCCAATTTTCCGTGGCCTCTAGATGTGAGCCCCATCTCTTCATGGATGCTATAGAAGAGGCCCCAGACTGTTTTTCTTTAGAGGATGGCGAAAATGATACAAGGAAAGGATATAGGATGGGTTTGGGCAACAAAATTAGTGTTTCCATGATAAAGGGCAGTCTTGAATAATAATGGACCACGTTCCAAGGTTACCTCCCAGGTCTCAAGGGCACTCCTGTTTTTATAAAGAAAAATAAAATAATACTTTAACATTAAAGCTACTGAAAGTCAGTAACTTATCTCTGTTACAGAATTTGCCATGAAAATGCCTTGGGTAATAATAATTGACTTTAAAATCTCAAAGTTATTAAATCAAAATATATATAACTAAAATGGCAGTAATTATATATGACTAAACATAGTTTTTCAAAGTCTTTGGTAACTTAAAATTTTGGAGTTTGCTGATTTAAATAATAAAAATTATTAAATATCTAGCTATTTTGAAATGACAGGATACTGAAATATTAATCTGAGTTTGCCTTGTACGAAAATTTTATATTTTATTTAAAATATATCCTTAAAAATATGAATATGCTATTCATCCGAGAAATGCTAAGTATTTAACTTATCACCTAAAATTTGAGGCTACTAAAAGTTAAAAGTTCAGAGAACCAAGATGGCGGCATAGATAAAACACCTATCTTGCTGTCATGCTCAGCAATTTTAATACTACAACTTAACGAAAGAACAAACACCTTCCAAAATCACCAGAAAGCTGGCCGACTGAAAATTCCACAAATAAAAGTGAAGATAAGACACTGTGACTCCAAGGAGTGGCGGCGGAGAGCGTTGAAAGATTCGCATGGAGAGAGGTTTGGAGTGCGCGCCGCGGAGAGGGCGGGCGGCTGAAAACCGACCAGTTTTCTCGAACGGGGAGACAAAGACGTCCCACTGGACTGACTCTCCAGCTCTGGGCGAAGTCCAGAGAACCCACTATCACACGGGGTGAAAACTGGACAGTGGGAGGGCACGCCGAAGCTCGGGTGCTGCTGGGTCTCCCGGCTTGTGGAGAAGGCAGCTTGCACGAACAGCTCAGCTGCGTGACCACGTAGAGAGCGCTCTTCTACTTGTCTCTCATTCGGAAAACCGTCAGTCTGCTTTGTTTTACGAACCTGGGTGAGACAATGCGCGTGCAGTCATTTGGGGAGAGTCTGAATTCCCCGGCAGCCGGTGGAGCTCGGCAGCGGCTCTCTCTCAGAGGTGCGGGTGGCCATTGCCCCCGGTGCAGGGTCCCTGGGGCCACATAGGGCGTTGCTAACGCTGTCTGCTTGGCCCGGAGATTCCGCCCATCCAACCTGAACACAGCTGAGCTTCACAGACAATTGGTCTGGAGGTCAACCCCTCTAAGTGCTAACAAGGATTAAACTGATCTTAACTTCAGCAAGACTGTGCAACCCATATCCACCTCAGGTAACTGGGAAGGCTGAGCCACTGTCCCTAGTAGGAAGTCTACCACACAAAGCTAATTGACCAACTCAGGGAAGCAGCCACCATGCGGAGACATGGAAAGAAATCAGATGTGAAAGAAATGGAGGAAAAAAAATGACTGGACATGGAATTCAAAACCACGGTTATAGGGTTTTTCAAGAGGCTCCAACAAAAGGTTGATACCTATAAGGAAATAAGCGAGACCACAAAGGAAATGATCAAGACCAACGTGGAAATGAATGAGTCCTATAAGGAAATGAACAAGACCTACGAGGATATGAAAAAAGACCAACCAGAAATTAAGCATGCACTGACTGAAATAAAAAATATTATACAAAGACCTAAAAGTGCTCTGGAGCACCCCAAGAACCAAGTTAAAGATTTGAAATACAAAGAGGTAAAATCCACTCAGCTGAAAAAGTAAGAAACCAAAAGAATCCAAAAAATTGAAGATAGTGTAAGGGGCCTCTGGGACAACCTCAAGCATACCACCATCCAAATTATAGGGGTGCCAGAAAAAGAGAGAGACCAAGACAATGAAAACCTATTTGAAGAAATAGTGACCGAAAACTTCCCACACCTGGTGAAAGAAATTGACTTAGGAGTCCAAGAAGCGCACCGAACCCCAATATATAGGAACCCTAAGAGGACCACACCAAGGCACATCATAATTAAAATGCCAAGAGCAAAAGACAAAGAGAGAATAATAAAAGCAGCAAGAGAAAAACAGTTGGTTACCTATAAGGGAACACCCATATGACTGTCAGCGGATTTCTCAACAGAAACGATGCAGGCCAGACGGGAGTGGCAAGAAATATTCAAAGTGATGAACAGCAAGAATCTACAACCAAGATTACTCTATCCAGCAAAGCTATCATTCAGAATTGAAGGTCAGATAAAGTGCTTCGCAAATAAGAAAAAGGTAAAGGAGTTCATCACCACCAAACCAACATTATATGAAATGCTAAAAGATATTCTTTAAGAAGAGGAAGAAGAAAAAGGTAAAAATATAAATTATGAACAACAAATACACATTTATCAACAAATGAACATAAAAATCAAGTGAATTGATAGGCTGGTGAACAGGATAAACTGGTGAATATAACAGAGACATGGACATAGAGAGGGAATGGACTGACAATTCTTGGGGAGAAAAGGGTTGTGGGAAGTGCAGCAAGAGACTGGACAAGAATCTTGCAACAATGGGAGAGGACAGTGGGGAGGGGGAGGTGAGGGTGGAGGGTGGGATTGGTACAGGGTGGAGGGGAGCCATAGGGGGATAAAAAGGGGAAACAATGTAATTAATAAACTGAACAATAAAGATTTAAAAAAAGTTAAAAGTTCAAACTAAGTTGGAAGAAATTATATGGTTATGATAATAGAATATATGAAGTATAGGAGGAGAACTAAGATGGCAGCATAGGTGAGCACCTATCTTGCTGTCCACACAACAATTCTGAAACTACAACTTAACAACAAAACAAACATCATCCAGAATCACCAGAGAGCTGACTGAGTGAAAATTTCACATATAAAAGTAGGTGGGATGCAGCGGTGACTCAGGAGGAGCAGCAGTGACTCAGGAGGAGCAGCGGTGCACAGCTTTGAGGTTTGGAGCACAAGCAAGCGGTGAGGGACGGGCAGCAGACAGCAAGCCCAGCTGGTATTCTCTAGCAGGGAGGGCGGAGGCCTCCCACAGCACCAACCCCCCAGTTCCAGGCGAGCTCCCAGGTCGGGGAAAGGAGGATCCCGGGCGCGGCTGAGGTCTGCGAGTTTGGGGAGAGTTTGCTCGTAAATTGGAGCAGCAGTTCCTGGAGTACGCAACCGGGCAGAGAACACGCGACTTGCTCGGAGACCACCATACTGCTTTGTTTGGCAACCCTGAGTGAGACTTTGGCTGTGCAGACTGATTTGGGGAGAGGCAGAGTTGTCTGGCAACGGGGAGACCAGTGGTGGATTTACATTGCCACCCAACACTGAGACCCGTGAGCCACATAGCTAAGCTGACGCCGAGAGCCCCATAGACCTGAAGCTGTGCGCCAGGAAGGGCGGACCTAAGGCTGACACCGCACGCCTCTTAGACGCTGACTCTGTGCGCCACCTAGGCTGCATAAGGAAGCTGAGCCACTGTCCCTTAGAGGGTACCTATCACACACCGCTAAGGGACCAACTCAGGAAAGCAACCAAAATGCAGAGAAAAGGAAAGAACTCAGCTGTGAAAGAAATAGAGGAAAAAGACTAGACATAGAGTTCAAAACCACAGTAATTAGGTTTATGAAGAGGCTACTAGAAAAGGCTGAGAAAATTAATGAGAACTATGCTGAAATAAATAACACCTACAAAGAAATGAACAACACCTACAAGGATATGAAAAAAGACCAACTAGAAATTAAGCATACACTGACTGAAACAAAAAATATTATACAAAGACCTAAAAGCAGTCCAGACGACCGCAAAAACCAAGTCAAAGTCTTGAAATACAAAGAAGCAAAATCCATTCAGCTGGAAAAGCAAGCAGCCAGAAGAGTCCAAAAAATTGAGTATAAGGGGCTTCTGGGGCCATCTCAAGCATACCAACATCAGAATTATTGGGGTGCCAGAAAAAGAGAGAGAGCAAGATAATGAAAACCTACTAGAAGAAATAGTGACTGAAAACTTCCCCCACCTGGTGAAAGAAATTGACTTGAAAACCCAAGAAGTACACAGAACCCCAAAATATAGGAATCTAAAGAGGACCACACCAAGACACATCATAATTAAAATGCCAAGAGCAAAAGATAAAGAGAGAATATTAAAAGCAGCAAGAGAAAGACAGACAGTTACCTATAAGGGAGCACCCATACGATTGTCAGTGAATTTCTCAACAGAAACAATGCAGGCCAGACAGGAGTGGCAAGAAATATTCAAAGTGATGAATAGCAAGAATCCACAACCAAGATTGCTCTATCCAGCAAAGCTGTCATTCAGAATTGAAGGTCAGATAAAGTGCTTCGCAGATAAGCAAAAGCTAAAGGAGTTCATCACCACCAAACCAATACTATATGAAATGCTGAAAGGTATTGTTTAAGAAGAGGAAGAAGAAAAAGGTAAAAATATACATTATGAACAACAAATACACATCTATCAACAAATGAATCTAAAAATCAAGTGAATTAACAACCTGATGATCAGGATAAAATGGGGAAAAGAACAGAATCATGGACATAGAGAGGGAATGGACTGACAATTCTTGGTGAGAAAAAGGGTGCGGGAAGTACAGCAAGAGACTGGACAAAAATCATGCAACTATGGGAGAGGACAGTGGGGGGCGGGAGGTAAGGGTGGAGAGTGGGATGGGTATTGGATGGAGGGGAGCTATTGGGGGAAAATGTAATTAATATACTGAACAATAAAGATAAAAAAGAATACATGAAGTATAGAAATTCATTTTTGAAAAAAAATTAATTCTTACATTTTCTCTGGAAAAATTAGTAGTTCAAAATATATTGTAGTCTTTGTGTGTACTACATGTGGTAAAATTTCAACCTAGGTTATAATATTTTATTGGCCTGATTAAAAAGGGGGAATTGATTCTATGGTCCAAACCAAATTTTTAATATTAAGACCGGTTTAAATTTAATTGATGAATAATTACAAAAAGTGTGCTGATAAATGTCAATTTAAAAAATGCTGGCTATTTATTTTTTGGTTATCATTGAATAATTAAAGTTTCTAAGAGTGAAGAATTCTAACAGATTTTAAAGAAAAAGAAAGAAGAGTTCTGTACTAGTAAAATAGGGATGTTTGAGTTTGACATGCTTGGTGAAAGCAGTCATGGCATAAACTCTGCACAGTTCCAGGAGATGGTGTGCCAGAGAAAAGACTCTCTTTATACCTTTCAGTGTGGACAATGTTAACAAAGTGGGGGGTGAGGGTGCGGGGAGAGGTGGAGACAAGAATTCATGTTTAATTAGGTTGCTGTAGCAGTGCTTCCCTGACTCTATTAAGGTCTGAAGGAAGATTATGGTAGTGAGGAGGGGGCGAGGGATATATACAATCTGGAAAGGGTTTTGGTCCAGAAAAAGCAGGGTCTTAATGCTGCTGGATGAAGGGGAAGAAGGGGGAAGAATTCTGTCTAGGATGGTGCTTGAGGGAAATGTGTTTCCTACTGGTAGCAAGGATCTTGGCATGAAACTGAGAATAGCTACAAGCAGCAATAAAGAGTTGCCTTTGCTCCTGGCACCGAGCTCACCACTTTTGTTGGCTAGTACCATCAGTCCTGACTGCCACCCTGTGAGGCACCAAAAGTTGAAGCAACTGCCCATACTTGCACAATAGGAAGTGACCGAGCTGGAGCTGGAACCTGCATTTGCTACCTTCCCAGAAAATCGAGATGCCATCCCAGTGTGAAAGCCAAAATAACTCCATGACCATGGAGGATAAGTTGGGAAACCACTGGGATCTGCATGAGTGACTGAGGAATCCCAGACAAACAACTAACTGGGGGAAGACTTTGGCTGAGAGAAAAGGGCCCCACGTAGGAGAGGCTGTGAGTTCATGAAGTCCAACCACATTTTCCCCAGGGGATTGTTCAGATGCATTGAATAGAACAGATGGTAAAGATGAAAGGTCTGCTTTCATGGGTCTCCTTAAGTTACTGATAGGTACCCCCCAACTGGTGGGCGGAGTTATGATGTAATCAGAGATGTTGAGCCACCAATCAATCACATACCAGAGTGCCCTGTGTCCCACCCCTTCCCATTCCGCTCTGGGCCCAACCCCTGCCTGTTCCGGCCCTTAAAAGGATGCCTCAGTGCACCACGTGGCACCTTTTCTCCCGGATTGTTCTCTCAGGCAGTCCGGGAGGAGGTCCGGCTGGATCCCCTATTTTCCCCTTCCCCTGGCCCCAGTCACAAGGTGCTGCTTCCCCGGCTCCATTCCCCCTGAGCCTGTGAACCCACCCGGAGACCCCAATAAAGCCTAATTAATTAGCTTACTCATTTGGACTCACTGCCTACAGTTTCTCTCATGGCGGCGTAGAACCTGTAAGGTTATTAAATTATTAAATGTTGTACCTGTAGGTACAACATTTTGGAGGTTTGGGGAGGATTGGAGGCCTGAGGTACATGGTGGATAGTAACATCGTGGCCCTTATCAGGGTACTTGGACCCTTAGGTATCACCCATATGGTTTTAGGGACCAGAAATGGAAAATTGGGTTTCCTTTGTAATAGCCAAAAAGATTCACTTTTCACACAGACCCAGGGCACTCCTGGGGGCTTCTTTGAACCAGTAAGGAATAATCTACCATAAGCTGGGTCTTCCCAACTCTGCCAGTGGACAGATAGGGTCATGGACTCAGTGCTTTGCTATTGTAATTACCTCTCCCTCAGGAAAGAGCAGGTGGCAGAAGCTGTGCGATGCATAACAACAAGAATGGCCAGCACTTGCTAAATGTTGACTCTGCCCCAGGTGTGGTATTTAGTATTTAGATTCATTCTCTTATTTTTTAAAAATATATTTTGTTGATTTTCTACAGAGAGGAAGGGAGAGGAATAGAGAGTTAGAAATATCGATGAGAGAGAAACATCGATCAGCTGCCTCCTGCACACTTCATGCTGGGTATGTGCCTACAACAAAGATACATGCCCTTGACCAGAATGGAACCTGGGACTCTGAGTCTATAGGCCGACGCTCTATCCACTGAGCCAAACCGGTCAGGGCCATTTTCTTATTTAACCCCCCAAATAATACTGAGAGGTCAATGTTATTACTATCCCATATTACACATGAGAGAATGGACAAAAGAAGAGGTCCCTAAGTTTCTTCCTGAATTAAAAGTTTGTAAACCAAGGGTTCTACAAGCTTCATGTGATCATCATCCTTTCTTATTAAGTTGAAAAGTCCAATTCGAATATATCTTACAAAAATTCTAAGGCTACTTTGCAAATGGTCAGCATGTTCTCCTTTTCTTTTGTAATTTTAAGTTTGTTTTCTCAGTGCCCTGTCTTGGGCACCCTGGAGGTGTAAAGTGACATCACTATCTGAGCAGCATCTGAAAATATGTTGGCCAATTGTTTAAAAATAGAGACCTCAAATGTGCTTTCTTAATTATATTTGACCATTTGAGCAGGCTGCATGAAAACCCTGGGCAACAAGCCTGTTCTGCAATTTGTTTTTAAAACAAGCTCCTCAGTCTTCGCTAAGAGGATTCTATTTAGAGGGTGTACAGTGTGAGTCACGGTTTCAAAGGGAAACAACAATACAAATCCCAGCCAAGCAATTTGTAAAACTGGATTGCTTGCAGAAACCTAGGAAGCAGCACAAAAACAACCCAGCACAAAGCAGTCAAGTGCTTGCATGGACACTGAAGTAACCACGTGGAATGAGCCCAGGATAAAGTGGACGAAAGAGGGAATAAAGATCCCAAGAGGCAGTCTTGTTCTGAAAATCTGGCAGTGTGGCGATCGGAGCCTGAAGGCATCTGGGAGCCCAGGATGGCAGGTTCCCCTGCGTTCGGTACACAGCTGCCTTCACCTGCTCGTAATGTGCGCTCTGTTCACCATGAGAATAGGCAACTGAGTGGTTTTCTTTTTCTCTATTAGATTCTGTGCTTTGTTATTTTCGTTAACTCAACCAATAAAAATCTCTTTACATGATTACTTTAATATATTTTACGGTCTTTTTTTTTAAACAACTAATATATATTGAGCTTTCTACCTTTAAAATATATCAGAGTCTCTCTGAATATAAGCTTCACAAAGGCAGGGAGTTTTATCTAGTCTGTTCACTAATGTATTTGTAGAACCTAGAATAGTGCCCAACACATAGTAGATGCTCAGTAAATGTTTGAGGAATGATTGGATGGGTAAACAAACATCTGTTGCACTTTGGCAGGCAACATTCTAAGTGCTTTATTGATAGATTTAGTCTCCATCACAATCCTATGAGAATTTACCATTCGTCCTGTTTTACTATTAGTCTGTTTTACAGATGAACCAGTGGAGTTCCAGAGAAGTTAATTAGCTTGTCCAAGGTCACATGGTTGTAAGGGGCAGAGAGGCAGAATCAAACCTGGGCAGTCTGACTCCAGAATCTACTTCTTCACACTGTTGGTCTTCAAGCTTCCTATTTTCACTTTTAGTTTTTTCCTTCATCTCCCTACATTTAATTTACTATAATGCTCTTCTTGTTATTATTTATTTATTATTATTTTATTTTTTAAAGTTTTTTTAAATTATTGCTTACATTCAATATTATTTTGTGTTGGTTTTGGTGTATGCATATTGGTTAGGTAATCATATACTTTATAAAGTGTTCCCTCAGTATTTCAAGTACCCATTGGGCACCATACATAGTAATTGCAATATTAAGAACTATGCTAGAGGCCTGGTGCATGAAAATTCGTGCACTCAGCAGAGGGTGTCCCTCTGCCCAGCCTGTGCCTTCTGTTGCAGTCTGGTACCCCTCAGGGGATGTCCAACTGACAACTTAGGCCCGCTACATGTGGGGAGCTGGCCTAAGCCATTAGTCGGACATCCTTAGCACTACTGAGAATGTGGGAGAGGCTCCTGCCACCACCACTGCACAGGCCAGCCACGAGCCAGCTTCTGGCTGAGGGGCGCTCCCCCTGTGGAAACACACTGACTACCAGGGTGCAGCTCCTGCATTGAGTGTCTGCCCCCTGGTGGTCAGTGTGCATCACAGTGACCAGTTTTCCAGGTCATTCCCCTGTTAGGATCAATGTTCGTATTACCCTATTATTATATAGGATTCCCCATGCTGCACTTTACATTCCTGTGAATATTCTGTGACTACCAATTTGTAGTTCTTAATACCTTCACCTTTTTCACCTAGCCCCCTGACAACATTTGACAACATTCAATCTGTTCTCTGTATCTGAGTGGTTGCTATTTTGTTTGTTTTGCTTTTTAGATTTTACAAATAAGTGAAATCAGAGTATTTGTCTTTGTCTGATGTTTCATTTAGCATAATAAGCTCTAAGTTTATCAATGTTATTACAAATGGTATTCATTTTTTTATATATATATACACCCACACACACAAATCCTAATATATAAAAATCCTGGGTCTGTCACATCCACGACTGAAAGGCTTGACCAATTGGAAGTCAGTCCTGCAGTCAGCACTGGGTTGCTGTGACAAACCAGCATTGACTTACAGCGGCAGGCACAGTGACCCAGCACTGACTGCTGAGGGGGCTGCGAATCAGGCCCGGAGAGAGGCCTGAAGAGAGAAACAGGGGCTGATCCATAGCCACTGTGGTAGCTGTTGATCAGCACTTGCCTCTCTCTTTCTTTCCAGGCCTGTTAAGCAGCCATGCCTCTATTTTTCTCCAGGCCTCTACCAAGACGGCTGATCAGCCCCACCTTTCTGATCAGGCCCCATTTATAGGCCCAGAGACGCTGACTGGCATAGAAACTGACCAATCAGAACCAAATCTGGGTCAACTGTGAGGAACCAATGTTTGCCTAGGAGGTGGAGCTTTTGATGCTGACTGGCATAGAAACTGACCAATCAGAACCAAATTGGCCAGCAGAGTAGGGCAATTAGGGGTGATATCAAGCTGAAAGGGGAGGGCAGTTGGGGGTGATTGGCTGGCAGGGGAGCAGTTAGGTATTAATCAGGCTGGCAGGGGAGCAGTTAGGGAGTGATCAGGCTGGCAGCCAGAAGCAATTAGGGGCAATCAGGCAGGCAGGCAGGAGAATGGTTAGGAGCCAGCAGTCCCGGATTGTGAGAGGACATCCTCCAAGGGGTTCCAGATTAGAGAGGGTTCAGCTAGGCTGAAGTACAATGCCCCTTCCCCAGTGCATGAATTTCATGCACCAGGCAGATTTTTTTAAAAAAATGAAGTTGGAATAATAGCTGTGGAGCCTGAAAAAGGGAGGTTTGTTTATTTATTTGCTTGTTTTACTGACTTATAAAATTTATTAAAAGCAACTTAAATTTGTGTTGTGAAATAAAACCATTAAAAACCATTAAGATCATTGAACAAGATATAAATATCTGTTTTTTTTGTGTATGTGTTTTGTTTTTTTTACATTTTTGCAAATCTCTTTAATGTTTGGCTTAATAGAAGACAGTTGGATTCTCATATGTACGCCTGCATCCAATCTGTTATGCTCTGCTGTTTTTAAATTCTTTATTGTTGAAAGTATTACATATGTCCCCCTTTTCCCCCATTCACCTCTCCGCCCCCCACCCCCACCCCAGCCCAGGCCTTTCTTCACCCCCTCATTGTCTGTGTACATTGGTTATGCTTATATGCATACAAGTTCTTTGGTTGAGCTCTTACCCCTCATCATCTTCCCCCACCTCCCACCCTCCCCTGCCTTCCTCACCCAAGGATATGTTTTTATATTGATTTAGAGAGAAGAGAGGGAGAAACATTGATCAGTTGCCTTCTGCACATGCCCCAACCAGCAATCAAACCTGAAACCTAGGTATGTGCCCTGACTGGCAATTGAATCCACCATCTTTTGGTGTAGGAGACACACTCCAATTAACTGAACCGCTGGACCGGGGCTCCCATAGACAAGTTCATAAAACAGCAGTGGTGCAGCACTAGTTTGGGGTTTCTTCAGATAGATAACCAGAAGTGAAAATGCAGGGTCATAAGGCTATAACACTCTTCTAACATGTCAGACTATTTTGTGCCAAAGCCTTCTTTACATGTGAAAGAAAACCATTATTTTGCTCTTTTAAAAAATATTTTTAAAAATATATATTTTATTGATTTTCCACAGAGAGGAAGGGAGAGGGATAGAAAGTCAGAAACATTAATGAGAGAGAAACATCGATCAGCTGCCTCTTGCACACTGGGGATGTGCCCGCAGCCAAGGTACATGCCCTTGACAGCAAATGAACCCAGGACCCTTCAGTCCACAGGCTGACGCTCTATCCACTGAGCCAAACTGATTTCGGCTAATTTGCTTTTTTTAAAGCATACATTATTCAGTGTTTTTGTTGATTAT
This sequence comes from Antrozous pallidus, assembly GCA_027563665.1. Lineage (NCBI taxonomy): Eukaryota > Metazoa > Chordata > Mammalia > Chiroptera > Vespertilionidae > Antrozous > Antrozous pallidus. Next base: position 6,557,522 of record CM050515.1, read on the forward strand.
ACCAAAGGGTCATGAATTCATTTAGATGTAGAAAAATATTAAAACAGAAAGTGAAAATATTACCTTAAAAATAAATCTATATTTTCTTTTAAGAAACAGTATAAGCTATTATGATTTTTTAAAAAACAAAAGCAAAAAATAAAACAAAAGCACATCTATACTAATTTTCTCTGTAGCACAGAAATCATCTTTAAGAAATAAGTAACATGAGACAAAATTTATTTTTAATTCTTAATTTTTATATAACCTTACTAGTTTTGCAGGGCAATTTTATCTCTTCAAAAATAATCAGACATATGTAAGTGATATTGTATTTGGGGAAGTAAGGCTCACCACTAAATAAATAGGTAAAAACATATTATTCAACTAAAATTTGCCCATTGTGCTGAGCTACCATTTCCTCATGATACTCCTTGTAAATTAGATACGTTTAATTTTACTTGCTTAGGCAAAGGAAAATTAAAAACTTCTGTTTTACTACTGTATTCTATTGAGTTTACTTAAGTAATTTTTTTCAGTTCACTTTTGAACACGTAATTAATTTACAACATTAAAGCATGTGAAATACGTGAAAGAGCTCCACCCTCCAACTTCTCCACCCTATTTCCTGTCATCTTTTCACCCTGCAGCCTTCCCAGTTCATGAAAATAGTGTTCCGGCTGTCACCATCTCCACATATTGGCCCTTCCTATTGTATTTTGGAAGAGAATGGTAAGAGGAGGGAGTAAAGCTTTTCTGACTATGTGACCATCTGTATGTTTCTTGAATCTTCTAACTACAATCCAGTGGCATTGGAAGTGAGGAAGGACACAGCATTTAAACCAACCCCTTAATAAAGTAATTTTTCTAAGTTGCACCAATTCTTCACAAAAAATACCTCACAATTTTAGAGCTATAGACTCTTAAGAGAGAGCTTAATAATTATCTCATACAATGTCTTAGGTAATTCAGAAATTTTACATAATTAATTATATATGTAGAGAACCAACGTTACAATTGCATTGTTAAGATCTTTTAAAAATACTTTTCTATTGGAAAATATTTTATGATTAACATGGAAAAATACGGCCATATAATTTGTGTCTAGCTCAGATTTTGCTGAATATAAACAATCCTTATGGAATTAGATGAGGTCTCTTCTTTTGGACAGCCTCTCCATTTCTCTAGGTTTTTCAGACAATGCAAATGTGAAAGCTAGATCTTATATGAATGTATGGGGAAAATACATCATGAAACTTTAATATCTCAAAACCCATTGCTATCCTACATGGTAATTTAGAAGGATCTCTCCCAGGAGAAAGCACTTCATCTCCTATTTTAATTTTTCAAACAATGACCATGAACACTTGTTGAATATTTTTCTAATATTAAGAGAAGTTTCTTCAGCCATTTTCCTTTTTGAAATTGTAGAAGATTCTTCCTTTCTAAATGTAGATACTTTGAGGGGAAAAGCATTTATTACTTGACAATTTTCACAAGTTTTGGTTCTGCCAAATTTTCATGTTAAAAATAGATTTTTATCTTTGATTTATTTTATATTTATTTGATTAGGTCTAAGGATATATAAGTGCATGTAGACCTAAATTTTTCTAATCCAGGTCACTACATCTTTAATTTTAGGAGGAATGAATCATATTTTTTTTCTTCTGCATTTCCTCGATTAACTAGACAGATCATGTCATCCTCTAAGGAGCATTTCCAAATATCTGCTAAGAATTCTGACCCTCCAGGATCCTCTCAAGTGTAGTCTCCCTCTCCCATCAGCATATCTTCACTGATCTAAAATTGATCCCCTTTTCTTGGCCCACATTGATCTTTCAGCTTTTTTTAGGAGGGGAGATTTTTTATCTTTGAAAATTAAATACTTCCTATCTATCTATCTATCTATCTATCTATCTATCTATCTAGCCAGTGACCATAACACCCTGGCCACAGAAGGGACATTTGGAAATATTTTTTTCAGGAAGCTGCAGGGAGGACAAACTCCCCATGTGACTTCCCAGTGGCTCCGGGAATGTGGAAACTCCCCAGGCACATTTCCTTTCAATGTGCACAAATCTGTGCACCGGGCCACTAGTTATATATAATCTCAATGGTGAATATATTGCAACACCATAACTCCCAATTTGTAAACTGGCTGTAGTGATTCAGTGAAGTTCTAAAAGGAGACCTATGGGTGATAGCCTATATAATAAAAGGCTAATATACATATTGTCCCCTTGACCAGGCATTCCAACACTAGCAAGGGTGGCCAAATAATCGCCCTCAGCCCCTCCTCCCATCCAGCCCGCCCCAATTGGGAGTGGGGTTGGCCCACCAATTCCCATGGACTCTCCTCCCAGCCAGCCCAACCCAGTCGGCCCTGATCATAGTGGGCTGGCCAGACCCCACCCATGTATGAATTCATGCACTGGGCCTCCAGTAGTGATAATAATGCCACTCACTTGCTTTTCAAAGCTCCTGGGAATATAAATCCACAAGCTTGTGTTTTATATATGTTACCTTGGAATCACCACCAATGAAAGCTGGAGAAGATAAAAGCTAAGGATGGATTCATTTACACATCTTACTACTTCTATACAAATTAAAAAATGTGTATTATCAGCATGTGTATATTATTTGTTTTTATTTAAATGAAGGTGTTTTTCCTTTTGTAGCCTTTCAGGTAGGACACCATCTGTCACTATATGTAAAATCTGAGTGTGGAAATATCCTTGATTCTTTCCTTCCTTTCGCTCTTTTAGTTTAACAGATCTCGGGGCTTTCTGATTATAAATAACTCTAAAATATTTTTCATTATGTGTCCCACATAGCTTGGTTAGGGTCCTGGTAGGGTTTGGTTAGCTCTTTGCACCTTAACTAGGGATTGGAGTCTCCATGATGAGTGTAGGTGACAGCTGATCCCAAAAGCTTGAGCCACCTATTGTGCAATTTTGGCTACAAAACAGGGTGCATTGTCATTCTGTGAGCTTCCCGGTGATCCAGACCTAGGTAAGATTCCTCTTTTCTTTCTTTTTTCTTTTTCTTCCTTCCTTCCTTCCTCCCTCCCTCCCTTCCTTCCTTCCTTCCTTTCTCTTTCTTTCTTTTTCTTCCTTCCTTCCTTTCTCTTTCTTTCTTCTTTCTTCTTTCTTTCTTTCTTTCTTTCTTTCTTTTCTTCCTTCCTTCCTTCCTTCCTTTCTCTTTCTTTCTTTTTCTTCATTCCTTCCTTTCTCTTTCTTTCTTCTTCTTTTGCTTCCTTCTTTACTTCCTTCCTTCCTTCCTTTCTCTTTCTTTCTTTTTCTTCATTCCTTCCTTCCTTTCTCTTTCTTTCTTCTTTCTTTCTTTCTTTTCCTTCCTTCCTTCCTTCCTTCCTTCTTCTTCCTTCCTTTCTTTCTTTCTTTCTTTCTTTCTCTCTTTCTTTTGCTTCCTTCTTTACTTCCTTCCTTCCTTCCTTCCTTTCTCTTTCTTTCTTTTTCTTCATTCCTTCCTTCCTTTCTCTTTCTTCTTTCTTTCTTTCTTTTCTTCCTTCCTTCCTTCCTTCCTTCCTTCCTTCCTTTCTCTTTCTTTCTTTTTCTTCCTTCCTTCCTTCCTTCCTTCCTTCCTTCCTTCCTTTCTCTTCCTTCCTTCCTTCCTTTCTCTTTCTTTCTTTCTTTCTTTCTTTCTTTCTTTCTCTCTTTCTTTTCCTTCCTTCTTTCCTTTCTTCCTTCCTTCTTTTTCTTCCTTTCTTCCTTTCTTTTTTTGTTGTTAATCCTTACCCAAGGATATTTTTCCCATTAATTTTCAGAGAGAGTGGAAGGTGAGAAGGGGGATAGAGCAAAAAGAGAGGGAAAGAGAGAAATATCGACGTGAGAGAGATACATTGATTGGTTGCCTTGGCCATGGTGGGATTGAACCTGCAACCCAGGTTTATGTGCTTGACCAGGAATCAAACCAGCCACCCTTTGGTGCACAGGCCTGTGCTCTAACCACTGAGCATGCCAGCCAGGGCAAGGGAAGATTTATTTTAGTAAGTATTTAGCCACCTCAGTAGTTGTTTCTGTTCTTATAGGAATAGCTTCAATCCATCTGGTGAAAGTATCTAAAAATACCAGTAAATATTTAAATCCAGCTTTAGAGAGCATTTGAGTGAAATCAATTTGCCAATTCTCCCTGGAGTATGTGCTCCCATGTTGTATTGGTGTCAGGAGGGGAGGAGGAGTGAGGTAACTCTGAGGATTATTTTTTGAGCAGAGCACACACCCTCAGGTCACTTTCTTTATCATTTTATGAAGGCTTTGTGTCACAAACATCTGGGAGACAGGGTGGTAAAAGTGTCATCGCAGAGCACTTGGATGTAATTTGTAGGGAGTGGCTTTAGGGTTAAGCCTCAGACTGACCTTTGGCAGGGCCACAAACAAGTCCCAGCTTGGAGGGAAGAGCCCTCCTAGCATAATTAGGCTTGACTTTATAGTCCTCCCTAGTTCCTTCCGAGGTAGCTAATGCACTGTGTGAGGTGCAGCAAGTGCTGCGAAAACAAGTGAAACTTGCAAGAACATTGTGAACATGTTGACCACTTCTCTTGTTTTGCTTTGTGTGTTCTGACTACAAACTAAAGCTTTGGCTTGCAGGCTGGGTCTCTCTGTGTAAGAGATCCACCTAGCCCCAGCTGTATTCTCTTTGTCTTTTTTAATCCTGCACCGCCCCTCCTCAGGCTCACCAAACCTGGCTATGCTGGTGCAACAGTAGTTCCATGATAAGGTCTGAAGTAACAAAAGCATATTGTCCTTTGACATCCAGCCTACTGGATTTATGGAGTATCCATTCTTGAAGGTCCAAGAGATCTGCTCTGTGGTATAGGAGGGGCCATCTGGGGGCTAAAGAAGGTTGGGGAACAGAGCTGCCTCTAGGGTGATTGATGAAAACTGTGCTGCTATTTTAGCTGCCAAATCTGCTAATGTATCGCCTTTTATTACATCTGTGTCCCCCTGTGGTGGCCCTAGAAGTGTATTACTACTACTTCTTCATGGGAGATGAGTTACATCTGTCAGGAGTTCTAAAATCTTTTCAAAAAATCTTTATATTTGAAAGTATTACATATACCCCTTCCCCCTCCACATTGACCCCTTCTAGAAGACCCCTGTCCCTGCCCCATATCTTGATCATCCTATAATCTGTGTCCATGGGATATATATATATATATATATATATATATATATATATATACACACACACACACACAAGTTCTTTGATTGATCACTTCCCACCCCACCTCCAACCCTCCTCTGACTTCCCTCTGTGATTCTGCAGTTTGTTCTATATTTCTATGTCTCTGGATATATTTCGTTCATCAGTTCTTTTGTTTATCAAGTTACACATATGAGTTAGATCATGTGATACTTGTCTTTCCCTGACTGGCTTATTTTGCTTAGCATAATACCCTCCAGGTCCCTCCAAGCTGTCTCAAAGGATAAGAGATCCTTCTTTTTTATAGCTGCATAGTATTCCATGGTATAAATATACTACACCTTTTTTTATCAACTCATCTACTGATGGGAACTTGGACTGTTTTAAGATCTTAGCTATTGTAAATTGTGCTGCTACAAACATAGGGGTACATACATTCTTTCTGATTGCTGTTTCAGGTTTTTAAGGATATATTCCTAGAAGTAGGATCACTGGATCAAATGGCAGTTCCATATTTAATTTTTTGAGGAAACTCCATACTGTTTTCTATAATGGCGGCACCAGCCTGCATTCCCAACAGCTGTGCACAAGGGTTCCTCTCCAGTACTTGTCATTTGTTCATTTGTTAATGGCAGCCACTCTGACAGGTGTGAAATGATACCGCATTGTCATTTTAATTTGCATCTCTCTGATGATCAGTGACTTGGAGCATTTTTCATATGTCTATTCACCTCTGTGTCTATTTAGGTCCTTTGACCACTTTTTAATTGAACTGTATGTCTTTCTTTCATTAAGTTGCATGAATTCCTTACATATTTTGGATATTATCCCTTTTCCAGATATATCATTGCCAATTATGTTCTAGTGGGCTCCGTTTTTGTTTTGTTGATGGGTTATTTTTGTTTTGTTTTGATTTTTTTTTCTGTGCAGAATCTTTTTGTTTTGATGTAGTCCTATTTGTTTATTTTCTCTTTAGTTTCCTTTGCATTAGGAGATGTGTCCGTAAACATATTTACTATCAGAGACTTCTGAGATTTTGCTGCCTCTGGTTTCTTCTAAGATTTTTATGGTTTCACGACTTACATTTAAGTCTTTTATCCATTTTGAGTTTATTCTTGTGTAAGCTGGTGATCTAGTTTCATTGTTTTGCATATATCTGTCCAATTTTCCAACAATTTTTATTGAAGAAACTCTCTTGACTCCATCGTATGCTCTTGCCTCCTTTCTCAAATATTAATTGAGCATAATGACTGGGTTGATTTCTGGGTTTGTTGTACTTTTCCATTGATCTATATGCCTGTTTTTGTGCCAGTTACCAGGCTGTTTTGATTACAGTGGGATTATAGTATACCTTGATATCTAGAATTGTGATTTCTCCAATTTTGTTCTTCTTTCTGAAGATTACTATAGATATTTGGGTCTTTTGGGTTCCATATAAATTTTTGGCATATTTGTTCTAGATCTGTGAAATACGCTGTTGGTATCAGAATAGGGATTGCACTGAGTCTGTAGATTGCCTTTGGTAGTATGGACATTTTAATGATGTTAATTCTACCAATCCATGAACACTGTATATTCTTCCACTTGTTTATACCTTCCTCTATCTTTTTTTTCAACATCCTATAGTTTTCTGAATATAAGTCTTTTACCTCCCTGGTTAAGGTTATCCCTAAGTATCTTAATTTTTTAAATTTAATAAATCTTTATTGTTCAGATTATTACAATTGTTCCTATTTTTTCCCCCATAGTTCCCCTCCACCCGGTTCCCACCTCACCCTCTGCCCTTACCTCCCCCAACACTGTCCTCTACCATAGGTGTAAGCTTTTTGTCCAGTCTCTTCCCATACCCCCCATACCCTTTTCCCCCTGAGAGTTGTCAGTCCACTCCCTTTCTATGCCCCTGATTCTATTATATTAATCAGTTCATTCTGTTCATCAGATTTTTTATTCACTTGACTTTTAGATTAACTTGTTGATAGACATGTATGTGTTGTTCATAATTTTTATCTTTACCTTTTGCTTCTTCTTTCTCTTCTTAAAGAATACCTTTCAGCACTTCATATAATACTAGTTTGGTGGTGATGAACTCCTTTAGCTTTTTCTTGTCTGTGAAGCTATTTATCTGACCTTCAATTCTGAATGATAGCTTTGCTGGATAGAGTAATCTTGGTTGTAGTTTCTTGCTATTCAGCACTTTGAATATTTCTTGCCATTCCCATCTGGCCTGCATAGTTCCTGTTGAGAAATCCGCTGACAATTGTATGGGTACTCCCTTATAGGTAATTAACTGTTTTTCTCTTACTGCTTTTAATATTCTCTGTTTGTCTTTTGCTCTTGGAATTTTAATTATGATGTGTCTTGGTGTGGTCCCCTTTGGATTCCTTTTGTTTAGGGTTCTGTGTGCTTCTTGGACTTGTACGGCTATTTCTTTCACCGGGTAGGGGAAGTTTTCTGTCATTATTTCTTCAAATAGGTTTTCAGTATCTTGCTTTCTCTCTTCTTCTCACACCCCCATAATTCTGATGTTGGTATGCTTGAGGTTTTCCTAGAGGCTCCTTACACTATCTTTAATTTTTTGGATTTTTTTTGCTTTTTGCTTTTCTGGCTGAGTGTTTTTTGCTTCTTTGTATTTCAAATCTTTGACTTGATTCTTGCGTTCCTCTGGTCTGCTGTTATGTCTCTGTATAATATTTTTTATTATTTCAGCCAGCGTATGTTTAATTTCTAGTTGGTCTTTTTTCATATCCTCGAGTGTCTCACTAAATTTATTAGCCTTTTCTAGGAAATTCTTGAAAAATCTTATAACCATGGTTTTGAACTCTATATCCAGTCATTTGTTCTCCTCCATTTCTTTCATTTGTGATCTGTCTTTGTCTTTGCATTTTCGCTGCTTCCCTGAATTGGTGGAGTAGCTTTGTGTGGTAGGTGTCCTATAGGGCATAGTGTGTCAGCCTCCCCAGTTACCTGAGGTGGACACTCTTGGTGCACCCCTTTGTGGGCTGTGTGCACAGCCTTGTTGTAGTTAAGCCTTGATTGTTGTTGGTATCACTGGGAGGAATTGATGTCCAGGCCAATTGGCTCTGAGGATCAGCTGTGTCTATGCTGAGAGAACTTCTGTGCTGGAGACAGCCTTATGAGACAAGACTTGCAAAATTGCAAAAGCCTCTGTGTTCAGCCTGGATGGGGCAGAGTCTCAGGGCGGAACTGACAGCCTTGGCTTCCCATCAGCCCTGCCCTACAAGGTCCCTAGATCTCAGTGTCCCTCAGTAATTGCTGCAAGCACCTCTGAGAGAAAGCTGCCCTCGAGTTTTGCTCACCGCCAGACAGTCCAGTTTCTTTCCAAACGAGTTGGGAGTCACAAAAACCTGCCTGGAACTGGAGCTCAGCACTGTCAGGAGCTTTTGTCTCCCTCCTGCTTTAGAAAGCCAGCTGTGCACTCAGCTTCTCTGCACGCACACCTCTGGACCTCTGCCTCCCGCAGCTCCCGAGTCTCAGTGTGCTTTCCCTTTTCCTGACAGTCCAGATCCCCCCGAATGAATCTGGTTTCTCAGTGTCTCGCCCGGGACCGGAGTTCAGTTCAGTTGGGAGCTTATGTCTCCCTCCCACTTTAGAAAGCCAGCTGTACACTCAGCCGCCTGTGCACACAGCCGCCCTTCCTCTCCACATGTGCATCTTTGTACCTCAGCCTTTTGCAGCTCCTCTGATTCTCAATGTGCTTTCCTATTTTCTTCTGGCTGTAGAATTTCCACTCAGCCAGCTTCCCTGTAGTTTTGGATGGTGTCCATTTTGTTTTTCAGTTGTAGTTTTGATATTGTTGTATCAGGCAGCAGTTTAGGTTTCTGCTGCCATTTTGGTTTCCAGTATCTTAATTTTTTGTTGTCGTAATTGTAAATGGGATTATTTGTTTAGTTTCTCTTTCTAAGGGTTCATTATTACCATATTAAAAAGCCATCAATTTGGGAGTGTTGATTTTGCATTCTGCTACATTGCCAAATTCCTTTAACTCTGGTGGAGTCTCTAGGCTATTCTATGTACAATATCATACCATCTGCAAATAATGAGAGTTTTACTTCCTCCTTTTCAATTTAGATGCTATTTATTTATTTATTTATTTATTTTTTGTCTGATCACTGTGGCTAGGACTTCCAGTACTATCTATTTATATAAAAACCCTGGGTGTGGGAAATTAACCTAAACACCTATCTTGCTGCCATACACAGCAATTCCAAAACTACAACTTAACGAAAGAACAAACACCATCCAGAATCACCAGAAAGCTGGCTGAGTGAAAATTCCACAAATAAAAGTGAAGACAAGACACTGTGACTCAGAGGAGCGGTGGTGGACAGTGTTGAAGATACGCGTGGAGAGAGGTTTGGAGCCGTGTGTGCGCCAGTGGATAGGGCGGGCAGCTGCAAACCCAGCCGGTTTTCTCGAACGGGGGAGACAAAGACATCCCACTGCACTGATTCCCCAGCTCTGGGCGAAGTCCAGGGAACCCACAATCATACGTGATAAAAACTGGATAGTGGGGAGGCACACCGAAACTCGGGTGCTGCAAGGGTCTTCAAGCTTGTGGAGAGGGCAAGGTTGTGCAGAATGTGCGTGAACTTGGGAACAGCACAGCTGCGTGACCGCGCAGAGAGGACTTGTGACTTACTCTCTCATTCGGGAAACCACCAGACTGCATTGTTTTACGACCCTGGGTGAGACATTGGGTGTGCAGACTCATTTGGGGAGAGGCTGAATTATCCGACAGCAGGTGGAGCTCAGCAGCAGCTCTCTCTCAGAAGTGCTGGCAGCCATTGCCACCCGGCACAGAGTCCCTGGGGCCGCATAGGATGGAGCTAACGCTGTCTGCTCGGCCTGGAGACTCTGCCCATCCAACCTGAGCATGGCTGAACATCATAGACAATTGGCCTGGAGGTCAAACCCTCCTAGTGCTAACAACAATAATCTAGGCTTAACTTCAACAAGACTGTGCAACCCATATCCACCTCAGGTAACTGGGGAGGCTGAATCACTGTCCCGTAGAGGACATCTACCACACAAAGCTAATCGACCAACTCAGGGAAGCAGCCACAATGCAAAGACATGGAAAGAAATCAGATATGAAAGAAATGGAGGGAAAAAAAAAAAACACGACTGGACATAGAATTCAAAACCATGGTTATAAGGCTTTTCAAGAGGCTCCTAGAAAAGGCCGAGACCTACAAGGAAATGAAGAAGACCTATGAGGAAATGAACAAGACTTACGAGGAAATGACTGAGACCTACAAGGGAATGAAAGAGACCTACGAGGATATGAACGAAACCCTCAAGGATATGAAAAAGGACCAACCAGAAATTAAGCATACACTGACTGAAATAAAAAATAGTATACAAAGACCTAAAAGTACTCTAGAGGACTGCAAGAACCAAGTCAAAGATTTGAAATACAAAGAGGTAAAATCCACTCAGCTGGAAAAGCAAGAAGCCAAAAGAATCCAAAAAATTGAAGATAGTGTAAGGGGCCTCTAGGACAACCTCAAGCATACCAACATCTGAATTATAGGGGTGCCAGAAAAAGAGAGAGAGTAAGACAATGAAAGAAATTGACTTAGGAGTCCAAGAAGCACACAGAACCCCAAACTGTAGGAATCCAAAGAAAACCACACCAAGACACATCATAATTAAAATGCCAAGAGCAAAAGACAAACAGAGAATATTAAAAGCAGCAAGAGAAAAACAGTTAGTTACCTATAAGGGAGCACCCATACGATTGTCAGCAGATTTCTCAACAGAAACTATGCAGGCCAGACGGGAGTGGAAGAGGGAGATAGAAACATCAATGATAAGAATCACTGATCAGCTGCTTTCTATAGGCCTCTTACTGGGGATTGAGCCCACAACCCAGGCATGTGCCCCTGACCAGAATCAAACCTGGGGACCCTTCAGTCATAGGCCAGTGCTCTCTCCATTAAGCCAAACTGGCCAGGGCCATGTGTTTTCTTTAAGCTCTGTGTGGCTATAATGATTTCCATATCTACACTAATAAAAGGGTAATATGCTAATTAGAATGGTTGTCTTCCAGGCATCCTTCCAGACAAAGCCACAGTGAATGCAAGGGCCAAGGCTCAGGCAGCTGTGAAGGGCTGAGGCTCAGACCAGTGGCAGTAGCAATGGGATAATGGGGGTGGTGCCCCCAGAGGGAGACCAGACGGGGGGCCAAGGCACAGGCAGTTTGGGGTGATCAGGCCAGCAGGGGAAGGCAGTTTGAGGTGATCAGGTCTGCAGGGGAGGGGAAGGTAAGAGCGATCAGGGTGTCAGGGGGGCAAGGTAGGGGCAATCAGGTTGGCAGGCAGTGGGGTTAGGGGCAATCAGGCAGGCAGCTAGGTGAGTGGTTAGGAGCCAGTGGTTCCGGATTGTGAGAGGGATGTCCGACTGCCAGAAGTTGGGCATCCCCTGAGGGGTCCCAGATTGGAGAGAGTGCAGACTGGGCTGAGGAGCAACCCTCTTCTCCCCTCCCCCTCTCCTCCCAGTGCACTGGGCCTCTAGTGCTGCTATAAAAAAGAATGAATTCTTACCATTTGCAACAGCATGGATGGAACTGGAGAGCATTATGGTAATCGAAATAAACCAGTCAGAGAAAGATAAATATCACAGGATCTCACTTATTTGTGGAATATAATGAAAATGTAAACTGATTAACAAAAATAGAACCAGTGTCATAGAAGCATTGAACATAATGTCCAACCTGTGAGGTAAGATGGAGAGTGAAGGGGTAAGAGATCAACCAAAGGACTTATATGCATGCATATGAGCATAATCATTGGAAACAGACAATGGGGGAGGGAGGGAGGGCTTGTGCTGGGGGTAGGAGTAAGGGTGGCCAAGGAGAGTTCAATGGGGGAAAAAGGAGATTTATGTAATACTTAAACAACAAAGAATTTAAATTTTTAAAAAATGAGGTTTCAGACTAGTTGCAAGTAAACACACACACAAAAAAAACACATTTATACAATAATAGCTATAAAAGAAGAAAATGTTTACTCTGCAAAGAATTCAACTCTTTTATTTTCCCAAAATGACAGATGTTAGGAGGAAGGCCTCACAGTCAACACCATGGTGTGTAGACAATGACTTGAGGCTGGATCTGTAATCATTAGGAAAAGATAGCTTGCTGTCTTTGCGTCTCCTAACTGTCCTTTTCATCTTTTTAAAAATGTATTGTTATTGATTTCAGAGAGGAAGGGAGAGGGAGGGAGAAATAGAAACATCAGTGATGAGAGAGAATCATTGATCAGCTGCCTCCTGCACACCCCCTACAGGGCTCGAGCCCCTAACCTGGACATATGTCTTTGACTGGAATCAAACCTAGGACCTTCAGTCCACAGGCCAATGCTCTTTCCACTGAGCCAAACCAGCCAGGGCTCTTAAGTGTCCTTTCCAATGGCCAACAGTAGAGTTGTGTGTGTGTGTTAAAGAAAGTTCTTCCTGCAGTTAGCAGGAATTTGAGCTCAAACCTAAATATTAGCAAAGATAAAATTTTATCTAGAACTTTGTACTGTTTATTTTTTAAAACGTTAACATTTATAGCTGACCTGAAGTTGGGTTAAAGTGTAATAAAGCATGGTTATTCCCTTCAGATAATAACATTGGAAATATACAAAGCAGTTGATAAAGCCTGAAGGCATTTTCCATTTTGATGTGTTGACTTGATGGTGAACATAAATTTTCACCACAGGGGGGAAGAAAATTAAAAATGGAACTGCTATTTGAACCAGAGATCCCACTTCTAGGAATATATCCTAAGAAATCTGAAACACCAATCAAAAAGAATATATGCACCCTATGTTCATAGCAGTGCTATTTACAACAGCTAAGATCTGGAAACAGACCAAGTGCTCATCAGTAGATGAGTGGATAAAAAAGCTGTGGTACATTTACATCATGGAATACTCTGTGGCTGTGAAGGAGAAGGAGCTCTTACCTTTTGAGACAGCATGGAGGGACCTGGATAGTATTATGCTAAGTGAAATAAGCCAGTCAGAGAAAGACAAGTACCGCATGATCTGACTTATATGTGGCATGTTGTAAACAAAACAAACTCGTGAACAAAATAGATCCAGAAACACAGAAGCATGGAACAGACTGCTGAATCTCAGAGGAAAGGTGGGGGTTGGGTGGGAAGAGATCAATCAAAGAACCTACAGGCATAACCTATGAACACAGACAATAGTGTGGCAAAGGCCTAGGGGTGGGGAATGCATGGTGGGTGGGTGGGTGGGGGGTCGGAGAAGCAAAAAGGGGGACACCTGTAATACTTTCAGCAATAAAGATAAAAATTTTTTTAAAAGGAGGTGGAGTCAGATTTGGCCTGTGGGTTAAACAGACAACTATGCTTTCATGAGTACACACCTTCTCTTTCATGGAGAGGGCAGGCCCACTCCCCACAGGCACATCTGAGCAGCACATAAGCATGCACACAGATAGCATCTACTACGTTTAAAATAATAATAACTTAGGAATCATAATGACATCTACCTGACAAAGCTGTGTTTGATGCGAAGATGATGCCACAGATTCACTAGGTGAAAGAAAAAATTCCCAAGTGACAAGTGTCTTGCTGATCATTAATGACTGAATTTATTTAGCAAACTGGGGCCCCAGTGCACAAATTCATGCACCTTGAACGAAACTGTAGGCCACGAGGCGGGTCTCAGCCATCCTCCATGCCCCTGCCTGGCCCCTCCCACCACGGCCACCAGGTACCTTGTCTGCCAGCAGCCTTGCTCCCGCCTTTGCCACTCCCACCCACTGATAGTGCAGAGGGATTGGGGCTGGCGCCAAGAGCAGGTGTGAGTGGTGCCAGTGCTGTCAGCAGGTGCTAGCAGTGTATGCTGCCCCAATCTCCCCTCAGGAGCAGAGGGAGATAGAGAAGCCCTTAGGGGCAATTGGAGCTGGCTGCCAGCACTTACATCCACTGACAGCATTGAGCAATCCAGATCAGCGTTGGGTACAGGCAGCAGATGTGAGCTCTGGGCGGGACTGCTGTGCGCTGGAGCAAAGAATTTTCACAAACCACCAGAGCCTCACCCCAATGACAGCCTGGTCTGATGCCCCCACTCACCTGCTCTCCCATCCTGCAGCAACTGACACCTGCCATGTCCTGCATGCTGCCTAGTGGTCGGTGCACGTCATAGTGACCAGTTTTTCAGTTGTTCTGCTGTCTGTTCTATTTGCATATTAGCCTTTTATTATATAGGACTAGAGGCAAGTGCATGAAATTTGTGCACAGGGGGGCAGGGATGTCCCTTAGCCCAGCCTGCACCCTCTCCAATCTGAGACATCCTTCTCACAATCCAGGACTGCTGGCTCCAAATTGCTCACCTGCCTGCTTCCTTGATTGCCCTTAACTGCTTCTGCCTGCCAGCCTGATCACCCGCTATCCACTACCCTGCCAGCCTAATTGATGTCTAACTGCTCCCCTGCCAGCCTGTTTGCCCCCAACTTCCCTCCTCTACTGGCCTGATCACCCCCAACTGCCCTCCTTTGTAGGGCCTGGAACCTCCCAACAGCCCTCCCCTCCTGGCCATCTTGTGGTGGCCATCTTATGTCCACATGGGGGCAGGATCTTTGACCACATGAGGGCAGCCCTCTTGTGTGTTGGAGTAATGGTCAATCTGCAAATTACTCTTTTATTAGATAGGATAGAGGCCTGGTGCATGGGTGGGGGCCAGCTGGTTTGCCCTGAAGAGTGTCCCAGATCAGGGTGGGGGTTCTCTTGGGGGAGGGGTGGCCTGGGCGAGGGGCCTGTGGAGGTTTGCAGGCTGGCCACGCTCCCCAGTGACCCAAGCAGAGGCCCTGGGATCTGGGATTAATTTATGTTTACAATTGAAACTTTGTAGCCTGGAGTGGAGCCAAGCCTTCTGCTCACTTCATGGCAACAGCCATTTTCGTTTGAAACTTTGTAACCTAGAGTGGAGGCCTAGGCTGGCAACGGCAGGCGGAAAGCTTGGCTTCCTCCATTGCCAGGGAACCCAAGCCTCTGTTCTCTCCAGCTCAGTGGCTGCCGCCATTTCTATATCTTTTATAACTGAAACTTTGTAATATTGAGTGGAGGCCTAGGCCGGCAACGGCAGGCGGAAAGCTTGGCTTCCTCTGTTGCTGGGGAAACCAAACCCTTCCTCCTGCTCTCAGTGGTGGCAGCCATCTTGGTTGGGGTTTATTTGCATAACCTGATCCTGATTGGCTGGTGGGCGTGGCTGATGGGCATAGCTTATGGGAGTAGGGAAGGTAAGGTCAAATTTACATATTACTCTTTTATTAGATAGGATTGGTATGGAGCATCCTTTACAGACTAAGCACAATTGCAACTGCAGACACAGAGGACATAGTGTGTAACAAAATAGCAGAGGTCTCTGCTCAGGGAACTTACACACTTTTGGGAAAGATAGGCAATTAATTAATAAGCAAGTAACTATAATGTTACCATATGATATGTGCTATAGGGAAATTTTGTTGTTCTATGTTACCTAGTCAGGAATTGCAAAAGTGGCATTGGGCAGAGGCTCAAGGAAGTGAAGGAGGAAACTGAACAGATACTGAGATGAAGAGCATTCAGGCTGAGGGAACAGCAAATACAAGGTCCCAAAAAGATGCCTCTGAGCCCATGTAAGACCAATAGGGAGACCAGGGCTCCTAGGGCAGAGTGAACAGGAAGGGTACTAGAAAAGCATGTGAATAAAGAATGGATAACATAGACCCTTGTACTAGCAAATCATTCTAAGGACTTTGCTTTTATCTCTGAATGAGCATTGTAGGGCACTGAGCAGAGAAATGACATGCTCTGCCTAACAAGATCACCCACTTGAGAGAAGGGCTGGGGGGCAAGGGCATCTGTGACTGCTTTGTCAGCATAAAGATGTCTTGCTTCTGTGGGTTCTAGCTACAGGACTGAGTCCTACTTCATCATGTTCCCACAGTAAACCTACCCAGATGACAGAAGCTTGTAGCCTCTGCTTAGACACTGAGCAAATGAAATTCCAAAGCACCAGAGCAAGCTTTTGAAATTGAACTCTTAGTTTACCAGAGAAACTTGACAGAGGAGGTAAGAATGAGTGGGCCATTTAAAGTCAGGGACAGAGGATCAGCAGTACTAGACATGCGCTGGTACAGCACACCTGAATCATCACAGAGTGCAATGGACTTCACCGGAGAGCAGCCTCACCACCACCTTCCCTCTTCTGACATAAGCAGGACTGGCTCTGGGGGAAGAAGACTCAGGGGTGGTGGGCTATGGGAATGGTCTCAGGCTGGTAACCCAGGTAGGCCCACAGCCAGGAGGCCTTCTGAGAAGTTCCTGCATAGTTTGTTTACTTCCATCACACTGACTGCAGTTAAAGGTTTTTGTTTTAATTATGTATGTATTGATTGATTTGAGAGAGAGGGGGAGAAACACTGATTTGCTCTTCCACTTATTTATGTTCTCACTGGTTGATTCTTGTATGTGCCCTGACCAGTGATCAAACCTGCAACCTTGGGGTATTAGGATGATGCTTCAACCGACTGAACTATTCATCATGGCAGTTAAAGCTCTTCTCTTACTCATTCTCATTGTTTCAGAGTTTGAGAATTGCAATCATTCAGTCTTGACAGGGTCAAGAAAAAGTATATTGTTTCAATTATTTTTAATGCATTTTCCCTTTTTTTCTTTACTGAATGAAACTGCTTAACCTTATTTGTTAAATAGTCTTTAAAAGCTGATTCATATCCCCTTACCAGAAGTCCTTTAGAGTTCAAATTTATCTAAGCATTGGCGAGAAATTTTATGTTAATTAATTTCATCCTTTTTCTTTTAACCATCAAAGGTTAAATGTCCACTGGGTGAAGAGAATTTAACTTCATAAGAAATTATTAAAATCATTTCCTTGATCACCTCATTTTCTCAGTTTTTTTAGAGTACAAAAAAATCACAAATAAACAAAAAACAAGACTCAGTACATTATGTTCCTGATAGAACCCTGCAGGAATTGTCTTTTACCCAGCAGAGAATTCTGATTTAGACACGAAATTCCATCAACAGCAGTACTTTCACTAGATGCACATCTGGTTTCTCCAACAAATTAGAAGGTAAGCACTCTAGGCTTCATTAGGGAACTTTACCTTGAACTTTGCTCTCTAAGATTCAGATGAAAGAACTGGCATTTATTAAGAACCCTGTGGCAACACCTCTCCACACCTCTGGATGCTCTGAACCCCCTGCAGGATTCAGAGAATAAGTGCCTTAGCTGCTTGCTTAACCCTCCAGAAGATTTGTTGAGTTTTAACATCACCAGTTGTTTCAACCTCCACCCTGAAAAAGTGGGTTCTTTCAGCAGGGTAGTGCTGCCATTCCTTCCTGCCAATCCTGGGAACTGGAGAAAGAGAACCGGAATGTGGGGACACTTGGATACTTATAGTTAGGGCATAAAAGTAAATTCTATCCCATCCTGTAATCACCAGCTATTGAATCAGGAGCCATTGGATCACATTAGTCTCTAGAGCAGTGGTTCTCAACCTTTCTAATGCCACGACCCTTTAATATAGTTCCTCATGGTGTGGTGACCCCCAGCCATAAAATTATTTTCGTTGCTACTTCATAACGGTAACTTTGCTACTGTTAGTGAACCGTAATGTAAATATCTGTGTTTTCCGATGGTCTTAGGCTCCGCAGCAGCGGTTCTCAGCCTGCTGAGTGCAGGGGAAAGGAGGCGGCCTAAGGAAGTCTGTCTTATACAGTTTACTCCTGCTTTGAACCAAGTCACTCCCTGCCTTGGCTGCTTTCAGCATTAAGTCTCCTCTTCTCTCTTATTCTTTTCCTTTCTCTTTCCCCTTTTTTTATTGACTTTACTCTCACCCATACAAATCATATGAGCTCATGTTTCATTAGAAAAACGACTGCTTTTCGGCTTGTGTTTAATCTTGCACAACAGAGAACCTCTACTGAGCCTGAGTACAGCTCTGGTTTCCCTCTATCTTTGCATGTATACTAAACACAGTGGTACTATTATATGGTTCACATCAATATCAAGAAGCCATCTTTCCTCTACCCCTCCATGTCCTTTCAACCAGGCATTCACTTATCACTTACTGGGCAACTGCCATGTGTTCGACCTTGTGAGAACCATTCTGAGAAATGCTATGAACAACACAACCTCTGCCCTCAAGGAGCTCAATATACATATTTTTTAGTTCCTCTGCAGTTCATGTGGCTTCCAGCCATCAGCAATTTCATCCCCCAGAGCCGTGATCGGCAAACTCATTTGTCAATAGAGCCAAATATCAACAGTACGACGATTAAAATTTCTTTTGAGAGCCAAATTTTTTAAACCTAAACTTCTTTTTTTTTAAAAAATTTTAATTTTTTAAATTTACAATATAATTTATATTTAATAGTAGTACATATGTTTTCCTTTTTTCCCCCAAATATCCTCCCCCCAGCCTCCCTTACCCCCCAGCACATGTCCCCACCTGCCCCCCTCCCTGCCCCAGTGTCTTTCATTCATTGGTTATGCTCATATGTATGCATACAAGTCCTTCAGTTGATCTCCCCCAGCATCTGATTCCCATCCACTCCAGCCTTCCCCCTGTAGCTTGACAGCCTGTTCAAGGCCACCCTGCCTCTATATCAATCACTCCCCCCTGTTTCTTTTCTTCAAAAATATCTTGCCTCTGCATACTAGAAACAAACGTATAAGAGCAAAAAAATGTTTGAGTGTCAGTTTCAATGTCCAACTGTTCTGAGTCCCAGTTTCAATGTCAAATAGTTCTTTATGTGTACATGTCAGCAATGGTATCCAGATGGTGGACACATCGTGGCAATGCAAGATCCATCTTCTCTGGCATGGTCCTGGGCCGCCTGCAGCCACACACAGCTGCCGACTGCTAGCATGGCAAGGTGTTGTCAGCGTCTGCCATCTCTGGACCGTCATTGTGGCTGGAACAGACCCGTCAGTTCCTCACTGTCTCAGGAACCCCCATGGTCTTGGAGTTGTTCTCTGCAAACACACAAACACATTCTTGACCAAAAGTTAACAAAGGGATCCTCTTTGCAAAATAGACTTGGGATTCTTTTTATTTTTGCCCAAATGATTTTCCTTTGGCTTATTTTGACACCATGTGTGTTTTTCATTGGTGTCCTGCTGTTGGCATTACAAATGGAAGTTACTTTTCTGGAGTAAGAATTTTCTAGATGTATTTTACTCACTGGATATTTTTCCTTACATGATATTACCCCACTGTCCCCCACTTTTTTGGTTAATGGGGGCATTTGGAAATTTTATCTTGCAGTCTTGGTAATTTTAAATTTTAATTTTTGCACACAAATATTACTGCTTTAGGTTCTTTGGATGTTAGGCAATTTTACAGTGAGATAAACTACTAACATATTTTAGTTGATGTTTTAGGAAAAGTTTTTTGTCCAGTACACTTAGATTTTCTTGAGTATTCACTTATTTCACTTGGCCAATTTAAATTAATCTGAAAACTTGATTACTATTTTACTGTCAATTTTAATACTCAAGCAGAAATCTTAGTTTACCCTGTAAATACTTGTGGAAAGGAATATTTTCATTTTTGAGTAAGTCCTCAGCATTCCTGGTAATAAACTGAATTTAGATATAGGGCAGCTCTTGCTGGCCGAGTCTCTGTCTGCCACCTGGGTCCCGGTCTGAGTTGTGCGTGGGAGGCGAAGCAGCCGTGGGGGTAGGAGACCTCCCTCAGGAGGGGTGAGAATTCAAGCCCCTGAAAGGTTTGTGGATGGGGGTCTGTGCCCCACCTCTGTTGACCTTTTAGTTCTCTCCTGTTGGCCCCTCTGTGACTGTGCCTGTCTTAGGTTGTTCCTTCCCTGAGGAATCTTACCCATCTCTGGCTAACCAGCCATCCTCCAGGGCCAAACAGGGTGATGTGAGGTTCAGTCCTGTCTCCTTTGTAGTCTATGCCCCTGTGGCCTCCACGTTCAGCACCTGCCTTGGGGTCCCCTCACCTGCTGGCGGGGTCCCGGTACTGATCACATATCTAGAGGGACCCAGTTTTCTTCTCTAGAGAGGGCCCAGCTCACACCATTGGTTGAGAGACAGATCCATGGTGCCAGCTTCGCAGAGGCTTCAGCCACAGCTTGAACTGAAAGCTCAGGCATCAGCTGTGTGTATTTGGATAGTAAGAAGAGGGTCCCTCTTGGCAAAAGGACAAGAGGGGCCAATATATAATGCTCGATGCCTTCCCAGTGCCTTAATCCCTTCTGAAAGGAATTAATTCCTTTCCTATCCCTTTTTTTTAATTGCTGCCCAACATTCAAAGAATTAGTTTTTAAGTTTATTTGGGATAATTGTATAACATGCTGTTGTCAAATATCAAATATTATAATGACATTGTAGAATAATATCATGTAAGGGTATTGTGGTGTCACGGGAGTAAACCTAAACTTCTTTTAATGCCACTTCTCCAAAATAGACTCACCTAGGCCGTGATATTTTGTGGAAGAGCCACACTCAAGGGGCCAAAGAGCCACATGTGGCTTGAGAGCCTCAGTTTGCTTACCACAGCCCTAGAGCAGTGATTTTCAATAGATGCACTGCAGCTGAACCGGTTTGGCTCAGTGGATAGAGCGTTGGCCTGTGGACTGAAGAGTCCCAGGTTTGATTCCGGTCAAGGGCATGTACCTTGGCTGCGGGCACATCCCCAGTTGGAGATGTGCAAGAGGCAGCTGATCGATGTTTCTCTCACATCGATGTCTCTGACTTTCTATCCCTCTCCCTTCCTCTCTGTGAAAAATCAATAAAATGTATTAAAAAAAAATAGATGCGCTGCAAGAGTTTTTAAAACATGCAATACCTGACTATTTAGTCAGGGATATCGACCTCTTTTTCTTTAGATTGTAAAAACAACAACAACAACAACAACAACAACAACAACAACAACAACACACACACACACGCCCAAAAAGCTGAGAGCAACGAACACAATAGCCATCTAATGTGAATGCCCTGTCTTGAACCATAATATATCCTATCTAAGAGTAATATTCAAATTGACTGTACCTCTGTTACACCCACAAGCCACGCCCAAAAGCCACACCCACAACCCAATCAGGAGCAATATGCAAATAAACCCAACCAAAATGGCTGTGGCCACTGAGAGCAGGAGGGAGGCTTAGATTTCCCCAGCAGTGGAGGAAGCCAAGCTTTCTGCCTGTCCTTGTTGGCCTTGGCCAGGGCAGAGTCTGGTGATCAGAGCAGCTGGGGGGCCCCCCACCCAGGGCCCAAGCCTCAAAGCCTTGGCCAGAAGGTTGTAGCCTTAACCAGGGGCAGAGTAGGGTGATCACAGGGAACTGGGGACCCTCTGCCCAAGGCTTGCAGCCTTGGCTGGGAGTGGAGCAGAGTGATTGCAGCATGCTGGGGGTCCCCTGCCCAGGGCCTAAGCCTCGGAGCCTTGGCCAGAGGTTTGCAGCCTTGGCAGGGGATGGAGCAGGGCAATCGCAGTGAGCTGGGGGTCCACCACTCAGGGACAGAGGCTTTAGTTTTGGCAGGGTTGGAGCTGGAGATCAGAGGAGATAGATGTGAACTATAGAGAAAACATCTTTTCTGACTGCTCATTGGCTAAGCTCCCTGTATGCCATTGGTAATATTCATAGTAACTTGGGCATAAGAATCTAAAAAAAGTAATATAGGGTTCTTCCACCACACTCCTGGAGAAAAAAACAAATGTCCACTGCTGGAGGGCTAAGAAATGTCATATCCTGCCCTAGGCGGTTTGGCTCAGTGGATAATGCCTAGGTTTGCCAACCGCATGGTCTGGGTTAGATTCCAATCAAGGGCATGTACCTGTGTTTCAGGCTCCTCTCTGGCTAAGGCCTAGGTCAGGGCTCATGCAAGAGGCAACTAATCAAAGTATTCCTCTCTCTGATGTTTTTCTCTGTCTTTCCCTTTCCCTTCCACACTCTCTAAAAATCAATGGAAACATATCCTCAGGTGAGGATGAAAAAAATAAAGAAATGTCATCCTATCTAATAAAAGAGTAATATGCAAATTGACCGCACCTTCACTACACCCATAAGCCATACCCACCAGCCAATCAGGAGCTGGGGCGGGGCCAAGGTGGCCCAAGCTGTGGAGGGTGGGGCTGAGGCAGCCCAGGCCACGGGGGGCGGGGCCAAGGTGGCATGGGCTGTCGGGGGCAGGGCTGAGATGGCCAGAGCCAAGGGGGGGCGAGGAGGCCTGGGCCACGGGGGGAGGCCTGAAGCAGCCAGGGCTGCGGGGGGGGGTGGGTCCCGAGGCGGCCAAGGCCCTGGGGAGACTGTTTGAGGCAGTCAGCCCGCACTGGCCAGGGAGAAGGCCTGGGCCGAGGGTGTGGGGCTGAGGCCATGCTAACTGGTTGTGAGCTGGCTGGGGCGAAGGCCTGGGCAGGGGGTAGGCATGGCTGGAACGGAGCCAGCCATTGGCCCCATTTTAAGGCAATGGCTGGCCTTGGGCAGGCTGGGGTGAGTGATCAGTAGGACATCCCCTGAGGGCTCCCAGTATGTGTGAGGAGGCAGGTTGGGCTGAGGGATCACTCCTCCCAGAGCACAAATTTTGTGCACCGGGCTCCTAGTATCCTATCAAAAGACACATCTTGAAAGTGTCTAAAGAAAGTTGTCATTTTTTCATGGTGAAGGGACTGGAGTGCCAGTTGATGAAAACATCTTGGTGGCTGTAGTGACTGGCAGTGGCTTCAGCAGTGGGGTGATGATCAGCCTGGTCATCTCCCACAAAGGGAGGCCAGACTGGCTCCCCGGAAGTGGGCCTAAGTCGTCAGTAGAACAATCCCTGAGAGGTCCCAGTATGTGGGAAGGGGCAGGCTGGGCTGAGGGGACCCCCCTCCCCAGTGCACGAATTTTGTGCACCGGGCTGCTAGTTCTATATAACAAAAGAGTAATATGCAAATAGACCGAACAGCAGAACAACCAAACAACCAATCAAAGCATAATATGCTAATGCTAATGATATGCTAAGGCTGCTCAACCACTCACTATGGCATGCACTGACCACCAGGGGGCAGATTCTCTGATTGGTAGGTTAGCTTGCTGCTGGGGTCCAGCCAATTGGGACTGAGCAAGATGGTCTGGACATGCCCTGGAGTCCTCCCACAGTCCCTCCCTGGCCTGATCATGCACTGGTGGGATCTCTCAGCCTGGCCTGCACCTTCTTGCAATCCAGGACCCCTCAGGGGATGTCAGAAAGCTGGTTTTAGCCTGATCCCGCAGGCCACTCCCTTTGGGAGGGTGCCAGATGTAGGGATCGTGGCTGGCAAGCACTGCTGTGGGAGCACAAGCCTTTCCTAATTGGGACTGACTGGGTGTGAGCCCACAGCAGGCACAGTGGGGCCAGGATGAGCAGGAGTGGCAGGTAGAAGCTGCAGGTGGCATTGGACTTTGGGTTTCAGCCTGATCCCTGCAGGCCACTCAGATGGACCCCATCAGTGCACGAATTAGTGCACTGGGCCTCTAGTGTTTAGGATATTCAGGGTTGGCCAAAAGTAGGTTTATAGTTGTTCTTATGAAAAATAACACAATAATAACTAATAATACAATAATAAAATTTCACAAAAGCACAAGGGTAAACCTTCTTTTGTGCCACCCTATATTGGATAAAGTTAAATGTTTTGAAATTAATTTAATCTGCAGTTATTAAGGGATTAAAAGTTACCAATGTGACTCTTAGACAATTTTACTCTAGATGGCCTGCTTCCACCTCCCTCCCTCTCCTCTGTCCCAGAAGTGAATTCCTCCTCAGAGGACCATCACTATCCTTAATACAAGGTACCTACCATACTCTATTGGCTTCGTATTCACATCTGAAACATTAGCCAGAGTGGGCACTACTTGGTGAAGGAACTTACATATCCAGCTTGCAGTGCAGTGTTTGGTATAACATAGGCAAATAATAATTATTTGGTGAATAGTGATCCAATTCTCCTGCTAAACTGAACTTGGTGAGGTGAAGCATACAAGATTGTTAACCGGATCTTAAGTATAACATTCTTAACTAGGCACTCAATTGAGCTAATCAACTGTAAAAGAGAAATACATGTAAGATAAGGGTCATATATGTGTGAAGTACTCCAGAGATAACTTCAATTTCCAAAGTATGAGAACATTTTTAAAAACTCCTATAAGGCAAAGATATTGGGCAACACAATACCATTCCTACACACTTGGGGTGTGCTTTTATTTTATGGTACATATGAATGCTGCTGGATATAGTCGAAATTTAGTCCATGTGGTCACACCTGCTCATTTGCAGATAGGCATGAAGGCTAGGTGGATCCTAAATAATTCTTGGAATGTTCTGAGGTTTTCACAACCAATTGAGCTAATCAACTGGGAAAGAGAAATACATGTAAGATAAAGGTCATAAGTTTTTACCTGAAATATGCAGATTTTGAGTAAACACACAGGAAAATATGTATGTAACATCTGTCACTTTACTTCCATGATTTTGCTTCTCACTGGGACTGGGTTGGGTTTTATGTTCATCTCAGGCCAGAGCAATTTAAGCTGAACACTTTGAGATTGGGAAGGTAGCCTGGCCCTGAAGCTTTATGGCTAGATGTTGGGTGAATATATCAGTGAAAGTAGATTCATTATTTGTGAGGAAATTTTATGAATTAGACTCAAAACACCATGTTTGATATGTAAAATTAACACAGCATTAGTTTTTGATCAATTATTAATATGAAGGGAATCACTATCCATACTAATAAAAGCCTATGTGGTCATCATGCCCTCATGCCATGATTCCCTCACACCCTCATGCCATAACAATCCATCACCAGGAGGCTGTGTGTGCAGTGGGCGTGCGCAGGTGGGCAGGGACTTGATGCTGCGTGCATGGCACAGAGGTGGGTCCCACAGCTCCGGCTCCGGCAGTGTGGAGGCGGATCCCAGCGGCTCTGTGTGGTGATGACAGGGGCGGCTTTATCTGCTTAGTTGGATATTATAATCACTAATCCTACAGATTATATTTTTAAAAAATTGTCTAAACCTTTATTAGCTATTGCATAGTAGAAAGAATTTATGTAAATAAGTGATATGCATACACTCTTTTATGAAAGTAGGCCTCCCTCCCCAGAAGTACCATTAACATTTTGCTGGAACTTAATATTTAATGTCTTGAATTATAGTTATTGAAGCTATTTTATTCAAAGCTCTATATTGTCTTTTCTTACTCACTTTTATAATTCTGTAATATTTAGCCACATGGGGGATATTCTGTAACTGCATGTAGAATCTAATTGAAGTGAATTTAGTACAGGCCTGAGAGTCATAAGTCCTGGTCCAGTTCCTCAACAGCCTTATCTCTAGTCCAGTTATCCTTGAACCTTGGCTCCTGCTCCCCTTGTTTCCTTTCCCCCTAACATTATGATTTTCCATCCTGTCCTGACTTTGTTACCTTTCACCTACTTTATGGTAACTGGATGGACTCTACTACACTACACATTTCCATGTGGCAGCATATACCAAATGTCTTAATATATTATTTTATTTAATCCTCATAATTTGAGATGGAGATCATCAGCTCCACTTTTAAGTTGGAAAAACTGAGTTTGGAGTGAGATTGAAAGCCATGTTTAAGGCACGAGTTAATGGTAGAATCAGAATCTGAACCTAGATCTATGTAATGTCTGATGTACTGTGGCTATTGCCTTTTAATCAGAATTATTTTGAAAAAGCCCCTTTCTAAGCTGGTATACTCCTCCCTTTCCAATACATTAAAACAGAAACATCTATAATTATCAGTAACTGCTGTGAATACAAGTATTAAAACAAGAAGCAAAGGAGACTTCAATAGGAGTAGTCATAGTTGTCACAAACTTAATCAGTGGGTAGAAAGATCGAAAGTCGAAGCAACATAGGAGAGTACTATGATAACCATGGATGTGTGGAAAGAAACCTGGGTTCCATTCCTGGGTCTGTCTCAAGCTTTCTCTCTATGGTCTTGGGCAAGTGACTTCATCACCCCTTCAATATCCTGGGGCAAGATCAATCCCATCAATGGAGATGATTACACACAGTGTCTACTTATAGCACTGGTTTGCTAGGATATGAATGGGTAGATGGGAGGAAGTACAATGTTTCATATGATAAACTGCACTATCTCTAGGACAGTGGGGAAGGTTGCAGGGATTCTGGGAAACAGATGGATCTCTTTCTCCTGTTTTCTTATTTTAAAACTAGGGACCCAGTGCATGATTTCACGCACCTTGAAAGGAACTGTGGGCCCCGAGGCTGCGGTGAGCACAGGGACGGGTCTTGGCCCATCCTCTGTGCCCCCGCCTGGCCCCTCCTGCCACGGCTCCTGGTCCCCTGTCTGCCTGCAGCCCTGTTCTCGCTGCTGCCACTCCCATGTGCTGACGGTGCTGGCCCCACTCACACCCACTGAAGGCACAGAGCGATTGGGGCCAGTGTCAGCAGCGGGTGCGGGCAGGGCCGCTGCTGCTCTGTTTGCCCCTCAGGAGCTGGGGGAGGTGGAGAAGCCCTCAAGGGCAATTGGGCTGGCAGCTGCTGCTCGCACCCACTGATGGCACCAAGTGATTGGAACTGTGGCCAGGCACCAGCAGCAGGTGTGAGAGGTGGCTCCAGCGCCAGCAGTAGGTGTGAGTGGGGCCATCACTGCAATGGGTGCGAGCAGTGGCTGCCGGCCCCGATCTCCCCTCAGGAGCAGGGGGAGGTGGAGAAGCCCTGAAGGCAATTGGGGCTAGCAGCTGCAGCTTGCACTTGTTGATGGTGCCTAGCGATGAGGACTGGTGCCGGAAGCCGGCAGTTGGTGTGAGCAAGTGCAAGCACCAGGCGGGAATGCGGTGTGTGGGAGCAAAGAATTTTCAGTAACCACCAGAGGCTTGCCCTGATTACAGCGACCAGCGCCCCACCTTGGTCTGGCACCGCCGCTCACCTGCTCTACCATCCTGCTGCAGTCAACGCCTGCCATGTTCCACGGACACCCCCTGGTGGTCAGCACACATCATAGCAACTGGTTGTCAGTTGTTCTGCTGTTTGGTCTATTTGCATATTAGCCTTTTATCATATAGGATTATATAGGAGTAGAGGCCCAATGTATGAAATTTGTGCACTGGGGGTGGGTGGTCCCTCAACCCAACCTGCCCTCTCTCTCATACTGGGAACCCTCAGGGGATGTCCAACTGATGGCTCACCCCCATCGTCTTGCTCAGCTCAGCCCCAGCTGCCTGAGACCACCCTGCCCCAGGGGCCACTTCCGCTCACAGTGCCTGGGAGCTGGGCGCTCCCTGATGCCGCCGCCACCACCACCACCACCACCACCACCACCACCACCGCCTCCGCTGTTTCCCCTCACAGCACCCGGGGGGCTGGGCACTTGCCTCCACCCCTGTTTCATCTCTACCCCTGGGGCCTGGGGCTCTCCTGCCACTTGGCCCCACCCCTGCTCCTGATTGGCTGGTAGCATAGCCAATCAGGAGCCAAGTAGGTCAAATTTGCATGTTTCTCTTTTATTATATAGGAGTAGAGGCCCAATGAATGAAATCTGTGTAAGGTCTCGGCCCTGTAGCCGCAGCGGCTGCCTTGGCTCTCATAATCCCAGCGTCATCGGGAAGGTCGTCTAGCTGTCTGGTCTAATGATCATATCATGCTTTTATTACTATAGATTATTATAGATGGGAGCTGGAGCGGAATGGATGGATGGTCTCCAGCCCTTCCTGCTCAAAATGCTGAAATTTTACTCGAGCTCACCGGAGCTGTTCACGGCCTTCACATATTTTAGAAATGGCGGAAATGAATTGACTATAGTTTGGGACATACTTGGGCCAAGGACTCTTTGCTGACATTCGCCATTCTTTAAACACAATAGCATCCAGTTATTAAGGAATCACAGTTTACAGCTACGGCAGAGATGAACGTCAGTCACTTTTCTTGACTTGGTCCATGTTCTTTTGAAATGTCTCAGGTCCCAGCAGCACCAAGGCACTCGAGTCGCATTTTTGCTGGGGTGGTGCTGGGGGTTGGGTGGAGGGTCAGCGCCAGCATTAAGGGACTCTCTTCCATATTTCCCCCATAGCATTCTGAAATTTGGTCATAAGTTTGCGTTAAGGATGCTTATATTGCATAATTTTAAGAAGTAAAATGATCTGAACTGCTAACTTTTAAGGTCTACAGATGAAAGCGGACTGGATCATCACGAGGTCACACAGGAAACTTGAAGGTAAATAGCGGCCCTCAAGACCAAGGCCAGATCGAGTCACAGCTTCTCCAGAGCAGGAATTAATTTTTGCTTTCAAGTATAATGAGGTCTGCTAGGCCCAGCAGCCCAGCGGGAGAGCCGGTGCCAAACCCTGCCAGGCTGTGGGTTCGCCGGCCGGCCCTGTCCCTACCTTCCCCCCGGAGCCGTGACCGCTCCTCTCCAAAGGTCTAGGCTCCAGGAGGAAATCTCTCTGGAGGCGAAATCACCGGCACCCCTCCAATGCAAGAAAAGGGATTAAAAGCCACAAAGAAAAAGGGGGGGTTTGCTCCGGAGAGACGCGGGGGCGCGATGGGGGGGGGCGCCTCGGGGAAGGGCTGGGAGCGGGCGAGCGCAGCCCGCCGGAGCCAGGCTGGCGAGCGGAAGGGGGACGCGGAGCCCGGCTCCAGCGGCGGGGTCCCGGGGCGCGTCCCGCCTCTTGCGGGGAGCCCCCGCCTCCCGCCGCACGTGCGCGGTGTTGTGTGCCGCGGCTCCGCCCCTCCCTCCCCTCCCCTCCCCGCCCCTCCTCCCTCCAGCCCCGCCGTCCCCTCCCCCGCCGCCGGGGCCGAGCCGAGCCCGAGCCCGAGCGCCGCCAAGCCCGGACCGCCGCCGCCGAGCGCGCGAGACGCCGAACAGGTGGCCGGAGCCGCGGGCGCCGAGGGCAGAGGCGAGGCGAGTCCCCGAGGGGAGGGCGCCAGGCCGGGCATGTGAGCAGAGCGGCTTCTCGGCGTCGCCTGCCCGCGCCCCCCAGCCGCGCGCCCGCCCGCCCGCGGCCCTGCAGCGCCCGCCGCCCGCCCCCGGCCCGGGCCGCTCGGCCGCCGTCAGCGAGGGGCGCGGGCGCGGGCCGGCCCCGGCGGCGGCGGCATGAAAGTGACCGTGTGCTTCGGTAGGACCCGCGTCGTCGTGCCCTGCGGAGATGGCCGCATGAAAGTTTTCAGCCTCGTCCAGCAGGCGGTGACCCGCTACCGCAAGGCCATCGCCAAGGTGAGGGGCCGGGGCGCGGGGAGGCGGGCTGAGCGGGCGCCGGGATCAATATGGCGCTTCCTGGGAAAAGGAGGAGGCAGGCGGGGAGGCGGGGAAAGGGAAAGTGCGGCGGCCGCGCGGGCCTCGCGGCGGCCCCGGCCCCGGGCTGCCGGCCGCAAAGTTCTCCGCGTGGCCGGCTCGCGAGCGCAGTCCCGGTGCCCGCGCGGGACCCGCGCCCCGGGGCCGGGCGCCGAGCGGCTGTTCCCGGGGGTCCGGCCGCGAGGTCGGCGTGGTGCCCGGCGTCCCTGGAGCGGCCGGAGGAGCGGAGCCGGACCCCGGCCTCTCCCCGCCCGCCCGGCGCGGCTGAAATCCAGCCTCAGGCCTCTTCCCACTCCAGGCCGCGGGCGGAGCCGGGAGAGGCAACTTCTGGCCGGGAGAAGCTCCAGTGCTCGTTCCCGCCGGAGAGGCTGCGCGTGCCGCCCCGCTCCCCGTGTCCGTCGGGGAAGGACCTTGGCGACGCGCGAACCTCCCGCCCGCGCGAGGGCCCGGCGCTGCGGGCCGCTGGGGGGTCGCCGGCCCGCGGCCGGGAGAGGGGCGCGCGTCCCGCCAGCTCCCGAGCGCCCTGAGCTCGGGCTGGGCGCCGCGGACTCGCGAGCCGGGCTCCCGGGTCAAGCGCAGCCGAAATGAAGTTCTCCGCGGAGGCCTCGGCGCGGACCGGGTGCAACCAGCTTCCTGTGGAGTCGAGGCCGCGGGGCCCGGGTCTGATCTCGGAGTCGAGTGGGTTTCCCTTTTTCTGGGCGGAATGATAACATTGTCTCCACTTAACCGCATTCCTGTACAATGTGTCAGAAGTGAAACGGCGTTTTGTTAAATTGTTTTATCTGCTGTGTCTGACGACAGGCCGCACACCGAAGTTCTCTCTCAAGCAGCTGAGGATTATCTCCTTTGCAGTAATGTTTGATGGAAAGCATATTCACATTTGAAACGTGCCATTTATTCCCGATTGTGATGGCTCCCGTGAGATTTGGGGCAGCAGGTGAGGGGGATGATAGTTTTGTCAGCCTGAGTGTGTGTGGGGTGCTCCAGGTGGCATCCCCTAATTTTCTCTGAAATTAAGAAGACCCCCCCCCCCCACCTTTTTACATTATACATTTTTTGTCTTTAGTATAAATTGGAAAAATAGCATAAGTTTGGCTTTTTAAAGATAATGTTGGAGACGTTTAGAACCTGACACAGCGATGAATGTGTTGACTCTAACAGTTCTAAAATGTTCCTTACAATTAATTGAATTTACTGAAAAGTCAAATAAATTTAGCAGAAAGTAGGCACCTGTCTATCTGCAATGCCGATGGAGGGGGCTTGGTGGCGGCGTGATGGGGAACAGAACCCTCTATACCTGCATTTAGTATTTTAAAGGATTGTTTATGAGTGACAGTTTATGATCTAATTTTTATAAAGCAGAAATAATCCAACAAAATGAATCCGGAAAGGAAAGAGAAATACGTTAATATATACTTTGTGGTGTGCCTAGTTTCCTGAGTAAGGAAAGATGATCCACATTTTCTTACATACTTGTAATTTACATGCTTAAATTATTTATATGATTAACAATTTATATGCTTAAAACGTCGTATTTCATCATGTGTGCAATGTGCATTGGTTGAATAGTCTGGGGATGCAGAGTAGTTGAGCCATTTGTTCATTCCACG
The DNA here is from genome assembly GCA_027563665.1 of Antrozous pallidus. Classification (NCBI taxonomy): domain Eukaryota; kingdom Metazoa; phylum Chordata; class Mammalia; order Chiroptera; family Vespertilionidae; genus Antrozous; species Antrozous pallidus. The sequence continues at coordinate 6,588,585 of CM050515.1, forward strand.
GAAATTTTTAAGCATCTGCTGTACTAGTGTGTTTAAGGCACTGTTCTGGGTACTGGATAGGGGACCTACTAGCTGCTTTGTGGAAATTGGGCTGTCCCAGCCCAGGACCGGAGCCTCACTGCCCTCCGAGAGGAGGTCATGGGGGGGGGGGGGGCTGGTGTGTTGTGCAGTGGGCAGAAAAGAAGACGGCCGGGTGTTGGGTGACTGGAGTGGGAGGCCTTGGTGGGCTGTGGAAAAACAGTAACGGTGGTTATTTCACAGTGACCTAGGAGTGTGGAACAGTAAGTGCAGTTATCTTAGGGAAGTCTGGGAACGCATCCCAAAGAGAAGGGGCACAAGCTGAGTTTTGAAGGAAAGTAGATTGCCAGTTGGGAAGGAAGTAAGGGTAATAGTTCTCAGGGTGATGGTAGTATTGGAGTTGGATAAAATGAGAGGGAGGAGTCAGAGATGATTCAGGGGTTTGCAAAATTATTTAAATGCTCTTTAAGTGCAACTCACACTTTAGACGGTGAATTTTCCGATGGGCTTTGTAGTATATAAAGTTCAGCCATTGGATTATCAGACTTTTTGACTCTCTAATGTTTCAAGAACCTGAGGATCTTCTAGGTTAGTGGTCGGCAAACCGTGGCTCTCAAGCCACATGCGGCTCTTTGGCCCCTTGAGTGTGGCTCTTCCACAAAGGCCTGGGTGAGTCTATTTTGAAGAAGTGGCGTTAGAAGAAGTTTAAGTTTAAAAAATTTGGCTCTTCCCGAAACTTGTTTGCGCAGTGGATAGAACCTTGGCCTGCGGACTGAAAGGATCCGGGTTCGATTCCAGTCAAGGGCATGTACCTTGGTTACGGGCACATCCCCAGTAGGGGGTGTGCAAGAGGCAGCTGGTCATTGTTTCTCATCAATGTTTCTGAGTTTCTATCCCTCTCCCCTCCTCTCTGTAAAAAATCAATAAAATATATTTTAAAAAATTTGGTTCTCAAAAGAGATTTCAATCATTGCACTGTTGATATTTGACTCTGTTAACTAATGAGTTTGCTGACCACTGTTCTATTTGTATTTCTTTCTCTTAAATTATCAGGTAATGGTTATAATGAAACTTATTTATTTCTTCCACTCCGTCCTCCTATATAATAAAAGAGAAACATGCAGATTTGACCGTACCTTGGCTTCTGATTGGCTATGCTACCAGCCAATCAGGAGTGGGGGCGGGGCCAAGTGGCACCAGCACAGGCCCTGGGGGTGGAGATGAAACGGTGGTGGCGGCCGCGGCAGTGGCAAGCGCCCAGCCCCTGAGCGCTGTGAGGGGAAGCATCGGCAGCAGCAGCATTGGTGGTGGCAGCGAGCACCCAGCCCCCAGGCGCTGTGAGGGGAAGCTGTGGCAGCAGCAGCAGCAGCGGCGGTGGTGGTGGTGGTGGCAGCAGGGAGCGCCTGGCCCCCTGGGCACTGTGAGCGGAAGTGGCGGCGAGCGCCCAGCTGGTAGCTGGGGCTCAGCTGAGCAGGGCGATGGCTGGGTGCCCAAGGCCTAAAGCCTTGCTAGAGGCTTTAGGCCTTGGGCAGGCTGGGGGTGAGCCATCAGTTGGACGTACCCTGAGGGCTCCCAGTATGACAGGGGGCAGGTTAGGTTCAGGGACACTCACCTCCAGTGCATGAATTTCATGCACTGGGGCCCTAGTTTAAAATAAGTATGAAGCAATACACATTAACACCAGTTTCACCTTTCATTTTTCACCTCTTTCTTACCCCGATTGTTTAATAGAACAAGATACATTTTGTATGAAGAATTGGTAATCTGGGAATCTGTAGAGTGGTGTTTAAGGTTGCTAGGTGACATGCGTGACAAACTCCCATCTGGTGGGGGAAAATGTGGAAAGATCATGTTTATGGCTTTGTATAAACACCAACTAAACCGAAGAAGGGAAAAGAAGGATGAGAGAAAGAAAGATCCCAAGTCACTGAGGCTTTCCCTGCAGTAAGCATTTTGTGGTGCGAGGGCTAAGGTTTTGGCGTTATTTGAGCTGTTTTCTCTTTGGACTAAACAAATCAATTTTTCTGACAGTGAAGTGGTGTGACTTAATACCCAAAATATCCTCAATAAGCAGATATTTAAAGTCTTACTCTTAGTCACAGCATTTTATGTCTAGTGAAAAAAGCTTTTTTTGCTTATGATCATTGACTGGTGAAAATATTTTGCCTGTTCATCTCCATCCATGGGTTTTTCTCAAGTGCTTACAATTGGAGGACTGATTGCTTGTGTATGTGTCTGTTCTCCTCTTGCCTGTGGTCTGACTCATCCATGGTTTCTGGTGAATGCAGGGAGTGGAGCCCCTGCTGCAGTGGCCTTTAGTGGGTATGCTAGGGTTTTGTTGGGGACGCCTTAATTCTTAGTGAATCAAGGGTGGCACTGAGTGAGGCTTTCCGTTTTTCCTGTTGTGCTTCCAAAGTTAGGAGAAAAATAAAATCGCTATGCTTGTTTTAAAAAGGCTGCTGTGTACAAAATGCCATGCTCTATGAAGAAATAGACTCAGTTCTTGTACTCAAGCAACATACAATGTAGGAGTCAGGACAATTATAGAAAACTATAAATAAAAGTAGGCTTTAGCATTAATTGGCAGTAGGGTGGTACAGATGGATTCAGAGATGGGAGTGGTCATAAGTGGCACTGGGATTGCATTGGGGATAATGCGTGGGAAGTTTTGCCTGTTTTAGGGCAGTGCTCTCTAACTGGGCGATGCAGTGGCCTCAAAGCACACGCGTGGCCAGGGCAGTTTGGTTCTGTAGGCCTGGAGTGGGGTCCAGGCGTGTGAATGTGGAAAGTGTCTGTTGGGTTCTGAGAAGGGGCAGGGAGGGCTCTGTAGGATGTGAAGCCGTCTGAACAAAGGTGTGCCAGGCTTCCAGGGCTCTTTTGGTTCCTGTGGAGCGTCCCTGTCAGGTGGTGGGTAGGGATCAAGCTGAGGAGGTCTGCATGCCAGGGCAAGACAGCATTTTCTGTAGTCTGGTGGTTTGGGAAGACCTGGGGTATTGGGGTAGGGCAGCAGTGGGGGCAAGTAGTCCTCTGGCAGAGGACTGGAGCTGTGGTGAGTGTGGGATTCACCTCTGCTGCTGACTGCTGAGAGAGAAGGGAGGACTGAAAGAGGGGGGTGGAGTGGGAGTTGTGGGAACGAACCTCTTAACTCTCTGGATTGGGTGTGGAGACCCAGGGTTTTTTCACCATTTAATCTTGGGCAAACCAACCCTACAGAGCTTCATTTTCCTCATGTCTAAGATGGGACACTCCCTTTCAGGGTTAAGGTGAATACCAAACAGGATGGGTGAATGTGAAACTCAGTCCTGGATCTGAATCATGAATATGTTTTGACTCATCAAACAGTTTTACTTGAGAGAAAGTTTCCCAAATATGCTATTCCTGTTTGGGTTTCTCCTCTGCTTAAGAAGGTAGTGTGTACTTTAATGAATAAGTGACAAATGTTACTGTTTGGCCCACCAGCATCTCAATCAGAAGTGCAAATTAGGAGTGCAGTGTGTGTATGAGGCAGTGAGTATAGGTAAAAGCCACAGATATTGGCTGTATTCTACATTGATTATCTGGTTTTCTCTCCCCTCCGCCCTCACCCCCCCCCCCCCCCCTTTTGGTCACTGGATCTGTCCCTCAAACATGGAAACCTTAGAGCTATTTAAAAAATATCAACTTAAGTTTAATGGACAGTAACTTATTTTTTAAAATGTTTTCTTTTCGCTCATCATTGAGCGATAGTCACTGATTAGCTGCCTCCTGCATGCCCACAGTGGGGATCCAGCTGACACTTCATGCGCTCTGACGGGGATCATGGGACCTCCTGGTTCATAGGCGTATGTGTAACCACTGGGCCACTCCAGCGGGGCAGGGACAGCGGGACAGGAACTTTTGAAAATGTTTCCTCTTTTTTGCCGAGAGAGGACTATAGACTACTGACTTATGTAAATCATAGTTTTAGGAAAAATCTTGTGTCTGGTTTGAGATTTTTCTGTGAATAAGTGCATGTTGTTATACACTTAAAAGCTTATTGAGACTTTTAGGAAAAGACTTATATTATTTCAGCGTTTGAATGATGATAGAGGCAAGCATAACAATAGTTTAATAAAATAGATTTTATTTCATTAACATTTTTTGTCTTCCTTCTTAAAAGAAAATATGTTTGAAAGGCTGGTCTCTCTAAAATGCAGATCTTATACTCTCAGCTTAAGTGCCAATGTTCCCCTTCCCCGAGGCAAACCTGCTGCCTGCACAGCCCGCCCTGCCGGAATCCCTCCTGACCGACATCCCTCCTGACCGACATCCCTCCTGACCGACAGCAGCTTCTCCCTCTCCAGACTACCAACCCCACACCCTTGAACTTGTTTGCATTTTTCTACCTTTGCTCTGGCATTTTCCGTTTCTTTTGCCTGGAATGCTTGCTTGCTCCTCTCACGACTGCTTATCTGTTGAGCCGCAGCTCAGACCAGTCATCTCTGCTCTTAAGGCTGGCTGAAATTCTCTTCTCTTCCTCTCAGCTGTGCTGACCTGGGTGAACGTGCTCTGCTGTATGGTATTACAGTGTGTTTGTCTACGGAACACAGGAATTGTGCTCCTTCCTCCAGATTGGTGGTCAGCAAACCATGGCTCTTGAGCCACATGCGGCTCTTTGGCCTCTTGAGTGTGGCTCTACCCCATGGCCTGGGCGAGTCTGTTTTGAAGAAGTGGCTTTAGAAGAAGTTTAAGTTTAAAAAATTTGGCTCGCAAAAGAAATTTCAATCATTGCATTGTTGCTATTTGGCTCTGTTGACTAATGAGTTTGCCGATCACTGGCTTAAGTGATTTAATGTAGAGAATGCCCCTGTCATGTAATAGGCTCTTAGTCAATATTAGATCTTTTTCTTTGTCTTCAAATTTTAAACATAATTAGGCACAATTTTAATGGCTAATTCATGAAGCCATCTTGATTTTTATTTTATTTATGCTGCCATCATTATTTTTCAAGATGACTTGTTAAAGGATCACTCCTCTCTCTTCCCCCACCGAAAGTATTATAGGAATTCCAGTGTTAGTATTTACTAAGAAATCAACTGGAAATAGAGGAAAAAGAATGTTCTAGTCACCCGGTACAATAGTTAAAGATGATTCTTTTATAGATCGAGGAGAATTGTATTTGTCCAACTGTCTTAGTTATGTGCCTTTTTGCTTTTACTGTTAGCCCTTGTTACTTTACAAAATCTGCCATACTTCTAGATCAAAGGACATTATGTAAAATTAATTTGCTGTATTTACAATATTTTAAAAAACATTGGTTATACATTTTACGTTAAAACACCTTTTGAAACTTGGAAAGAATGAAACTAGAAACTGAATACTATTGATATTTGTAAAAAGCACAGATGTTTGAAAGTCATTTGGTATTTATTTACTAGTAGTTCTGAGAGTATCCTGGAGCTCAAAGAGATAATCTGAGCTATAAAATAAAGTGGGAAAGTCAACATATTTGTGACCTTCTTGATCCTTTATTATATAAGCCTCTATAATTGACGTGCCCTTCACACCACCCTTCTCTGGATCTCGCGATGATTTTGTGTGGCTAAGGCAGCAGTCAGTGAGCACAGAGAGAACATCATCTGCTTAGATCGGTGGTTGTAATGGTTGACAGATTGATGCAACTTTTCATACCTTAGTTCAGCTGAAGGCACCCAGTGCTAGTCACCTGAAGACTTCACCCAAGAATTGACCTATTTATCATACTTAATAGGGAGTGGTGTCTTGAAGGCTTGTTCGGGTTGTGGGCATGGTAGTTCTTACATCAGTCTTGCCAAATTATCAGCAATGCACTGGCTTTGTGTTCAAGAGGACTAACCCCTTTCATTCATATTTTCCACACCAAAATATTGAAAATTATTTTCCTTTCTTTGACGATCTTGAACATCTAATTGAAATTATGTTTTCTCCCTCTCTCCATATGTGTTTAGGGAAGTTGCTAAGTAGTGATTAAAATAATAAAGCTCATCTAGTTGTGCAGTGCTCATATTTTGACTTTGATCCCTTCCAGTATTTGTAAGCATTGTTTCACCTGAGTGCAGTTGAAATCCAAAACTTGTTTAAGACAGGACGTGAAAAAGAGATAGAGCAGCATGGGAGACTAAAATTTATATCGAGCTCTTTCTTTTACAACTTGCTGTGTTTTTGTTCTTTGCTAATGAAAGTGATGATTGGTGCTTTCAAAAATTTTCCAGCCATCTCCAATGTTAGAGTGTTGGATCGTGCACAGAAGGGTTGCGGGTTCAATTCCTGTTCAAGGGCACATGCCAGTTTGGTCAGAGCACATGACAGTTTGGTCAGAGCACATGTGAGAGGCAACCAATTGATGTGTTTTTCTGACATCGCTGTTTCTCTCTAACTCCCCTTTGTCTCCCCCCACCCCA